>OY997266.1:658312368-658912368 GCA_963921465.1 Triticum timopheevii
GTACATTCATGTTCTTTTCATGCTCAACAGAGTGGTACTGATCTCGTCTCCGTGTTCTCTTTAAACCACAGATGCTGGAGTTGGCGGGCAATGCTGCCAAGGACAACAAGAAGACCTGCATCATGACGCGCAACCTGCTTCTCGCCACTCGCAACTACAAGGAGCTCTCAACCTGCTTGATGGCATCGCCATCGCCCACAGCGTCGTGTTGCCCAACATCCACTCTATGTTGTTCTCCAAGATGGCCAACATGAACTAGCACATCAACTTCGAACAGAATCCAAGAAGTATATCTCTGCCATTTGTTTACCTTACAAGTTTTTGCTTAGCTTGGATTCTCGTACCAAGAAAAGAAGTAATGGTGTTTCCCATAACATAAGCTTTGTTTTCCATTTTTCCCATATGCGCATCTATGGGCAGACCCGGTTGTCCCTTATGTATCCTGATACGTCCATTTTGCATCATGCTTTTATATCAATATTTATTGCATTATGGGCTCTTATTACACATTATATCTCAGTACTTATGGCTATTCTCTCTTATTTTACAAGGTTTACCATGAAGAGGGGGAATGCCGGCAGCTGGAATTTTGGCTGGAAAAGGAGCGAACATTGGAAACCTATTCTGCACTGCTCCGAAAGTCCTCAAACTCCACGAAACATCTTTTTGGAATTAATAAGAATTTTTGAGCGAAAGAAATATACTAGGGGGCCCACACCCTGTCCAGGAGAGAGGAGGGTGCCCCCCTATCTCCTAGACCCCCTAGTGGGCCTCCGGTGTCCATCTTCTACTATATCAGAGCTTTTACCCTGGAAAAAATCGTTGGCAAGCTTACGGGACGAAACTCCGCCGCCACGAGGCGGAACCTTGGCGGAATCAATCTAGGGCTCCGGCAGAGCTGTTCTGCCGGGGACACCTCCCTCCGGGAGGGGGAAATCATCACCAACGTCATCACCAACGATCCTCTCATCGGGAGGGGGTAAATCTCCATCAACATCTTCACCAGCACCATCTCCTCTCAAAACCCTAGTTCATCTCTTGTATCCAATCTTGTATCAAAACCAAAAATTGGGACATGTGGGTTGCTAGTAGTGTTGATTACTCCTTGTAGTTGATGCTAATTGGTTTACTTGGTGGAAGATCATATGTTCAGATCCTTTATGCATATTATTACTCCTCTGATTATGAACATGAATATGCTTTGTGAGTAGTTATGTTTGTTCCTGAGGACATGGGTGAAGTCTTGCTATTAGTAGTCATGTGAATTTGGTATTCGTTTGATATTTTGATGAGATGTATGTTGTCTTTTCCTCTAGTGGTGTTATGTGAACGTCGACTACATGACACTTCACCATTATTTGGGCCTAGAGGAAGGCATGGGGAAGTAATAAGTAGATGATGGGTTGCTAGAGTGACAGAAGCTTAAACCCTAGTTTATGCGTTGCTTCGTTAGGGGCTGATATGGATCCATATGTTTAATGATGTGGTTAGGTTTACCTTAATACTTCTTTTGTAGTTGCGGATGCTTGCAATAGGGTTTAATCATAAGTGGGATGCTTGTCCAAGTTAGGGCAGTACCCAAGTACCGGTCCACCCACATATCAAATTATCAAAGTACCGAACGCGAACCATATGAACGTGATGAAAACTAGCTTGACGATAATCCCCAAGTGTCCTCGGGAGCTCCTTTCTCATTATTAAAAATTGTCTAGGCTTATCCTTTGCTACATAAAGGATTGGGCCACCTTGATGCACTTTGTTTACTTTATTTACATGTTACTCGTTACTATTTATCTTATCACAAAACTATCTATCACCTACAATTTCAGTGCTTGCAGAGAAAACCTTACCGAAAACCGCTTATCATTTCCTTCTGCTCCTCGTTGGGTTCGACACTCTTACTTATCGAAAGGACTACGATTGATCCCCTACACTTGTGGGTCATCAAGACTCTTTTTTGGCGCCGTTGCCGGGGAGTGTAGCGCTTTTGGTGAGTGGAACTTGGTAAGGAAACATTTATATAGTGTGCTGAAATTTTCTGTTACTTGTCATTATGGAAACTAATCCTTTGAGGGGCTTGTTTGGGGTATCTTCGCCCCAACCAGAAGAGCAAAGAGTTGCTCCTCAACCTGCTGAACTTTATGAAAATATTTACTTTGAGATTCCATCGGGTATGATAGAGAAACTGCTAGCTAATCCATTTGCAGGAGATGGAACATTGCATCCCGATTTACACCTTATCTTTATGGATGAAGTTTGTGGATTATTTAAGCTTGCAGGTATTCCCGATGATGTTGTCAAAGGAAGGCCTTCCCTTTATCTTTGAAGGGAGATGCATTGACATGGTATAGGTTATGTGATGATACGAGATCTTGGAATTATAAACGATTGAAGTTGGAATTTCACCAGAAGTTCTATCATATGCATCTTGTTCATCGTGATCGTAATTACATATATAATTTCTGGCCTCATGAAGGAGAAAGCATCGCTCAAGCTTGGGGGAGGCTTAAGTCAATGTTATATTCATGCCCCAGTCATGAGCTCTCTCGGGAAATGATTATTCAGAACTTTTATGCTCGGCTTTCTCTTGATAATCGCAACCTGCTCGATACTTCCTGTGCTGGTTCTTATATGCTGAAGACTATTGATTTCAAATGGGACTTATTGGAAAGAATTAAATGCAACTCTGAAGATTGGGGTTCCGACGATGGTAGAGTCAGGTATGACACCTAAGTTAGATTGTGTTAAATCTTTTATGGATACCGATGCTTTTCGTGGATTTAGCGCTAAGTATGGACTTGACTCTGAGATAGTAGCTTCCTTCTGTGAATCCTTTGCTACTCATGTTGATCTCCCTAAAGAGAAGTGGTTTAAATATAATCCTCCTGTTGAAGTGAAAGTAGTTGCACCTATTACAGTCAAAGAAAAGACTATTACCTATAGTGATCCTATTGTTCCTACTGCTTATGTTGAGAAACCTCCTTTTCCTGTTAAGATAAGGGATCATGCTAAAGCTTCGACTGTTGTTCGTAAGAGTAATACTAGGACTTATACACCTCCTGAGCAAATTAATGTTGAACCTAGTATTGCTATGGTTAAATATCTCTTGGATGATGATTTATATGGGCATGTTATTTATTTCTGTGGTGAGACTACTAATATTGCTAGGCCAGATACTAAGACACGTAGACTTGTCATAGGCATGCCTGTTATTTCTGTTAAAATAGGAGATCATTGTTATCATGGCTTATGTGATATGGGTGCTAGTGCTAGTGCAATACCTTATACCTTATATCAAGAAATTATGCATGACATTGCACCCATTGAATTAGAAGACATTGATGTTACCATTAAGCTTGCTAATAGGGATACCATTAAACCCTTTGGGATTGTTAGAGATGTTGAAGTTTTGTGTGGGAAGGTTAAATATCCTGCTGATTTTCTTGTTCTTGGTTCCCCACAAGATGATTTTTGTCCCATTATTTTCAGTAGACCCATCTTGAATACGGCCAGTGCTAAGATTAATTGTGAAAAGAATATTGTCACTGTTGGCATAGATGGTATGTCTCATGAGTTTAATTTTGCTAAGTTTAGTAGACAACCCCATGATAGGGAACCACCTAGTAAGGATGAGCTTATTGGTCTTGCTTCCATTGTTGTTCCTCCAACTGATCCGTTAGAACAATATTTGCTAGACCATGAAAACGATATGTTTATGAAGGAAAGAGAGGAAATAGATGAAGTGTTCCTTAAACAGGAACCTATGCTGAAACATAACCTTCCCGTTGAAATTCTTGGGGATCCCCCTCCACCCAAGGGTGATCCCGTGTTTGAACTCAAACCATTACCTAATAATCTTAAGTATGCTTATCTTGATGGAAAAGAAATATATCATGTTATTATTAGTGCTAACCTTTCAGAGAAAGAAGAAGAAAGATTATTGAAAACTCTGAAGAAGCACCGAGCAGCTATTGGATATACTCTGGATGATCTTAAGGGCATCAGTCCCACATTATGCCAACACAAAATTACAGTGGAGAAAGATGCCAAACCAGTTAGAGATCCTCAAAGACGATTAAATCCCAAGATGAAGGAAGTGGTAAGAAAGGAGATATTAAAGCTCCTTGAGGCAGGTATTATTTATCCCGTTGCTGATAGTGAATGGGTAAGCCATGTCCATTGTGTTCCTAAAAAGGGAGGTATTACAGTTGTTCCTAATGATAAAGATGAATTGATCCCGCAAAGAATTATTACATGTTATAGGATGGTAATTGATTTCCATAAGTTAAATAAAGCTACTAAGAAAGATCATTGCCCCTTACCTTTTATTGGTCAAATGCTAGAAAGACTATCCAAACACACTCATTTATGCTTTCTAGATGGTTATTCTGGTTTCTCTCAGATACCTGTGTCAGCGAAGGATCAATCTAAAACTACTTTTACTTGCCCTTTTGGTACTTTTGCTTATAGACGTATGCCTTTTGGTTTATGTAATGCACCTGCTACCTTTCAAAGATGCATGATGGCTATATTCTCTGATTTTTGTGAAAAGATTTGTGAGGTATTCATGGATGATTTCTTAGTTTATGGATCCTCTTTTGATGATTGTTTGAGCAACCTTGATCGAGTTTTGCAGAGATGCGAAGACACTAGTCTCGTCCTGAATTGGGAAAAGTGTCACTTTATGGTTAATGAAGGCATTGTCTTGGGGCATAAGATTTCCGAGAGAGGTATTGAAGTTGACAAAGCCAAAGTTGATGCTATTGAAAAGATGCCATGTCCCAAGGACATAAAAGGTATAAGAAGTTTCCTTGGTCATGCCGGTTTTTATAGGAGGTTCATTAAGGACTTTTCTAAAATCTCTAGGCCTCTGACTAATTTATTGCAAAAAGATATTCCTTTTGTCTTTGATGATGATTGTGTAGAAGCATTTGAAATACTTAAGAAAGCTTTGATCATTGCACCTATTGTTCAGCCACCTGATTGGAATTTACCTTTTGAAATTATGTGCGATTCTAGTGATTATGCTGTAGGTGTTGTTCTAGGGCAAAGAGTTGATAAGAAATTGAATGTTATCCAGTATGCTAGTAAGACTCTTGATACTGCCCAAAGAAATTATGCTACTACTGAAAAAGAGTTCTTAGCAGTTGTTTTTGCATGTGATAAGTTTAGACCTTATATCGTTGATTCTAAAGTTACTATTCACACTGATCGTGCTGCTATTAAATATATTATGGAAAAGAAAGATGCTAAGCCTAGACTCATTAGATGGGTTCTCTTGCTCCAAGAATTTGACTTGCATATTATTGATAGAAAAGGAGCTGAGAACCCCGTTGCAGATAACCTGTCTAGGTTAGAGAATGTTCTTGATGACCCACTGCCTATTAATGATAGCTTTCCTGATGAACAATTAGCGGTCGTTAATGCTTCTCGTACTGCTCCTTGGTATGCTGATTATGCTAATTACATTGTTGCTAAATTTATACCGCCTAGTTTCACATACCAGCAAAAGAAAAAGTTCTTTTATGATTTAAGACATTACTTCTGGGATGATCCACACCTTTATAAAGAAGGAGTAGATGGTGTTATTAGACATTGTGTGCCTGAGCATGAATAGGAACAGATCCTACGCAAGTGTCACTCTGAATCCTATGGAGGACACCACGCTGGAGATAGAACTGCACACAAGGTACTACAATCTGGTTTTTATTGGCCTACTCTCTTCAAAGATGCTCGCAAGTTTGTCTTATCTTGTGATGAATGTCAAAGAATAGGTAACATTAGTAGACATCAAGAAATGCCTATGAATTATTCTCTTGTTATTGAACCATTTGATGTTTGGGGCTTTGATTATATGGGACCTTTTCCTGCCTCTAATGGTTATACACATATTTTAGTTGTTGTGGATTATGTTACTAAGTGGGTAGAAGCTATTCCAACTAGTAGTGATGATCATAACACCTCTATTAAAATGCTTAAAGAAGTTATTTTTCCGAGGTTTGGAGTCCCTAGATATCTTATGACTGATGGTGGTTCACATTTTATTCATGGTGCTTTCCATAAGATGCTTGCTAAGTATGATGTCAATCATAGAATCGCATCTCCTTATCACCCGCAGTCTAGTGGTCAAGTAGAGTTGAGAAATAGAAAGCTCAAACTAATTTAGCAAAAGACTGTGAATAGATCTAGAAAGAATTGGTCCAAAAAACTTGATGATGCACTATGGTTCTATAGAACTGCATACAAAAATCCTATGGGTATGTCTCCATATAAGATGGTTTACGGAAAAGCGTGTCATTTACCTCTTGAACTTGAACATAAGGCATATTGGGCTATTAAAGAGCTCAATTATGACTTCAAACTTGCCGGTGAGAAAAGGTTATTTGATATTAGCTCACTTGATGAATGGAGAAACCAAGCGTATGAGAATGCCAAGCGTCAAACGCTGGCATGATAAGAGGATACAAAAGCGTGAGTTTAACGTAGGAGATTATGTGTTATTATTCAACTCTCGTTTAAGATTTTTAGCAGGAAAACTCCTCTCAAAATGGGAAGGTCCTTACGTTATAGAGGAGGTCTATCGTTCTGGTAGCCATAAAAGTCAACAACTTCGAAGGCACAAGTCCAAGGGTGGTAAACGGTCAAAGAATTAAACACTATATCTCAGGTAATCCTATCAATGTTGAAACTAATATTATTGAAACCGTAACCCCCGAGGAATACATAAGGGACACTTTTCAGAACGTTCCAGACTCCGAAAAGGTATAGGTATGTGGTACGGTAAGTAAACGGACTCCAAAACAACTCCAATGGCAATTTTTATCAGTTTTGGAATATTTAAGAATTTTAGGAAGAAAGAAGTAGTCCGAAAGGGACACGAGTCTCCCACGAGAGTGGAGAGCGCCCCCCCCCCCCCTACAGGGCGCGCCCCTGTCTCGTGGGCACCTCGTGTGCCTCCCGGACTCCGTTTTCTTGCACGTTACGTATTTTGGTCGGTAAAAATTCACTATATATACTCCCAAAGGTTTTGACCACTGTATCACGCAAATATCCCCTGTTTTCGTTTCGAGCTGTTTCCGTTGCAGATCTAGAGGACCATGACTTCACCCTCCTCCAACAACGAAGACAAGGATGCTTGGCTATTGAAGATAGAGCTGAAAAGAGAAGAACTAGAAGAGATCAACAAGGATGAAGGGATCAAGAAGGCCATAGAGGTTCAAGCTCCGGCGGTGAAAGAAGAAGACATCCCTCAACCTTTACCTAACCTTTTCACTCCAACAGAGATTGAAGCTTTCAAGATGATTGAGTTAGCTCGCATACAGAACAAGTATCTTACACAGGAGAATATCCTGTTGAAGGATCATATCACCGGACTCAAGGGCATTATCCGCAAGTTGGAGGAGCTTTTACGCTCGATGTGCTATTATCCACTGTCGTCATCACCTGATTCATCACCTCTGAGGACATAATCACATGGGTATGGGCACTCCCCTTGGCAACTGCCAAGCTTGGGGGAGGTGCCCCGGTATCATATCACCATCACACTCCTATCTTTACCGCTTTATTTAGTTTGATCCTTTTAGTAGTATCTTGATCTAGTAGATTGAAGTTTTGATATCAAGTAGTTTGAGTTTTGTTTTGTGATCTCTTTTTGTAATTGAGTCCGTGATCTATCTATAATAAAGATTAGTGTTGAGTCAAGGGCTTTGCTATGTTGCTATGATCTTGAGAAAGTAGAAAGAATAAAAGAGTTCATATTGATCTTATGGATAATGATAACTTCACACATAGAAAGTATGAGGCATACAAATTGTTGAGAGTTGATGAACTTAGTTTTGGTCATCGTTGCAATTAATAAGAAGTGATAAGGAAAGAGGGATTCACATACAAATATATTATCTTGGACACCTTTTATAATTGGGAGCACTCATTAAGTATGACATGTTAAAAGAGTTGACGTTGGACAAGGAAGACAACATAATAGTTTATGTTTTCCGACATCTCAGTTAAAGTATATTGTCATTGACCTTCCAAACATGTTGAGCTTGCCTTTTCCCCCTCATGCTAGCCAAATTCCTTGCACCAAGTAGAGATACTACTTGTGCTTCCAAATATCCTTAAACCCAGTTTTGCCATAAGAGTCCACCATACTGTCGTGGGAACGAACACCTATGGGACCGGAGGCCCTTTGTCGGTTCGGCGGGGGGGGGGGGGGGGGGGGGGGCGGAGATCGCACGAAGAGAGGATCGAGGCGAAGCACACGAGCGATTTTACCCAGCTTCGGAGCTCTCCGGAGAGATAATACTCCTACTGCTGCTTTGTGATTGTATTGTGTTTTTGATCGAGAGCGATGAACGCTACAGTACACTAGCTGTGAGACCGAGCGTGAGTGTTTCTGGTTTCGAACCCCCCTCTACGTTGCGCATGGGCCTCCTTTTATATGCTCAAGGGGTCACCGACAGGTGGCAATGCATGCAAGGGCAAAAGTGTAAAAGAACTGTGGTTGGTACACCTACTTGCACAGTGTATCCTACCTAACCCTGACGGCAGGGGACAAAGGCATTAAATGCCCGTCTGCGTCACCCAAACAGTGCAAAAAAGTGACCATTAGGGGCGCCACCTCTTGCCACGATGGCCATCTTGTCATCTCCGCTTGCCACCTCGCACCGCTTGGCTACACAGCCTCTTGCCATGCGCGCCTGGAACGATCTCAGGGCGACACGTTGGTGGATGCGCTGGAGCGTAGGTGCAGAGTGGTAGCCCGCCGCGGCAAGCGCCTTGCCGCGGTCATTGTCTTGCCGCGTCCGGAAGCTTGTCGCTCACCGGGTCTTGCCGGGACGCCAAGCGCGTCGCGGCAAGTTCCTCAAAACGCCTTGGTTGGCCTTCCCGGCAAGCTCCTCTTGCCGGGGTCTTGTCTCCTTCCCGGCAAGCTCCTCTTGCCGGGGCCTTGAACACTTTGTTCTTGAATGGCTCCAAAGGAACCACGGAGGATCTTGGCGGTCACCCGGCAAGCCTTGCCGCGGGGTGCTGCGACTGCCCGTGCACAAGTTCGGGATACTAGGGTACCCCTACTCTAGTACACCGGCAGGAGCCCCCGGGCCTGGGCCACACACGGTGCCGAGCGCTGTTGGGCCAGGCCCAAAACAGGGCACGGGCACGTGCGGCCTGGGTCACGCCGTATCTTACTCCGTATCCACCGCGCTCTCCCCTAATGGCACGCGTCGAATGCGGCGTCGTGGGAGAGATCGTGGGTGGTTCTTTATTCGGGAAAAGCGTAACGTTCGCCTTGTCCCTCTTTATAAGCAGGGGAAACAGGGGCAGTTCCCCCATCTCGCCCATCGCCGTTTCCAATCTCAGAAATCTCCGCCACTCCCCCCTTCTTCCAAAGCCGAAAGAGAGCGGCGCTCCGCCCCCCATCGCCACCGTTGCGACCAACACCGTCGATCTCCCCCACCACCTCCGCCATGGCTCCGAAAGCCGGGAAGGGTGTGAAGTCGGCCAAGGCACTGCGGCTCGAGGCGCTGCAGAAGGAGCGGGCAACCTTCGTCCCCGAGCTCGCCGCGAAGGAGCTGAGGGAGTGGTACTACCTCTTCTGGTCGACGGAGACGCGAGCGCATCCGCGCACGAAGGTACTCTCCGCCGCCGCTTCGGAACAGGCTCCACACGGATACCCATTCTTTGCGTTGTTCCTCTACTGCAGGCTCTGCCCGCCCTTCTCTGATTTCTTCTGCGATATCATGAACACCTACGGGTTCCACCTCCTTGACTTCACCCCCAACGCCGTTCTGACCATGGCAGTTTTCGCACATCTCTGCGAAAACTTTGTCGGAGTCCACCCAAACGTCGCTCTCTTCCTCCACTTCTTTATACCTCGAGTCGAGAGAGGAGAGCCCCTATCCGGCGGGATCGCCTGGGTCTCGAGGACCGGCAAGAAGGATGCTTATCTGGAGGGGGAGCTCCGCAGCAAATGGGAGGAGTGGAGAGCAGAATGGTGCTGGATCGTCGAGGAGAACCCGCAGCCGTTTACTGCCCTGCGCCAAGCCCCAGCAGTGCGCGGCAATGATTGGAGCGCCCTGGCCGCGGACGACAATAAGCTGAAGATCGCCACCACCCGGATCTTGTGGCTCAGGCTTGCCGGGCTCACTATAGGCGCTGTTGGCGCGGATTTTCTTCGCCGCCGCATCGCCCCTCTGCAGGAGCGGGAGAGACCCGCCTGGCTGTTCGGGGGTCCGGCGGACATCATGAGGCTGCGCCCGGGCCTCAACTTCAACTTCACTGTCTTGGAGCTGGATGCGATGCTCAAGGAGCTGTTCAAGCACGACCCCAATCATCCCGAATGGTTCAGGTTGCCGCAGGGTGTCGTTCCATTGTGCAACAACTCCTCGCTCGACCGCATCCGCGCAATGATGCCATTGTGTGACTCGCATGGAGTTGTCTCAACCTGGCAAGAACCTGCCGACGATGTTGTGTAGCAGTTCTTCGACGGGCTGGTGGAAGTGGCAGTCCATGCCGACGAACAGAAGATCCTCACCCGCGATACCACCGACGCGGAGATGCGGCGCATCGCCACCAGGGCGGAGGAGGCGGCGGCGGCCGCCGCCGCGGGCGAGTTCGGGTTCACCGTGGAGGAGGCAGAGGCAGCCGAGGCAGCAAGCCTTGCCGATCGAGATGAGCTTGCCGGAGAGGGAGAGCTTGCCGAGCCAGAGGCCGAGTCGAGCGAGCCCGCCAAGGGTGCGAGCGGCCCGCCATCTTCAAGCGGCTTGCCGCAGGCAGATCCCACAGCACAGCCCCCAGCACAGCCAAGAAGGCGTCTCCGCAGGGCCGGGGACGTAGCAGGGCGGCAGACGGGTCAACAGCCGTCGCGCCGCGCAACACGCTCCGCCGCGACAACTAGAGCGGGGTCCTCCCGGACCGCCGCTTCTGGGCCTGCCGCTGCCCCCGCCAAGCGGTCAAGGGAACCCACTCCTCCGCCTCGTCGCGCCGGAGGAGGGCCGAACTTTGACCTCTCCGCACTCAGCTCCGACGAGGAAGAGGAAGAGTAAGATCCCTTGTTGTATTTGTAGTCCTTCGATTTTTGCTGTTTTTGTCTTGTATCTGATTTGCTTTATTCTAAACTTATTCCCTTTCAGGACTCTGGCTGAGAGAGCGGCGAAGAGAGCCAAGGCTCCGGTGATTGTCATCGAGGACGAGCCCACCGCGACAGCAGGGGGCGCGCCCGAGACCACCTTGCCGAACCCGGCAACTACTCCCCGAAACAGCCCCCAGCGCAGCCCTCATCGTAAGTATCTGTTTACTTCCCGTTGTTGGGCGCGCATGGGTGTCCTTTCTTTGCTGATATCTGACTCTTGATTTGTGTAGGAGCAGAGCAGCCTCATCAGGAGCAACCGGAAGCCGCCCCCGAGATGCTATCTGCTTCAACTACGCCGCCAAGGGAGGATTCCCCGGCAAGGGAGCTTTCTCCGGCAAGGGACAGTTCTCCAGCAAGGGACGGCACCAGCGATCCCCCGGTGGTGGAGCCCATGGTTGAAGAGCCCAACACAGGTAATCCTTCTTGCTGGAAAAATTTCCCTTGGGTTCTTCTTTTTGGATATTTGCTTGACTTTTCTCCCTCTTCCGGCCTTCAGATCCACCTTCCACAGAGCCGATGGAGACCGAGGCCACCAGCGAGGAGGACGCACGCGGAAACACCAATGACGCCACTGCCACCGAGGAGGAAGCCAGCGCCAATGATCCTGCCTGTGAGGAGGAGGCCGCCAAAGCCGCCGCAGGAGCAGGCGAAGGGTCTGGCGATCGCACTGACAGCCCCGAGGCCGCAGGAGCGCAAGGCGCTACGCCGACCGCCGATCCCTCCGCCGCTGCCGCAGTGTCAGGCTCTGAAGAGCCCCAGCCCGGCGCCTATCTCAAGGCTGGTGATGGTGTCTTCATCAAGCTGCCCTGGGCATCAAGCTCCAGGGCGCCGGTCGAAGGAGAAACTTTCGATGGAGAGGTGCTCGCCTCCGCTGGATTGACACTGGTCGACGTGCCAAGCAGCAGCAGTGGCGAGTCTGAGGAGGAACAGCTGCTGCGGAAGCTGGTGTCACTCTACCGTGCCCGACAAGCCAAACTGGAATCCCGGGAAGCGCTTGTCGCGCAAGCTGGAGTGGATATTGAGAAGCATGCGGAGGAGCTCCGGAGCCGCAATCAAGAAGCCCTCCGGTCCATTGCAGAGGAGCGGGCGCAGCTTGTTGAGGCGCGGAAAGCCTTCCTTCTCGAGAAGGCCGAAGCTGAAGAGCAACAGCGGCTTGCCACCGAGGATTTGTCCGCGCGGGAAGGTGAGTTGACGCAGCGGAAAGTCAACCTTGACAGCCACGAGGAGGAGCTTGCCGCGTGGGAGCGAACACTTGGCGGGGCCCTCAAAGCGGCGCAGGATGCTGCCGCAGCTGCCGAGGCCACCAAGAAGGAGCTGGAGACGAAGGTGGCGCGGCTAGAGGCCGATCTCAAGGCGAGAGATGAAGAGCTTGCCGCGCTCCAGCGTGAGCGGGAGAAGGACGCCCTCGCCCACGGTGAGCTGCAGGGTCGCCTCGTCGAGAAGGGCAAGGAGCTGAGCGCCGCCAAGGACTCCAATGCTGATCTTGAGTTGAAGCTGGCTATTTTGACCAAGACACTGGACGGCACCAGGGAGCAGGAGGCGGCCTTGAAGAAGGAGATCAAGGCCAACGAGGATCTGCTGGCGAGTGCTGCCGCCACCCAGAACACCCTCAAGGAGACTGTGGAACTCTGGACAGAGGGTCTCGTGAATATCGCCGCAGTCATCGACAAGGAGCTGGAGCAGCTGGGGTTGGAGGACTTTGGGTATTCCTCCGATGAGAACCTCCAGCCCAGCGCCAAGCTCACTTTGTTCTTCAAGGGTGTGGCGACGGCTCTCCAGCGACTCCGGGAAAGGATCCCAAAGCAGCTGGCCGACGAGTCGCGCACGATCTGTGCGAGGGTCCTGCAAAAGGTGTTGGTGAAGGTGGCCTTCCGCAACCCAGGCCTCAACCTCACCAACGTCCTCAAGAAGCTGCCGGCGGATGCTGATCTGGAGGAGCTCAAGGCCCTTGTCGCACCCATTGTGGACAAGGTGAATGAAGTCAAGAGAGTTGACGGCGATCGCGTGGATTAGGCCGTCTGTTTTCTCCTTTTCTTGCCGCTGCTAGTCATGTTACGAGAACAAACTATTAGAGCTGCGACAAGTTATCCTTGTAATATAACTTTTATTTTGGGTATCAATTGCTATGTTATTTCCTTTACTTGATTCCTTCCTTTGTATGTTTTTGCCCTACGCTTTTAGGGAACTTGCCGGCACAGGCACCCTTGCCGCGAGCGCTGAGCGAGGAACGTCAGCAGCCTGCTGGCAGTGCCGCTACCGACAAGAAACCTTGTCGCAGCTAGTCGCAGCACACTTAAGTTGTTGAGCGGACTCGAAACAAAGTAAGGGCGCAACTAGCTACGAGTTGGTTCCTCTGCGCACAGGTTTTCCATACAAAGCGCGGTCGTTCGAGGAAGATAACTTAAAATTTTTAAAACTGATTGCTCAAACTTTGGCAACTTAGCTTTTCTGTCGTTTGCATCCCGGCAAGGCGAAACTTTCTTGAACGACGCCCGGTCCACACCATTATCTTCTCCTCCCCCCCCCCCCCCCCCCCCCGGCAAACTTGTGTGCGAGGGAACCTTCCTTTTTCTGGGGGTAGGTATGGAGCCTTACGGCTCGTTATTGCTTACCGGGGGTAGGTGCTGCACAAAGTGTCATATAATACATGCAAAGAAATAGAAAGCATGAAATCGACAAGATGTGCGGAGCACATGAGCTTTATTTATGCACGGGATCTGCGCCCGGCTTTGTACAAAGGGTTACATGCAACAATGGCAAGGCTTGTACAAAAGGTGGTTGCCGGAACAGGTTCCGGCAACCGCGCCTCACGTGTAAAACTTACGAAGATGCTCAATGTTCCCGGAGTTGCTCACCGGAAAGCCATCTTCGGTCTCAAGGAGGACAGCGCCGGGCCTAGTGACTCGTTTAACCCGGTAAGGGCCTTCCCACTTCGGCGTCAACTTGTTGGAATTCTTGGCGGACTGAACGCGCCGAAGAACAAGGTCGCCTTCCTCGAGACTCCTGGCATTAACTTTGCGGCTATGGTAGCGGCGCAAAGCTTGCTAGTATCGAGCAGCTCGTACAGCAGCCTGGAGACGGTCCTCCTCAAGGAGCAGCGCGTCATCTTGTCGCAGCTGCTCTTGCTCAAGCTCATCATAAGCGAGCACTCGAGGCGACCCGTATACGAGTTCCGTGGGGAGAACTGCCTCTGCTCCATAGACTAGAGCGAAAGGTGTCTGGCCAGTGGCTCGATTTGGCGTCGTCCTGATCGACCAAAGAACCACCGGCAGCTCCTCAATCCAGTTCTTTCCGCACCTGTGCAGCCTGTCGAAAGTTCTGGTCTTGAGCCCACGCAGCACTTCAGCATTTGCCCTCTCTGCTTGACCGTTGCTTCTTGGGTGAGCAACAGAAGCGAAGCAGACTTTGGCGCCAAGATCTTGGACGTACTGCATGAAGGTGCGGCTCGTGAATTGCGTGCCGTTGTCGGTGATGATCCTGTTAGGAACCCTGAAACGGCAAACAATCGACCTGAAGAACTTGACTGCTGACTGTGCTGTCACCTTCCTCACTGCTTCCACTTCCGGCCACTTTGTGAACTTGTCGATTGCAACGTACAAGTACTCAAAGCCCCCGACAGCTCGAGGAAAGGGGCCGAGGATGTCGAGCCCCCAGACCGAAAATGGCTAGGATAAAGGGATCGTCTGGAGAGCTTGAGCTGGCTGGTGTATCTGCTTGGAATGGAACTGGCACGCTTCACACTTGGTTACTTGTGCAGTTGCATCCTGGAAGGCTGTCGGTCAAAAGAAACCTTGCCGGAATGCTTTGCCGGCAAGTGCTCTTGCGCCAATGTGGTGGACACATATGCCTCCATGTATCTCTGCCAACAGCTTTTGTCCATCTTCCCGGTGAATACACTTCAATTTCACACCGTTGAATCTTCTACTGTACAGTGTGTTGTCGACAAACTGGTACATACTTGATTGCCGGGCTACTCTTTCTGCTTCTTCTTGCTCTTCGGGAAGTTCTCCTGTCTGAAGGAAACGGACAATCTGCTGTGCCCATGCTGGAGCTTGCGGCTCGACAATAAGGACTAAAGGCACGTATGCTGCTGCGGGAACATCCGCTTCTACGGCGAGAACTTGCGACTCAGCCAGAGCTTGATGTTCCCCGACAAGCTTGCTGGGAGCGTCTGCTTCAACGGAACAAACCCTAGGGCTTGTCGGAGCAGACTGCTCCACAGCACTCTTGGTGTTGATCTTGGGGACCTTCTTGGCGGCGGCTTCGGGGAGCTCTGCCGGAAAGTAGTCGCCAGAAACCAACTTCCTCTTCTTGCTCTGTCCAGTTGATGGTGTCACAGACGGTTGAGTCAGCTTGAGCACAAAGATCCCTGGTTCCACAGGTAACCTAAGTGCGACGCACTTTGACAGGTCATCAGCAACGTCATTCTGAGCTCTTGGAACATGTTCCATCTGTAGGCCGTCAAAGTGTTCTTCTAACTTTCTCACTTCATCAACGTAAGCTTCCATCAACGGCTCTGATAATCCTTGTTCACTTGGCGGACGACAAGCTGTGAGTCACCCCTGACAATGAGCTTCTTGATCCCAAGGTCTGCAGCGATCCTGAGTCCGGCAAGCAAACCTTCATACTCTGCAGTATTGTTTGTTGCTTGCTCCTTGGGAAAGTGCATCTGGACTACGTACTTGAGGTGCTCTCCGGTGGGTGCGACAAGTAGCACGCCCGCACCGGCGCCTTGCAGCGAGAAGGAACCATCAAAGTACATCAGCCACTCTTTGTTTGCCTCCTTGACGGGGATGCTCGTCTCTGGAATTTCTTCATCTGGTGTTGGCGTCCATTCTGCTATGAATTCTGCCAATGCTCGGCTCTGGATAGATGAAGTACTCTCAAACTTGAGGCCAAAGCTTGACAGTTCCAGTGCCCACTCGACAATCCTGCCTGTTGCTTCTGGATTCTGCAGTATCCTCTTCAGCGGAAAGCGAGTGACAACTGTGATCTCATGTGCTTGGAAGTAATGGCGCAGTTTTCTCGAGGCCATGAGAAGGCCGAAAAGCAGCTTCTGCACACCAGAGTACCTTGACCTAGCCCCCTGCAGAAGGGAACTGACAAAGTAAACTGGGCGATGCACCATTTTCTTCTGCTTCTCCTCCTGTACCTGCGCAGATCCGTCCTTGTCGGGACCAGAGCTTGTCGGGGGAGCCCCCTGCTTGTCGCTGGATGCATCTGCCATGGTTGCTGGCTCGTCATCCGCCTCCCTCTCCGCTACTAACGCAACACTAACCACTTGATTGGTTGCCGCTAGATACAGCAGCAACTTCTCTTGAGGCTTAGGTGCGACAAGTATTGGAGTGGAGGACGGGTATCTCTTCAAGTCCTGCAGCGCAGCCTCCGCTTCCGGAGTCCATTTCATTGGACCTGCCTTTTTCAGTATTTTGAAAAATGGCAGGGCGCGCTCAGCAGACTTAGAGATAAACCTGCTGAGAGCAGCCACGCAGCCGGCAAGCCTTCGTACATCCTTGACGCGCTTCGGTGCTTCAATCTGCTCAATGGCCTTGATCTTGTCGGGATTGGCTTCAATTCCTCGCTGGGACACGAAGAACCCGAGAAGCTTGCCGGAAGGAACTGCAAACACACACTTCTCGGGGTTGAGCTTGAGGTTGATCTTGCGCAGATTTGCAAAGGTTTCATCTAAATCCTGAATCAGATTTGCTCTGTCCTTGCTCTTGACCACTATGTCATCCATGTAGGCTTCTACATTTCTGTGTATTTGTGGCTCAAAAGCGTGATTGACTACTCTTGCAAATGTTGAACCAGCATTCTTAAAACCGAAAGGCATCCGTACGAAACAGTACGTGCCACACGGAGTGATGAATGCGGTCTTCTCCTCATCCTCTTCTGCCATGAAGATCTGATGATATCCTGAGTATGCATCAAGAAATGAAAGCAAATCACATCCGGCTGTGGAGTCAACAATCTGGTCAATGCGCGGCAAGGGAAATGGGTCTTTGGGACAAGCTTTATTAACATCGGTAAAGTCGATGCAAAGCCTCCATTTCCCATTTGCCTTGCGCACGACTACAGGATTGGCCAACCACGTAGGATGGAGCACTCCTCTGACAAGGCCTACTGCTTCCAACTTCTTGATTTCTTCTGCAATGAATTCTTGGTGATCCACCGCTTGTTTCCTGATTTTCTGCTTGACGGGCCGCGCGTGAGGATAGACGGCAAGGTGGTGCTCGATTACTTTCCTGGGAACACCGGGGATGTCAGACGGTTTCCATGAAAACACGTCGACGTTCGCCCGCAGGAAAGCAACGAGCGCGCTTTCCTATTTGGGGTCGAGCGTGACACTGATGGTGAAGGTACCACCAGTGCCGTCCTCCTTGGCGGACACCTTCTTGGTCTCTGGCGGAGCTGCCTTCGTCTTCCTACACTTGCTAGTGGAGCTCGATGGTGCGTCCTCGACGGTAGCGCAGCACTCCGAAGAGGTGCGCTTGCCGGAGTGGACATCAGAGCTCTTGCCGGACTTGGTCTTCTTCTTCCCCCCGGGAGCTTCAGCGGCAAGTGTCTTGCGTTCAGCTGCGGCTGCTGCGTCCCGGTAAATTTTGTCGGCGCAGATAAGAGCATCCTTCTTGTCGCCAAGGACAGAGATGACACTTATCGGGCCTGGCATCTTTAGTACATTGTAGGCATAGTGAGAGGCTGCCATGAACTTGGCGAGCGCTGGATGGCCGAGTATCCCATTGTAAGGCAATGGAAAATCAGCAACGTCAAAAGTGACCCTCTCAGTCCTGAAGTTCAACTCGCTGCCAAATGTTACCGGCAACGTGATCTTTACCTTCGGCTTGCTCCTTCCCGGGTTGATTCCTTGGAACGTGCCGGTCTCTTCGAGCTCGCTGTTAGGGATCTGAAGCTTCTGGAGTACCGCGGAGGAGATCAGGTTCAAGCCGTCCCCGCCGTCAACTAGCACCTTAGTGACCTTGAGGTTGCGGATAGTTGGTGAAACCAACATCGGCAAGCACCCGACCGCAGTTATGCGATCAGGGTGGTCCTCAATATCAAAGACGATAGGCGTGCTGGACCATTTCAGAGGCTTGCGTGACTCGACAGGTGGTTCTGCTGCATTGACTTCCCGCACCCACTGCTTGAATTGGCGGTGCGAAGTATGCAGAGCCGCACCACCGTCAACGCACAGGACCTCTGTAGCTTTCTGAAACTCCTGCTCATTGGCCTCGTCATCATCCATGTCTTCATCATCGTCTTCATCTTCATCCTTGTCGCGGCCGCGGGGAGGTCTGTCTCCTTGCCGCTGCTTGGCCTTGCCGCGGCGTCCTCCCCGGCCGGGGCGCTTCTTGACGGATCCTCCAGTACCTTCTTGGGCCTTCTCCTTGTCGCGTCGCTCGTACTCAGCCTTCTGCTGCTCGACAAGCTACTCGACTTTCTTGCAGCTCTGGAGATCATGGCCCTTGGTGCGGTGGATCTTGCAGTACTACTTGTCAGAGCCGTCCTTCTTGTCGGCGGCCGCTACAGTTTCAGCTTCCTTGGCGCCACCTCCGTTGCCGGACTGCTCGACGACTAGCACATCTTTGGCTTTCTTTTTCCTGTTGTTCCGCCGCCGGTTCTTCCTTGCCGGGGCAGCATCATCACTGTCAGATCCTCCTGCTCCTGTATTCTCTCTGGGGAGTTTCCTCCCTTCCTCAGCACGTGCACACTTGTCGGCCAGGGCATATAGCTCACTGACGTCTCTGATCTTGCACATCGCCATCTCCTCCTGCATCCTGAGGTTATGCACGTTCTGATGGAATGCGCTGATGACCGCGGCAGGGTGGACATCTGGGATGTTGCGCTGCACTTGGCTGAATCTCTGAATATACTTGTGCAGGGGCTCTCCTTCCTTCTGGGCGAGCAGATGAAGATCGCTCTCTTGGCCGTGAGGCTTGTGGCCACTGGTAAAGGCGCCGACAAACTGATGGCACAGATCTGCCCATGAGGATATGGAGTTGTCCGGCAAGTGCATGAGCCAGGATCTGACATTGGGCTCGAGCACCAGCGGGAAGTAGTTGGCAAGGATCTTGTCGTCGCGTCCCCCAGCAGCTTGCACCGCGATGGTGTAGATGCTGAGGAACTCCGACGGATGCAACTTGCCGTCATACTTCTCTGGTACGTCTGGCTTGAAGTTCTTTGTGCTGGGCCACTGGACTTGCCGCAGCTCAAGAGTGAATGCAGGGCAACCTACCGCGTACGGCAAGTCGCCTGGTTCCCCTGGCGCATGCATGTTGACAGTGGGTCCAGCGCGCTGGTCTGATTGACGCCGCGCTTCTCTTCGACGCTCGATGCGAGTACGAGCGTCTTCTTGTTGCCGTTCGTCAAGAACTTGGTGCTGATCGCGACGAGCTCGTGGATCTGACGACGCGGTGGAGTCGGTGTCGAGGTTGACCCGGCGAGTCGGCGATCTTGGCCTTCGGGGCGGAGAGTGCACGGTAGTTGCACCTCCACCAGTCTTGTCGCCATCGGCTCGCGCCCGGCAATCTTGCCGCGGCTGCGCTGCGCTCGGCTGCCGTGGAGTGTCGCCGTTGGCGAAGCCGATGAGACTCTGAATGGTGGCCCTCCATTCGTCGATCTTGTCCGCCGTTGGAGGGTAATCCAGGAGCAGTTGAGCTCGTGCCAAAGCTTCTTCCGAAGTTTTGGGTGGCGGTGGCGAACGGTGCGAGGAGCGGGATATGCTCGGACTCCTAACTATGTTAGAAGGAGCAGGATCCCGTCCGGGCGACCGTGTTTTGCTCGTGCCAGCATGTTGGCGCACACGCTGGTCTTGAGCATCCCGAGATCCACCAGCTCAATCTCGGTCCAACGAACGTATGGTACCGCGTGTACCATGACGCTATCGGTCTCGCGCCTCCTGAGATGGGCGCGGAGCATGTACGGACACCGAGGTCTGTGCCACCTTGTCCTTGGACCTGGCAGCATCGTGAGCTCCGTCGTCGGCGCCCGCTCCTCCACCGGCGTCTACCCCACCACCCTTTTGCTCCGGTGGCGGTGGGATCGACGTGGATGGAGCAGCCACCTCCGAAGCCTTCTTCTTCGGTGGCATGTTGATGAAGATGATGACGAAGATGCAGATCTAGCTCGCGTGAATGCCGGATCAGATTCACACAACCTCGACGCCCCCTACCTGGCGCGCCATTAGATGTCGTGGGAACGAACACCTATGGGACCGGAGCCCCTTTGTCGGTTCGGCAGGGGGCGGAGATCGCACGAAGAGCGGATCGAGGCGAAGCACACGAGCGATTTTACCCAGCTTCGGAGCTCTCCGGAGAGATAATACTCCTACTGCTGCTTTGTGATTGTATTGTGTTTTTGATCGAGAGCGATGAACGCTACAGTACACTAGCTGTGAGACCGAGCGTGAGTGTTTCTGGTTTCGAACCCCCCTCTACGTTGCGCATGGGCCTCCTTTTATATGCTCAAGGGGTCACCGACTGGTGGCAACGCATGCAAGGGCAAAAGTGTAAAAGAACTGTGGTTGGTACACCTACTTGCACAGTGTATCCTACCTAACCCTGACGGCAGGTGACAAAGGCATTAAATGCCCGTCTGCGTCGCCCAAACGGTGCAGAAAAGTGACCGTTCGGGGCGCCACTGCTTGCCACGATGGCCATCTTGTCATCTCCGCTTGCCACCTCGCACCGCTTGGCTACACAGCCTCTTGCCACGCGCGCCTGGAACGATCTCAGGGCGACACGTTGGTGGATTCGCTGGAGCGTAGGTGCAGAGTGGTAGCCCGCCGCGGCAAGCGCCTTGCCGCGGTCGTTGTCTTGCCGCGTCCGGAAGCTTGTCGCTCACCGGATCTTGACGGGACGCGAAGCGCGTCGCGGCAAGTTCCTCAAAACGCCTTGGTTGGCCTTCCCGGCAAGCTCCTCTTGCCGGGGTCTTGTCTCCTTCCCGGCAAGCTCCTCTTGCCGGGGCCTTGAACACTTTGTTCTTGAATGGCTCCAAAGGAACCACGGAGGATCTTGGCGGTCACCCGGCAAGCCTTGCCGCGGGGTGCTGCGACTGCCCGTGCACAAGTTCGGGATACTAGGGTACCCCTACTCTAGTACACCGACACATACCTACCTATGGATTGAGTAAGATCCTTCAAGTAAGTTGTCATGTTGCAAGCAATAAAAATTGCTATCTAAATATGTATGACTTATTAGTGTGGAGAAAATAAGCTTTGTACGATCTTGTTGTGGAAGTAATAAAAGCGACGGACTACATAATAAAGGTCCACATACAAGGGGCAATATAAAGTGACGTTCTTTTCCATTAAGATTTTGTGCATCAACCCTAAACGCACATGACAACCTCTGCTTCCCTCTGTGAAGGGCCTATCTTTTACTTTATGTTTTTACTTTATGCTTGAGTCAAGGTGATCCTCACCTATCTTTTTTTCATTTTATCCTTTGGCAAGCTCCTCGTGTTTGAAAGATCATGATATATATATCCAATTGGATGTAAGTTAGCATGGGATATTATTGTTGACATCACCTAAAGGTGAATACGTTGGGAGGCAACACAATAAGACCCTATATTTCTCAGTGTCTGGCTGAAACTCCATAACCACAAGTACTGCGTGAGTGTTAGCAATTGTAGAAGACTACGAGATAGTTGAGTATGTGAGCTTGCTGAAAAGCTCTATTGTTGACTCTTTCTGATGTTATGATAAATTGCAATTGCTTCAGTGACTGAGATTATAGTTTATTAGTTCCCAATGAAGTTTTTGAACCATACTTGGCATTGTGAATTGATTGTTACTTGAGCATAAGAAATCATATGATAAAATCTATATATGTTGATGTTATAAGAATGATCATGATGCCCTCATGTCCATATTTTATTTTTATCGACACCTCTATCTCTAAACATGTGTTCATATTTTTCGATTTCGGCTTCCACTTGAGGACAAGCGAGGTCTAAGCTTGGGGGAGTTGATACGTCCATTTTGCATCATGCTTTTATATCAATATTTATTGCATTATGGGCTGTTATTACACATTATATCTCAATACTTATGGCTATTCTCTCTTATTTTACAAGGTTTACCATGAAGAGGGGGAATGCCGGCAGCTGGAGTTCTGGCTGGAAAAGGAGCAGACATTGGAAACCTATTCTGCACTGCTCCAAAAGTCCTGAAACTCCATGAAACATCTTTAATTAATAAGAATTTTTTAGCGAAAGAAATACACCAGGGGCCCACACCCTGTCCAGGAGAGAGGAGGGCCCCCCCTATAGGGCGCGCCCCCCATCTCCTGGGCCCCCTGGTGGGCCTCCGGTGTCCATCTTCTGCTATATCAGAGCTTTTACCTGGAAAAAATCGTGGGCAAGCTTACGGGATGAAACTCTGCCGCCACGAGGCAGAACCTTGGCGGAATCAATCTTGGGCTCCAGAGGAGCTGTTCTACCGGGGACACTTCCCTCCGGGAGGGGGAAATCATCACCAATGTCAGCACCAACGATCCTCTCATCGGGAGGGGGTCAATCTCCATCAACATCTTCACCAGCACCATCTCCTCTCAAAACCCTAGTTCATCTCTTGTATCCAATCTTGTATCAAAACCACAAATTGGTACATGTGAGTTGCTAGTAGTGTTGATTACTCCTTGTAGTTGATGCTAATTGGTTTGCTTGGTGGAAGATTATATGTTCAGATCCTTTATGCATATTATTACTCCTCTGATTATGAACATGAATATGCTTTGTGAGTAGTTACGTTTGTTCCTGATGACATGGGTGAAGTCTTGCTATTAGTAGTCATGTGAATTTGGTATTCGTTCGATATTTTGATGATATGTATGTTGTCTTTTCCTCTAGTGGTGTTATGTGAACGTCGACTACATGACACTTCACCATTATTTGGGCCTAGAGGAAGGCATGGGGAAGTAATAAGTAGATGATGGGTTGCTAGAGTGACAGAACCTTAAACCCTAGTTTATGTGTTGCTTCGTTAGGGGCTGATATGGATCCATATGTTTAATGTTGTGGTTAGGTTTACCTTAATACTTATTTTGTAGTTGCGGACGCTTTCAATAGGGGTTAATCATAAGTGGGATGCTTGTCCAAGTTAGGGCAGTACCCAAGTACCGGTCCACCCACATATCAAATTATCAAAGTACCGAACGAGAATCATATGAACGTGATGAAAACTAGCTTGACGATAATCCCCATGTGTCCTCGGGAGCTCCTTTCTCATTATTAGAAATTGTCCAGGCTTATTCTTTGCTACATAAAGGATTGGGCCACCTTGCTGCACTTTGTTTACTTTATTTACTCGTCACTCGTTATTATTTATCTTATCACAAAACTATCTATCACCTACAATTTCAGTGCTTGCAGAGAAAACCTTACCGAAAACCGCTTATCATTTCCTTCTGCTCCTCATTGGGTTTGACACTCTTACTTATCGAAAGGACTACGATTGATCCCCTACACTTGTGGGTCATCATATCCTCATAACTACGGATTAATTCTTCGCATCTTGTGTTGTGTAATGACAGTCTTCTACTGGATCATAATGGAGAAATATCTCCTTCCCATATAACATTTAGTACAATTAATACTTACAATGTGACCCATATCAAATTTTCGCTTACAGTGCAGTTATACAGCACCATAGCCCACTACAAAATGAATGTAATCACGTATTTGCGAGATGTCATAAGCATATTCATTCCAGTTATTATTCCCCCGCTATCAAGTAATGCCATATATCGAAAGATGGTTCCCTCTTTCTGTTCACAAAACACATCCAAGGCAAGGCAAAGCATAGCCCAGTGAAAATAGCGCAAAAACGCAAGGCAAAGCTATTCGAACGTAGCTAAAAAAATTTGGGGGGCAACTACAGATGGTTCCTTTTTTTAAGTAATGTTTATGCCAAATGGAGCCCAATAATATGTTCCTTGGATAAAGGTATCGTGCCTATGATGGATCATGTTCACTTCCTACTCCGCCACTTAGGTGTTCTGTAGTTTGTTCAGAATGAAGAAAAAATTCATGTACATTTTTTATGGTATTAAACATTTTTTAACATTACGCATACATTTTTATGAAAATGTCACAAACACATTTTTGAAACAAGTGAGCATTTTCTATAAATGTAACTTACATTTTTTAGAATTATGCGAAATGTTTTAATGCATGTAGATTTTTTTAAAACATCCGGTATTTTATTAATTTCACAAAAAAAAATCTACACATGATTAGCATTTTTCTATACACGTTTAAAAAACAGAATGCAGGACTAACATTTTTTGAAATTCTACGCAAAATATTTTTCTATATATATATATATATATATATATGTGTGTGTGTGTGTGTGTGTGTGTGTGTGTGTGTGTGTGTGTGTGTGTGTGTGTGTGTGTGTGTGTGTGTGTGTAAAAACAATTCCTTATCTAACATGAATACTAAAATTTGTTCTCTTCGTAAAATTTCCATCCATTTTGATCACTAACGGTGTTAAACGACACATGAGAAGAAGATTTTACCCCTCATGCAACTCGTGACTAATATTATTCACATATTAAAAGCAATAACTTTTTCTGCTGATTTGGGCAGAACCTCCCCTGTAAACATGCAAAAATACATATCATAGATTTAAATTATTTGACAATTTAGTTCAAAAATTGGGCAGAACCTTCCCTGTAATTTGATGCATATTCCGATCACACAATTCACATATACATATTTTTCAACAATCATATTCAGATTTGCACATAAATATCCAGGCTCACATCCAAGTAAACATATATAACTTACAACATACCGAGGTTCGCACATATTAGTCCAAGTCCACACATACAGCATACTCTACATCATAAGAGCAACACAAAAGGACTGTCATCATATCTAGGTTCGCTTACGTAGTCCAAGTCCATACACACATGATATGGACTGCACAAAAGTGACTTAAGGTTCACATACATGAGTCCAAGTCCACACATATAACATGAGCAGCAACAAAAGTGATTTGAAGTGAAGGAAATCAGAGGAAGTTCACAAGCTAAGCCTTCATTTGCTTGTTGTGCTCATTGCGGGGCTGGCTGGGTTAGTTTTTTTTCTTCTAGTGCCCATTGCAGGGCTGTCAAATTGCACCATTGGCCGGCCAGCTACGGCTTTTAACAAGGGTGGATGCATAAGAATCCATGGTTAGATTCAGGCCACTGGGTCTTGTCATACATAGCAGGGATTAGTTGGCCATAAGCTGCTCTAAACTTGTCAATGGAGTAATACGAGTACACATAATTTTGTATATGCGCATTGACAAGTGATGTGATGAATGCTATTGCAAAGAAGGCTAGAAACTTGTCATTGTCTACAAGAACATGTGTTGTCATGCAAGTTGAGGACAAACCTAAACCCGATGCCTCCGAATTGAGTAACTTCGGCAACTTCTTCTGAGCTTTCTACCACCTTCAAGTTTAACTCTCTACTCTTTGCATTCAACTTCTTAATTATGTGGGGCCAAATTAAGCCAACTAACTTCTTTGCTACTTTTCTCCAGCGATTCCACATGATCATAATCATCTGCCTAAGCTTGTCCATTAAGTCGTTCAACTTCAAAGACTTGTGTTGCTTAATCCAATTATTGAAGCACTCTGTCAGGTTCTTGGTTACATAGTCCACCTTGCAAATGGTTGAGAACTGACTCCTATTCCACAACCTAGTGTGCCACTTCCTAAGATGTGCAGTTGCCGCTGGCTTTGCTGTCTCCATTGCAACCCAATTTTTCTCAAATATATATGTGCTCCATGAGTAAGCTGCAGCCAGAGGTGGTCATCAAATACCTTTCCATGATATTTTTTCTTGAAGTTTGACACCAAGTGAAACATGCACTCCCTATGTTCTACCTCTGGGAAAACTTCCTTTACCCCTATCATCACCGCCTTCCCGGCATCCGTGCTTATGGCTAAACCCCTTGGTGATCCAATGGCTTGCCTAAGCAATTGCATGAACCAGATCCAATTCTCATTTGTTTTGAAATCAAAAATTCCAACACAAAGTGGATACATTCAATTATGGCCATCTACAGCGGTAGCACTAGCCAGGTGCTCCTTGAACTTGCCTGTTAAGAATGTGCTATCGACTGCCAAATACGGCATGCAACCACTAAAGAATCCGTCTATGCAAGATTTCAAAGCAAAGAAGAACCTTCTAAACCTGATTTTTCCTTTTATAGTGTAATGGTCAATCTGAACTATGCTACCGGGGCAAGATATTTCAACTTGTGCTTTAAACCTATACAAATTGTCAAAGCTGCTATCCCAATCACCATACAGTTCTTTCAAAGCTAGCTTCTTACCCATATATACTCTCTTGTAGTGGCGGTCAACCTTATGGTGTTCTTTAGTCTTCTTGTGCAATTTCTTCGCTCCAAGAGTAGCATCTTCAATCGGCCAATCCTTCACCTTATCGCATACCCAATGCTTGGTTCCATTGTTCATCTTATTTTTCCTTCTTGTACTAGAGCAATCATGACCACATGGGTTTTTCTTCACCTTCAAAAGAGAAAACAGAAGTAATTAGCTAAAAAAACTTAACAATTATGCAAGAAATGTTCACAAATGGTTGAAGTTAAACAATTACCATTATAGTACACTTATCCTACGTCGTAGAAGCATGTATCCTCCATGGACAATTATCTGCATCCCATCTTGAACGATAGCCCCTAAACCGATGAGGTGTACTATACTCGGTGTTATACTCATTCACGTTCGATTGCATGCTGAGAAAGTGCCAAATTGAACACTTCATTCTGGGATATGTAAAGCATTTTGTCATTGGAGGGTCTAATTTGTCATACTCTGCATGTGGAGTATGCTCTGCCTCATGCAACTCCTCATCATCTAGCCTCCTCTACTTCATCATCCTCTACTTCACTCTCAGCCTCGCTGTCATCCTCAAAAACAAAGTCTTTGTCCTTTTCTTTATTAGGACAAAGAACCACATTTAAGGGCATAGGTTCGTCCACTTCATACATATTCTCCTCATCAACACCAACATGCTCTTTCTCTAATCTTGGGTTGCGAATATAAGTATCATCCTCTTGTTCTGGACTATCATTAGGTTGGCTATGCACATCACTATGCCACTCGGTGATAGGCTCATACGGTTCAGACGGATCACAATATGCAATACTAAAAAGCAACACCTTTGTCTCTGAGTGTTTCTCAAACATAAGCATTAAATCTTGGTCAGATTTTACTTCTGGACAGATGTTTAAAGCATCATCATAGTACTGCACATGTGCAGCTTCTAAATAACTCGGAGGGTACTGCTCTACAATTGATTCAACCAAATCCTTATAGTTTGTCAAGTCACAATCAATGACCTTCTCAAAACAAAAGCATCATATGTCTTTTTGAGCTTTTTTTATTGCCAAAAAATTTTAATTTTAGCAAATAACTTGAACTTGGATCCTCTAGTGAACTAAAGAGAAAATTAATTGAAATTAAGTGAAAAAACCTAAGCATGAGTATTGCTAAACAGTTTTGACCATTAACTGAAATTAAGTGAACAAACCTATGCATGAGTAATCCTAGATAGTTCATATCATTGCTACAAGTATAATAACTATGAATGATCATCGCTATTAGTACAAACATCATAGATACCTACTAAGTGCCATGAACTTACCCATCCGGACAGGCCCATTAAGGCTGAACATTTTTTTTAATAGGCAGTGAACATTTTCTGAATACATGTTTGAACATTTGCCAAATTAACATTGTACATTATTTTATGTGCATAGTAAAAAAATTGCTAACACATTAAACATTTTTCCATGAACATTTCTATAATGCAGAAATATCTCCTTCCCATATAACATCTAGTGCAATTAATACTTACAGTGCGACCCATATCAAATTTTCGCTTACAGTGAAGTTATAAAGCACCATAGCTGACTACAAAATGAATGTAGTCATGTATCTGCCAGATGCCATAAGCATATTCATTCCAGTTATTCCCCCCGCTATCAATTAATGCCATATACCGACGGATGGTTCCCTCTTTCTTTTCACAAACACACATCCAAGACAAGGCAAAGCACAGACACAGAGAAAACAGGGCAAAAAACAAGGCAAAGCTATTATAACCCAGCTAAAAACTTTTGGGGGGCAACTGCAGATGGTTCCCTTCTTTAAATAATGTGTATGCCAAATGAAGCCAAATAATGTGTCCCTCGGATAATGGTCTCGTGCCTATGGTGGATCATGTTCGCTTCCTACTCAGCCACTCAGGTGTTGTTGCTGTTTGTTCGGAACGAAGAAAAATTTCATGTACATTTTTAATGGTACTAAACACTTTCTAACATTACGTATACATTTTTATGAAAATGTCACAAACACATTTTTGAAACCTGTTAAAATTTGTATAAATGTAACTTACATTTTTTGGGATTACGCAAAATGTTTTAATGCATGTAGATTTTTTTAAACGTCTGATATTTTATTAATTTCACAAAAAGATACACATGATTAGCATTTTTCTATACTCGTTTAAAAAATAGAATGCATGGTTAACATTTTTTAAAATTCTATGCAAAGTATTTTCCATATATATGTGTGTGTAGAATATTATGAAATATAAAGAAATTAGAAAAGCAAAAAAGGATATAAAAATGTGAATAATAAACGGAAGGAAAAAACAAAAAACACATGATATCATATAGCGCGTGGTTACTGGGCAGGCCCAACATGATATCATAGCCGTGCTTGTCGATTGAACGCTGTGAACTGGTTTTAGAACCTTCCACGCGGTTGTCTTTTCTCTATAGTTTCCCATTCTTTTTTGTTTTTTCCGTTGGTGCTTCTAGTTTTCCTTCGTTCTTCATTTTCATTTTTTATTGGTTTCTATTTTTTATTTTTGTTTAATTTCCACTTTGTTATTTTCTCCTCTTTTATAGTCGGATGTTTTTTAAAAAACACTTTTGGACATTTTTGCATAAAGGTTGAACATTACTTAATAGACAGTGAACATTTTTCTGAATACATGTTTGAACATTTGCCAAATTTATATTGTACATTTTTTTATATGCACAGTTAATTTTTTTGTAACACATTAAAAAAAAATCATGAACATTTTTGTAAATGTGCAAAAATTTGAAAAGCACTTGAATGTTGTTTTTAATGTCACATACATTTTTTTTGAATTGTACGAAACATTTTCTAAACTAGACAAACATTATTTTGACATTTTAAAAATATCTTCTTAAAGGATAACAAACATATTTTTTAAATGTGGGAACATTTAATAAAATGTCACGAACATTTTTTTTTGTTTCTCGCACTGGGGCAGGTCTTTTCTGGTATTCTTGTTTTTCTTGGTTTCTTGTTTTTTTAGGATTTTTTGTCTTCCATTTTCTCTCAATCTACGTCCGTCAAATCTGGGTGTGTTGTGTGGAACACACCTGTGCTTCGTGTGGAGTATGGGTGTGTTGTGCTTTCGAATGGGGCACATGTTTGCCGAACTCTGCGAGGAAACCACATTTATACTTCATTGCAAGGGAACCATAAGTTAGCTTACTTGAGAAGCATAGTTATGCTTCTGCGGGGGCTGACACACTTTTGGTCATAAATTTTAGCCTGGTGTGCTTCCATCACCTCATGATAAACTTTCTATTGCATCCAAGTCAAAAAGTGAGGATCTACTTTTTCATTCCTTTCTTCGGTATATGGATTGGCAATGCACATGGAAACAAAATCATTCTTATTGACCTCCTTGTAGTCAGCCCTAGATTCATATGTATTTTGGGAGCTTGTCCTTCTTAATCTTCTTCACGGGATGCCTTTTCTTGTTGAGTGCTTCATGAAATGACTGAATTTCTTGATTGGTGCGAGAAATTGTTGGATATTTCTAGTCAATCATACCAAAAACAAAAAGGTATTTCCAAAAATAACAAAGCAAAAAATCTTCGGCGTGAGAAAGATTCTAACCTTCCCCCTCCCAAATTTCCGAATTCAGTTCACACATGAAAAAAAGCAAGGACAGAAGATTCTCAAATCCTGATTAGTCCATCCGATCCTTCCACGGATCAAGCACCCGAGCTAATCGTAGACACTTGAATCTTCCAAATCGAATGACAAAGGCTATTGGTGATACGAACCGCACCAGCCGAGCCAATCTTAGCCGCTTGCACCTTCCAGATGCGACGGTGGAGAACGTTGGTCACACGGATCACACCCCTCCCACGGGCCATGCCCTCTGAGTCGATCCCTACCGCCCACCCTCCCAGATTCGATGGTGGTGTCCGCACGTCACACGAATCGTGACCATTACTGCGGAGCACCGCCCCCTATAAAAGTGGTGCCCTCACGTTCACATTCATCAGCGCCGCCACCCACATTTAGCGAGATTTAACTTCGCCAGAGAAGGATGGGAGAGCGGCGAGCACAAGATGGCGGTGACCCGGTCAACGAAGACTGGAGCCCAGTTTCCCGTCGGCCGCATCGGGCGCTGTATAAAGAAGGGCCGCAATGAGGACCACGTCGGCTCCGGCGCCGCCGCCTACCTCACCGCCATCCTCGAATACCTTGCCGTTGAGGTAACCAACCAACAACTGATCTCGTACATTCATGTTCTTTTCGTGCTCAACTGAGTGGTAACTGATGTCGTCTCGGTGTTCTCTTTAAACCACATATGCTGGAGTTGGCGAGCAATGCGGCCAAGGATAACAAGAAGATCTGCATCATGACGCGCCACCTGCTTCTTGCCACTCGCAATGACGAGGAGCTCTCCAACCTGCTTGACGACATCACCATTGCCCAGAGTGGTGTGTTGTGCCCAACATCCACTCTGTGTTGTTCTCCAAGAAGGCCAACATACACTAGCATATCAACTTCATACAGAATCCAAGAATAATATATCTCTGCCATTAGTTTACCTTACGAGTTTTTGCTTAGCTTGGATTCTCATACCAAGAAAATAAGTAATGATGTTTCCCATTTTTTCTAAACATAAACTTTGTTTTCCATTTTCCCCATTATGCGCAACCGCGGGCAGACCCAGTTGTCCCTTATCTATCCTCATAACTACGGATTAATTCCTCTACTCCAGCCTCATCTACTTCATCATCCTCTACTTCACTCTCAGCCTCCCTTAGGACAAAGAACCACATTTAAGGGCATAGGTTCATCCACTTCATACATATGCTCCTCATTAACACCAACATGCTCATTCTCAAGTCTTGGGTTGCGAACTTAAGTATTGTCTTGTTGTTCTATATTGTCATTAGGTTGACTATGCACATCACTATGCCACTCGGTGATAGGCTCGTACGGTTCAGACATATCACCATATGCAACGATAATATGTAGCACCTTTGTCTCTGAGTGTTTCTCAAACATAAGCATTAAATCTTGGTCAGATTTTACTTCTGCATGGATGTTTAAAGCATCATCATACTACTACACATGTGCAGCTTCCAAATAACCTGGAGGGTACTGCTAGACAATTGATTCAACCAAATCCTTATAGTTTCTCAAGTCACAATCAATGACCTTCTCAAAATAAATACATCAAATGTCTTTTCGAGCGCTTTTTTTATTGCCAAACAATTTAATTTTTAGCAAATAACTTGAATTTGGATCCATCCAGTGAATTAAAGAGAAATTAGTTGAAATTAAGTGAACAAACCTATGCGTGAGTATTGCTAAATACTTTTGATCATTAACTGAAATTAAGTGAACAAACCTATGCATGAGTAATCCTAGACAGCTCACATCATTGCTACTAGTATAAAGGCTATGAATGATCATTGCTATTAGTACAAACATCATACAAACCTACTAAGTGACATGAACTTACCCATACGGAAATGCCAATAAAGGTTGAACAATTTTTAATAAATAATTAACATTTTTCTGAATACATGTTTGAACATTTGCCAATTTTAGATTGTACTCCCTCCATTTCTTTATATAAGGTGTATTTATTTTTTAATAAAATTTCACAATGTAAGGCATTTCTTTTAAATCCTCATAATTCCCTTTTTATCCTTCCAGAAAGAGGAAAGTATCTCTCTCCTGATTTCCCGTATCTCTCCTTGTTTCAATAAGAAAGCTATCTCTCTCTCTCTCTCTCTCTCTCTCTCTCTCTCTCTCTCGATTGTATGTATCTCTTACTTTCCTGGACTCACTGATTTACTTGCCACTAACAAACAAATTTGTCAAGGGTAATTTTGTCCTAACACCTCTACAATTATGCGCCTTGATCACCGTGCCGAAAATAATACACCTTAGATAAAGGAACAGAGGGAGTACGTTTTTTTATGCATAGTAAAACTTTCTTGTAACACATTAAACTTTTTCCATGAACATTTTTGTAAATGTGCAAACATTTGAAAAGTGCTTGAACATTGTTTTTAGTGTCACTGACATTTTTTCCTGAATTGTACAAAACATTTTTCTAAATTACATGAACATTATTTTGACATTGTAATTTTTTTGTAAAGCATGATGACATATTTTTTAAATGCGGGAACATTTTTTTTGTTTTCTGGTTTTTTGGTGTTTCTTGGTTACCAATTATTTCGGGCTTTTTTGTTTTCCAGTATCTTTCAATTTTTGTCTGTCAAAGCTCGGATGTGTTGTGTGGAGCGCATTTGTGCTTCATGTGCAGCATGGATGTGTTGTGCTTTCGGATGGGGCACATGTGTGCCTCACTCTGCGAGGAAACCACAGTTATGCTTCATTGCAAGGGAAGCACAAGTTAGTTTACTTGAGAAGCATAATTATGTTTCTGTGAGGGTTGACAAACTTTTTGTCATAAATTTTAGTCTGGTGTGCTTTCATCACCTCATGATAAACTTTCTATTGCATCCTATTTCAAAACTTAGGATCTAATTTTTCATTCCTTTCTTCGGTATATGGATTGGTGATGTGCATGGAAACAAAATCATTCTTATTGACCTCCCTATAGTCACCCCTAGATGCTTATGTATTTTGGGACCTTGTCCTTCTTAATCTTCTTCACGGGATGCCTTTTCTTATTTAGTGCTTCATGACATGCTTGAATTTCTTCATTGGTGTGAGAAATGCTTGGATTTTTCCATTCAATCATACCAAAAATAAAAAGAGGTTGCCGAAAATAACAAAAACAATCTTCGCTGTAAAAAAGTGTAACCTCCCACCTCCCCAATTTCCGAATTTGGTTTCCACATTAAACGAAAAAATGAAACGAAGCGAGGACAGTAGATTCTCAAATCCTGATTGGTTCATCCGGTGCTCCCACAGTCACGTCTCCCGAGCTAATCGTAGCCACTTGAAACTTCCAGATCCAACGGCAAAGAATGCTGGTGACATGGATCGCACCAGCCGAGCCGATCCTAGCCGCTTGCACCTTCGTGGTCCAGTGGTAGAGAACGCTGGTCATAATGCAGAAATATCTCCTTCCCATATAACTTCTAGTGCAATTAATACTTAAAGTGCGACCCATATCAAATTTCCGCTTACGGTGCAGTTATACAGCACCATAGCCCACTACAAAATGAATGTAATCACGCATTTGCCAGATGCCATAAGCATATTCATTCCATTTATTCCCCCCGCTATCAATTAGTGATATGGATGGTTCCCACTTTCTTTTCACAAACACACATCCAAGACAAGCCAGAGTACAGACCCAGTGAAAACGAGGCAAAAAGCAAGGCAAAGCTATTCTAACCTAGCTAAAAACTTTTGGGGGCAACTGCAGATGGTTTCCTTTTTAAAATAGTGTTTATGCCAAATGGATCGCAATAATGTGTCCCTCGGATAAATGTCTCGTGCCTATGGTGGATCATGTTCGCCTCCTACTCTGCCACTTAGGTGTTGTTGTTGTTTGTTCGGAACAAAAACAAATTTCATGTACATTTTTCAATGGTGCTAAACACATTTTAACATTATGTATACATTTTACGAAAATGTCACAAACACATTTTTGAAACCTGTGAACATCTATTATATATTAAAAGTAAGTGATGGGTTCACCAGAAAAAGAGAAATATGCTAAAAATCTCACAAAAAACAGAAATATCAGGTCGTCTATTTAATAGACTAAAATTTAATAACCATCAGATTAGTTTTTAGTGTAGAAATTACCCACGATTCCATTATTATTATATAAGAAGAAAATGTTTCATGCCTCACCTTATTGGGACTTGGGTGTATGACTAAAAAAGTGGGCCGATGTTTTTTCAAAAAAAGAGGAAAGTTCATGTCATCCTCCAATGCCTTATTACTATGAAAATACTTTTTGTGCATATGCTCGCACGTGGCCACATCCAAAAAAAGAATGAAGGCTAGTGTTTATTAAAAAAACAGGATGTGCGCACATGTCCCCTTAAAAAAGTGGATGTGTTTTACTTTTTGTGAAAAATGAATGTGGGTTGATGCCTCCCACAAAAAAATACAACGTTGGTCGATGTCTTACTGAAAATACATTAGATGATATCTACGCTCAAAAAAAGTCAGATGATGCCTTGGTACATGCCCGCACCAATAATCCCGGTATTTCTGAAAAAAATATTAGATGGAAAAAAGAAACTATAAAAAATATAATTCAAAATTTATCAACTTTCCTATGTTTGTTTACTTTCAGTCAAAAGTAAACCCATTCAATAGTTAAGGAACTGAAAGTAAAATTTTATCTATTAAAGTACCAGATATTAATTTGAACAAAGTACAATCACATATGCTTATATACACGCACATACACTCATCCCTATGAACGCACGTATGCACACACACCCTACCCCTATGAGCACCTTCGAGATACTGAGCTAACACAACATCTTGAGATTTTCATCATCACATGTGCCTCATAGTCGATGGGAACGTCTCCTCCCACTGAACAAACATTGTCGGAAAGACTAAAATAATTCCAGCAAAATGCATACACGAGTGTCAAGTCTGAACCTAAACCTTGGTGGGGGTGTTTCACAACAGGGAACCAAACTATCTGAGCTAGGCACAGTTCACAAAAGTACCAGATATTGATAGTTGTCTTTGCATGCAAATATGTATGAATTAGCTTTACCTTTGATTCACACAGAGCAATATATTTTAACAAGATTCTTGGAACTAGCTATGATTGGTTAGATTTATCACTGGGAAAAAAGATACTTATATTAGTTTAGAAATAATATAATGCTGGCATAAAAACTTAAACTTTTAAACCCCTTTTTAGTTGTAGATCATAGAGGTATGTGATATTACATCATACAAGAATTTTTATTATTAATTATGAGATGTTTTTCATGCACCTTCCATGATGCCCAATTTACTTCTGAATATAACAACTTGAAACATCTCATAGCATCGTTATTTTGTAGAATTGTAAAAAAATAGGGACACCCATGATTTTTTCTACCCTTGCAATGCCTCTCCACGGATAGTGTTGTGACGTTACATGTCTTTATCCACTACAAGAACTGCAGCTAAAACCCCAGTCCAATCGAGTGTGCTTCAATCACAGTAGGACCAACAACAAGTATCCAGGAAAAAAACATGTGTTTCAACACGGCAGATGTGCTATTATATGTATTAAGGATTCTAGGAACCAATTTGGGTGGTTATAGAACCTATTGGTACTGGTGCTAATGTGAGGTACTGGTAGATTTTGCAAGAAACAAAATTGTTTTTTAGTTTATTTAGTCTTCTTTCAAAGAAATAAAGATGAAAAACAAGTTTATAGCAAAAATAAAAATATTCACTATGCAAATGTGAAAGAGAGTAAGATTAATATTTTAATGAACATGTCTAACTATGCTCAAGAGAATTTGCACATAGTTGGTAAAACCATAATTACTTCTAAAAGATACGCAAAAAATACGTTTAAAAAACTATGCACTCTTACTTTCTGTTTGTTTCTATATATAAAAATAATGAACTTTTCGTATTATTAATCTTGCTTGCACTTTTCACTAGGAGGAAAAACATCACCAAGAACGCGTTATCAATAAATCTAAATTTACAAAACTAATTCATAAGTAATGTCTAGATTCGAGTATATAATATATTTTAGATTTATCATAGTTTAAGTTATCCCAAACGCATATGTTTCGACCGCATCAATCGACGGATCTTCATAATAATATCAATAGATATCATAGTCATAAAAGGTTGTTATTATTTCATAAACATATCAGAACTGACATAATAAACTAAACGTTTGAGACATATTAGCCCATTAGAGCTTATTTGGTCATCACCCAATCGATAAGTTATTTCAATAAATATAATATTTTCATATTTGCATGATTGTTCATATAAATAATGAAAGTTGTTAAGTATGATCTTCCCCTATAACTACTTAATACATAAAATGGTAGCCAAGTCATATTGTCCATTTAGCTAGATCAAACTTCGTTTAATGGCGTGAAATGTCGATGTGCCCAGAATGTACGGTCTTTGATGGTGGAAGTGGGAGAGAGATCCTAGGGTTTGTATGCACTCAATATACATGAAAGTAAATTCGGTCAATTATCCACACATAAATTTCCACCACCCATCAACATGGCTATAGATAATGTGTGACAGAGTATGCGATTATTCTTTTCTCACGGCAAAACATGAGTACATGTTGTAATGATGAATCCAAAACAAAGTTAAGACAAGTGCCATGTAGTCGACGTTCACATGACACCACTAGCCAAGTAGATTTCCGTGTATGCTAGAAGCATGTTAATATGTGTTTCACCAAAAAAATTAAATATCTGTATAAGTGTTGCATCATGCATTCATACCAACTTTACTATTTAAAATATAGTTGTTCATATTTTCTCCCAAGAGAACAAAATGAACCATCCTTAATGAAGTATTGGAAAACATGTGTTACTATTTTAAAACAAATACATGAAAGATGTTTTTTATACAATTAAGCTAACGACCGATATAAAGAAGAATTACAACTCTTCAAGATTTGTAGACCGTGCATTTGTAAATTCAATGCATCCTTCCAGGCTATTAGATTTACCATATATGTCCTATCCTTTCGTGACTTTCTGACATTTGTTTCTAAACTTAATTTCCATTATTAACCTATTGAAGATGCAATATAATTTCCCCATGTGATTCATCATAAAAATACATGTAGTACGTCAAGCATAATAACCACTTAAATGATGAATAGATATCACATATGTTTATATATAAGTGAGAAAACAAAACTTACCTAAGACCAAACTATGTCCTCAAAAATCATAGATTACCAAAATCATCGCATTTGTCCCTATTTTTCTTTAAAAACTAAATAATATGGTCTCATTATTATCCTTCTGAAGTTCTAGCCCACGCATTGAGTGGGCCACCTTGCTAGTTTTGTATATTTTTATCTATTATTTATTTCCTCTTTATTATTTTCTCATCTTATTATAGTCGGATTTTTAAGAAAAACACGGTGTACATTTTATTTATATAGCTTGAATAATTTTACATAAAAGTTGAATATTTTTTAATAGATGGTGAACGTTATTCTGAATACATGTTTGAACATTTGCCAAATTTTCAGTGTACATCTTCTTATATGCACAGTAAACTTTTCTTGTAACACATTAAACATTTTTCCATGAACATTTTTGTCAATGTACAAACATTTGAAAAGCACTTGAACATTGTTTTTAGTGTCATAGACATATTGTTTTTGTATTGTATGAAACATTTTTCTAAATTACAGAACATTATTTCGCAATTTTAAAAGTATTTTCTTAAATCATGACGAACATATTTTCTAAATGTGGGAATATTTATGAAAATGTCACGAACATTTTTTTTTCTCGCACTGGGGCTGGTTTTTTCTGGTTTTTTTGGTTTTGCACGGTTTGCAACTTTTTTCGGGATTTTTAGTTTTCCAATTTCTTTGAATTTTCTCCCTTCAAAGCTCCGGTGTGTTGTGTGGAGCACATGTGTGCTTCATGAGGATCATGGGGGTGTTGTGCTTTCGGATGGGGCACATGTTTGCCTCATTCTGCGAGGAAACCACAGTTATGCTTCATTGCAAGGGAAGCACAAGTTAGCTTACTTGAGAAGCATAGTTATGCTTATACGGGGGCTGACATACTTTTGGCCATAAATTTTAGTCGGGTGTGCTTCCATCACCTCATGATAAACTTTCTATTGCATCCTAGTCCAAAAGTGAGCATCTACTTTTTCATTCCTTTCTTCGATATATGGATTGGCAATATGCATGGAAATAAACTCGTTCTTATTGACCTCCTTGTAGTCACCCCTAGATGCTTATGTATTTTGGGACCTAGTCCTTCTTGATCTTCTTCATGGGATGCCTTTTCTTGTTGAGTGCTTCATGACATGACTGAATATCTTGATTGGTGCGAGGAATTCTTGGATTTTTCCCAGTTAGTCATACCATAAACAAGAAGGGATTTCAAAAAATAACAAAACAAAAAAAACTTCAGTGTGAACAAGAGTCTACCCCCCCCCCCCCCCCCCTATTTCCGAATTCAATTCCCACATTGAAGGAAAAAATGAAACAAAGTGAGGACAGAAGATTCTTAAAACCTGATTGGTCCATTCGGTCCTCCCACGGATCACACACCCGAGCTAATCGTAGCCACTTGAACCTTCCTGATCCAACGGCAAAGACTAATGGTGAAAAAGATCACACCAGCCGAGCCTATCATAGCCGCTTGCACCTTCCAGATCCGACAGTAGAGAAAGCTAGGCAAACGGATCACACCTCCTCCCACGGATCGTGCCCCTCTGAGTCGATCCCTACCGCCCGCCCTCCCAGATCCGATGGTGGTGACCGCATGTCACGTGAATCGCGCCCCTTACTAAGGAGCACCCCCCCCCTATAAAAGCGATGCCCTCGCATTCACATTCATCAGCGCCGCCGCCCACATTTTGAGATATTCTAGTTCAACGAAGAAGGAGGGGAGATGGTGGGGAGGAAGAGAAGCGAGCGGAAGAAGGTGGTGACCCAGTCCACAAAGGTTGGACTCTAGTTTTCATCGGCCGCATCGGACACTATCTCAATAAGGGCCGCTATGTGGACCGCGTCGACACCGGCGCCACCGTCTACCTCACCATCGTCCTCGAATACCTTTCCTCTAAGATAACCAAAGAACGACCAATCTCGTACATTCTTGTTCTTTCCATGCTCAACAGAGTGGTAATTGATCTTGTCTTGATGTTCTCTTTAAACCACAGATACTGGAGTTGGTGGGCAATGCGTCCAAGGACAAAAAGAAGACCTGCATCATGACACGCCACCTACTTCTTGCCACTCGCAATGATGAGGAGCTCTCCAACCTGCTTGACGGCATCACCATTGCCCACAGTGTCGTGTTGCACAACATCCACTCTGCGTTGTTCTCCAAGAAGGCCAACAAGCACTAGCATATCAACTTCAAACAGAATCCAAGAATAATATCTCTCTGCCATTTGTTTACCTTACGAGTTTTTGCTTAGCTAGGATTCTCATCCAAGAAAAGAAGTAATGATGTTTCCTTTTTTTTCTAAACATAAATTTTGTTTTCCATCTTTCCCATAATACGCATCCGCGGCAGACCCGTTTGTCCCTTATCCATCCTCATATCTACGGATTAATTTTTCGCATCTTGGGTTGTGCATTGACCGTCTTCTAGTTGATCATAATATAGAAATATCTCCTTCTAATATAACATATAGTACAATTAATACTTAAAGTGCGACCCATATCAAATTTTCGCTTACGGTGCAGTTATACAGAACCATAGCCCACTACAAAATGAATGTAAACACGTATATGTCATATGCCATAAGCATATTCATTCCGGTTATTTTCCCCCGCTATCAACTAATGCCATATGACATACGGTTCCCTCTTTCTGTTCAGAAAAACGCATCCAAGACAAGGCAAAATATAGAACGGGTGAAAATAGGGCAAAAAGCAAGGCAAATTTATTCTAACATAGCTAAAAACTTTTGGGGGGCAACTTCAGATGGTTCCCTTTTTAAAATAACGTTGCTGCCAAATGGAGACCAATAATATGTCCCTCGGATAAAGGTCTCGTGCCTATGATGGATCATGTTCACTTCCTACTTAGCCACTCAGGTGTTGTTGTAGTTTGTTCAGAATGAAGACAAATTTCATGTACATTTTTTAATGGTACTAAACATTTTTTAACGTTACGTATACATTTTTATGAAAATGTCACAAAAACATTTTTGAAACCTGTGAGCGTTTTCTATAAATGTAAGTTACATTTTTTTTGAATTACGCGAAATATTTTAATTCATGTAGATTTTTTAAAATGTTTGACATTTTATTCATTTCACAGAAAAATCATACACATGATTAGCATTTTTCTATACACGTTTAAAAAATAGAATGCATGATTAACATTTTTTTAAAATTCTACCCGAAGTACTTTTCTATATGTGTGTGTAAAATTTCTTCCTTATCTAACACGAATACGAAAATTTGTTCCCTTTGTAACACTTCCGCCCATTTTGACCACTAACAGTGTTAAATGACACATGAGAAGACGGTTTTACCCCTCATGCAACTTGTGACCAATATTATTCACATACTAAAAAGCAATAACTTTTTCTGTTGTTCAATGCAAAATGGGGTAGAACCACCCCTGTAAACAAGCAAAAATACATATCATAGATTTAAATTATTTGACAATTTAATTCAAAAATTGGGCAAAACCTTCCCTGTAGTTTGATGCATATTCCGATCACACAATTCACATATACATATTTTCCAAGAATCATATTCAGATTTGCACATAAATATCCAGGCTCACATCCAAGTAAACATATATAACTTACAACATACCCAGGTTCACACATATTAGTCCAAGTCCACACATGCAGCATACTCCACATCATATGAGCAACACAAAAGGATTGTCGTCATACCGAGGTTCGCATACGTAGTCCAAGTCCATATATACATGATATGGACTGCACAAAAGTGACTTAAGGTTCACATACATGAGTCCAAGTTCACACAATATGACATGAGCAGCACAAAAGTGATTTTAAGTGAAAGAAATCAGATGAAGTTCACAAGATAAGCCCTCTTTTGCTTCTTGTGCTCATTGTAGGGCTGGTTGGGTTATTTTTTTTGCTTCTAGTGACCATTGTTGGGCTGTCAAATGGCACCATAGGACGACTTTCATCCTTTTTAGCAAGCTCCATCTTCTTTGTGGCCCTTACCTTCCCTGATCTGCACTTGTACATGTATGAAAGCAGTAATTTTAGAGCAAATAACAATGTGAACTATGCATAATATGCGATATTAACATTCAGAATTAGCAAATGTCACCTTTTACACCCTTTCCCATTGTTCTTATTTGTAGTCTCCAAAATTTGGCTATGTTTTCCCTTCTTCTTGGTTGTAGTTTGGCTATGGATTGAATGAATACACACAAATCAAACTCAGTTTTCATCTGGCACAAATCAAACTCAGTTTTCATCTGCAACAAGCGTAGGTGTAGAATTTCTAACCTTGGTGGAAAATACATAGCGGCTGGAGTTGGCGGGCAATGCGGTCAAGGACAACAAGAAGACCTGCATCATGAGACACCACCTGCTTCTCGACACTCACAATGATGAGGAGCTCTCCAACCTGCTTGAGGGCACCACCATTGCCCGCAGTGGCGTGTTGCCCAACATCCACTCTGTTTTGTTCTCCAAGAAGGTCAACATGCACTAGAATATGAACTTCACACAGAATCCAGGAATAATATATCTCTGCCATTTGTTTACCTTACGAGCTTTTGCTCAGCTTGGATTCTCATACCAAAAAATGAAGTAATGGTGATTCCCTTTTATCTAAACATAAACTTTGTTTTCCATTTTTCCCATAATGAGCATCCCCGGGCAGACCCAGTTGTCCCTTATCTATCCTCATAATTATGGATCAATTCTTCGCATCTTTTGTTGTGTAATGACAATCTTCTACTAGATCATAATGCAGAAATATATCCTTCCCATATAACATCTAGTACAATTAATACTTACAGTGCGACCATGTCAAATTTTCGCTTACAGTCCAGTTATACCAGATGCCACTACAAAATGAATGTAATCACGTATCTACCAGATGCCATAAGCATATTCATTCCAGTTATTATTCCCACTAGTAGAAAAAGGGTCAAATGTGAAGCACATTAGTGTCGGTTCCAACGGCTAGCCGGCCGCTCTCATTAGTACCGGTTCGTGGCAAACCTTTAGCACCGGTTCGTGCCACGAACTGGTACTAAAGAGAGTGGTGGAAGGATGTTGTCAGTCTGGGGCCCCTCCAGCACCTTTAGTACCGGTTCGTGACACGAACCGGTACTAAAGGTCGTCGTACATAAACCCTTCGTCCGCCCAAGCTCGCTCTGTTCTTCCCCTTTCCCCTCCCCTCCTCTGTTCTTCCCCTCTCTTCCTCGAGCTCATTACACATTTTGCCCAAAATTTGTCAAGATTTGAAGGCTCCCGTCCATTCAAATGATCACAAAGGTTAGCAACTTTGTCCTTTCATCTCTCATTGCTAGATTAGCTCTTGTAATGCTTTGTATAGTGATTAATTTGAGAGTTTAGTAATTTGGGAGGATTTGTATGTGCTAATATTTAATTTATATGCAATTTGAGGTCAAAAATAACACTTAGTTTGCATGTGTAGGTGTGGTTTACTTAGTGCCTTCTAAATCTCCGTCGTAACCACCATCGATCGCCCGCACCGTCCCATCGCCGGCACCACCTTGTGGTGAGGCTCTTGTTCATAAATGTTTTACATTACCAAATTGATGTTTGTGTGATTTGGATATATAGTTACTCGTATAATTATCTTACCCGACGTTGTTTGTTATACATAGTGCCATGGTTTTGAGCTTTTTTTTTAAATAATACATTTTTTTATTAATTTGTACAAATATTACGCTGAAAATTTATTTTTCAAAAATAATACACCGTCGGCCCGCAGCGAGCCGAGTGGGGGCAGTCGGCCAGTAGCCGGCCGACAGCTGGCCCGCCTGGCACGTGTCGGCCTCGGATTGGGCTGGCCACGTTGCGAGGGGGAGGGAGGGAGCTATCGGCGCAGGTGCGCCCCTGTCAGCCTGCTGCGGGCGGATCGGCCAGCTGATGGCCGATAGGGTGCGGCCCTACCTCGCGCGCGGCTGGCCCGGCTCCCTGCGGCCTTATCCTCCCTTTCCTCTACGCTCCACGCCCAGCTTCTGTTCTTCTTCTGTTTCTTGCTTTCTCCTCTCTCTTACAAAAATGCCACCAATTTGTACACCTAAATGAGCCAGTTTTTTTTGCAGTTTTGGCACCGTGTATGGATTCAACTTAGTTAGGGCAGCCAAAAGAGGTATCGATCTACTGATGGGGTAGCTCGTGGTGGTTGTGGTGAGCATTTTGGTGGAGGTGGTGGTGGTGAAGTTGGGGTAGTGTGGTGGAAGTGAAGCTCGTCGTTCGTCGTTCTTCGTTGGAGGCGGAGCACCGGCAGTTTGGTGGCCGCCATTCGTCGTTCTTCGTTCGCACGCACGCTTCAAGGGTATATTTCAGCAAACATTTTATTTTTCGTAGGTGCTCCGGTAGTATTTGTTAATATGTTTCGATGTGAAATAAATTAGGTGTGTGATTATTGTTATTTGCCCTGGTAGTATACGTAAATATATTTAGATGTCAACTAATTATTTATGTAAAAATGTGTAGTTGTTCCGGTGATATTTAGGAGTGTTAGTATTTGGAGTAGCTCTGGTAAAATCCGTAATATAGGCAGTCAAATATTAAAATATGTAAATATTTGTAGTTGCTCCGGCAAATATTTGTAATATACTTGTAGGTGTGTGAATTGTATTAGTTGCTCCGTTAATATTCTGTAATATATATATAGACATGTCTAATATTTGTTAGTGAATTGTATTTCGTTGTTGTAAAAAAATAGGTGAGCCAAGATGTCTGATGTAGTGAAGTTAAGATTTTACTACGGTCCTGGTACTATCCAAACAACTGAGATGGGAGCAGTTCTGAGTGAATTTACTCACATAGAGGTGCCAATGAGCGCACCTCAAACATGGTCTATCAGTTAGTTGAAAGAATGGATTGCGGCAAGTTTAGGTCTTGATACTGAAACACACACCGTCGGTGTTCATGCATTATGGACACGGTCAAGTACAATAATTTACTTTTATTTTAGGCCGATAGAGCAAGACTCCGATTGGGTGCGGTGGTTACAAGGTTGTGAAGGAAGGGGATGCAATCCTATTGCTTTAGTGCTTCCCGTCGTGAAGGAGGTCACTGCACATGAAGGCGAGGGTGGCTATTAACCTGGTCATAGCAGTGTAGGGAGGCAGTTATCTATGTCAAATGCTAGAGATGATGGTTACGAATACGGACAGAGCAGTCAGGTAGAAGGAGGAAATGCTTATGGTTATGAACCAGGGCAGAGTAGTCAGGTGGAAGGAGGAAATGCCGATGGTGATTACAATGGCAAGGTGGACGCTGATGAGGTAGATAGGCACATGCAGGACCAGATGGAAGAAGAAGACACCAATGTTGAAAGGGGTCAGGCCGATGATTCTGAAGAGTCAGATGAAGAAGAAAATGCAGAGGAGGTCCCGAATCCTGCATGGTGGAATCATGACTTCTCATCTGCGATGACCGTGAATGATGGACATGATTCAGCCTGGCAATATCATCAGAACAATATTGCAACGGGTGCTATGTATCCGAACAAGCAAGCCCTGAAGGATGCAATAATTAATTGGGCAATGTCCACGCAAAGGGTTTTCACAGCTCAGGTGTCCAGTCAGAAATTCCTGACAATGGTATGCAAGAACGCAGATTGTCCCACTAGGGTGCACGGCTTTCTCCCTAAGTATGGCACAAGTTGGGTGATAAGTGACTTAGTTAATCACACTTGTCTTATTCCCTGCATCCCTCAAGATCATGCCAACCTTTCATCCACACTTATTGCTCGGTTGTTTTACGATGAGATAGTGCAGGGCAAAGCTATGGAAGTGAAGGCAGTCCAGACAAAAGTCTTTGCCAGGTTCAAGTACAGAATTTCTTATGGAAAGGCTTGGAGGGCTAAGCATGCGGCGCTTGAGAGGAGATTTGGTTCTTATTTTGATGCATATGACTCTGTTGTCCAGCTCCTCCACACCCTGTAGTAGCGGAATCCAGGCACCTATATAGATATCCAAGACATGTTCAAGCCAGAGTTCCCAGCTGTGAGGGTGTTGCATCATCTCTTCTTCTATTTTGGTGTATGCATTGAAGCTTTCAGGCATTGCCGACCGGTGATATGTGTTGACGGTACTTTTCTCATAGGCAAGTACAAGGGTCAGATCCTGACAGCCATAGGTCAAGACGGCCAAAATGAAATCGTCCCACTCGCATTTGCTTTTGTGGAGAGTGAGAACATTGAAAGTTGGACATGGTTCTTCAGGCAGTTGAAAATATCGATTGTGAAGGAGAAGCCCAATGTGTGCATCCTTCATGACAGGCATGCAGGTATACTCAGTGCGATAAGGACACTGACAAACCCAAGCCCTGAGGAACAAGTTCCATGGCAGGACTTGCAGAGCTGTTGGTGCATGCGCCATCTGGGGCTAATTTCTTCTCGCAGTTCAGAAATAAGAACCTGATGAATCTGTTCAAAAAACTCTGCAAGTAGAACCAGTTGACTGCGGAACAGATCACTCGGAGCCTGGAGGCCTACTTAATGTGACTTTTCGGCAAGGTGATGTTCACAGAGAACCATGTCACCACTATTAGCGCGCTCTACATCCCTATGGCACTCGAGATAGCGAGCGCTCAGACGGCGGATCAGATCAGACAGAGGAGTTGGGGTTCGGCGGTCTTGGCGGCTACATACCAAGGTATGTGCAACGCTTGCCAGCTTACATCGAAAAAGCCATCCCTTCTTGGATGCCCTCTGATTTGCTTGATGAATTAAATAATAAAAATGACTTTGCTGTTAGAGAGGCTACTAGAACTAGTAGAATGACTCAGGAACCTTTGTATCCTGAAGGCCACCCTAGGATAATCAAGCAAGATTCTCAGAGAAACAATCTAGAGGCGCCTAGTTCTTCTAAAAAGAAGAAAAAGAAAAATGATAGGACTTTGCATGCTTCTAGTGAACCTACTGCAAACACACCTGAGAATCCTAATGATATTTCTATCTCTGATGTTGAAAATCAATCAGGTGATTAACATGAACCTAGTGATAATGTTAATGATAATGTTCATGTTGATGCTCAACTTAGCAAAAACAACGATGTAGAAACTGAACCTGCTGTTGATCTTGATAACCCACAATCAAGGATCAACGTTATGATAAGAGAGATTTTGTTGCTAGGAAGCATGGTAGAGAAGGAGAACCATGGGTTCAGAAACCCATTGAGGGAGTCCTGGATTAGGGGGTATCCGGACAGCCGGACTATGTACAACGTCCGGACTATTGAAGCGTGAAGATACAAGACTCAAGACTTTGGCCTGTGTTCGGATGGGACTCTCCTTTGCGTGGAAGGCAAGCTTGGCGATCCGGATATTATATTTCCTTCCTTGTAACCGACTCCATGTAAACCCTAGCCCTCTCCGGTGTCTATATAAATCGGAGAGGTTGGTCCTTAGAAGGCCGAACACAATTACAATCATACCGTCATAGGCTAGCTCTTAGGGTTTAGCCTCTACGATCTCGTGGTAGATCTACTCTTGTACCACCCATATCTTCAATATTAATCAAGCAGGAAGTAGGGTTTTACCTCCATCGAGAGGGCCCGAACCTGGGTAAACATCTGTGTCCCTTGCTTCCTGTTACCATCAGCCTTGACGCACAGATCGGGACCCCCTACCCGAGATCCGCCGGTTTTGACACCGACATTGGTGCTTTCATTGAGACATCCTCTGTGTCGTCGCTGCCGGGCTCGATGGCTCCTTCAATCATCATCAACGACGCGGTCTAGGGCGAGACTTTCCTCCCCGGACAGATTTCGTGTTCGGCGGCTTCGCACTGCGGGAACACGCTTGGCCATCTGGAGCAGATCGACAGCTACGCCCCTGGCCATCAAATCAGGTTTGGAAACCTGAACTACACGGTGGATATGCACGGAGACTTGATCTTCGATGGATTCGGGCCTGCGCCAGGAGCACTGGACAGTCACGACAAGCATAGCCTGGACCTGCTGTCGGACAACACTCAGGATATCACCCCTGCAGCAGCCCTGGACTCAAATCTGGAGCAGGCTGTGTCGCCTAGGGACGGAGGGATGGACCCCGCCCCTCAGGCCGTACCTTCATCGGCGGTGGAGCCGAACACAGGCCTCACTTCTGAGGAAGCCTGTGACTCCGAACCCCCGGACTCGTATCCGGTTATAGGTTCCAGTTCACGCGTTCCCGAGCCCGCCGAGCCTGGTTGGGCTCCGGTAATGGAGTTCACCGTTGCCGACATCTTTCAGCACTCGCCCTTCGGCGACATGCTGAACTCATTGAAGTCTCTCTCTTTATCAGGAGGCTCTGGGCCGAACTATGTCCGGCTTGAGTGGGAAGCAGGCGACGACGGAATTCGTTGCCCACCCACCACCCACTTCATTGCCACGGTCGATGATTTAACTGACGTGCTTAACTTCGACTCCGAAGACATCGACGGTATGGACGACGATGCCGGAGAATTACAGGAGCCACCGCTCACCGGGCGCTGGACGGCCACCTCCTCATATGATATATATATATATATATATATATATATATATATATATATATATATATATATATATATATATATATATATATATATATGGTGGACACTCTGAAGGAAACCAATGGCGACGAGGCAACGGAGGATAACCCCTCAGGAAGAAAAGCAAAGCATGGGCGTCGTCGGTGCCGCTCCAAGCCCCGCCACAGCAATACCGGCCCCGGAGACGGAAGCAATCCGGATGGCACCGAAGAGGAATATAACCCTGACCAGCCCGCCTTCGAGCAGGCCAAACAGGAAGATGAGCAGGTCAGCCAAGAAGAATAGGCGACGAACGGATACTCGGAGGAGGACAACTACATGCCCCCCTCCGAAGACGAGATTAGCCTCGGCGACGATGAGTTCGGCGTGCCTGAGGATCCCGTGGAGCAGGAGCGCTTCAAGCGTCGGCTTATAGCCACCGCGAGGAGCCTGAAGAAGAAGCAGCAGCAACTCCAAGCTGATCAAGACCTGCTCACAGACAGATGGACTGAAGTCCTGGCAGCCGAGGAATACGGACTCGAGCGCCAAACGGCTGACCGGCCACCCCGTGGCCGGGATAAAACGGGATATCAGCCCGAATACCAGCCCGCACCCCCACGCCGATGCACTACGGCCCAGGGCAACGGGCTGCAAGATATTCTGGAAAACAAAGCTGGACAGCCAAGATCGATCTACGGATCGCGGGGGCACGCCCCAGCGCGCGACGATGACTGTCACGCCGGATACATTATCAACAAGTCCGGCCGGGCCGAACACAGCAACCCAGACCAATTCGAACTGCATAGCCACATAGCCCGGCATAGAGGTGCCGCACACCCCCTCTGCTTCACTAACGAAGTGATGGATCATGAATTCCCAGAAGGGTTCAAACCCGTAAACATCGAATCATACGATGGCACAACAGACCCCGCACTATGGATCGAAGATTTCCTTCTCCACATTCACATGGCCTGCGGAGATGATCTAAACGCCATCAAGTATCTTCCCCTTAAACTCAAAGGACCAGCCCGACACTGGCTAAACAGCCTGCCAGCAAATTCCATTGGCAATTGGGAAAACCTGGAAGACGCATTCCTTGACAACTTCCAGGGAACATATGTGCGACCACCGGACACTGATGACCTGAGCCACATTACTCAACAGCCCGGAGAGTCAGCCAGGAATTTCTGGACTCGGTTCCTAACTAAAAAGAACCAAATAGTTGACTGTCCGGACGCCGAAGCCCTAGCGGCTTTTAAGCATAATATCCGTGATGAGTGGCTTGCTCGACACCTCGGCCAGGAAAAAACCAAGTCCATGGCAGCTCTCACAATGCTAATGACCCGCTTTTGCGCGGGCGAGGACAGCTGGTTGGCTCGCAGTGGCACCACGCCACATTCCAGCACTTCAGATGTCCGCGATAACAACGGCAAGCCACGACGCAACAGACATAAGTGACGGAACAACGGCGACAACACTGAAGACACGGTAGTAAACGCCGGATTCAGCGGATCCAAGTCCGGTCAACGGAAAAAGGCGTTCAAAAGAAATAATCAGGGACCGTCCAGTCTGGACCGCATACTGGAGCGCCCATGCCAAATTCATGGCACGCCGGACAAGCCAGCCAACCACACCAATAAAGACTGCTGGGTGTTCAAACAGGCCGGCAAAATAAACGCCAAAAACAAGGACAAGGGGCTGCACAGCAATGATGACGACGACCCCCGGCGTCCGAACACGGGGGGACAAAAGAAATTTCCCCCCAGGTGAAAATGGTCAACATGATCTACGTCACTCACATCCTTCAAGCGGGAACGGAAGCGAGCACTACGGGACGTCTATGCAATGGAGCCAGCCGCCCCCAAATTCAACCCATGGTCAGCTTGTTCGATCACCTTTGATCATAGGGATCATCCTACTAGCATCCATCACGGCGGCTCAGCCGCATTGGTCTTAGACCCAATCATCGACGGATTCCACCTCAAACAAGTCCTTATGGACGGCGGCAGTAGCCTGAACCTGCTTTATTAGGACACAGTACACAAAATGGGCATTGACCCTTCAAGGATCAAGCCCACCAAAACCACCTTTAAAGGTGTAATTCCTGGAGTAGAGGCCTGCTGTACGGGCTCTATAACATTGGAAGTGGTCTTCGGATCCCCGGAGAACTTCTGGAGCGAAGAGTTAATCTTCGATATCGTCCCTTTCTGTAGTGGTTACCACGCACTGCTCGGACGAACCGCATTCGCTAGATTCAATGCGGTACCACATTATGCATACCTCAAGCTCAAGATGCTAGGTCCGCGCGGGGTCATAACAGTCAACGGAAACATGGACTGCTATCTCCGTACAGAAGAGCATACTGCAGCCCTCGCGGTAGAAGTACAATGCGGCATCCTCTGGCAAACCACCAATCCAGCGACGACAACCTCAAGCACCGTCAAGCGAGTCCGGAGCACCCTGCAACAGGATCATCAGGAACGCCAAGAGCGTGATTAGCAGTCCTGCCTCCGCTCAAGCCCCATCAAAGCAGCATTCGTGCCACGCGTACACAATTACACACTCAAGATACCATGGGCATAGGCGGAGGCGTAACAACGACTCAGTCAATAGTGCGGGGCCAAAATACCTTCATAATCTTTCCCTTTTACCTTTCAGGACATCGCTTTAGTGCAGCATCCTCAGAAGAGCCGGATTGCCGGACTTACATGGGAGAGACAACCAAGGAGGCAACACGCGTTGCGCACAGAAGGAAATACCCAGGTGGAATGTATTTGCGATAATTATACCTGCTTTATCTATCTGTACACAGCCTGCCCCTTGATAGGACATGTCAAATAGTCCTATTTATCTCCGCTCAACGCATCCATTGTAAACATACGCTTAAACGTATTATTCATCAATGGGAGATCATATATAGCGTCAGCTTACTATTCTTATCTGAGCATTTTTTTCTCATAAATGTTTATTTGATATTGCATCTGTACACCTTGGTACGGTCAGTTTGCCAGGGGCTTCTTATGGCGCCCCATAATACGGCAAGACAAGTCCAAACACTTTCAACAGTGCGGCACCCCGAACTTATAGCATTATATGCATCACTGAATCATGTCTTGGGTCTACAGTTGGGTTAGCCCGGCTCCCTTGTTTTGGTACCTTATGTTCTGTTATATCGGCAAAGGTAGCGCAGCGAGAACTACTGCGATTGTGTCCCGGTTCTTCCGGACGAGCACCTCAGTAGAGAAAGCCGAAAACTGACTGGCATGATGTGGCGAGAGATGGTCGTTGTTCGAGAGGTCTTAAAATCCTTAAAGATTTTCCGCTTTAGGCGATAAATCGGCTTCGTCTTATCTAGGTGTGTATAGCGCCCCAATTCGGCCTTCCGGATTCTAGGGGCTTCGCCGAAATTTAAAATTGTAGACTTCTATGGCTAAGTGAAAGTTATAAAGCCGCATAGTCCGATTGCCTTGTTCGCTACGCCGGACACCTCCTTAAGGGACCAAACAGTTGGATAAAGAGTGTCCGAGTTTTCCACGAATACCCCAGTACTAGTTACATGGGGGAGGAAGCCGACGACTGGCCTACTTTCAGAATTTTATAAACAGCCGCACAGAATGTAATATTTTAAATCAAGCAGTGCTACGTAGCACAAGTAAATTCGTCTTTAAATTACAACAGCGACAGAGGTACATTTAATCAAAGATCTTGTCCTTGGTACACTCATCGGCCACGAGACGGGTGCCCTTCATAACACCATCATAGTACTTCTCAGGATGGCGATGCTCCTTGCCCTCTGGCGGATCATCCTTCACCAGCTTCTCAGCATCCAGCTTGCCCCAATGCACCTTCGCGCGGGCAAAGGCCCGGCGGGCACCCTCAATACAAACAGATCGCTTGATGACTTCAAGCCGCGGACAGGCATTCACCATCCGCTTGATCAGGCCGAAGTAGCTAGTAGGCAGGGACTCACCAGGCCACGGCCGGACTATGAAATCCTTCATAGCCACTTCGGCCGCCCTGTGGTGTTCGACCAACTGCTTCAGTTGGTCACTCAGAGGCATTGGATGTTCGGCCCCAGCATACTGGGACCAGAACAGCTTCTCCGTTGAGCTCCCCTCCTGGGCACGGTAGAACTCCGCAGCATCTGATACGCTGCGTGGCAGATCTGCGAATGCCCCTGGAGAGCTCCGAATTCGAGTAAGTAAAAGAAACGCCTCCTCCACATGTTTGCTTTGCATAAAGAATTTCTTACCCACTGCTATCTTTTTAGCCTCCTGGATTTCCTGATGTGCCTTCTCGGCTTCGGCCTTGGCGTCTTTCATACTCACCAAGGCCTTCGCAAGCTCGACCTCTTTCATTTTCAGATCATGCTCCACGGACTCGTACTTCTTGCCAAGGTCACGGAGCTCTTGCTGTACCTCGCCCACTCTAGCACTTTGCTTTTCGCGCTCCTGCCATTCCAAGGCCGCCTTGTCTTCGGCCTCGGACAGCACTTTCTTCAGGGGCGCCACCTCGGCGGTGGCCCTTGTCACATAGTCATGACGCTTCGGTGTTAGACTAACCAATTTTGTCTATCCTTAAATACATAAGAGCGGGGAATTACTTACCCTTGTTCTCTTCAAGCTACCTCTTCGTGAGGCCGAGCTCTCCTTGCGCCTGCTCCAGGTCCCACTTTAGTTCGGCAACCTCGGTCGTGTGGGCAGCAGCAACAAGCAGCACAGCCTACTTATCCACATGAATATTTATTATTAGACTCCTGTGGATTGTTATTGACCCTCCGTTTGGTTTTTCTTTCCGAACACCAAACGGAGTATCAGGGGCTACTACCTGTCGGGTGGTAATTTCTCAGATTTTTATTACTTACCTCAAAGCCTGTTAGGAGGCTGGTGCAAGCTTCAGTTAGTCCGCTCTTGGCGAACGATACCTTTTGAATATGGTGCTCTTCATCCATGGAAGCGCCGCGAAGCGCTTCCAGCAGACAATCCAGCACCTCGGACGCAGCAGAGGTCCTCGATGCAGGCGGCTCGCCCTCCCTGACGAGGGACTGTCCGCCTGAGTTCGGAACCATCGAAGGTTCCGGAACAGTGTTCGGCTGAGAGCCCGGTCTACTGTGGCTCTCATCGACATGATCCGCGGGGATCTTGAACCCCGCGTGTCCAACATCTGGAATCCCGCCTTGAGGCATCTCCAGAGTCACCTCCCCCCGCTCTGGGAGCCTTCGGGACAACACCTCCGTGTCATTCGCGGGCTGAGGAGTAGTGGCCGTCGAAAGCGAATTCGTCTCCGAATCGCTCAGGGACCCGGAAGAAGATACTTCGGGGTGAGCCCTGGCCGGACTGCATATATGTTCGGCGTTATACAAAAGCCATAGAGTGAAGTCATGATAGAGTGCGGACACTTACGATCGCACTGGGGCTTTCCCCTGGGCAGCCACCCCTCCTCGCTGTGAGCGGCCGTGGCGGAGTAGTCCGGAAGGGACACCTTTCCCTTCTTGGACGCCCCAGCCTCCCCCTCCGGGGCGGCTTTTCTCTTTTTCTCCTCCCCAATGCGGGGAGGTAGAGTTTCTTCTTGCTTCCCCCTGCCTCCGTGGGAGGAATCTGTCTCGTCATCGTCGGACGACGTGGGTATGATGGCCTTGCGCCGAGGGCCTTTTCCGGCCCCCTGGTCCGCCTCCCCGGGCCCCTCGTCCTTTCCGGATGGGGCATCTTCTTCTTCTTCTTCCTCCCCTTCGTGGGAGGAGTGTGCCTCGTCGTCTTCGGACGAGGCTCCTGGCACAACCTTACGCCGGAGACCCTTTCGGGTCCCTGGGCCTTCTTTTCGGCCTTCTTCTCTGGCACCTTGTACGGTGCCGGGACCAGCATCTCCGTCAGGAGAGCATCAGCTGGGCCTTCTGGCAGCGGAGCCGGACAGTAAACCTGCTCCGCTGTCTCCACATAATCCTGAACAAATATGCATAACTACTTAAAGCTCTCCCATGGATATATTGGGAAAAACCGAATCCGGTGGTAGTCTGAGAACTCACCTGACTAGGAGGCCGCGCGGCGTGAAGCCCGCGGTCCTCGGATGTGGGAGGAGGTACTTCGGAGGCCTTGAACAACACCTTCCATGCGCCTTTGTGCGTCATGTCGTAGAGCTTCTGGAGCATCTGGTGTTCGGCCGAGACGAACTCCCACAAATTGAATGCCCGCCTTTGGCAGGGTAGAATCCGGCGAACGAGCATGACTTGGATCATGTTGACAAGCTTGATGTTCTTGTCCTTCATGCTTTTGATGCAGGTTTGGAGTCCGTTCAGCTCTGTAGATTTGCCCCAGGACAGGCCCTTCTTTTCCCAGGAGGTGAGCCGCATGGGGGCTCTGGATCGGAACTCGGGGGCCGCGCCCATTTGGCGCCGCGCGGCTCGGTGATGTAGAACTACCCCGATTGCCACCCTTTTACGGTCTCCGCAAAGGAACCGTCCAGCCAGGTGACGTTAGGCATCTTGCCCACCATGGCCCCTCTACACTCCGCCTGCTGGCCGCTTACAATCTTCGGCTTCACGCAGAAGGTTTGCAACCATAGCCAAAGTGAGGCCGGATGCGAAGGAAGGCCTCGCATACGACGATGAACACTGAGATGTTGAGGACGAAATTCGGGGCTAGATCATGGAAATCTAGCTCATAGTAGAACATGAGCCCGCGGACGAAGGGATGGAGTGGAAATCCCAGTCCACGGATGAAGTGGGCGACAAATACAACCCTCTCGTGGGGTCCTCGGGTTGGAATGACCTGCCCGGCGTCCGGTAGCTGGTGCACTATGTCCGCGGCCAAGTATACGGCCGCCCGAAGATTTGTGATGTGCTTCTCCTTGACGGTGGAAGCCACCCACTTGCCTCCTTCTCCGGACATGTTTAGCTGTGCGGAGAAGACTTGGGCTTGGGCGCTGGAGCTCGAGGGGGCAATAGTGGGCAAAGGAGGAGGAAGGCATGGGTAAAAATGAGGAAATCTTATCCCTTTATAGAGGCGACGAAAGCGGTGCGCCTCCCCACTTGCCCGTTGGGAATCACTTGCTTCCCAAGCGCCACGATTGATGGCGTGGTGGGATTATCCATACCCGTATTGATGAGAATCCCGTGATAAGGGGACACGATCTCTGCTTTGACAAGACGTGTCAAGGAAACCGCCTCGCAATATGCGCTGTGGCTGGTTGTGGGAAAACGGTTCGAATAATTACTCGACCGTATGACATGTCACGTTGTCTAAAAAGTTGTCAACAGATTGCATTTGTGAAATATCATTCTCTCTACGACGGTATGTGAAGATCATTTTTGTGGATCCGGACACGGTTTAAGTGTTCGATAATTACTTTGGAGTATTCGGAGAAGGAACCCGCCTTGCAATGCCGAAGACAATACTGCGCGCTGGACTCATCGTCATTGAAGCCTGGTTCAGGGGCTACTGAGGGAGTCCTGGATTAGGGGGTATCCGGACAGCCGGACTATGTACAATGTCCGGACTATTGAAGCGTGAAGATACAAGACTCAAGACTTCGGCCCGTGTCTGGATGGGACTCTCCTTTGCGTGGAAGGCAAGCTTGGCGATCCGGATATTATATTTCCTTCCATGTAACTGACTCCATGTAAACCCTAGCCCTCTCCGGTGTCTATATAAACCGGAGAGGTTGGTCCTTAGAAGGCCGAAAACAATTACAATCATAACATCATAGGCTAGCTCTTAGGGTTTAGCCTCTGTGATCTCGTGGTAGATCTACTCTTGTACTACCCATATCTTCAATATTAATCAAGCAGGAAGTAGGGTTTTACCTCCATCGAGAGGGCCCGAACCTGGGTAAACATCTCTGTCCCTTGCTTCCTGTTACCATCAGCCTTGACGCACAGATCGAGACCCCCTACCCGAGATCTGCCGGTTTTGACACCGACACCCATGCCCTTTCCTCCTAAACCATCCAAGACAAAGGATGATGAGGATTTTGAGCTCTTTGCTGAAATGATTAGACCTATTTTCTTACGTATGCGCTTAACTGATATGCTGAAAGTAAATCCTTATGCTAAGTATATGAAGGATATCATCACAAATAAAAGAAAGATACCGGAAGCTGAAATTTCGACCATGCTTGCTAATTACACTTTTAAGGGTGGAATACCAATGAAACTTGGAGATCCGGGTGTACCAACTATACCATGCTCTATTAAAAGAAATTATGTTAGAACTGCTTTATGTGATCTTGGAGCCGGTGTTAGTGTTATGCCTCTCTCTTTATATCGTAGACTTGAATTGAATAAGTTGACACCTACTGAAATAACTTTACAAATGGCTAATAAATCAACTACTATACCTGTCGGTATTTGTGAGGATGTGCCTGTTGTAGTTCCAAATGTCACTATCTTAATGGACTTTGTTATTCTTGATATTCCCGAGGACGATAGTATGTTTATTATCCTTGGTAGACCTTTTGTTAATACTGCAGGGGCTTTTATTGATTGCAACAAAGGCAATGTCACTTTTCATGTTAATGGTAATGAGCATACGATACACTTTCCGAGGAAACAATCTCAAGTTCATAGCATCAATTCTATTGGAAAAGCTCCAAGTATTATTATTGGAGGTTTTGAATTTCCTCTCCCTACTGTCAAGAAAAAGTATGATATTCTTATTGTTGGGGATTTTCATATCCCTTCTACATCTTGAGCTTGCGTTGGTTTTCCTCGAAGAGGAGAGGGTGATGCAGCAATAGTAGCGTAAGTACTTCCCTCAGTTTTTGAGAACCAAGGTATCAATCCAGTAGGAGGCTCCTCAAAAGTCCCACTGTCGGTGTCAAAACCAGCGGATCTCGGGTAGGGGGTCCCGAACTATGCGTCTAGGCGGATGGTAACAGGAGACAAGGGACACGATGTTTTTACCCTGGTTCGGGCCCTCTTGATGGAGGTAAAACCCTACTCCTGCTTGATTGATATTGATGATATGGGTATTACAAGAGTGGATCTACCACGAGATCAAGGAGGCTAAACCCTAGAAGCTAGCCTATGGTATGATTGTTGTAATGGTTGTTCGTCCTAAGGACTAAAACCCTCCGGTTTATATAGACACCGGAGAGGGCTAGGGTTACGTAGAGTTGGTTACAATGGTAGGAGATCTACATATCCGTATTGCCAAGCTTGCCTTCCACGCCAAGGAAAGTCCCATCCGGACACGGGACAAAGTCTTCAATCTTGTATCTTCATAGTCTTGGAGTCCGGCCGATGATGATAGTCCGGCTATCCGGACAACCCCTAGTCCAGGACTCCCTCAATAGCCCCTGAACCAGGCTTCAATGACGACGAGTCCGGCGCGCATATTGTCTTCGGCATTGCAAGGCGGGTTCCTCCTCCGAATAATTCATAGAAGATTGCGAACACCAGGATAGTGTCCGGCTCTGCAAAATAAATTCCACATACCACCGTAGAGAGAATAACATTTACACAAGTTCAATCTGCTGACGTATTTTGCGGCGTGACGTCACACCACTACCAAGCCTTTACTTGAATCGTTTTTATTATACCACCTCAGCGCGTTTAGCGAAGTGGTTTCCTTGGTACGTCTTGTTGAAGTAGAGATCGTGTTCCCCTTATTCCGGGATTCCCATCAATACGGACGTGGGTAACCCAACCGCGCCATTGATTGCGGCGCTTGGGAGATAAGCGAGTTTTACCAGGCCGGGGGGACGCATAGTCCTCGTCCGTCCATATAGAAGGGGATAAGGATCCACCCTTTTTACCTACGCCTTCTTCCTCCTTTGCTTATCCATCTCCGCGCACTCGAGCTCCAGCGCCCAAGTCCGCACATCTCGCCTCAACCTTCTCCAGCCATGTCCGGAGCGGGAGGCAAGTGGATGGCCTCCTCCGTCATGGAGGGGCACATCGAGAAGCTGCGCGGTGCCGGATACCTGTCCAGCGACATCGCGCACCGGCTGCCCGACGAGGGGCAGCTCATCCCCACCCCCAGGCCCCATGAGAGGGTCGTATTTCTTCCCCACTTCCTCCACGGACTGGGCTTCCCACTTCATCCCTTCGTCCGGGGGCTCATGTACTACTACGGCCTGGACTTCCACGATCTGGTGCCAAACTTCATCCTCAATATCTCGGTGTTTATCGTCGTGTGCGAGGCCTTCCTCTGCATCCAGCCTCACTTCGGCTTGTGGCTAAAGACCTTCAATGTCAAGCCAAAGGTGGTGAAGGGCCTCCAAGCGGAGTGCGGAGGCGCCATGTGGGCAAAATGCCCAACGTCACCTGGCTCGAGGGCGCCTTCGTGGAGTCCATCAAAGGGTGGCAATCGGGGTGGTTCTACATCACCGAGCCGCGCGACCCTAAATGGGCAGCGGCCCCCGAGTTCAGATTTGATACCCCCATGCAGCTCACCTCCTAGAAAGAGAAGGGCTTGATATGGGGTAGTTCGGAGGAGCTGAACGGACTCCAGTCCTGTCTCCAGACCCTGGTGAACAAGAAGCTTAAGCTTGTCAATGTGATCCAGGTCATGCTCGTCCGCCGGATTCTCCCCTGCCAATAACGGGCCTTCAATTTGTGGGAGTCGATCCGGCACAGCACTGGACCTTGAGCGGGCTCTTCGACACAACGTACGAAGCTGCCTGGAGGGTGCTGTTCAAGGGCGGAGAAGCCCCCGCATCCGCAACTGAAGATCGCGGATTCAGCACGCAGCGCCCGGCCGGCGAGGTAAGCTATGTTATCCTTTATGGGACAATCATTTCTTTCATAGTTTGACTCTATGTGGGATCTAAACTCCCAATGCCTTTAACAAGACTGGCACAAGATGTCCGGACAAGTTAACTGTCTGGCTCCCCTTCCAGAAGACCCAGCGGACACCCGTTTGACGGGGCTGCTGGTCCCGGCACTTTATGTGGTGCCGGAGAAGAAGGCCAAGAAGAAGGCCACGGGAACCCGAAGGAGTTCCCGGTGTCAGGTGGTATCGGACTCATCGTCCGATGAATCCGAGGCGGACTCCTCCCCTGAGGACGAGGAGGAGAAGAAGGAAGACTCCCCCCCAGCGGGGGGAGAGAAGAAGAGGAAGGCTTCCCTAGCGAGGGAGGCCGAAGGGTCCAAAAAGGGAAGGACCCTTCCTCCGGACTGCTCTACCAACGCCGACGACAGCGACGAGGAGTGGCCTTCAAGGGCTAAGCCCCTGGCAATATTGTAAGTATCCGGATTCCTGAGTGGTTTATAATTTTTCTTTATACCACGCGGTGTCTTTCTAATGCCGCATACAACCTGCAGTCCGGACAAGGACGATCTTCCTGCTTCGTCGAGCGAGTCCTTGGGCACGTCGGATATGGATTCCCTTCCGACCGCCTCCACTCCTCGTGACACTGACGACGCCGAGGTGGGATCCCAGGAGGGGACCCATCAGGAGGAGGAGGCTCCGGAGGTGCCGCAAGGCAACCTCCCGGACTCCGCACGGGAACCAGCAGTGGCTCCGGAGTCCGGCAGGCGGCCCCTTCGTAAGAAGGGCAAGACCGTGACACCGGCGGCCTCCGTCCAACCGGAGGCGCCGGATAACTTGTTGGAGGCGCTCAACAGCGCTTCCATCGAGGAAGAACACCGCACTATCATGAGTGCGGTGATTCAGAAGGTTCAGCTCGCCAAGAGCGGGCTGACCGAAGCCTGCAACAGCCTTCTAACAGGCTTTGAGGTAAGAATTTTAAGACATGTAATATAATACCACATAGACAGTAGCCCCTGATGCTCGGTTCGGTGTTCGGGAAGAAAAACCGGCTGAGGATCTTACAAAGATATATGCAGGAGTTCTAAAAAATATGTCAATATGGGATTGCAGGCTGCGCTGCTGACCTCTGCCGCACTAACTGCGGAGGTCGATGCTTTGAAGCAGAACCTCGAGCGGTCCGAGAGCGAGCTCGGCCGTGCCAAGAAGTAGCTCGAGGACAAGGAAGGTGAGTGACACCGTATTGAATTTTTACCTTACAGAAAAGGATTTTGGTTGCAAGAGAAATAACAAGGATAACGTGGGTACTCCAGGGGCCCCGAACGAGGTGGCGACCCTGAAGGAGGCCGTGTCCGCGGCCGAACGTAATGCGGCTGCGGAACGAGCTGAGCGAGAGAAGCAGGAGGCGCGGGTGGCGGAGGTGCAGCAAGAGCTCCAGGCTCTCGTGGAAAAGCATGAGAGTTTGGAGCGCGACTCAAAGACTCGAGAGTCCGAGCTTGCCTCGGCTCTTGAGAGTGCCAAAGCCACTAAGGCCGAAGCCCATAAGGCCCTCCAGGAGATTGAAGCGGTGAAGAAAATAGCAGCGGGTAAGGCATTTTTCATGCAAAGCAAGCATGTGAACGTGAATTACCTGTTACTTACCCGAATTCGGAGCTCTCCAGGAGTGTTTGCAGATCTGCCTTGCAGCGTGTCCGATGCTACCGCATTCTACCGGGCCGAGGAGGGGAGCTCAACGGAGAAGGTCTTCTGGTCTCAGTATGCTGAGGCCGGACATCTGGTGCCCCTTAGCGACCAGCTGAAGCAGCTGGTCGAGCTCCACAAGGTAGCCAAACAGGCCATGAAGGGCCTCATAGTTCGGCTGTGGCCCAAGGAGGCCATGCCTGGGAGCTACTTCGGCCTGGTGCGGCGGCTGGTGGATGCGTGTCCCTGGGTGGAAGTCGTCAAGCAATCCACCTGCATTGAAGGTGCCCGTCGGGCCCTTGCCCGTGCAAAAGTGCACTAGGGCAGGATGGACGCTGAGAAGCTTCTGACGGACGCGCCGCCGGCGGGCAAGGAGTATCGCACGCCCGAAATGTATTATAAGAGTGTCCTGAAGGGAGCCCGCATGATTGCGGATGAGTGCTCCAAGGATGTAATATTTGAGTAGAATCGCATTATGTTATCCTGTGCACTAAAGACTGTGTTCATATGCGCTAAGCAACGCTTATTAATTTAAAATATTACCTTCTGTGCGGCCGTTTATCAAATCTGAGAGATGGCAAGTCGTCGGCTTCAGCCCCGATGCCACTAGTGCTGGGGTGTTTGGGATAAACTTGAGCACTCTTGTTCCCATGTTTGGGTCCATCTAGGGAGGCGCTCAACACAACGAACAAGGCAACCGGACTTATAACGCTTGAACACTCTCACTTAGCCATAGAATTCTATAATTTTAAATTTCGGCGAAGCCCCTAGTGTTCGGAAGACCGAGTTCGGGGCGCTATCCACGCCTGGGCCGGACAAAGCCGGTTCCTCGCTCTAAGCGGCATAAGTCTTTAGGGACTCGAAAAAACCTCTCGAACAGCAACCAGCTCTCGCCTTATCATGACGGTCAGTTTTAGCTTTCTCCGCTGAGGCGCTCGCCTAGCTCAACCGGGGCGCAATCGCAGTGGTTCTCCCAGTGCTACCTTAGCCGATAAAACGGAACGTAAGGTACCAAAACATGGGAGCTGGGCAAACCCAACTATTGACCCAAGACATGATTCGGAGCCGATGCATATAATGCTATAAGTTCGGGGTGCCGCACTTGTGAAAGTGTTCGGACTTATCACACCATACTGCGGGGAACTTAAGCCCCTGGTGTCAGCCGTACCAAAGTGTACGGATGCAACATGTCATAAACGAACATATATAAGAAAGAAATGCAATTATAGGCAAAAAGCGATGCATTGTTTATTCCAGAAATACTGCCATGAATACAGAGCGATACAAATAGTGCGGTAAGCAAGAGAGTGGACTATTAAACATGTCCCCCTCTAGGGGTAGGCTGCGGAATGGTGTATTAAACAGATTTAATGCTCGTAATGGAGACCACCTGAGTGTTCGTCGTAGCCTTTCTCCTTCCCTGGTTGTTGCATCGTGGGTTCGGCAGGTCTACTGCCGGACAGGCCTCCGGTGAACGGGGTCCTGTGGGTAAGAAAAAAAAAGAAGAAAAATAAAAGGAGTCACACACTTGGGAGCCCCTGGTGCGGTTAAGCCGCACTCTGGGCCTGTCGTGGTCGTGCCCCTCCCCCTATGCCCATGGTATCTCCAGAGCGTAATGATGTACGTGAAGGACTGGTCTTGCAATTATGCAAGGGCTGGGGTTGGGGCCGCATTGCTACGCTTGCTCGGAACGTGCCAGGTGGTCTTGTTGTATGTTACTCCGGGCGCGTTTGGCCATGTCCGGTCGTTTAACGGCCGGACTCAAAAATTGCCTTAAGAGGCTGCTCTGTACTTCTGCCGCGAGAGCCGCTGTGTGTTCCTTCGTTCGGAGGGAGCGTTCAGTGTTTCCGTTGACCGTGATGACTCCTCTAGGGCCTGGCATCTTGAGCTTGAGGTATGCGTAATGCGGCACCGCATTGAACTTTGCAAACGCGGTCCGTCCGAGCAGAGCGTGATAGCCACTGCGGAACGGGACTATGTCGAAGATTAACTCCTCGCTTCGGAAGTTATCCGGGGATCCGAAGACCACTTCCAGTGTGACTGAGCCTGTACAATTGGCCTCTACACCTGGTATGACGCCTTTGAAGGTCGTCTTTGTAGGTTTAATCCTTGAGGGGTCTATGCCCATCTTGCGCACTGTATCCTGATAAAGCAGGTTCAGGCTGCTGCCGCCGTCCATTAGGACTCTGGTGAGGTGAAATCCATCGACGATTGGGTCTAAAACCAATGCGGCGAATCCGCCATGGCGGATACTGGTGGGGTGATCCCTTCGATCAAAAGTGATCGGGCAAGAGGACCAGGGTTGAACTTCGGGGCGACTGGCTCCATCGCATATACATCCCTAAGTGCACGCTTCCGCTCCCTCTTGGGTATGTGGGTTGCGTATATCATGTTTACCGTTCATACTTGTGCGGGGAAACCCTTCTGTCCTCTACTGTTCGGCGGCCGGGTCTCTTCCTCGTCATCGCTATGCAGCCCCTTGTCATTGTTTTCGGCAATTAACTTGCATGCCTGCTTAAATACCCAACAATCCCTGTTGGTGTGATTGGCTGGCTTTTCGGGGGTGCCGTGTATCTGGCACGAGCGGTCGAGTATTCGGTCCAAATTGGATGGACCCGGCGTAATTCTTTTGAATGGCTTTTTCCGCTGACCGGGTTTGGAGCCTCTGAATCCGGCGTTGACGGCCGTATCCTCGGTGTTATCACCGTTAACGCTGCGTTTGTTTTTGTTGCGACGCGACCTGCCATTGCGGTCCTTGTTATCCGGACTGCCAGAATTGCCAGGTTGTTACTGCGGGCTAGCCAGCTATCCTCTCCCGCACAGAAGCGGGTCATGAGTGATGTGAGGGCTGCCATGGATTTCGGCTTTTCCTGTCCTAGGTGCCGGGCTAGCCACTCGTCACGGATGTTATGTTTGAAGGCTGCAAGGGCCTCTGCATCCGGACAGTCGACGATTTGATTTTTCTTTGTTAAGAACCGTGTCCAGAATTGCCTGGCCGATTCGTCTGGCTGCTGAATTATGTGGCTTAGGTCATCGGCGTCTGGTGGTCGCACATATGTGCCCTGGAAGTTGTCAAGGAATGCGGCTTCCAGGTCCTCCCAACACCCAATTGACTCTGCTGGCAAGCTGTTAAGCCAATGCCGAGCTGGTCCTTTAAGCTTGAGTGGGAGATATTTGATGGCGTGGAGATCGTCACCGTGGGCCATATGGATATGAAGGAGATAGTCTTCGATCCAAACCGCGGGGTCTGTTGTGCCATCGTAGGATTCAATGTTCACGGGTTCAAACCCTTCAGGGATTTGATGATCCATTACTTCATCTGTGAAGCATAGTGGGTGTGCGGCGCCTCTATATTGGGCAATATCCCGACGTAGCTCAAGCGAGCTTTGTCTACTGTGTTCGGCCCGGCCGGAGTTGTTGTATCCGGCGCGACGGTAATCGTCGTGCATCGTGGGGCACCCACGTGATCCGTCGATCGATCTTTATTGTCTTGCCTTGTCCTCCAATATGTCTCGCAAGTCTGGCGCATTCCCCCGTGGCTTCATCCTTTTCGAGCGGTGCCGGGGTACGGTCCTGATGGAGGGCCTAGAGGCCTCTCTATCGCGGCCACGAGGTGGTCGGTCTGCCATATTGTGCGCTGGTGATGAGGGTTTTATACTCCTCCTCCTCTAATCAGGGGAGCAACTTGCGTTTTGGGTAGCTTTTGGAGGGGCGTTCGAGTTCATACTCTTCGACCGCCAGGACTTCAGTCCATCTGTCGGCTAGCAGATCTTCATCAGCTCGGAGCTCTTGCTGCTTTTTCTTTAGGCTGTTTGCCGTGGCCATAAGCCTGTGTTTAAAATGCTATTGTTCGACGAGATCCTCGGGCACGACAAATTCGTCGTCATTGAGGCTTGCCTCGTCTCCGGAGGGAGGCATGTAATTATCATCCTCTACCTCTTCGTCTGCCGCTCTCTCGTGAGGGCTGGCTTCTCCGTCCTCCTGTGCTGAATCTTGCTGGAGGGGGTTATCTTCGGCACTCTCTGGGGTGTTATTATCTCCGGTGCCGAAATCTCCATTCTTGCTGTGGCGGGATTTAGAGCGGCGCCGCTGACGCCGGCACTTCGGCTGTTTCTTAGAGGAATCTACCTCCGCTGCTTCTTCGCCGTTCCCATCCTTTGGGATGTCCACCATGTATATGTCGTATGACGAGGTGGTCTTCCAGTGCCCTGTAGGTGCTGGTTCTTGGTCGTCTCCGGCATCGTCGTCCATATCGTCGATGTCTTCGGAGTCGTAGTCTAGCATGTCGGTTAGATCATCGACAGTGGCTACAAAGTGGGTGGTGGGTGGGCTTTGAATTTCTTCGTCGTCCGCATCCCAACCGTCCTGACCGCAGTCTGGCCAGTGCTCTCCTGATAACGAGAGATACTTTAGCGAATTCAGGATTTCGCCAAAGGGTGAGTGCTGAAAGATGTCCGCGACGGTGAACTCCATGATCGGCGCCCAATCGGATTCGATTGGTAGGGGCGCAGGAGGTTCGGAGTCCGGCGAGGAGTCTGACACCTCGGAGTCACGAGCTTTACAAGGGACAAGGTCAGTATTCGGCTCCATCGCCGTAGAAGTTGCAGCCCCCGAGGCGGTGTCTAGCCACCCGTCCTCGATCTGCATGGTCGGCTCCGGACTAAGGGTCGGAGCGGACTCATGTGTAGCCTCCAGGGCACTGTCCGGCAGCAGAGCTAAATCATGCCCATCGTGACAGTGCGGCGTGCTCGGCTGTGGCTCGAATTCGTCGAAGATCAAGTCTTCGCGGATGTCAGCCGTGAAGTTTAGACTTCCAAATCTGACCTGACGGCCAGGGGCGTAGCTTTTGATCTGCTCCAGATAGCCAAGCGAATTGGCCCGTAGTGCAAAGCCGCCGAATACGAAGATCTATCCGGGGAGAAAAGTCTCACCCTGGACTGCGTCGTTTTTGTTGATGATCGAAGGAGCCATCAAGCCTATCGGTGACAACACAGAGGAACTCTTAATGAAAGCACCAATGTCGGTGTCAAAACTGGCGGATCTCGGGTAGGGGGTCCCGAACTGTGCGTCTAGGCGGATGGTAACAGGAGACAAGGGACACGATGTTTTTACCCAGGTTCGGGCCCTCTCGATGGAGGTAAAACCCTACTCCTGCTTGATAGATATTGATGATATGGGTATTACAAGAGTGGATCTACCACGAGATCAAGGAGGCTAAACCCTAGAAGCTAGCCTATGGTATCACTGTTGTAATGGTTGTTTGTCCTAAGGACTAAAACCCTCCGGTTTATATAGACACCGGAGAGGGCTAGGGTTACACAGAGTCGGTTACAGTGGTAGGAGATCTACATATCCGTATTGCCAAGCTTTCCTTCCATGCCAAGGAAAGTCCCATCCGGACACGGGACGAAGTCTTCAATCTTGTATCTTCATAGTCTTGGAGTCCGGCCGATGATGATAGTCCGGCTATCCGGACACCCCCTAGTCCAGGACTCCCTCACCCACGCACCAACACAAACAAACAAAGAACTCGCAACCAACGCAATAAAGGGGTTGTCAATCCCTTCATGGCCACTTGCGGAAGTGAGATCTAATAGAGATAGTATGATAAGATAAATATATTTTTGGTATTTTATAATATAGATGCAAAAAGTAAAGATGCAAATAAAAGTAGATTGGAAGCAAATATGATATGAGATAGACCCGGGGGCCATAGGTTTCACTAGTGGCTTCTCTCAAGATAGCATAAGTATTACGGTGGGTGAACAAATTACTGTCGAGCAATTGATAGAAAAGCGAATAATTATGAGATATCTAGGCATGATCATGTATATAGGCATCATGTCCGCAACAAGTAGATCGACTCCTGCCTGCATCTACTACTATTACTCCACATATCGACCGACTCCTGCCTGCATCTAGAGTATTAAGTTCATAAGAACAGAGTAATGCATTAAGCAAGATGACATGATGTAGAGGGATAAACTCAAGCAATATGATATAAACCCCATCTTGTTATCCTCGATGGCAACAATACAATACGTGCCTTGCAACCCTTTCTGTGACTGGGTAAGGACACTGCAAGATTGAACCCAAAGCTAAGCACTTCTCCCATGGCAAGAAAGATCAATCTAGTAGGCCTAACCAAACTGATAATTCGAAGAGACTTGCAAAGATAACTCAATCACACATAAAAGAATTCAAAGAAGATTCAAATATTATTCATAGATAAACTTGATCATAAACCCACAATTCATCGGATCTCGACAAACACACCGCAAAAAGAGTTTACATCGAATAGATCTCCACAAGAGAGGGGGAGAACATTGTATTGAGATCCAAAAACAGAGAAGAAGCCATCTAGCTAATAACTATGGACCTGTAGGTCTGTGGTAAACTACTCACAACTTATCGGAGGGGCAAGGATGTTGATGTAGAAGCCCTCCGTGGTCGATTCCCCCTCCGGCAGAGTGCCGGCGAAGGCTCCAAGATGAGATCTCGCGGATACAGAAGGTTACGGTGGTGGAAATTGTGTTTCGTCTGCTCCCTGGATGTTTTCGAGGTACGTAGGCTTATATAGGAGGAAGAAGTACGTCGGTGGACACCCGAGGGGCCCACGAGACAGGGGGCGCACCCTCCTATCTAGTGGGAGCCTCGGCAGCTTCTTGACTTGCACTCCAAGTCCTCTGGATCACGTTCGTTCCAAAAATCACGCTCCCGAAGGTTTCATTCCGTTTGGACTCCGTTTGACATACCTTTTCTTCGAAATACTGAAATAGTCAAAAAAAACAGCAATATGGGCTGGGCCTCCGGTTAGTAGGTTAGTCCCAAAAATGATATAAATGTATAAAATAAAGCCCATAAACATCCAAAAGGGGTAATATAATAGCATGGAACAATCAAAAATTATAGATACGTTGGAGACGTATCAAGCATCCCCAAGCTTAATTCCTGCTCGTCCTCGAGTAGGTAAATAATAAAAAAAGAAATTTTTGATGTGAAATGCTACCTAGCATAATTCTCAATGTAATTTTCTTTATTGTGGCATGAATGTTCAGATCCAAATGATTCAAAATAAAAGTTCATATTGATAAAAGAAATAGTAACACTTCAAGCATACTAATCAAAGTAATCATGTCTTCTCAAAATAACATGGCAAAAGAAAGTTCATCCCTTCAAAATCATATAGTTAGGCTATGCTTCATTTTCGTCACACAAAGATGTTCCCAACTTCTATACCCCCGATGACAAGCCAAGCAATTGTTTCATACTTAAATAATCTCAAACTTTTTCATCCTTCACGCAATACATGAGCGTGAGCCATGGATATAGAACTATGGGTGGAATAATATGATGATGGGGATTGTGTGGAGAAGACAAAAAAAGAAAGTCTCACATTGACGAGGATAATCAACGGGCTATGGAGATGCCCATCAATTGATGTCAACATGAGGAGTAGGGATTGCCATGCAACGGATGCACTAGAGCTATAAATGAATGCTCAACAAAAGAAAACTAGTGGGTGTGCATCCAACTTGCTTGCTCACCAAGACCTAGGGCATTTGAGGAAGCCCATCGTAGGAATATACAAGCCAAGTTCTATAATGAAAAATTCCCACTAGTATGAAAAAGACAACTTATGAGACTCACTATATGAAAAGCATGGTGCTACTTTGAAGCACAAAAATATGAGACTCACTACATGAAGAACAAGGTGCTACTTTGAAGCACAAGTGTGGAAAAAGAGATAGTAACATTGCCCTTTTTATTTTATTTTTTTTTCTTTTTTTTCTTTTTCTTTTTTTTGGGCCTTTCTTTTTTTCTTTTGGCCTTTCTTCTTTTTTTTTCTTTGGGCAATGCTCTAATAATGATGATCACCACACTTCTATTGATTACAACATATGAATTACAACTCGAAACTAGAACAAGATATCACTCTAAATGAATGCGTCCGGCGGTGTACCGGGATGGTGCAATGAATCAAGAGTGACATGTATGAAAAATAATGCATGGTGGCTTTGCCACAAATACGATGTCAACTACATGATCATGCAATGCCAATATGACAAAAGTAAAGTATGTCATGATGATGATGAACGGAACGGTGGAAAGTTGCATGGCAATATATCTCGGAATGGCTATGGAAATGCCATAATAGGTAGGTATGGTGGCTGTTTTGAGGAAGATATAAGGAGTTTTATGTGTGATAGAGCGTATCGTATCACAGGGTTTGGATGCACCGGCGAAGTTTGCACCAACTCTCAAGGTGAGAAAGGGCAATGCACGGTACCGAAGAGGCTAGCAATGGCGGAAAAGTAAAAGTGTGTACAATCCATGGACTCAACATTAGTCAAAAGAACTCATATACTTATTGCAAAAATTTAGAAGTCATCAAAAATCAAGTACTACGTGCATGCTCCTAGGGGGATAGATTTGTAGGAAAAGACCATCGCTCGTCCCCGACCGCCACTCATAAGGATCCACAAGCCAGGTACACTTCATGTTTCCAATTTGTTACACAACTTTAACCATACGTGCATGCTACGGGACTTGCTAACTTCAACACAAGCATTCTTTAAATTCATAATCACCCAACTAGCATGACTTTAATATCACTACCTCCATATCTCAAAACAATTATCAAGTATCAAATTAATCATAGCATCCAATTCACTTCCTATGATAGTTTTTATTATACCCAACTTGGATGCCTACCATTCTAGGACCAATTTTATAACCATAGCAAATACCATGCTGTTCTAAGAGACTCTCAAAATAATATAAGTGAAGCATGAGAGACTAGTAATTTCTTCAAAATTAAATCACCACCGTGCTCTTAAAAGATATAAGTGAAGCACTAGAGCAAAAACTATCAAGCTCAAAAGATATAAGTGAAGCACATAGAGTATTCTAACAAATTCTAATCAAATAGGCTTATACCAAAAGGTGTGTACAGCAAGGATGATTGTGGTAAACTAAAAAGCAAAGACTAATATAATACACGACGCTCCAAGAAAAATACATATCATGTGGCGAATAAAAATATAGCTCCAAGTAAAGTTACTAATGAATGAAGACGAAAGAGGGGATGCCTTCCCGGGGCATCCCCAAGCTTAGGCTTTTGGCTATTATTGAATATCTTAGGGTGCCTTGGGCATCCCCGAGCTTAGGCTCTTGCCACCCTTTATTCCATAGTCCATAAAAGCTTTACCCAAAACTTGAAAACTTCACAACACAAAACTCAACAGGAAATCTTATAAGCTCCGTTAGTGAAAGAAAACAAAACCACCACATAAGGTACTGCAATGAACTCATTCTTTATTTATTTGGTGTTAAACCTACTGTATTCCAACTTCCCTATGGTTTATAAACTAATTTACTAGCCATAGATGCATCAAAATAAGCAAACAACACACGAAAAAGGGAATCTGTCAAAAACAGAACAGTCTGTAGCAATCTGTAACTAACAAAAACTTCTGGAACTCTAAAAATCCTACCAAACTAGGAAGTCCTGTACAATTTGTTTATTGATCAGCAGCAAAAAGAATCAATGCAAAAGCACGTTCCTGTGATTTAACAAAATTATATTCGTGCGTGCAAAGTTTCTGTTTTTCAGCAGAATCAAATCAACTATCATCATAGGTTATCCTATAGGTTTTACTTGGCACAAACACTAATTAAAAGATAAAAACACATCTAAACAGAAGGTATATGCAAGATTTATTACTAAACAGGAGAAAAAATAAAAACACAAACAAAATTGGGTTGCCTCCCAACTAGCGCTATCGTTTAATGCCCTTAGCTAGGCATAAAAGCGAAGATAGATCTAACGGGTGCCATCTTTGGCACTAAATTCATCAATAGAGAGCTTGCGATCTCTAGGGATTTATCCCTTTTTAGCAATAGCTAAATTTTTACGCAAAAATTCAAGAAATTCATTGGTAGCAAAAGGTTCCTTAACGATAGAGAGACAATTGAGATGAAGACTTATGGATTTGAGATCCGCGTCTCCCTTACTAGAAGATTCACCCTTATTTTTAGGAACATAAATAAACTTGGCAGTTTTAGTAGGGGGTTTTGGAGTGTTTTTCATGGGGGAAACGCGGAACCTAAGTTTGTAATGATATCCTCAAGTTTACCGATTCTAGCAGAGTCTAGATCAATTTTTTCATTGACTATAGGTTCTTTTTCTTTAAGATTTTTCAAAGTAACTCCAACCCTAGATCCAAATTGGGTAATGTGATTATGAATCTTTTTATCCAAATTTTCAATCAACTCAATAGTGGCAATTTTATTTTCAATAATCTCAAGTTGTTGCATAACGTGTTCCAAAGTTAAAACAGTTCCATTGACCAAAAGAGGTGGTGGGCTAAATAAATCTAACATAGCATTATAAGCATCAAATGTATGGCTACTCATGAAATCACCACCGGTAGAAATATCAAGAACACATCTATTCCAAGGAGTAATGCCTACATAAAAATTGCGGAGAAGAACGGAAGTAGCAAGCTTCCTAGTAGCTTTATATTGGGCATTGCAAATTCTATGCCAAACATCTTTTAAATTTTCTCTCTCCCTTTGCTTAAAATTGAGAATTTCTTGTTCGGGAGTGAGAATAAGGATAGGAGGACTAGCCATGGCAAACGGAAAAAGGCAAGTGAAAAAAGAGAGGAGGAGATTGGGAAAGAGAGGGCGAATAAAACGGCAAGGGTGAAGTGGGGGAGAGGAAAACAAGAGGCAAATGGCAAATAATGTAAATGCGAGGGAGATGGGTTTGTGATGGGTACTTGGTATGTCTTGACTTGAGCGAAGACCTCCCCGGCAACGGCGCTAGAAATCCTTCTTGCTATGTCTTGAGCTTGCGTTGGTTTTCCTCGAAGAGGAGAGGGTGATGCAGCAATAGTAGCGTAAGTATTTCCCTCAGTTTTTGAGAACCAAGGTATAAATCCAGTAGGAGGCTCCTCAAAAGTCCCACGCACCTACACAAACAAACAAAGAACTCGCAACCAACGCAATAAAGGGGTTGTCAATCCCTTCATGGCCACTTGCGAAAGTGAGATCTAATAGAGATAGTATGATAAGATAAATATATTTTTGGTATTTTATAATATAGATGCCAAAAGTAAAGATGCAAATAAAAGTAGATTGGAAGCAAATATGATATGAGATAGACCCAGGGGCCATAGGTTTCACTAGTGGCTTCTCTCAAGATAGCATAAGTATTACGGTGGGTGAACAAATTACTGTCGAGCAATTGATAGAAAAGCGAATAATTATGAGAATATCTAGGCATGATCATGTATATAGGCATCACGTCCGCAACAAGTAGACCGACTCCTGCCTGCATCTACTACCATTACTCCACACATCGACCGACTCCTACCTGCATCTAGAGTATTAAGTTCATAAGAACAGAGTAACGCATTAAGCAAGATGACATGATGTAGAGGGATAAACTCAAGCAATATGATATAAACCCCATCTTGTTATCCTCGATGGCAACAATACAATACGTGCCTTGCAACCCTTTTTGTCACTGGGTAAGGACACCACGAGATTGAACCCAAAGCTAACCACTTCTCCCATGGCAAGAAAGATCAATCTAGTAGGCCAAACCAAACTATAATTCGAAGAGACTTGCAAATATAACTCAATCACACATAAAAGAATTCAGAGAAGATTCAAATATTATTCATAGATAAACTTGATCATAAACCCACAATTCATCGGATCTCGACAAACGCACCACAAAAAGAGTTACATCGAATAGATCTCCACAAGAGAGGGGGAGAACATTGTATTGAGATCCAAAAACAGAGAAGAAGCCATCTAGCTAATAACTATGGACCCGTAGGTCTGTGGTAAACTACTCACAACTCATCGGAGGGGCAAGGATGTTGATGTAGAAGCCCTCCGTGGTCGATTCCCCCTCCGGCAGAGTGCCGGCGAAGGCTCCAAGATGAGATCTCGCGGATACAGAAGGTTACGATGGTGGAAATTGTGTTTCGTCTGCTCCCTGGATGTTTTTGGGGTATGTAGGCTTATATAGGAGGAACAAGTACGTCGGTGGATGCCCGAGGGGCCCACGAGACAGGGGGCGTGCCCTCCTATCTCGTGGGAGCCTCGGCAGCTTCTTGACTTGCACTCCAAGTCCTCTGGATCACGTTCGTTCCAAAAGTCATGCTCCCGAAGGTTTCATTCCGTTTGGACTCCGTTTGATATTCCTTTTCTTCGAAATACTGAAATAGTCAAAAAAACAGCAATATGGGCTGGGCCTCCGGTTAGTAGGTTAGTCCCAAAAATGATATAATTGTGTAAAATAAATCCCATAAACATCCAAAAGGGGTAATATAATAGCATGGAACAATCAAAAATTATAGATACGTTGGAGACGTATCAATCCCCATTGAGGTAACTTAGTGTTATTCGAAATTTCTCCGGTTCCGTGTTATTCGGAATGAGTTTGTTAACAAGACTTGATCAACCTTGTTAGTGGATTCATTTTGATGATCACGAGATGGATGAAACTAGAAGGCACAACTTTCTGTACCCTCTTTTTACTTTCTGTTATTTAGAATAAATAAAGCAAAAATAGTATTATCCGTTTGTTTTCTGAATTATTCATGCAATAAAAAATATCCCAAAGATAAAAGTGCTCCAAATGCCCTGCAAATTTAGTATGATTTTTTCTGGAATATTTGAGGATTTTAGGCACTGAAATCACTGCAGGAGGGGCAAGCACCAGACCACGAGAGTGGAGGGCGCCCCCCCCCATAGGGCGCGCCCCCCTGTCTCGTGGGCCCCTAGTGGTCCCCCTCCACTTATGCCAGCACCCACACACTTCATCTTCTACCCAAAAAAATCCCCATCCAGCTCAAGCACGAGTTCTAGCTCATTTTGCTGTGATTGTCGATCTCCTTGCTCAAAGCTCCTTTCACAAAACTGCTTTGGGAGATTGTTACTTGGTATGTGACTCCTCCATTGGTCCAATTAGTTTTTGTTCTAGTGCTTTATTCATTGAAAATTTTTGCTGCATAGGTGACCATGTTCTTGAGCTTGCATGTTAAATTTTTGAGGTCCCAAGCAATTACAATGCATGATATAGGCTCTAGGCACTTGTAGGAGTGGTTGCTACCAATCTTGTTTATATTTATTCACTTTTATTTTGAAGTACTAAAATTTTAGAAATGTTTCTGAAAAAGAATTATGTCTAGGAGAATGTACCAAGGTGGTTCCTTGGTGAAGAAAGGGCCAAGGATTGCTATATGTGAGCAAGATGTTGAATTGCCGAGGGACGCGGATGTATGAGCTTGTGAGTGGCCATCCGATGATTTTATGGTCCAAGCAGGCTTCAAGGAGGAATTTGACGCGTATGTGCGTAATGCCGAGCTGGAGGACTTCTTACAAGATAAGTGTCCGTAGTACTATCAGTTGACTGATTTTTTTGTGCGGAGGTTTAAATATAACTGTGCGCGTAATTCCCCTAGTGTCATATTTGATATTTATGATACATCTTATACCATGGATTTAGAGGATTTTACAACTGCTTGCAAACTCCCGCATTGGGGTAATATTAATGATCCTCACAAATCTGAATTTAGAGACTTCCTTGCTAGTATTCCTATGGGAGAATCTAGGGACATAGCACAAGCTACCATAGGGAGCATTCATTTTCCTGCTATACATTATTTTGCTCTCTTCATTGGTAGATGCATTAACGGTAAAGACGAAGCATGTCACATGTGTGTTCCTGATCTGTGTGTCCTCAAGAGTGATGTGTTAGGTTATAAAAGTTATAACTTGGGGGCAATAGTTGCACGTAGGTTGCAGAATAATAGTAGAAAGGGAAATTTATTAGGAGGATTTTTATGCAACCCGTGTGGCTAATTATCTTAATATAGCCCCACGAGAGGGGGATATGATTTTACCTCCTGTGTATTTGGATAAAGAAGCTATGTTTAATCATTAATTTCTTGCGAGGAATGAACAATTCCTCCATTATCGACTAATCTATGACAGACGCAACATCGTCCACGTTACTCTTCCTGCTCCCTGATGTCTACTACGCAACCTTCTTCTTGTAGACGTTGTTGGGCCTGCAAGTGCACAGGTTTGTAGGACAGTAGCAAATTTCCCTCAAGTGGATGACCTAAGGTTTATCAATCCGGGGGAGGCGTAGGATGAAGATGGTCTCTCTCAGACAACCCTGCAACCAAATAGCAAAGAGTCTCTTGTGTCCCCAACACACCCAATACAATGGTAAATTGTATAGGTGCACTAGTTCGGCGAAGAGATGGTGATACAAGTGCAATATAGATAGTAGATATAGGTTTTTGTGATCTGAAATAATAAAAACAGCAAGGTAACTAATGATAAAAGTGAGCGTAAACGGTATTGCAATGATAGGAAACAAGGCCTAGGGTTCATACTTTCACTAGTGCAAGTTCTCTCAACAATAATAACATAGATAGATCATATAACAATCCCTCAACATGCAACAAAGAGTCACTCCAAAGCCACTAATAGCGGAGAACACACGTAGAGATTATGGTAGGGTACGAAACCACCTCAAAGTTATTCTTTCGGATCGATCTGTAAAAGAGTTCGTACTAGAATAACACCTTAAGACACAAATCAACCAAAGCCCTAATGTCACCTAGATACTCCATTGTCACCTCAAGTATCCGTGGGCATGATTATACGATATGCGTCACACAATCTCAGATTCATCCAACCAACACAAAGTACCTCAAAGAGTGCCCCAAAGTTTCTACCGGAGAGTCAAGAACGTGTGCCAACCCCTATGCATAGGTTCATGGGTGGAACCCGCAAGTTGGTCACCAAAACATACATCAAGAGGCACGTGAAATCCCATTGTCACCACAGATAAACACGGCAAGACATACATCAAGTGTTCTCATAAAAGACTCAATCCGATAAGATAACTTCAAAAGGGGAAACTCAATTCATCACAAGAGAGTAGAGGGGGAGAAACATCATAAGATCCAACTACAATAGCAAAGCTTGGGATACATCAAGATCGTGCCATAGAGGGAACACAAGAGAGAACATGAGAGAGAGAGAGAGAGAGATCAAACACATAGCTACTGGTACATACCCTCGGCCCTGAGGATGAACTACTCCCTCCTCGTCATGGAGAGCGCCGGGATGATGAAGATGGCCACCGGTGATGGGTTCCCCCTCCGGCAGGGTGCCGGAACGGGCTCCTGAGAGGTTTTTGGTGGCTACAGAGGCTTGGGCGGCAGAACTCCCGATCTATCTTTATATTCGATGGTTTTAGGGTACGTAGGCTTATATAGGCGAAAGAAGTCGGTCGGGAGGTGCTCGAGGGGGCCACGAGACAGGGGGCCACCACCCTGTAAGGGGGGCGCAGCCTCCTATCTTGTGGCCTCCTCGAGGATCTTCTGACGTGGACTCCAAGTCTCCAGGATCATATTCTTCCAAAAAAACACGCTGCCGAAGGTTTCATTCCGTTTGGACTCCGTTTGATATTCCTTTTCTTCGAAATACTGAAACAGGCAATAAAACAGCAATATGGGCTGGGCCTCCGGTTAGTAGGTTAGTCCCAAAAGTAATATGAAAGTGAATAATAAAGCCCGTAATCACTCAAAACAGATAATAATATAGCATGAATGCTTCATAAGTTATAGACACATTGGAGACGTATCAAGCATCCCCGAGCTTAATTCCTACTCGTCCTCGAGTAGGTAAATGATAAAGAAAGAATTTATGAAGTGTGAATGCTAGAAGGTGCACAAGTTTGATCAATGATAATTTCAGTCACCTTTTCTAGCATGATAATATGTCATAACAGTAGTTCATCTCATAAAACTTCTCACGATAAAGTAACAAGCAATTCACATGTCAAAGCATAGACCATAAACTTTCTTGAAAACTAGCAAACTTCATTCTCAGTCATTCAAACAATTGCAATCCATCTTATTTTCAGGAATATCAAACTCCACATACTCAACTATCATATAGTCTTCTACAATTGCTAACACTCACGCAAAACTAATGGTTATGGAGTTTTAATCAGACACAGAGAAAGATTGGGGCTTATAATGTTGCCTCCAAACGTATTCACCTTTGGGTGATGTCAACAATAATAGTTCATGCTAACTTACATCCAACTGGATATATATAAGGATCACCCCAACACAAAGTGCTTGCCAAAGGATAAAATGAAAAAGGGAAAGGTGAAGATCACATTGACTCTTGTATAAAAGTAAAAAAAAAGTAAAAGATAGGCCCTTCGCAGAGGGAAGCAGAGGTTGTCATGCGCTTTTAGGGTTGGATACACAAAATCTTAATGCGAAAGAACGTCACTTTATATTGCCCCTTGTATATGGACCTTTATTATGCAGTCCGTCGCTTTTATTACTTCCATAACAAGATCGTACAAAGCTTATTTTCTCCGCACTAATAAGTCATGCATATTTAGAGAGCAATTTTTATTGCTTGCACCGATGACAACTTACTTGAAGGATCTTACTCAATCCATAGGTAGGTATGGTGGACTCTCATGACAAAACTGGGTTTAAGGATATTTGGAAGCACAAGTAGTATCTCTACTTGGTGCAAGGAATTTGGCTAGCATGAGGGGGAAAGGCAAGCTCAACATGTTTGAATGATCCATGACAATATACTTTAACTGAGATGTCGGAAAACATAACCCATTACATTGTCTTCCTTGTCCAACATCAACTCTTTAGCATGTCATTCTTAATGAGTGCTCCCAACTATAAAACATGTCTACAATAGTGTATTTATATATGAAATCTCTCTTCCTTTAATATTCTTTCATGAAATTGTTCAAACCACCAATACAATGCTTGCTAACCTTCAATAAATTTACAACCTCTACTTCTTAGACGTGAAGTCATTACTCCCCATGGGATAAGCAAATGAGGCATATATAAGTTTCATATTTATGACAATCAACTCATTCAACCATTTACTCATAGGATATAAGTGAAGCACACGAGTAAATGACAAACTACTCCAAAAAGATATAAGTGAAGATCAATGAGTAGCTAAATAATTATGTAGCTATGCGAAGACTCTCTTCCATCAAAGAAATTCAGATCTTGGTATGTTTTTCAAATATCAAGCAAAACAAAATAAAATGACATTGCAAGGATAGCACAACTCATGTGAAGAAGCAAAAACTTAGGCTCAACTGATACTAACCGATAGTTGTTGGAGAAGAAAGGTGGGATGTCTACCGGGGCATCCTCAAGCTTAGATGCTTGAGACTTCTTGAAATATTATCTTGGGGTGCCTTGGGCATCCCCAGGCTTGAACTTTTGTGTCTCCTTAATTCCTCTCATATCATGGTTTCTCTTTTTATCAAAAGCTTCATCCACACCAAACTCAACAAGAACTCGTGAGATAGGTTAGTATAAACCAATGCAAAACCTTATCATTTTCTACTGTAAAAAATCACTAAAATTATTATTCAACATTGCATACTAAATGCCTCTGCATATTTAATACTCCTATCCTCAAATAGAACCATTAAACAAGCAAACATATGCAAACAATGCAAACATAACAGCAATCTGTCAAAACAGTACAGTCTGTAAAGAATGCAAGAGTATCAATACTTACCTAACTCCAAAAATTATGAAATAAAATTCCCACTGTAGTAAATTTATCAGAGCTCATTATTCAAAAGGTTTCAAAATTATACCATTCTCTGACTTTTCTAGGGAATTTTTGCAACAGCGGTAAACTTTCTGTTTTCAAACAGCAACATGTATACTAGCAAAATAAGCATGGCAAAGGCTATCCTTGACTTTTTTATTGAAACTAAAGATGCAAAACATTATTCTAAATATCAGCAAACAAATACTAACAAAATAAAATGACGCTCCAAGCAAAACACATATCATGTGGTGAATAAAAATATAGCTCCAAGTAAAGTTACCGATGCACGAAGACGAAAGAGGGGATGCCATCCGGGGCCATCCCCAAGCTTAGGATCTTTGTTGTCCTTGAATATTACCTTGGGGTGCCTTGGGCATCCCCAAGCTTAGGCTTTTTCCACTCTTTATTCCATAGTCCATCGAATCTTTACCCAAAACTTGAAAACTCCACAACACAAAACTCAACAGAAAACTCGTAAGCTCCGTTAGTATAAGAGAATAAAATCACCACTTAGGTACTGTAATGAACTCATTATAAATTCATATTGGTGTAATATCTACTGTATTCCAACTTATCTACGGTTCATACCCTCCGATACTACTCATAGATTCATCAAAATAAGCAAACAACACATAGAAAACAGAATCTGTCAAAAACAGAACAGTCTGTAGTAATCTGTATCAAACGTATACTTCTGGAACTCCAAAACTCCTACCAAATTAGGAAGTCCTAAGAAATTTGTATACCAATCCAGAGCAAAAAGAATCAGATCATAAGCACGCTTCGGTGAATTAACAAAACTAATTTACTGGGTGAAAAAGTTTCTGATTTTTAGCAGGATCAACACAACTATCACCGTAAGCCATCCTAAAGGTCTTACTTGGCACTTTATTGAAACAAAAGCTATAAAACATGATTACTACAGTAGCATAATCGTGTGGACAGACAAAAACAGTAAGGGTAAATATTGGGTTGTCTCCCAACAAGCGCTTTTCTTTAATGCCTTTCTAGCTAGGCATGATGATGACAATGATGCTCACATAAAAGATAAAAATTGAAACATAACGGGAGCATCATGAAGCATATGACTAGCACATTTAAGTCTAACCCACTTCCTATGCATAGGGATTTTGTGAGCAAACAACTTATGGGAACAATAATCAACTAGCATGGGAAGGTAAAACAAGCATAGCTTCAAGAAATTAAGCACATAGAGAGGGAACTTGCCATTATTGCAATTCCTACAAGCATATGTTCCTCTCTCATAATAATTTTCAGTAGCATCATGAATGAATTCAACAATATAACCAGCACCTAAAGCATTCTTTTCATGATCTACAAGCATAGAAAATTTACTACTCTCCACATAAGCAAATTTCTTCTCATGAATAATAGTGGGAGCAAACTCAACAAAATAATTATCATGTGAGGCATAATCCAATTGAAAACTAAAATCATGATGACAAGTTTCATTGTTATCATTATTCCTAATAGCATACAAGTCATCACAGTAATCATCATAAATAGCAACTTTGTTCTCATAATCAATTGGAACCTCTTCCGAAATAGTGGAATCATCACTAAATAAAGTTGACACTCTTCCAAATCCACTTTCATGTCATCACAATAAGATTCAAAATCCTCCAAAATAGTGGGATCACTACTTACTAAAGTTGACACTCTTCCAAATCCACTTTCATCAATATAATCATCATAAATAGGAGGCATGCTTTCATCATAACAACTTTGCATATCAAAACTTGGGGGACAAAAAATATCATATTCATCAAACATAGCTTCCCCAAGCTTGTGGCTTTGCATATCATTAGCATCATGGATATTCAAGTAGTTCATACTAACAACATTGCAATCATGCTCATCATTCACATATTTCATGCCAAGCATTCTATGTAATTCTTCTTCTAGCACTTGAGCACAATTTTCCTTTCCATCATTCTTACAAAAGATATTAAAAAGATGAAGCGTATGAGACAAACTCAATTCCATTTTTTTGTTTTCTTTTATAAACTAAACTAGTGATAAAACAAGAAACAAAAAGATTCGATTGCAAGATCTAAAGATATACCTTCAAGTATTCACCTCCCCGGCAACGGCGCCAGAAAAGAGCTTAGTTGACGGGGTGTGAGTGAGTGCCGTTTACCTAGCCTCCCCGGCAACGGCGCCAGAAAAGAGCTTAATGTCTATTACGCAACCTTATTCTTGTAGACGTTGTTGGGCCTGCAAGTGCACAGGTTTGTAGGACAGTAGCAAATTTCCCTCAAGTGGATGACCTAAGGTTTATCAATCCGGGGGAGGCGTAGGATGAAGATGGTCTCTCTCAGACAACCCTGCAACCAAATAGCAAAGAGTCTCTTGTGTCCCCAACACACCCAATACACTGGTAAATTGTATAGGTGCACTAGTTCGGCGAAGTGATGGTGATACAAGTGCAATATAGATAGTAGATATAGGTTTTTGTGATCTGAAATAATAAAAACAGCAAGGTAACTAATGGTAAAAGTGAGCATAAACGGTATTGCAATGATAGGAAACAAGGCCTAGGGTTCATACTTTCACTAGTGCAAGTTCTCTCAACAATAATAACATAGATAGATCATATAACAATCCCTCAACATGCAACAAAGAGTCACTCCAAAGCCACTAATAGCGGAGAACACACGTAGAGATTATGGTAGGGTACGAAACCACCTCAAAGTTATTCTTTCGGATCGATCTGTAAAAGAGTTCGTACTAGAATAACACCTTAAGACACAAATCAACCACAGCCCTAATGTCACCTAGATACTCCATTGTCACCTCAAGTATCCGTGGGCATGATTATACGATATGCGTCACACAATCTCAGATTCATCCAACCAACACAAAGGACTTCAAAGAGTGCCCAAAGTTTCTACCGGAGAGTCAAGAACGTGTGCCAACCCCTATGCATAGGTTCATGGGTGGAACCCGCAAGTTGGTCACCAAAACATACATCAAGAGGCACGTGAAATCCCATTGTCACCACAGATAAACACGGCAAGACATACATCAAGTGTTCTCATAAAAGACTCAATCCGATAAGATAACTTCAAAAGGGGAAACTCAATTCATCACAAGAGAGTAGAGGGGGAGAAACATCATAAGATCCAACTACAATAGCAAAGCTCGGGATACATCAAGATCGTGCCATAGAGGGAACACAAGAGAGAACATGAGAGAGAGAGAGAGAGAGATCAAACACATAGCTACTGGTACATACCCTCGGCCCTGAGGATGAACTACTCCCTCCTCGTCATGGAGAGCGCCGGGATGATGAAGATGGCCACCGGTGATGGGTTCCCCCTCCGGCAGGGTGCCGGAACGGGCTCCTGAGAGGTTTTTGGTGGCTACAGAGGCTTGGGCGGCAGAACTCCCGATCTATCTTTATATTCGATGGTTTTAGGGTACGTAGGCTTATATAGGCGAAAGAAGTCGGTCGGGAGGTGCTCGAGGGGGCCACGAGACAGGGGGCCACCACCCTGTAAGGGGGGCGCGGCCTCCTATCTTGTGGCCTCCTCGAGGATCTTCTGACGTGGACTCCAAGTCTCCAGGATCATATTCTTCCAAAAAAACACGCTGCCGAAGGTTTCATTCCGTTTGGACTCCGTTTGATATTCCTTTTCTTCGAAATACTGAAACAGGCAATAAAACAGCAATATGGGCTGGGCCTCCGGTTAGTAGGTTAGTCCCAAAAGTAATATGAAAGTGAATAATAAAGCCCGTAATCACTCAAAACAGATAATAATATAGCATGAATGCTTCATAAGTTATAGACACATTGGAGACGTATCAAGCATCCCCGAGCTTAATTCCTACTCGTCCTCGAGTAGGTAAATGATAAAGAAAGAATTTATGAAGTGTGAATGCTAGAAGGTGCACAAGTTTGATCAATGATAATTTCAATCACCTTTTCTAGCATGATAATATGTCATAACAGTAGTTCATCTCATAAAACTTCTCACGATAAAGTAACAAGCAATTCACATGTCAAAGCATAGACCATAAACTTTCTTGAAAACTAGCAAACTTCATTCTCAGTCATTCAAACAATTGCAACCCATCTTATTTTCAGGAATATCAAACTCGACATACTCAACTATCATATAGTCTTCTACAATTGCTAACACTCACGCAAAACTAATGGTTATGGAGTTTTAATCAGACATAGAGAAAGATTGGGGCTTATAATGTTGCCTCCAAACGTATTCACCTTTGGGTGATGTCAACAATAATAGGCGAAAGAAGTCGGTCGGGAGGTGCTCGAGGGGCCCATGAGACAGGGGGCCACCACCCTGTAAGGGGGGCATGGCCTCCTATCTCGTGGCCTCCTCGAGGATCTTCTGACGTGGACTCCAAGTCTCCAGGATCATATTCTTCCAAAAAATCACGCTGCCGAAGGTTTCATTCCGTTTGGACTCCGTTTGATATTCCCTTTCTTCGAAATACTGAAACAGGCAATAAAACAGCAATATGGGCTGGGCCTCCAGTTAGTAGGTTAGTCTCAAAAGTAATATAAAAGTGAATAATAAAGCCTGTAAACACTCAAAACAGATAATACTATAGCATGAATGCTTCATATTATAGATACGTTGGAGACGTATCACTCCCTACCTTTTTGATTATCAGGCAAAAGAAAGATATGTTGTCACCAGGGAGGAAGTAGCTGAACACGAGAGGAGAGCGGAGGCAGCCCGCTAGCACGCTGCAGCTCAGGAGGCGGTTGCCGCTGTAGCTTAGTACGACCCCGGTTTCACTTATGGATATCAGCCAGGCGGTCCTTGGTATTAAACCAACTTAGGCCAAAAGCCTAAGCTTGGGGGAGTACGTATTTGTCATCGACTTTACATTCATGTTCACGCACTAGTTGTCGGTGCTCATACTTTTTCATTGTATTATCCATGTTAGTTTAATTTTCTTTTTCTAGTTTTCTTCTTGTGTGTTTGATAAACTTTAAGAAAAAACCAAAAAAAATAGTTAGTTTAAGTTCCATGCTTGTAGTAGAATTAAAATGAAAACCCAAAAAGATTTCTAGTTCTTCTTCTTACTTGTTGGGAGCTTTCCCGTGTAAATAGTTTTATTTTCTTTTCTTTCCTTTGGGGGTCGAGAAGACCATATTGAAAATGTTTAGTGGCTCTCATATGCATGATTTTTTATTTAACTTAGAGCACATATTACTTGTCTTCTCGTCTGAGTTGAATGCTTGCAGATTCCATCTTAGTCCAATGCACGTGCACTCTTATTATTATACACATCATTCAGTCGTGCAAGTGAAAGGCAATAATGACGATATATGATGGACTTATTGAGATGAGAAAAGCTGGTATGAACTCGACCTCTCTTGTTTTTGTAAATATGATGAGTTCATCGTTTCTGATTCAGCTTATTATGAAGTAAACATATTTGCAATGACATTTAGAGATTATAGTTGGTTGTGCCATGCTTGATTAGCTATGAGTTATAATGGTTTACCTTGCGTGCCAACATGCTATTAGAATGATTATGATGTGGTATGATGGGATGGTATCCTCCTTTGAATGAATTGAGTGACTCGACTTGGCACATGTTCACGCATGTAGTTGAATCAAATCAACATAGCCTTCATGATATTTATGTTCATGGTAGATTATATCCTACTCATGCTTGTACTTGGTGTAAATTAATTTTAATACATGTTTACGACTGTTGTCGCTCTCTCAGTTGGTCGCTTCCCAGTCTTTTGCTAGCCTTCACCTGTACTAAGCGGGAATACTGCTTGTGCATCCAAACTCCCTAAACCCCGAAGTGGTTCCATAAGTCCACTATACCTACCTATATGCGGTATTTACCTGCCGTTCCAAGTAAATTTGTATGTGCCAAACTCCAATTCAAATGAAATTTTGTTTTGTATGCTCGAGCAGCTCATGTTTCAACTAGGGCTGCCTATATCTTCCATGCTAGGTGGGTTATTCTCAAGAGGAGTGGACTCCGCTCCTCATTCATGAGAAAGGGCCGGTAACCGGGGTGCCCAGTCCCATGATCCAAAAAGATCAAAGCAAATCAAAATAATTGAACAAAACTCCCCCAGGGCTGTTGTTAGTTGGAGGCACTCGTTGTTTCGAGAAAGCCATGGATTGATGCTTGTTGGTGGTTGGGGGAGTATAAACCTTTACCATTCTGTTTGGGAACTGCCTATAATGCATGTAGTATGGAAGATACAGCCATCTCATAGTTGTTGTGTTGACAGTGAAAGTATGCCGCTCAAAATGTTATTCAATCTCTATTTTAAAATCGAGCTCTGGCACCTCTACAAATCCCTGCTTCCCTCTGCAAAGGGCCTATCTATTTACTTTTATGTTTAGTCTTCACCCTTCTTGTTAAAAAGCACCCGCTGGAGAGCACTCTGTCATTTGCATTCATTATTATTGGTTTATATTGGGTATGACTTGACTGGAACTCTTTTACCATGAATTACAATGTTTAGTCAGTCCTTGATCTCTAAAGGTGCTCTGCATTTATGTTTTGCGGTCTCAGAAAGGGCTAGCGAGATACCATTTTGTTATATCATGTTATGATTGTTTCGAGAAAGTGTTGTCATCCGAGTTTTATTATTATGGCTCGCTAGCTGATTATGCTATTGATATGAGTAATTATGAGACGTAAGGGTTATTGTGAGTATGGTTAGTTCATAATATTTGCTCAAACCTGAATGTTGGCTTTTCATGTTTACACCAACAAGAGCAAACAGAGTTTGTAAAAGTTTTTCTTTATCACTTTCAGTTTATCAACTGAATTGCTTGAGGACAAGCAAAGGTTTAAGCTTGGGGGAGTTGATACGTCTTCAACGTATCTACTTTTCCAAACACTTTTGCCCTTGTTTTGGACTCTAACTTGCATGAATTGAATGAAACTAACTCGGACTGATGCTGTTTTCAGCAGAACTGCCATGATGTTGTTTTATGTGTAGAAAAGAAAAGTTCTCGGAATGTCCTGAAAATCCACAGAGGCACTTTTTGGAATTAATAAGAATTTCTAGGCGAAAGAAATACACCAGGGGGCCCACACCCTCTGCACGAGACAGGGGGGCGCCCCCCCCCCTATAGGGCGCGCCCCCCTATCTCGTGGGCCCCCTGGACCTCCACCGACCTCAACTCCAACTCCATATATTCACGTTCGGGGAGAAAAAAATCAGAGAGAATGTCGGTGTACTAGAGTAGGGGTACCCTAGTATCCCGAACTTGTGCACGGGCAGTCGCAGCACCCCGCGGAAAGGCTTGCCGGGTGACCGCCAAGGTCCTCCGTGGTTCCTTTGGAGCCATTCAAGAACAAAGTGTTCAAGTCAAGGAGACAAGGCCCCAGCAAGAGGAGCTTGCCGGGAAGGCCAACCAAGGCATCTCAAGGAACTTGCCGCGACGCGCCACGCGTCCCGGCAAGGCCCGGTGAGCGACAAGCTTCCGGGCGCGGCAAGACAACGACCGCGGCAAGGCGCTTGCCGCGGCAAGCTACCACTCTGTACCCGCGCTCCAGCACATCCACCAACGTGTCGCCCTGAGGCCTTTCCAGGTGCGCGTGGCAAGAGGCTGTGCAGCCAGCGGTGCGAGGTGGCAAGCGACGCTGACAAGATTACCATCGTGGCAAGCGGTGGCGTCCCTGGCGGTCCCTTTTCTGCACTGTTTGGGCGACACAGACGGGCATTTAATGCCTTTGTCCCCTGCCGTCAGGGTTAGGTAGGATACATTGTTCAGGTAGTTGTACCAACCGCTACTCCTTTTCCATTTTTGCCCTTGCCTACGTTGCCACCTGTCGGTGACCCCTTGAGCATATAAAAGGAGGCCCATGCGCAACGTAGAGGGGGGTTCGAAACCAGAAAACACTCACGCTCGGTCTCGTTAGCAGCTGGTGTGTACTGTAGCACTCAGCGCTCCCGAGCAAGAACACAATACAAACCACAAAGCAGCAGTAGGAGTATTATCTCTCCGGAGAGCTCCGAAGCTGGGTAAATCGCTCGTGTGCTTCGCCTCGATCCGCTCTTCGTGCGATCTCCGCCCCCCGCCGAACCAAAAGGGGCCCGGTCCGCCGGCCCCATAGGTGTTCGTTCCCACGACAGAGAAAGTTTCATCGTGTTTTACTACACGGAGCCGCCGCCAAGCCCTAATCTCTCTCGGGAGGGCTGATCTTGAGTCCGTTCGGGGCTCCGGAGAGGGGGATTCATCGTCGTCGTCATCATCAACCATCCTCCATCACCAATTTCATGATGCTCACCGCCGTGCGTGAGTAATTCCATCGTAGGCTTGCTAGACGGTGATGGGTTGGATGAGATTTACCATGTAATCAAGTTAGTTTTGTTAGGGTTTGATCCCTAGTTTCCACTATGTTCTGAGATTGATGTTGCTATGACTTTGCTATGCTTAATGCTTGTCACTCGGGCCCGAGTGCCATGATTTCAGATCTGAACCTATTATGTTTTCATGAATATATGTGTGTTCTTGATCCTATCTTGCAAGTCTATAGTCACCTATTATGTGTTATGATCCGACAACCCCAAAGTGACAATAATCAGGATACTTCTCGGTGATGACCGTAGTTTGAGGAGTTCATGTATTCACTATGTGCTAATGCTTTGTTCCGGTTCTCTATTAAAAGGAGGCCTTAATATCCCTTAGTTTCCGCTAGGACCCCGCTGCCACGGGAGGGTAGGACAAAAGATGTCATGCAAGTTCTTTTCCATAAGTACGTATGACTATTTACGAAATACATGCCTACATTACATTGATGAATTGGAGCTAGTCCTTTGTCACCCTATGTTATAGCTATTACATGAGGAATCGCATCCGGCATAATTATCCATCACTGATCCATTGCCTACGAGCTTTTCACATATTTTTCTTCGCTTATTTACTTTTCCATTGCTACTGTTACAACTACTACAAAAACCCAAAAACAATTATCTTTACTTTTGCTATTGTTACCTTTATTATCATACCACTTTTGCTACTAAATACTTTGCTGCAGATACTAAGTTATCCAGGTGTTGTTGAATTGACAACTCAACTGCTAATACTCAAGAATATTCTTTGGCTCCCCTTGTGTCGAATCAATAAATTTGGGTTGAATACTTTACCCTTGAAAGCTGTTGCGATCCCCTACACTTGTGGGTTATCACGCGCACTGTTTGGGTGATACCGATAGTATATATTTGGATAGTTGTAGGAAGATTGTGTACCTGGGACATCGTTGATTTCTTCTGAGCAGGCATCCCGTAAGAAAGAAAGGCAAGCATTTCAAAGGTGAGGCGGATCACCGGACGAAGTCTCGCCACCGTACTGGTGCTGATGTACATGATATGGTCAAGGATTTGAAGGTAATCTTTGAAAGGGTCCTGGCGGACAACCTGTTCCGAAGGACGCTGACGGACGTGCACCCATGTGGAAGAAGAAATCTATATTTTGGGACCTGCCATATTGGAAAGACCTAGAGGTCCGCTCCCAATCGACGTGATGCACGTGACGAAGAATCTTTGCGTGACCCTGCTTGGCTTCTTAGGCGTGTATGGGAAGACAAAAGATACACCAGAGGCACGGGAGGACCAGCAACGTATGCACGGAAAATACGGCATACATCAGGGTCAGGCCAGCTATGCTCTTACCAAAGAAGAGAAGGAAATCTTCTTTGAATGCCTACTCAGCATGAAGGTACCGTCTGGCTTCTCGTCGAATATAAAGGTAATAAAAAATATGGCATAGAAAAAGTTCCAGAACCTAAAGTCTCATGACTGCCACGTGATTATGACGCAACTGCTTCCGGTTGCATTGAGGGGGCTTCTGCCGGAAAAGGTTCGATTAGCCATTGTGAAGCTATGTTCATTCCTCAATGCAATCTCTCAGAAGGTAATCGATCCAGAAATCATACCAAGGTTACAGAATAATTTGGTGCAATGTCTTGTCAGTTTCGAGTTGGTGTTCCCACCATCCTTCTTCAACATCATGACGCACGTCCTAGTTCACCTTTGCGAGGAGATTAACGTTTTGGGTCCTGTATTTCTACACAATATGTTCCCCTTTGAGAGGTTCATGGGAGTCTTGAAGAAATATGTTCATAACCGTGCTAGGCCAGAAGGAAGCATCTCGAAGGGCCATGAAAATGAGGAGGTCATTCAGTTCTGTATTGACTTTGTTCCTGACCTTAAGCCGATTGGTGTTCTTGAATCACGGCATAAGGGTAGACTGGATGGAAAAGGCACGCTAGGAGGGGATCAAATAATATGTATGGACGGGCATTCTCTCACTGAAGCACACTACACAGTTCTACAGAATTCCGCCTTGGTGGCTCCGTATATGGAGGAACACAAGAATTTTCTACACTCCAAACACCCGGAGAAGTCTGACGACTAGATTACATGTGAACAAATGAGGACTTTTGCCGGTTGGTTGCAGAAACGTGCCATGCATGATGGCACGCTGTCCCAGTTACCATCTTCGAATATAATGACTTTCAAAGGGTACCAGATAAATGGAACACATTTTACATGATCGCCCAAGATAAGAAGAGCACCAACCAAAACAGTGGTGTCCGCTTTGATGCAACAACCAACACGGGAAAGGAAACATATTATGGTTACATAGAGGACATATGGGAACTTAAATATGGAGGTGGTTTGAAGGTCCCTTTGTTTTGGTGCAAATGGGTCAATATGACATGAGGCGGGGTAATGGAAGACCCGCAGTATGGAATGACAACAGTGGATCTCAACAATCTTGCGTATGCAGACGAACCATTCGTCCTAGCCAATGATGTGGCGCAGGTTTTTTATGTGAAAGACATGTCTACCAGGCCTAGAAAAAGAAAAGATAAGGAAGCGAATGGATCATACGACGAGCCAAAGCGCCACATAGTTCTTTTAGGGAAAAGAAACATCGTGGGAGTGGATGACAAGATAGACATGTCAGAAGGTTATGAAAAGTTTGACGAAATTGCTCCATAAACAGTGAATATTGACCCGAGCATCCAGTTAAATGATGAAGATTTTCCATGGCTACGGCGCAAAGGGACACACGCGAAGAAAAAGTTTCACACCCAAAGATCTGGGATGTGATCAGCTTCACTATCATCACTTTCTTTTGTGTTTCACACCCAGGAGGGAATCTCTGTAATAGTTAGGGTAGTTATGTGTTTTGGCATTTGAAACGCGAAGAAACTTTATGTGCAAACAAATTGTTTCATGTATTTACTGATTTTTTTTCAGCTAAATGACCCTGAAATTGAAAAGCATTTCAAATGAACTCAGAAAAGGTTGAAAGTTGTCACAGTATCATAATTTCACCCACATAGCATGTGCAAAAAACTAGAGAGGGTTACGGCAAAAACTAGATGCACTTCGTGCACAAAATGGACAATCTCTTTCGAAGTATTAGGGTTTCGGACGAAAACTCATCTGTTACAAAGGCATTTCATTTTTTAAATCACCTAAGCATTACTAAATTGAATATAATGATAAAACACACTAATATTAAACATAAGAAAAAAGAATCACTGAAAAATCTATTTTCAAAGTTAAGTTATTCACAAACTAGTGATTCACACAAATTTCAAATAATTCAAAATTTAAACTATTCAAATTTGAAAACTACCGGCACTAATAGAAAGTTTGTAATTTTTTGTACCTAAAGCAAAAATATTCACAAAGAAACTCTAAATATAGCAAAAAACAACTCATAAATAAATAAAACAAAAATAAACAAAGCAAAAAAATTAAGAAAATAAAAAAGCCCGCCTACTGGGCCAAAGCGGCTGCATACGACTAGAAACACAACATTTTGGTGGGCCAGGATGCAGGCCCACAAAGGCCCAGTAGGCCCATAGGACAGCAGAGAACAGGTAGGCCCAGTAGGCCTACTTTGGAGAGGAGCTCGAGAGAGCTACCGCACTGGGGCTTATAAACCAGTGTGGTCACCCCTCGGCTAGTGAGGTGGGACTAAACTTGCCACACCGCACTGCGCCAGCGCACCCCCTTTAGTACCGGGTGGTGGCTGCAACCGGTACTAAAGAGGGGATCTTTAGTACCGGTTGGTGCCATGATCCGGTACTAAAGGGGGGGTGCTTACCCCCGCTTGGCCTGGCCAAAACAGACCTTTAGTACCGGTTGGTGCCACCAACAGGTGCTAAAGGTCCATCCTATATATACAACACTTGGAAAAAAATTCAGTTTCCCTCTGTTTCTTCCTCTCCGTCGACGACACGCCGCCTGCCCCGATCAACGTCGTCGCCGCCCCAGCCGCCCCCGCCCCTCGTCGCCGCCCCGGCCATCCCCGTCCCCGTCGTCCCCGTCGCCACGCCCCGTCCCGTCGTTGCCGCCCCGTCCCGTCGCCCCGTCGTCGCCTCGCCGGTGAGCTCATGCCCCAGCCGCCATGTACACACACACACACACACACACACACACACACACACAAGTTTTTTTGTTATAAATTTTAGTTATAGAAATTTTCCTATTTTTTAGTTATAGAAATATCTATAGAAAATGTTAGAAATTTTTCTATTTTTTAGTTATAGAAATATTAGAAATGTTAGTTATATAGAAATGTTACAAATTTTTTCTGTTTTTTAGTTATAGAAATATTTATAGAAATGTTAGCAATTTTTCTGTTTTTTAGTTATATAAATATTAGAAATGTTATAGAAATGTTAGTTATATAATCAGAAATGTTAGAAATTTTAGAATTAGTTTTAGTTAGATGAATTAGATTAATGTCAAATTGTTAGAATTTGCATATATATAGAATTTTAGTTATCACAATCCAATCATTTAAAAAATGTTACTTTTTGAGGGCATATAGTATTTGTTCTCGACGATATGCCCGGCCCACATCCTCGCCGTCGACCCATTCGCGACGACGTCCTGCTTCAGAGGACCCATGTCCGGGACTGGGCTCCGCCGGGCTGGCACTGGGAGGTGCTACCTGGAGAGGCGCGCCGCTTGGTGAGGAACCCGGCCTCGGGTCCCGTCGTCGACCCTGATCTCCTTTGGTGGCGTTCGTGTGGGCCACATTTAGTGCAGAGGGAGCCGGCCCCGCCAGAGGTGGTGCGTCGCCGTGTCAGGGAGGAGGACGAGCACGTCCATCGCTACATGGCTGCTATGGACGTCAGGTTCTCCAATACTTGGCAGGTTCTTTGGGCAGATGACCGGAGATATGATCCTGTGATGGTTCCTTCTCTTTGGGTGTCCACCGCCCGCGCCCCAGGAACCGCGAGTGGCCTAGATTCTTCTGTGGTACTCAATCTTTATTAGGTACCTAGCCAGTGATGTATTCGATATATAATATTCGAGACGATGTATTCGAGATTATATATATTATTCGAGACGATGATGTATTCGAGATTATATATTAATCGAGACGATGCATATATTATGTACTATATGATTCAGTTTTTCCTTATTGATTGCATCCATGCATTGTAATTTGAATACTAAATTGTTTTATATTTGTTCTGTATTAGTTAAGTAAAAGCTATGGCGGACAATAACGGCAGAGAGAGAGAAGAGGAATTGTTCGACATCATACGCAACCCTCGCAGGCTAGATGATCTGAATGAAGCAGATGATGGCTCCCAATATCTGAACAATACCAGAGAGGCTGATGAAAAGATATTCGATCTCGACGACCGAGCTGATGAAGTCATGAACTATGATTATGATTGTGACACAGACAATGTTTATGATGACACAGACAATGCTGATCTTCAAATAACAAAGACTACCGGCGAGGTATATTTATATAAGCAGGCATCTGGTGATCATCACATGTTTTTTTATTTGAAGATATATTAACGAATTGATCTTTCTTCTTTTAGACCTCCGGATTGACCACTTCATTCGTATGGCTAGAGCACCAGCTCCCAAGCCTGTTGACTCAGACTATGAGCGCCAAATCAGGAAGTCACATCGAGCACGACTACAGAAGGAAGCGAGCTCGAGCTCGAGCCAACAAGATGTGGGCGAAAAATGCAGGAAAACTGTTCCCCAGCTGGGAGAAAAGGCGGCGCAATCGATCCCCCTGCTTGTTGTGCCAAAACACATGAGAGGAGTACACGCGCCCAATGTTATTGTGGGCAAACCACTAATGTTCCCCAGCTGGGCGATGTGGTAATAACGGAGGAGCATATAATGCAGGCTGAAATGCTCAAGATCTCTGTTGGACAACTCCTCGAAATTGAGCCCATGTCTCCGCTTAGAGAGGAGGAAATAAAACGGAAATATGTTCGGGGCTAACCTTTGGTCGAGCCAGACAAGGTCGAGAACCTCCCAACGAGAATGTATGAATTGGATCAATGGTACATGAACATTACCAAGATTTCCAATCGAGAGTCCCTCATGGTGAATGTCAAGGAGGAGTATTACTTCCATGAGAAAGCTCTGTCCGTTGAGTATTCATAACTATTTCAGTTATACAATCAAGACGCACTCGACAAATCTATCGTAAGTTGCTATTGTCTGTAAGTGATTTCTTTCTGTAATTTAAGTCTCAAGCTAGCTGTGGTGATCATTTTGATCAATCATTACATGTAATTATCCTCACTATATATTCTTTAATGTGGTATTATATGCAGGATGAAGATGTATGAAATGAAAAAATCTGGACGCTATGGCATTGGGTTCATTGACCCAAATACCATTAATAAGTACACATGGAATCTTCCAACTTATCGAGATAGTTTAGAGGAAAGCATGCTGGAGTTATTCAAGCGCCTCAATACCAATGAAGATATACTACTGATGTCTACTACACAACCTTCTTCTTGTAGACATTGTTGGGCCTGCAAGTGCACAGGTTTGTAGGACAGTAGCAAATTTCCCTCAAGTGGATGACCTAAGGTTTATCAATCCGTGGGAGGCGTAGGATGAAGATGGTCTCTCCTCAAGCAACCCTACAACTAAATAACAAAGAGTCTCTTGTGTCCCGAACACACCCAATACAATGGTAAATTGTATAGGTGCACTAGTTTGGCGAAGAGATGGTGATACAAGTGCAATATAGATGGTAGATATAGGTTTTTTGTAATCTGAAAATATGAAAACAACAAGGTAACTAATGATAGTATTATCCGTCTGTTATTTAGAATAAATAAAGCAAAAATAGTATTATCCGTCTGTTTTCTGAATTATTCGTGCAATAAAAAATATTCCAAAAATAAAAGTGCTACAAATGCCCTGCAAATTTAGTATGATTTTTTCTGGAATATTTGAGGATTTTAGGCACTGAAATCACTGCAGGAGGGCACGCACCAGGCCACGAGAGTGGAGGGCGCCCCCCCCCCATAGGGTGCGCCCCCCTGTCTCGTGGGCCCCTAGTGGTCCCCCTCCACTTATGCCAGCACCCACACACTTCATCTTCTACCCAAAAAAATCCCCATCCAGCTCAAGCACGAGTTCTAGCTCATTTTGCTGCGATTTTCGATCTCCTTGCTCAAAGCTCCTTTCACAAAACTGCTTTGGGAGATTGTTGCTTGGTATGTGACTCCTCCATTGGTCCAATTAGTTTTTGTTCTAGTGCTTTATTCATTGCAAATTTTTGCTGCATAGGTGACCATGTTCTTGAGCTTGCATGTTAAATTTTTGAGGTCCCAAGCAATTACAATGCATGATATAGGCTCTAGGCACTTGTAGGAGTGGTTGCTACCAATCTTGTTTATATTTATTCACTTTTATTTTGAAGTACTAAAATTTTAGAAATGTTTCTGAAAAAGAATTATGTCTAGGAGAATGTACCAAGGTGGTTCCTCGGTGAAAAAGGGCCCAGGATTGCTATATGTGAGCAAGATGTTGAATTGCCGAGGGACGCGGATGTATGAGCTTGTGAGTGGCCATCCGATGATTTTATGGTCGAAGCAGGCTTCAAGGAGGAATTTGACGCGTATGTGCGTAATGCCGAGCTGGAGGACTTCTTACAAGATAAGTGTCCGCGGTACTATCAGTTGACTGATTTTTTTGTGCGGAGGTTTAAATATAACTGTGCGCGTAATTCCCCTAGTGTCATATTTGATATTTATGATACATCTTATACCATGGATTTAGAGGATTTTACAACTGCTTGCAAACTCCCGCATTGGGGTAATATTAATGATCCTCACAAATCTGAATTTAGAGACTTCCTTGCTAGTATTACTATGGGAGAATCTAGGGACATATCACAAGCTACCATAGGGAGCATTCATTTTCCTGCTATACATTATTTTGCTCTCTTCATTGGTAGATGCATTAACGGTAAAGACGAAGCATGTCACATGTGTGTTCCTGATCTGTGTGTCCTCAAGAGTGCTGTGTTAGGTTATAAAGGTTATAACTTGGGGGCAATAGTTGCACGTAGGTTGCAGAATAATAGTAGAAAGGGAAATTTATTTGGAGGACTTTTATGCAACCCGTGTGGCTAATTATCTTAATATAGCCCCACGAGAGGGGGATATGATTTTACCTCCTGTGTATTTGGATAAAGAAGCTATGTTCAATCATTAATTTCTTGCGAGGAATGAACAATTCCTCCATTATCGACTAATCTATGACAGACGCAACATCGTCCACGTTACTCTTCCTGCTCCCTGATGTCTACTACGCAACCTTATTCTTGTAGACGTTGTTGGGCCTGCAAGTGCACAGGTTTGTAGGACAGTAGCAAATTTCCCTCAAGTGGATGACCTAAGGTTTATCAATCCGGGGGAGGCGTAGGATGAAGATGGTCTCTCTCAGACAACCCTGCAACCAAATAGCAAAGAGTCTCTTGTGTCCCCAACACACCCAATACAATGGTAAATTGTATAGGTGCACTAGTTCGGCGAAGAGATGGTGATACAAGTGCAATATAGATAGTAGATATAGGTTTTTGTGATCTGAAATAATAAAAACAGCAAGGTAACTAATGATAAAAGTGAGCGTAAACAGTATTGCAATGATAGGAAACAAGGCCTAGGGTTCATACTTTCACTAGTGCAAGTTCTCTCAACAATAATAACATAGATAGATCATATAACAATCCCTCAACATGCAACAAAGAGTCACTCCAAAGCCACTAATAGCGGAGAACACACGTAGAGATTATGGTAGGGTACGAAACCACCTCAAAGTTATTCTTTCGGATCGATCTGTAAAAGAGTTCGTACTAGAATAACACCTTAAGACACAAATCAACCAAAGCCCTAATGTCACCTAGATACTCCATTGTCACATCAAGTATCCGTGGGCATGATTATACGATATGCGTCACACAATCTCAGATTCATCCAACCAACACAAAGGACTTCAAAGAGTGCCCAAAGTTTCTACCGGAGAGTCAAGAACGTGTGCCAACCCCTATGCATAGGTTCATGGGTGGAACCCGCAAGTTGGTCACCAAAACATACATCAAGAGGCACGTGAAATCCCATTGTCACCACAGATAAACACGGCAAGACATACATCAAGTGTTCTCATAAAAGACTCAATCCGATAAGATAACTTCAAAAGGGGAAACTCAATTCATCACAAGAGAGTAGAGGGGGAGAAACATCATAAGATCCAACTACAATAGCAAAGCTCGGGATACATCAAGATCGTGCCATAGAGGGAACACAAGAGAGAACATGAGAGAGAGAGAGAGAGAGATCAAACACATAGCTACTGGTACATACCCTCGGCCCTGAGGATGAACTACTCCCTCCTCGTCATGGAGAGCGCCGGGATGATGAAGATGGCCACCGGTGATGGGTTCCCCCTCCGGCAGGGTGCCGGAACGGGCTCCTGAGAGGTTTTTGGTGGCTACAGAGGCTTGGGCGGCAGAACTCCCGATCTATCTTTATATTCGATGGTTTTAGGGTACGTAGGCTTATATAGGCGAAAGAAGTCGGTCGGGAGGTGCTCGAGGGGGCCACAAGACAGGGGGCCACCACCCTGTAAGGGGGGCACGGCCTCCTATCTTGTGGCCTCCTCGAGGATCTTCTGATGTGGACTCCAAGTCTCCAGGATCATATTCTTCCAAAAAAACACGCTGCCGAAGGTTTCATTCCGTTTGGACTCCGTTTGATATTCCTTTTCTTCGAAATACTGAAACAGGCAATAAAACAGCAATATGGGCTGGGCCTCTGGTTAGTAGGTTAGTCCCAAAAGTAATATGAAAGTGAATAATAAAGCCCGTAATCACTCAAAACAGATAATAATATAGCATGAATGCTTCATAAGTTATAGACACATTGGAGACGTATCAAGCATCCCCGAGCTTAATTCCTACTCGTCCTCGAGTAGGTAAATGATAAAGAAAGAATTTATGAAGTGTGAATGCTAGAAGGTGCACAAGTTTGATCAATGATAATTTCAATCACCTTTTCTAGCATGATAATATGTCATAACAGTAGTTCATCTCATAAAACTTCTCACGATAAAGTAACAAGCAATTCACATGTCAAAGCATAGACCATAAACTTTCTTGAAAACTAGCAAACTTCATTCTCAGTCATTCAAACAATTGCAATCCATCTTATTTTCAGGAATATCAAACTCCACATACTCAACTATCATATAGTCTTCTACAATTGCTAACACTCACGCAAAACTAATGGTTATGGAGTTTTAATCAGACACAGAGAAAGATTGGGGCTTATAATGTTGCCTCCAAACGTATTCACCTTTGGGTGATGTCAACAATAATAGTTCATGCTAACTTACATCCAACTGGATATATATATAAGGATCACCCCAACACAAAGTGCTTGCCAAAGGATAAAATGAAAAAGGGAAAGGTGAAGATCACATTGACTCTTGCATAAAAGTAAAAAAAAAAGTAAAAGATAGGCCCTTCGCAGAGGGAAGCAGAGGTTGTCATGCGCTTTTAGGGTTGGATACACAAAATCTTAATGCGAAAGAACGTCACTTTATATTGCCCCTTGTATATGGACCTTTATTATGCAGTCCGTCGCTTTTATTACTTCCATAACAAGATCGTACAAAGCTTATTTTCTCCGCACTAATAAGTCATGCATATTTAGAGAGCAATTTTTATTGCTTGCACCGATGACAACTTACTTGAAGGATCTTACTCAATCCATAGGTAGGTATGGTGGACTCTCATGACAAAACTGGGTTTAAGGATATTTGGAAGCACAAGTAGTATCTCTACTTGGTGCAAGGAATTTGGCTAGCATGAGGGGGAAAGGCAAGCTCAACATGTTTGAATGATCCATGACAATATACTTTAACTGAGATGTCGGAAAACATAACCCATTACATTGTCTTCCTTGTCCAACATCAACTCTTTAGCATGTCATTCTTAATGAGTGCTCCCAACTATAAAACATGTCTACAATAGTGTATTTATATATGAAATCTCTCTTCCTTTAATATTCTTTCATGAAATTGTTCAAACCACCAATACAATGCTTGCTAACCTTCAATAAATTTACAACCTCTACTTCTTAGACGTGAAGTCATTACTCCCCATGGGATAAGCAAATGAGGCATATATAAGTTTCATATTTATGACAATCAACTCATTCAACCATTTACTCATAGGATATAAGTGAAGCACACGAGTAAATGACAAACTACTCCAAAAAGATATAAGTGAAGATCAATGAGTAGCTAAATAATTATGTAGCTATGCGAAGACTCTCTTCAATCAAAGAAATTCAGATCTTGGTATGTTTTTCAAATATCAAGCAAAACAAAATAAAATGACATTGCAAGGATAGCACAACTCATGTGAAGAAGCAAAAACTTAGGCTCAACCGATACTAACCGATAGTTGTTGGAGAAGAAAGGTGGGATGTCTACCGGGGCATCCTCAAGCTTAGATGCTTGAGACTTCTTGAAATATTATCTTGGGGTGCCTTGGGCATCCCCAGGCTTGAACTTTTGTGTCTCCTTAATTCCTCTCATATCATGGTTTCTCTTTTTATCAAAAGCTTCATCCACACCAAACTCAACAAGAACTCGTGAGATAGGTTAGTATAAACCAATGCAAAACCTTATCATTTTCTACTGTAAAAAATCACTATAATTATTATTCAACATTGCATACTAAATGCCTCTGCATATTTAATACTCCTATCCTCAAATAGAACCATTAAACAAGCAAACATATGCAAACAATGCAAACATAACAGCAATCTGTCAAAACAGTACAGTCTGTAAAGAATGCAAGAGTATCAATACTTACCTAACTCCAAAAATTATGAAATAAAATTCCCACTGTAGTAAATTTATCAGAGCTCATTATTCAAAAGGTTTAAAAATTATACCATTCTCTGACTTTTCTAGGGAATTTTTGCAACAGCGGTAAACTTTCTGTTTTCAAACAGCAACATGTATACTAGCAAAATAAGCATGGCAAAGGCTATCCTTGACTTTTTTATTGAAACTAAAGATGCAAAACATTATTCTAAATATCAGCAAACAAATACTAACAAAATAAAATGACGCTCCAAGCAAAACACATATCATGTGGTGAATAAAAATATAGCTCCAAGTAAAGTTACCGATGCACGAAGACGAAAGAGGGGATGCCATCCGGGGCCATCCCCAAGCTTAGGATCTTTGTTGTCCTTGAATATTACCTTGGGGTGCCTTGGGCATCCCCAAGCTTAGGCTTTTTCCACTCTTTATTCCATAGTCCATCGAATCTTTACCCAAAACTTGAAAACTCCACAACACAAAACTCAACAGAAAACTCGTAAGCTCCGTTAGTATAAGAGAATAAAATCACCACTTAGGTACTGTAATGAACTCATTATAAATTCATATTGGTGTAATATCTACTGTATTCCAACTTATCTACGGTTCATACCCTCCGATACTACTCATAGATTCATCAAAATAAGCAAACAACACATAGAAAACAGAATCTGTCAAAAACAGAACAGTCTGTAGTAATCTGTATCAAACGTATACTTCTGGAACTCCAAAACTCCTACCAAATTAGGAAGTCCTAAGAAATTTGTATACCAATCCAGAGCAAAAAGAATCAGATCATAAGCACGCTTCGGTGAATTAACAAAACTAATTTACTGGGTGAAAAAGTTTCTGATTTTTAGCAGGATCAACACAACTATCACCGTAAGCCATCCTAAAGGTCTTACTTGGCACTTTATTGAAACAAAAGCTATAAAACATGATTACTACAGTAGCATAATCATGTGGACAGACAAAAACAGTAAGGGTAAATATTGGGTTGTCTCCCAACAAGCGCTTTTCTTTAATGCCTTTCTAGCTAGGCATGATGATGACAATGATGCTCACATAAAAGATAAAAATTGAAACATAACGGGAGCATCATGAAGCATATGACTAGCACATTTAAGTCTAACCCACTTCCTATGCATAGGGATTTTGTGAGCAAACAACTTATGGGAACAATAATCAACTAGCATGGGAAGGTAAAACAAGCATAGCTTCAAGAAATTAAGCACATAGAGAGGGAACTTGCCATTATTGCAATTCCTACAAGCATATGTTCCTCTCTCATAATAATTTTCAGTAGCATCATGAATGAATTCAACAATATAACCAGCACCTAAAGCATTCTTTTCATGATCTACAAGCATAGAAAATTTACTACTCTCCACATAAGCAAATTTCTTCTCATGAATAATAGTGGGAGAAAACTCAACAAAATAATTATCATGTGAGGCATAATCCAATTGAAAACTAAAATCATGATGACAAGTTTCATTGTTATCATTATTCCTAATAGCATACAAGTCATCACAGTAATCATCATAAATAGCAACTTTGTTCTCATAATCAATTGGAACCTCTTCCGAAATAGTGGAATCATCACTAAATAAAGTTGACACTCTTCCAAATCCACTTTCATGTTCATCACAATAAGATTCAACATCCTCCAAAATAGTGGGATCACTACTTACTAAAGTTGACACTCTTCCAAATCCACTTTCATCAATATAATCATCATAAATAGGAGGCATGCTTTCATCATAACAACTTTGCATATCAAAACTTGGGGGACAAAAAATATCATATTCATCAAACATAGCTTCCCCAAGCTTGTGGCTTTGCATATCATTAGCATCATGGATATTCAAGGAGTTCATACTAACAACATTGCAATCATGCTCATCATTCACATATTTCATGCCAAGCATTCTATGTAATTCTTCTTCTAGCACTTGAGCACAATTTTCCTTTCCATCATTCTCACAAAAGATATTAAAAAGATGAAGCGTATGAGACAAACTCAATTCCATTTTTTTTGTTTTCTTTTATAAACTAAACTAGTGATAAAACAAGAAACAAAAAGATTCGATTGCAAGATCTAAAGATATACCTTCAAGCATTCACCTCCCCGGCAACGGCGCCAGAAAAGAGCTTAGTTGACGGGGTGTGAGTGAGTGCCGTTTACCTAGCCTCCCCGGCAACGGCGCCAGAAAAGAGCTTAATGTCTACTACGCAACCTTATTCTTGTAGACGTTGTTGGGCCTGCAAGTGCACAGGTTTGTAGGACAGTAGCAAATTTCCCTCAAGTGGATGACCTAAGGTTTATCAATCCGGGGGAGGCGTAGGATGAAGATGGTCTCTCTCAGACAACCCTGCAACCAAATAGCAAAGAGTCTCTTGTGTCCCCAACACACCCAATACACTGGTAAATTGTATAGGTGCACTAGTTCGGTGAAGTGATGGTGATACAAGTGCAATATAGATAGTAGATATAGGTTTTTGTGATCTGAAATAATAAAAACAGCAAGGTAACTAATGATAAAAGTGAGCGTAAACGGTATTGCAATGATAGGAAACAAGGCCTAGGGTTCATACTTTCACTAGTGCAAGTTCTCTCAACAATAATAACATAGATAGATCATATAACAATCCCTCAACATGCAACAAAGAGTCACTCCAAAGCCACTAATAGCGGAGAACACACGTAGAGATTATGGTAGGGTACGAAACCACCTCAAAGTTATTCTTTCGGATCGATCTGTAAAAGAGTTCGTACTAGAATAACACCTTAAGACACAAATCAACCAAAGCCCTAATGTCACCTAGATACTCCATTGTCACCTCAAGTATCTGTGGGCATGATTATACGATATGCGTCACACAATCTCAGATTCATCCAACCAACACAAAGGACTTCAAAGAGTGCCCAAAGTTTCTACCGGAGAGTCAAGAACGTGTGCCAACCCCTATGCATAGGTTCATGGGTGGAACCCGCAAGTTGGTCACCAAAACATACATCAAGAGGCGCGTGAAATCCCATTGTCACCACAGATAAACACAGCAAGACATACATCAAGTGTTCTCATAAAAGACTCAATCCGATAAGATAACTTCAAAAGGGGAAACTCAATTCATCACAAGAGAGTAGAGGGGGAGAAACATCATAAGATCCAACTACAATAGCAAAGCTCGGGATACATCAAGATCGTGCCATAGAGGGAACACGAGAGAGAACACGAGAGAGAGAGAGATCAAACACATAGCTACTGGTACATACCCTCAGCCCCGAGGGTGAACTACTCCCTCCTCATCATGGAGAGCGCCGGGATGATGAAGATGGCCACCGGTGATGGGTTCCCCCTCCGGCAGGGTGCCGGAACGGGCTCACGAGAGCTTTTTGTGGCTATAGAGGCTTGCGGCGGCGGAACTCCCGATCTATCTTGATATTTGATGGTTTTAGCGTACGTAGGCTTATATAGGCGAAAGAAGTCGGTCGGGAGGTGCTCGAGGGGCCCACGAGACAGGGGGCCACCACCCTGTAAGGGGGGCATGGCCTCCTATCTCGTGGCCTCCTCGAGGATCTTCTGACGTGGACTCCAAGTCTCCAGGATCATATTCTTCCAAAAAATCACGCTGCCGAAGGTTTCATTCCGTTTGGACTCCGTTTGATATTCCTTTTCTTCGAAATACTGAAACAGGCAATAAAACAGCAATATGGGCTGGGCCTCCAGTTAGTAGGTTAGTCTCAAAAGTAATATAAAAGTGAATAATAAAGCCTGTAATCACTCAAAACAGATAATAATATAGCATGAATGCTTCATAAATTATAGATACGTTGGAGACGTATCACTCCCTACCTTTTTGATTATCAGGCAAAAGAAAGATATGTTGTCACCAGGGAGGAAGTAGCTGAACATGAGAGGAGAGCGGAGGCAGCCCGCTAACACGCTGCAGCTCAGGAGGCGGTTGCTGCTGTAGCTTAGTACGACCCCGGTTTCACTTATGGATATCAGCCAGGCGGTCCTTGGTATTAAACCAACTTAGGCCAAAAGCCTAAGCTTGGGGGAGTACGTATTTGTCATCGACTTTACATTCATGTTCACGCACTAGTTGTCGGTGCTCATACTTTTTCATTGTATTATCCATGTTAGTTTAATTTTCTTTTTCTAATTTTCTTCTTGTGTGTTTGATAAACTTTAAGAAAAAACCAAAAAAATAGTTAGTTTAAGTTCCATGCTTGTAGTAGAATTAAAATGAAAACCCAAAAAGATTTCTAGTTCTTCTTCTTACTTGTTGGGAGCTTTCCCGTGTAAATAGTTTTATTTTCTTTTCTTTCCTTTGGGGGTCGAGAAGACCATATTGAAAATGTTTAGTGGCTCTCATATGCATGATTTTTTATTTAACTTAGAGCACATATTACTTGTCTTCTCTTCTGAGTTGAATGCTTGCAGATTCCATCTTAGTCCAATGCACGTGCACTCTTATTATTATACACATCATTCAGTCGTGCAAGTGAAAGGCAATAATGACGATATATGATGGACTTATTGAGATGAGAAAAGCTGGTATGAACTCGACCTCTCTTGTTTTTGTAAATATGATGAGTTCATCATTTCTGATTCAGCTTATTATGAAGTAAACATATTTGCAATGACATTTAGATATTATAGTTGCTTGTGCCATGCTTGATTAGCTATGAGTTATAATGGTTTACCTTGCGTGCCAACATGCTATTAGAATGATTATGATGTGGTATGATGGGATGGTATCCTCCTTTGAATGAATTGAGTGACTCGACTTGGCACATGTTCACGCATGTAGTTGAATCAAATCAACATACCCTTCATGATATTTATGTTCATGGTAGATTATATCCTACTCATGCTTGTACTTGGTGTAAATTAATTTTAATACATGTTTACGACTGTTGTCGCTCTCTCAGTTGGTCGCTTCCCAGTCTTTTGCTAGCCTTCACCTGTACTAAGCGGGAATACTGCTTGTGCATCCAAACTCCCTAAACCCCGAAGTGGTTCCATAAGTCCACTATACCTACCTATATGCGGTATTTACCTGCCGTTCCAAGTAAATTTGTATGTGCTAAACTCCAATTCAAATGAAATTTTGTTTTGTATGCTCGAGCAGCTCATGTTTCAACTAGGGATGCCTATATCTTCCATGCTAGGTGGGTTATTCTCAAGAGGAGTGGACTCCGCTCCTCATTCATGAGAAAGGGCCGGTAACCGGGGTGCCCAGTCCCATGATCCAAAAAGATCAAAGCAAATCAAAATAATTGAACAAAACTCCCCCAGGGCTGTTGTTAGTTGGAGGCACTCGTTGTTTCGAGAAAGCCATGGATTGATGCTTGTTGGTGGTTGGGGGAGTATAAACCTTTACCATTCTGTTTGGGAACTGCCTATAATGCATGTAGTATGGAAGATACAGCCATCTCATAGTTGTTGTGTTGACAGTGAAAGTATGCCGCTCAAAATGTTATTCAATCTCTATTTTAAAATCGAGCTCTGGCACCTCTACAAATCCCTGCTTCCCTCTGCAAAGGGCCTATCTATTTACTTTTATGTTTAGTCTTCACCCTTCTTGTTAAAAAGCACCCGCTGGAGAGCACTCTGTCATTTGCATTCATTATTATTGGTTTATATTGGGTATGACTTGACTGGATCTCTTTTACCATGAATTACAATGTTTAGTCAGTCCTTGATCTCTAAAGGTGCTCTGCATTTATGTTTTGCGGTCTCAGAAAGGGCTAGCGAGATACCATTTTGTTATATCATGTTATGATTGTTTCGAGAAAGTGTTGTCATCCGAGTTTTATTATTATGGCTCGCTAGCTGATTATGCTATTGATATGAGTAATTATGAGACGTAAGGGTTATTGTGAGTATGGTTAGTTCATAATATTTGCTCAAACCTGAATGTTGGCTTTTCATGTTTACACCAACAAGAGCAAACAGAGTTTGTAAAAGTTTTTCTTTATCAGTTTCAGTTTATCAACTGAATTGCTTGAGGACAAGCAAAGGTTTAAGCTTGGGGGAGTTGATACGTCTTCAACGTATCTACTTTTCCAAACACTTTTGCCCTTGTTTTGGACTCTAACTTGCATGATTTGAATGAAACTAACTCGGACTGATGCTGTTTTCAGCAGAACTGCCATGATGTTGTTTTATGTGTAGAAAAGAAAAGTTCTCGGAATGTCCTGAAAATCCACAGAGGCACTTTTTGGAATTAATAAGAATTTCTAGGCGAAAGAAATACACCAGGGGGCCCACACCCTGTCCACGAGACAGGGGGGCGCCCCCCCCCCCCCCCCTATAGGGCGCGCCCCCCTATCTCGTGGGCCCCCTGGACCTCCACCGACCTCAACTCCAACTCCATATATTCATGTTCGGGGAGAAAAAAATCAGAGAGAATGTCGGTGTACTAGAGTAGGGGTACCCTAGTATCCCGAACTTGTGCACGGGCAGTCGCAGCACCCCGCGGCAAGGCTTGCCGGGTGACTGCCAAGGTCCTCCGTGGTTCCTTTGGAGCCATTCAAGAACAAAGTGTTCAAGTCAAGGAGACAAGGCCCCAGCAAGAGGAGCTTGCCGGGAAGGCCAACCAAGGCATCTCAAGGAACTTGCCGCGACGCGCCACGCGTCCCGGCAAGGCCCGGTGAGCGACAAGCTTCCGGGCGCGGCAAGACAACGACCGCGGCAAGGCGCTTGCCGCGGCAAGCTACCACTCTGTACCCGCGCTCCAGCACATCCACCAACGTGTCGCCCTGAGGCCTTTCCAGGTGCGCGTGGCAAGAGGCTGTGCAGCCAGCGGTGCGAGGTGGCAAGCGACGCTGACAAGATTACCATCGTGGCAAGCGGTGGCGTCCCTGGCGGTCCCTTTTTTGCACTGTTTGGGCGACACAGACGGGCATTTAATGCCTTTGTCCCCTGCCGTCAGGGTTAGGTAGGATACATTGTTCAGGTAGTTGTACCAACCGCTACTCCTTTTCCATTTTTGCCCTTGCCTACGTTGCCACCTGTCGGTGACCCCTTGAGCATATAAAAGGAGGCCCATGCGCAACGTAGAGGGGGGTTCGAAACCAGAAAACACTCACGCTCGGTCTCGTTAGCAGCTGGTGTGTACTGTAGCACTCAGCGCTCCCGAGCAAGAACACAATACAAACCACAAAGCAGCAGTAGGAGTATTATCTCTCCGGAGAGCTCCGAAGCTGGGTAAATCGCTCGTGTGCTTCGCCTCGATCCGCTCTTCGTGCGATCTCCGCCCCCCGCCGAACCAAAAGGGGCCCGGTCCACCGGCCCCATAGGTGTTCGTTCCCACGACAGAGAAAGTTTCATCGTGTTTTACTACACGGAGCCGCCGCCAAGCCCTAATCTCTCTCGGGAGGGCTGATCTGGAGTCCGTTCGGGGCTCCGGAGAGGGGGATTCATCGTCGTCGTCATCATCAACCATCCTCCATCGCCAATTTAATGATGCTCACCGCCGTGCGTGAGTAATTCCATCGTAGGCTTGCTAGACGGTGATGGGTTGGATGAGATTTACCATGTAATCAAGTTAGTTTTGTTAGGGTTTGATCCCTAGTTTCCACTATGTTCTGAGATTGATGTTGCTATGACTTTGCTATTGCTTAATGCTTGTCACTCGGGCCCGAGTGCCATGATTTCAGATCTGAACCTATTATGTTTTCATGAATATATGTGTGTTCTTGATCCTATCTTGCAAGTCTATAGTCACCTATTATGTGTTATGATCCGACAACCCCAAAGTGACAATAATCAGGATACTTCTCGGTGATGACCGTAGTTTGAGGAGTTCATGTATTCACTATGTGCTAATGCTTTGTTCCGGTTCTCTATTAAAAGGAGGCCTTAATATCCCTTAGTTTCCGCTAGGACCCCGCTGCCACGGGAGGGTAGGACAAAAGATGTCATGCAAGTTCTTTTCCATAAGCACGTATGACTATTTACGAAATACATGCCTACATTACATTGATGAATTGGAGCTAGTCCTTTGTCACCCTATCTTATAGCTATTACATGAGGAATCGCATCCGGCATAATTATCCATCACTGATCCATTGCCTACGAGCTTTTCATATATTTTTCTTCGCTTATTTACTTTTCCATTGCTACTGTTACAACTACTACAAAAACCCAAAAACAATTATCTTTACTTTTGCTATTGTTACCTTTATTATCATACCACTTTTGCTACTAAATACTTTGCTGCAGATACTAAGTTATCCAGGTGTTGTTGAATTGACAACTCAACTGCTAATACTCAAGAATATTCTTTGGCTCCCCTTGTGTCGAATCAATAAATTTGGGTTGAATACTTTACCCTTGAAAGCTGTTGCGATCCCCTACACTTGTGGGTTATCACGCGCACTGTTTGGGTGATACCGATAGTATATATTTGGATAGTTGTAGGAAGATCGTGTACCTGGGACATCGTTGATTTCTTCTAAGCAGGCATCCCGTAAGAAAGAAAGGCAAGCATTTCAAAGGTGAGGCGGATCACCGGACGAAGTCTCGCCACCGTACTGGTGCTGATGTACATGATATGGTCAAGGATTTGAAGGTAATCTTTGAAAGGGTCCTGGCGGACAACCTGTTCCGAAGGACGCTGACGGACGTGCACCCATGTGGAAGAAGAAATCTATATTTTGGGACCTGCCATATTGGAAAGACCTAGAGGTCCGCTCCCAATCGACGTGATGCACGTGACGAAGAATCTTTGCGTGACCCTGCTTGGCTTCTTGGGCGTGTATGGGAAGACAAAAGATACACCAGAGGCACGGGAGGACCAGCAACGTATGCACGGAAAATACGGCATACATCAGGGTCAGGCCAGCTACGCTCTTACCAAAGAAGAGAAGGAAATCTTCTTTGAATGCCTACTCAGCATGAAGGTACCATCTGGCTTCTTGTCGAATATAAAGGTAATAAAAAATATGGCATAGAAAAAGTTCCAGAACCTAAAGTCTCATGACTGCCACGTGATTATGACGCAACTGCTTCCGGTTGCACTGAGGGGGCTTCTGCCGGAAAAGGTTCGATTAGCCATTGTGAAGCTATGTTCATTCCTCAATGCAATCTCTCAGAAGGTAATCGATCCAGAAATCATACCAAGGTTACAGAATAATTTGGTGCAATGTCTTCTCAGTTTCGAGTTGGTGTTCCCACCATCCTTCTTCAACATCATGACGCACGTCCTAGTTCACCTTTGCGAAGAGATTAACGTTTTGGGTCATGTATTTCTACACAATATGTTCCCCTTTGAGAGGTTCATGGGAGTCTTGAAGAAATATGTTCATAACCGTGCTAGGCCAGAAGGAAGCATCTCGAAGGGCCATGAAAATGAGGAGGTCATTGTGTTCTGTATTAACTTTGTTCCTGACCTTAAGCCGATTGGTGTTCCTGAATCACGGCATAAGGGTAGACTGGATGGAAAAGGCACGCTAGGAGGGGATCAAATAATATGTATGGACGGGCATTCTCTCACTGAAGCACACTACACAGTTCTACAGAATTCCGCCTTGGTGGCTCCGTATATGGAGGAACACAAGAATTTTCTACACTCCAAACACCCGGAGAAGTCTGACGACTGGATTACATGTGAACAAATGAGGACTTTTGCCGGTTGGTTGCAGAAACGTGCCATGCATGATGGCACGTTGTCCCAGTTACCATCTTCGAATATAATGACTTTCAAAGGGTACCAGATAAATGGGAACACATTTTACATGATCGCCCAAGATAAGAAGAGCACCAACCAAAACAGTGGTGTCCGCTTTGATGCAACAACCAACACGGGAAAGGAAACATATTATGGTTACATAGAGGACATATGGGAACTTAAATATGGAGGTGCTTTGAAGGTCCCTTTGTTTTGGTGCAAATGGGTCAATATGACATGAGGCGGGGTAACGGAAGACCCGCAGTATGGAATGACAACAGTGGATCTCAACAATCTTGCGTATGCAGACGAACCATTCGTCCTAGCCAATGATGTGGCGCAGGTTTTTTATGTGAAAGACATGTCTACCAGGCCTAGAAAAAGAAAAGATAAGGAAGCGAATGGATCATACGACGAGCCAAAGCGCCACATAGTTCTTTTAGGAAAAAGAAACATCGTGGGAGTGGATGACAAGATAGACATGTCAGAAGATTATGAAAAGTTTGACGAAATTGCTCCATAAACAATGAATATTGACCCGAGCATCCAGTTAAATGATGAAGATTTTCCATGGCTACGGCGCAAAGGGACACACGCGAAGAAAAAGTTTCACACCCAAAGATCTGGGATGTGATCGGCTTCACTATCATCACTTTCTTTTGTGTTTCACACCCAGGAGGGAATCTCTGTAATAGTTAGGGTAGTTATGTGTTTTGGCATTTGAAACGCAAAGAAACTTTATGTGCAAACAAATTGTTTCATGTATTTACTGATTTTTTTTCAGCTAAATGACCCTGAAATTGAAAAGCATTTCAAATGAACTCAGAAAAGGTTGAAAGTTGTCACAGTATCATAATTTCACCCACATAGCATGTGCAAAAAACTAGAGAGGGTTACGGCAAAAACTAGATGCACTTCATGCACAAAATGGACAATCTCTTTCGAAGTATTAGGGTTTCGGACGAAAACTCATCTGTTACAAAGGCATTTCATTTTTTAAATCACCTAAGCATTACCAAATTGAATATAATGATAAAACACACTAATATTAAACATAAGAAAAAAGAATCACTGAAAAATCTATTTTCAAAGTTAAGTTATTCACAAACTAGTGATTCACACAAATTTCAAATAATTCAAAATTTAAACTATTCAAATTTGAAAACTACCGGCACTAATAGAAAGTTTGTAATTTTTTGTACCTAAAGCAAAAATATTCACAAAGAAACTCTAAATATAGCAAAAAACAACTCATAAATAAATAAAACAAAAATAAACAAAGCAAAAAAATTAAGAAAATAAAAAAGCCCGCCTACTGGGCCAAAGCGGCTGCATACGACTAGAAACACAACATTTTGTTGGGCCAGGATGCAGGCCCACAAAGGCCCAGTAGGCCCATAGGACAGCAGAGAACAGGTAGGCCCAGTAGGCCTGCTTTGGAGAGGAGCTCGAGAGAGCTACCGCACTGGGGCTTATAAACCAGTGCGGTCACCCCTCGGCTAGTGAGGTGGGACTAAACTTGCCGCACCGCACTGCGCTAGCGCACCCCCTTTAGTACCGGGTGGTGGCTGCAACCGGTGCTAAAGTGGGGATCTTTAGTACCGGTTGGTGCCATGATCCGGTACTAAAGGGCGGGGTGCTTACCCCCGCTTGGCCTGGCCAAAACAGACCTTTAGTACCGGTTGGTGCCACAAACAGGTGCTAAAGGTCCATCCTATATATACAACACTTGGAAAAAAATTTAGTTTCCCTCTGTTTCTTCCTCTCCGTCGACGACACGCCGCCTGCCTCGATCAACGTCGTCGCCGCCCCAGCCGTCCCCGCCCCTCGTCGCCGCCCCGGCCATCCCCGTCCCCGTCGTCCCCGTCGCCACGCCCCGTCCCGTCGTTGCCGCCCCGTCCCGTCGCCCCGTCGTCGCCTCGCCGGTGAGCTCATGCCCCAGCCGCCATGTACACACACACACACACACACACACACACACACACACAAGTTTTTTTGTTATAAATTTTAGTTATAGAAATTTTCCTATTTTTTAGTTATAGAAATATCTATAGAAAATGTTAGAAATTTTTCTATTTTTTAGTTATAGAAATATTAGCAATGTTAGTTATATAGAAATGTTATAAATTTTTTCTGTTTTTAGTTATAGAAATATTTATAGAAATGTTAGCAATTTTTCTGTTTTTTAGTTATATAAATATTAGAAATGTTATAGAAATGTTAGTTATATAATCAGAAATGTTAGAAATTTTAGAATTAGTTTTAGTTAGATGAATTAGATTAATGTCAAATTGTTAGAATTTGCATATATATAGAATTTTAGTTATCACAATCCAATCATTTAAAAAATGTTACTTTTTGAGGGCATATAGTATTTGTTCTCGACGATATGCCCGGCCCACATCCTCGCCGTCGACCCATTCGCGACGACGTCCTGCTTCAGAGGACCCATGTCCGGGACTGGGCTCCGCCGGGCTGGCACTGGGAGGTGCTACCTGGAGAGGCGCGCCGCTTGGTGAGGAACCCGGCCTCGGGTCCCGTCGTCGACCCTGATCTCCTTTGGTGGCGTTCGTGTGGGCCACATTTAGTGCAGAGGGAGCCGGCCCCGCCAGAGGTGGTGCGTCGCCGTGTCAGGGAGGAGGACGAGCACGTCCATCACTACATTGCTGCTATGGACGTCAGGTTCTCCAATACTTGGCAGGTTCTTTGGGCAGATGACCGAAGATATGATCCTGTGATGGTTCCTTCTCTTTGGCTGTCCACCGCCCGCGCCCCAGGAACCGCGAGTGGCCTAGATTCTTCTGTGGTACTCAATCTTTATTAGGTACCTAGCCAGTGATGTATTCGATATATAATATTCGAGACGATGTATTCGAGATTATATATATTATTCGAGACGATGATGTATTCGAGATTATATATTAATCGAGACGATGCATATATTATGTACTATATGATTCAGTTTTTCCTTATTGATTGCATCCATGCATTGTAATTTGAATACTAAATTGTTTTATATTTGTTCTGTATTAGTTAAGTAAAAGCTATGGCGGACAATAACGGTAGAGAGAGAGAAGAGGAATTGTTCGACATCATACGCAACCCTCGCAGGCTAGATGATCTGAATGAAGCAGATGATGGCTCCCAATATCTGAACAATACCAGAGAGGCTGATGAAAAGATATTCGATCTCGACGACCGAGCTGATGAAGTCATGAACTATGATTATGATTGTGACACAGACAATGTTTATGATGACACAGACAATGCTGATCTTCAAATAACAAAGACTACCGGCGAGGTATATTTATATAAGCAGGCATCTGGTGATCATCACATGTTTTTTTATTTGAAGATATATTAACGAATTGATCTTTCTTCTTTTAGACCTCCGGATCGACCACTTCATTCGTATGGCTAGAGCACCAGCTCCCAAGCCTGTTGACTCAGACTATGAGCGCGAAATCAGGAAGTCACATCGAGCACGACTACAGAAGGAAGCGAGCTCGAGCTCGAGCCAACAAGATGTGGGCGAAAAATGCGGGAAAACTGTTCCCCAGCTGGGAGAAAAGGCGGCGCAATCGATCCCCCTGCTTGTTGTGCCAAAACACATGAGAGGAGTACACGCGCCCAATGTTATTGTGGGCAAACCACTAATGTTCCCCAGCTGGGCGATGTGGTAATAACGGAGGAGCATATAATGCAGGCTGAAATGCTCAAGATCTCTGTTGGACAACTCCTCGAAATTGAGCCCATGTCTCCGCTTAGAGAGGAGGAAATAAAACGGAAATATGTTCGGGGCTAACCTTTGGTCGAGCCAGACAAGGTCGAGAACCTCCCAACGAGAATGTATGAATTGGATCAATGGTACATGAACATTACCAAGATTTCCAATCGAGAGTCCCTCATGGTGAATGTCAAGGAGGAGTATTACTTCCATGAGAAAGCTCTGTCCGTTGAGTATTCAGAACTATTTCGGTTATACAATCAAGACGCACTCGACAAATCTATCGTAAGTTGCTATTGTCTGTAAGTGATTTCTTTCTGTAATTTAAGTCTCAAGCTAGCTGTGGTGATCATTTTGATCAATCATTACATGTAATTATCCTCACTATATATTCTTTTCTGTGGTATTATATGCAGGATGAAGATGTATGAAATGAAAAAATCTGGACGCTATGGCATTGGGTTCATTGACCCAAATACCATTAATAAGTACACAAGGAATCTTCCAACTTATCGAGATAGTTTAGAGGAAAGCATGCTGGAGTTATTCAAGCGCCTCAATACCAATGAAGATATACTACTGATGTCTACTACACAACCTTCTTCTTGTAGACATTGTTGGGCCTGCAAGTGCACAGGTTTGTAGGACAGTAGCAAATTTCCCTCAAGTGGATGACCTAAGGTTTATCAATCCGTGGGAGGCGTAGGATGAAGATGGTCTCTCCTCAAGCAACCCTACAACTAAATAAGAAAGAGTCTCTTGTGTCCCGAACACACCCAATACAATGGTAAATTGTATAGGTGCACTAGTTTGGCGAAGAGATGGTGATACAAGTGCAATATAGATGGTAGATATAGGTTTTTTGTAATCTGAAAATATAAAAACAACAAGGTAACTAATGATAGTATTATCCGTCTGTTATTTAGAATAAATAAAGCAAAAATAGTATTATCCGTCTGTTTTCTGAATTATTCGTGCAACAAAAAATATTCCAAAAATAAAAGTGCTACAAATGCCCTGCAAATTTAGTATGATTTTTTCTGGAATATTTGAGGATTTTAGGCACTGAAATCACTACAGGAGGGCAAGCACCAGGCCACGAGAGTGGAGGGCGCCCCCCCCCCCATAGGGCGCGCCCCCCTGTCTCGTGGGCCCCTAGTGGTCCCCCTCCACTTATGCCAGCACCCACACACTTCATCTTCTACCCAAAAAAATCCCCATCCAGCTCAAGCACGAGTTCTAGCTCATTTTGCTGCGATTTTCGATCTCCTTGCTCAAAGCTCCTTTCACAAAACTGCTTTGGGAGATTGTTGCTTGGTATGTGACTCCTCCATTGGTCCAATTAGTTTTTGTTCTAGTGCTTTATTCATTGCAAATTTTTGCTGCATAGGTGACCATGTTCTTGAGCTTGCATGTTAAATTTTTGAGGTCCCAAGCAATTACAATGCATGATATAGGCTCTAGGCACTTGTAGGAGTGGTTGCTACCAATCTTGTTTATATTTATTCACTTTTATTTTGAAGTACTAAAATTTTAGAAATGTTTCTGAAAAAGAATTATGTCTAGGAGAATGTACCAAGGTGGTTCCTCGGTGAAAAAGGGCCCAGGATTGCTATATGTGAGCAAGATGTTGAATTGCCGAGGGACGCGGATGTATGAGCTTGTGAGTGGCCATCCAATGATTTTATGGTCGAAGCAGGCTTCAAGGAGGAATTTGACGCGTATGTGCGTAATGCCGAGCTGGAGGACTTCTTACAAGATAAGTGTCCGCAGTACTATCAGTTGACTGATTTTTTTGTGCGGAGGTTTAAATATAACTGTGCGCGTAATTCCCCTAGTGTCATATTTGATATTTATGATACATCTTATACCATGGATTTAGAGGATTTTACAACTGCTTGCAAACTCCCGCATTGGGGTAATATTAATGATCCTCACAAATCTGAATTTAGAGACTTCCTTGCTAGTATTACTATGGGAGAATCTAGGGACATATCACAAGCTACCATAGGGAGCATTCATTTTCCTGCTATACATTATTTTGCTCTCTTCATTGGTAGATGCATTAACGGTAAAGACGAAGCATGTCACATGTGTGTTCCTGATCTGTGTGTCCTCAAGAGTGTTGTGTTAGGTTATAAAGGTTATAACTTGGGGGCAATAGTTGCACGTAGGTTGCAGAATAATAGTAGAAAGGGAAATTTATTTGGAGGATTTTTATGCAACCCGTGTGGCTAATTATCTTAATATAGCCCCACGAGAGGGGGATATGATTTTACCTCCTGTGTATTTGGATAAAGAAGCTATGTTCAATCATTAATTTCTTGCGAGGAATGAACAATTCCTCCATTATCGACTAATCTATGACAGACGCAACATCGTCCATGTTACTCTTCCTGCTCCCTGATGTCTACTACGCAACCTTATTCTTGTAGACGTTGTTGGGCCTGCAAGTGCACAGGTTTGTAGGACAGTAGCAAATTTCCCTCAAGTGGATGACCTAAGGTTTATCAATCCGGGGGAGGCGTAGGATGAAGATGGTCTCTCTCAGACAACCCTGCAACCAAATAGCAAAGAGTCTCTTGTGTCCCCAACACACCCAATACAATGGTAAATTGTATAGGTGCACTAGTTCGGCGAAGAGATGGTGATACAAGTGCAATATAGATAGTAGATATAGGTTTTTGTGATCTGAAATAATAAAAACAGCAAGGTAACTAATGATAAAAGTGAGCGTAAACGGTATTGCAATGATAGGAAACAAGGCCTAGGGTTCATACTTTCACTAGTGCAAGTTCTCTCAACAATAATAACATAGATAGATCATATAACAATCCCTCAACATGCAACAAAGAGTCACTCCAAAGCCACTAATAGCGGAGAACACACGTAGAGATTATGGTAGGGTACGAAACCACCTCAAAGTTATTCTTTCGGATCGATCTGTAAAAGAGTTCGTACTAGAATAACACCTTAAGACACAAATCAACCAAAGCCCTAATGTCACCTAGATACTCCATTGTCACCTCAAGTATCCGTGGGCATGATTATACGATATGCGTCACACAATCTCAGATTCATCCAACCAACACAAAGGACTTCAAAGAGTGCCCAAAGTTTCTACCGGAGAGTCAAGAACGTGTGCCAACCCCTATGCATAGGTTCATGGGTGGAACCCGCAAGTTGGTCACCAAAACATACATCAAGAGGCACGTGAAATCCCATTGTCACCACAGATAAACACGGCAAGACATACATCAAGTGTTCTCATAAAAGACTCAATCCGATAAGATAACTTCAAAAGGGGAAACTCAATTCATCACAAGAGAGTAGAGGGGGAGAAACATCATAAGATCCAACTACAATAGCAAAGCTCGGGATACATCAAGATCGTGCCATAGAGGGAACACAAGAGAGAACATGAGAGAGAGAGAGAGAGAGAGATCAAACACATAGCTACTGGTACATACCCTCGGCCCTGAGGATGAACTACTCCCTCCTCGTCATGGAGAGCGCCGGGATGATGAAGATGGCCACCGGTGATGGGTTCCCCCTCCGGCAGGGTGCCGGAACGGGCTCCTGAGAGGTTTTTGGTGGCTACAGAGGCTTGGGCGGCAGAACTCCCGATCTATCTTTATATTCGATGGTTTTAGGGTACGTAGGCTTATATAGGCGAAAGAAGTCGGTCGGGAGGTGCTCGAGGGGGCCACGAGACAGGGGGCCGCCACCCTGTAAGGGGGGCGCGGCCTCCTATCTTGTGGCCTCCTCGAGGATCTTCTGACGTGGACTCCAAGTCTCCAGGATCATATTCTTCCAAAAAAAACACGCTGCCGAAGGTTTCATTCCGTTTGGACTCCGTTTGATATTCCTTTTCTTCGAAATACTGAAACAGGCAATAAAACAGCAATATGGGCTGGGCCTCCGGTTAGTAGGTTAGTCCCAAAAGTAATATGAAAGTGAATAATAAAGCCCGTAATCACTCAAAACAGATAATAATATAGCATGAATGCTTCATAAGTTATAGACACATTGGAGACGTATCAAGCATCCCCGAGCTTAATTCCTACTCGTCCTCGAGTAGGTAAATGATAAAGAAAGAATTTATGAAGTGTGAATGCTAGAAGGTGCACAAGTTTGATCAATGATAATTTCAATCACCTTTTCTAGCATGATAATATGTCATAACAGTAGTTCATCTCATAAAACTTCTCACGATAAAGTAACAAGCAATTCACATGTCAAAGCATAGACCATAAACTTTCTTGAAAACTAGCAAACTTCATTCTCAGTCATTCAAACAATTGCAATCCATCTTATTTTCAGGAATATCAAACTCCACATACTCAACTATCATATAGTCTTCTACAATTGCTAACACTCACGCAAAACTAATGGTTATGGAGTTTTAATCAGACACAGAGAAAGATTGGGGCTTATAATGTTGCCTCCAAACGTATTCACCTTTGGGTGATGTCAACAATAATAGTTCATGCTAACTTACATCCAATTGGATATATATATCAGGATCACCCCAACACAAAGTGCTTGCCAAAGGATAAAATGAAAAAGGGAAAGGTGAAGATCACATTGACTCTTGCATAAAAGTAAAAAAAAAGTAAAAGATAGGCCCTTCGCAGAGGGAAGCAGAGGTTGTCATGCGCTTTTAGGGTTGGATACACAAAATCTTAATGCGAAAGAACGTCACTTTATATTGCCCCTTGTATATGGACCTTTATTATGCAGTCCGTCGCTTTTATTGCTTCCATAACAAGATCGTACAAAGCTTATTTTCTCCGCACTAATAAGTCATGCATATTTAGAGAGCAATTTTTATTGCTTGCACCGATGACAACTTACTTGAAGGATCTTACTCAATCCATAGGTAGGTATGGTGGACTCTCATGACAAAACTGGGTTTAAGGATATTTGGAAGCACAAGTAGTATCTCTACTTGGTGCAAGGAATTTGGCTAGCATGAGGGGGAAAGGCAAGCTCAACATGTTTGAATGATCCATGACAATATACTTTAACTGAGATGTCGGAAAACATAACCCATTACATTGTCTTCCTTGTCCAACATCAACTCTTTAGCATGTCATTCTTAATGAGTGCTCCCAACTATAAAACATGTCTACAATAGTGTATTTATATATGAAATCTCTCTTCCTTTAATATTCTTTCATGAAATTGTTCAAACCACCAATACAATGCTTGCTAACCTTCAATAAATTTACAACCTCTACTTCTTAGACGTGAAGTCATTACTCCCCATGGGATAAGCAAATGAGGCATATATAAGTTTCATATTTATGACAATCAACTCATTCAACCATTTACTCATAGGATATAAGTGAAGCACACGAGTAAATGACAAACTACTCCAAAAAGATATAAGTGAAGATCAATGAGTAGCTAAATAATTATGTAGCTATGCGAAGACTCTCTTCCATCAAAGAAATTCAGATCTTGGTATGTTTTTCAAATAGCAAGCAAAACAAAATAAAATGGCATTGCAAGGATAGCACAACTCATGTGAAGAAGCAAAAACTTAGGCTCAACCGATACTAACCGATAGTTGTTGGAGAAGAAAGGTGGGATGTCTACCGGGGCATCCTCAAGCTTAGATGCTTGAGACTTCTTGAAATATTATCTTGGGGTGCCTTGGGCATCCCCAAGCTTGAACTTTTGTGTCTCCTTAATTCCTCTCATATCATGGTTTCTCTTTTTATCAAAAGCTTCATCCACACCAAACTCAACAAGAACTCGTGAGATAGGTTAGTATAAACCAATGCAAAACCTTATCATTTTCTACTGTAACAAATCACTAAAATTATTATTCAACATTGCATACTAAATGCCTCTGCATATTTAATACTCCTATCCTCAAATAGAACCATTAAACAAGCAAACATATGCAAACAATGCAAACATAACAGCAATCTGTCAAAACAGTACAGTCTGTAAAGAATGCAAGAGTATCAATACTTACCTAACTCCAAAAATTATGAAATAAAATTCCCACTGTATTAAATTTATCATAGCTCATTATTCAAAAGGTTTCAACATTATACCATTCTCTTACTTTTCTAGGGAATTTTTGCAACAGCGGTAAACTTTCTGTTTTTAAACAGCAACATGTATACTAGCAAAATAAGCATGGCAAAGGCTATCCTTGACTTTTTTATTGAAACTAAAGATGAAAAACATTATTCTAAATATCAGAAAACAAATACTAACAAAATAAAATGACGCTCCAAGCAAAACACATATCATGTGGTGAATAAAAATATAGCTCCAAGTAAAGTTACCGATGCACGAAGACGAAAGAGGGGATGCCATCCGGGGCCATCCCCAAGCTTAGGATCTTTGTTGTCCTTGAATATTACCTTGGGGTGCCTTGGGCATCCCCAAGCTTAGGCTTTTTCCACTCTTTATTCCATAGTCCATCGAATCTTTACCCAAAACTTGAAAACTCCACAACACAAAACTCAACAGAAAACTCGTAAGCTCCGTTAGTATAAGAGAATAAAATCACCACTTAGGTACTGTAATGAACTCATTATAAATTCATATTGGTGTAATATCTACTGTATTCCAACTTATCTACGGTTCATACCCTCTGATACTACTCATAGATTCATCAAAATAAGCAAACAACACATAGAAAACAGAATCTGTCAAAAACAGAACAGTCTGTAGTAATCTGTATCAAACGTATACTTCTGGAACTCCAAAACTCCTACCAAATTAGGAAGTCCTAAGAAATTTGTATACCAATCCAGAGCAAAAAGAATCAGATCATAAGCACGCTTCGGTGAATTAACAAAACTAATTTACTGGGTGAAAAAGTTTCTGATTTTTAGCAGGATCAACACAACTATCACCGTAAGCCATCCTAAAGGTCTTACTTGGCACTTTATTGAAACAAAAGCTATAAAACATGATTACTACAGTAGCATAATCATGTGGACAGACAAAAAAAGTAAGGGTAAATATTGGGTTGTCTCCCAACAAGCGCTTTTCTTTAATGCCTTTTTAGCTAGGCATGATGATGACAATGATGCTCACATAAAAGATAAAAATTGAAACATAACGGGAGCATCATGAAGCATATGACTAGCACATTTAAGTCTAACCCACTTCCTATGCATAGGGATTTTGTGAGCAAACAACTTATGGGAACAATAATCAACTAGCATGGGAAGGTAAAACAAGCATAGCTTCAAGAAATTAAGCACATAGAGAGGGAACTTGCCATTATTGCAATTCCTACAAGCATATGTTCCTCTCTCATAATAATTTTCAGTAGCATCATGAATGAATTCAACAATATAACCAGCACCTAAAGCATTCTTTTCATGATCTACAAGCATAGAAAATTTACTACTCTCCACATAAGCAAATTTCTTCTCATGAATAATAGTGGGAGCAAACTCAACAAAATAATTATCATGTGAGGCATAATCCAATTGAAAACTAAAATCATGATGACAAGTTTCATTGTTATCATTATTCCTAATAGCATACAAGTCATCACAATAATCATCATAAATAGCAACTTTGTTCTCATAATCAATTGGAACCTCTTCCGAAATAGTGGAATCATCACTAAATAAAGTTGACACTCTTCCAAATCCACTTTCATGTTCATCACAATAAGATTCAACATCCTCCAAAATAGTGGGATCACTACTTACTAAAGTTGGCACTCTTCCAAATCCACTTTCATCAATATAATCATCATAAATAGGAGGCATGCTTTCATCATAACAACTTTGCATATCAAAACTTGGGGGACAAAAAATATCATATTCATCAAACATAGCTTCCCCAAGCTTGTGGCTTTGCATATCATTAGCATCATGGATATTCAAGGAGTTCATACTAACAACATTGCAATCATGCTCATCATTCACATATTTCATGCCAAGCATTCTATGTAATTCTTCTTCTAGCACTTGAGCACAATTTTCCTTTCCATCATTCTCACAAAAGATATTAAAAAGATGAAGTGTATGAGACAAACTCAATTCCATTTTTTTTGTTTTCTTTTATAAACTAAACTAGTGATAAAACAAGAAACAAAAAGATTCGATTGCAAGATCTAAAGATATACCTTCAAGCATTCACCTCCCCGGCAACGGCGCCAGAAAAGAGCTTAGTTGACGGGGTGTGAGTGAGTGCCGTTTACCTAGCCTCCCCGGCAACGGCGCCAGAAAAGAGCTTAATGTCTACTATGCAACCTTCTTCTTGTAGATGTTGTTGGGCCTGCAAGTGCACAGGTTTGTAGGACATTAGCAAATTTCCCTCAAGTGGATGACCTAAGGTTTATCAATCCGTGGGAGGCGTAGGATGAAGATGGTCTCTCTCAAACAACCATGCAACCAAATAGCAAAGAGTCTCTTGTGTCCCCAACACACCAATACAATGGTAAATTGTATAGGTGCACTAGTTCGGCGAAGAGATGGTGATACAAGTGCAATATAGATAGTAGATATAGGTTTTTGTAATCTTAAATAATAAAACAGCAAGGTAACTAATGATAAAAGTGAGCGTAAACGGTATTGCAATGATAGGAAACAAGGCCTAGGGTTCATACTTTCACTAGTGCAAGTTCTCTCAACAATAATAACATAGATAGATCATATACCAATCCCTCAACATGCAACAAAGAGTCACTCCAAAGCCACTAATAGCGGAGAACAAACATAGAGATTATGGTAGGGTACGAAACCACCTCAAAGTTATTCTTTCGGATCGATCTATAAAAGAGTTTGTACTAGAATAACACCTTAAGACACAAATCAACCAAAGCCCTAATGTCACCTAGATACTCCATTGTCACCTCAAGTATCCATGGGCATGATTATACGATATGCATCACACAATCTCAGATTCATCCAACCAACACAAAGTACTTCAAAGAGTGCCCCAAAGTTTCTACCGGAGAGTCAAGAACGTGTGCCAACCCCTATGCATAGGTTCATGGGTGGAACCCGCAAGTTGGTCACCAAAACATACATCAAGAGGCATGTGAAATCCCATTGTCACCACAGATAAACACGGCAAGACATACATCAAGTGTTCTCATAAAAGACTCAATCCGATAAGATAACTTCAAAAGGGGAAACTCAATTCATCACAAGAGAGTAGAGGGGGAGAAACATCATAAGATCCAACTACAATAGCAAAGCTCGGGATACATCAAGATCGTGCCATAGAGGGAACACGAGAGAGAACACGAGAGAGAGATAGATCAAACACATAGCTACTGGTACATACCCTCAGCCCCGAGGGTGAACTACTCCCTCCTCATCATGGAGAGCGCCGGGATGATGAAGATGGCCACCGGTGATGGGTTCCCCCTCCGGCAGGGTGCCGGAACGGGCTCACGAGAGCTTTTGGTGGCTACAGAGGCTTGCGGCGGCGAAACTCCCGATCTATCTTGATATTCGATGGTTTTAGCGTATGTAGGCTTATATAGGCGAAAGAAGTCGGTCGGGAGGTGCTCAAGGGGCCCACGAGACAGGGGGCCACCACCCTGTAAGGGGGGCATGGCCTCCTATCTCGTGGCCTCCTCGAGGATCTTCTGACGTGGACTCCAAGTCTCCAGGATCATATTCTTCCAAAAAATCACGCTGCCGAAGGTTTCATTCCGTTTGGACTCTGTTTGATATTCCTTTTCTTCGAAATACTGAAACAGGCAATAAAATAGCAATATAAAAGTGAATAATAAAGCCCGTAATCACTCAAAACAGATAATAATATAGCATGAATGCTACATAAATTATAGATACGTTGGAGACGTATCACTCCCTACCTTTTTGATTATCAGGCAAAAGAAAGATATGTTGTCACCAGGGAGGAAGTAGCTGAACATGAGAGGAGAGCGGAGGCAGCCCGCTAACACGCTGCAGCTCAGGAGGCGGTTGCCGCTGTAGCTCAGTACGACCCCGGTTTCACTTATGGATATCAGCCAGGCGGTCCTTGGTATTAAACCAACTTAGGCCAAAAGCCTAAGCTTGGGGGAGTACGTATTTGTCATCGACTTTACATTCATGTTCACGCACTAGTTGTCGGTGCTCATACTTTTTCATTGTATTATCCATGTTAGTTTAATTTTCTTTTTCTAGTTTTCTTCTTGTGTGTTTGATAAACTTTAAGAAAAAACCAAAAAAAATAGTTAGTTTAAGTTCCATGCTTGTAGTAGAATTAAAATGAAAACCCAAAAAGATTTCTAGTTCTTCTTCTTACTTGTTGGGAGCTTTCCCGTGTAAATAGTTTTATTTTCTTTTCTTTCCTTTGGGGGTCGAGAAGACCATATTGAAAATGTTTAGTGGCTCTCATATGCATGATTGTTTATTTAACTTAGAGCACATATTACTTGTCTTCTCTTCTGAGTTGAATGCTTGCAGATTCCATCTTAGTCCAATGCACGTGCACTCTTATTATTATACACATCATTCAGTCATGCAAGTGAAAGGCAATAATGACGATATATGATGGACTTATTGAGATGAGAAAAGCTGGTATGAACTCGACCTCTCTTGTTTTTGTAAATATGATGAGTTCATCGTTTCTGATTCAGCTTATTATGAAGTAAACATATTTGCAATGACATTTAGAGATTATAGTTGCTTGTGCCATGCTTGATTAGCTATGAGTTATAATGGTTTACCTTGCATGCCAACATGCTATTAGAATGATTATGATGTGGTATGATGGGATGGTATCCTCCTTTGAATGAATTGAGTGACTCGACTTGGCACATGTTCACGCATGTAGTTGAATCAAATCAACATAGCCTTCATGATATTTATGTTCATGGTAGATTATATCCTACTCATGCTTGTACTTGGTGTAAATTAATTTTAATACATGTTTACGACTGTTGTCGCTCTCTCAGTTGGTCGCTTCCCAGTCTTTTGCTAGCCTTCACCTGTACTAAGCGGGAATACTGCTTGTGCATCCAAACTCCCTAAACCCCGAAGTGGTTCCATAAGTCCACTATACCTACCTATATGCGGTATTTACCTGCCGTTCCAAGTAAATTTGTATGTGCCAAACTCCAATTCAAATGAAATTCTGTTTTGTATGCTCGAGCAGCTCATGTTTCAACTAGGGCTGCCTATATCTTCCATGCTAGGTGGGTTATTCTCAAGAGGAGTGGACTCCGCTCCTCATTCATGAGAAAGGGCCGGTAACCGGGGTGCCCAATCCCATGATCCAAAAAGATCAAAGCAAATCAAAATAATTGAACAAAACTCCCCCAGGGCTGTTGTTAGTTGGAGGCACTCGTTGTTTCGAGAAAGCCATGGATTGATGCTTGTTGGTGGTTGGGGGAGTATAAACCTTTACCATTCTGTTTGGGAACTGCCTATAATGCATGTAGTATGGAAGATACAGCCATCTCATAGTTGTTGTGTTGACAGTGAAAGTATGCCGCTCAAAATGTTATTCAATCTCTATTTTAAAATCGAGCTCTGGCACCTCTACAAATCCCTGCTTCCCTCTGCAAAGGGCCTATCTATTTACTTTTATGTTTAGTCTTCACCCTTCTTGTTAAAAAGCACCCGCTGGAGAGCACTCTGTCATTTGCATTCATTATTATCGGTTTATATTGGGTATGACTTGACTGGATCTCTTTTACCATGAATTACAATGTTTAGTCAGTCCTTGATCTCTAAAGGTGCTCTGCATTTATGTTTTGCGGTCTCAGAAAGGGCTAGCGAGATACCATTTTGTTATATCATGTTATGATTGTTTCGAGAAAGTGTTGTCATCCGAGTTTTATTATTATGGCTCGCTAGCTGATTATGCTATTGATATGAGTAATTATGAGACGTAAGGGTTATTGTGAGTATGGTTAGTTCATAATATTTGCTCAAACCTGAATGCTGGCTTTTCATGTTTACACCAACAAGAGCAAACAGAGTTTGTAGAAGTTTTTCTTTATCACTTTCAGTTTATCAACTAAATTGCTTGAGGACAAGCAAAGGTTTAAGCTTGGGGGAGTTGATACGTCTTCAACGTATCTACTTTTCCAAACACTTTTGCCCTTGTTTTGGACTCTAACTTGCATGATTTGAATGAAACTAACCCGGACTGATGCTGTTTTCAGCAGAACTGCCATGATGTTGTTTTATGTGTAGAAAAGAAAAGTTCTCGGAATGTCCTGAAAATCCACAGAGGCACTTTTTGGAATTAATAAGAATTTCTAGGCGAAAGAAATACACCAGGGCGCCCACACCCTGTCCACGAGACAGGGGGGCGCCCCCCCCCCCTATAGGGTGCGCCCCCCTATCTCGTGGGCCCCCTGGACCTCCACCGACCTCAACTCCAACTCCATATATTCACGTTCGGGGAGAAAAAAATCAGAGAGAATGTCGGTGTACTAGAGTAGGGGTACCCTAGTATCCCGAACTTGTGCACGGGCAGTCGCAGCACCCCGCGGCAAGGCTTGTCGGGTGACCACCAAGGTCCTCCGTGGTTCCTTTGGAGCCATTCAAGAACAAAGTGTTCAAGTCAAGGAGACAAGGCCCCGGCAAGAGGAGCTTGCCGGGAAGGCCAACCAAGGCATCTCAAGGAACTTGCCGCGACGCGCCACGCGTCCCGGCAAGGCCCGGTGAGCGACAAGCTTCCGGGCGCGGCAAGACAACGACCGCGGCAAGGCGCTTGCCGCGGCAAGCTACCACTCTGTACCCGCGCTCCAGCACATCCACCAACGTGTCGCCCTGAGGCCTTTCCAGGTGCGCGTGGCAAGAGGCTGTGCAGCCAGCGGTGCGAGGTGGCAAGCGACGCTGACAAGATTACCATCGTGGCAAGCGGTGGCGTCCCTGGCGGTCCCTTTTCTGCACTGTTTGGGCGACACAGACGGGCATTTCATGCCTTTGTCCCCTGCCGTCAGGATTAGGTAGGATACATTGTTCAGGTAGTTGTACCAACCGCTACTCCTTTTCCATTTTTGCCCTTGCCTACGTTGCCACCTGTCGGTGACCCCTTGAGCATATAAAAGGAGGCCCATGCGCAATGTAGAGGGGGGTTCGAAACCAGAAAACACTCACGCTCGGTCTCGTTAGCAGCTGGTGTGTACTGTAGCACTCAGCGCTCCCGAGCAAGAACACAATACAAACCACAAAGCAGCAGTAGGAGTATTATCTCTCCGGAGAGCTCCGAAGTTGGGTAAATCGCTCGTGTGCTTCGCCTCGATCCGCTCTTCGTGCGATCTCCGCCCCCCGCCGAACCGAAAGGGGCCCGGTCCGCCGGCCCCATAGGTGTTCGTTCCCACGACAGAGAAAGTTTCATCGTGTTTTACTACACGGAGCCGCCGCCAAGCCCTAATCTCTCTCGGGAGGGCTGATCTGGAGTCCGTTCGGGGCTCCGGAGAGGGGGATTCATCGTCGTCGTCATCATCAACCATCCTCCATCACCAATTTCATGATGCTCACCGCCGTGCATGAGTAATTCCATCGTAGGCTTGCTAGACGGTGATGGGTTGGATGAGATTTACCATGTAATCAAGTTAGTTTTGTTAGGGTTTGATCCCTAGTTTCCACTATGTTCTGAGATTGATGTTGCTATGACTTTGCTATGCTTTATGCTTGTCACTCGGGCCCGAGTGCCATGATTTCAGATCTGAACCTATTATGTTTTCATGAATATATGTGTGTTCTTGATCCTATCTTGCAAGTCTATAGTCACCTATTATGTGTTATGATCTGACAACCCCAAAGTGACAATAATCAGGATACTTCTCGGTGATGACCGTAGTTTGAGGAGTTCATGTATTCACTATGTGCTAATGCTTTGTTCCAGTTCTCTATTAAAAGGAGGCCTTAATATCCCTTAGTTTCCGCTAGGACCCCGCTGCCACGGGAGGGTAGGACAAAAGATGTCATGCAAGTTCTTTTCCATAAGCACGTATGACTATTTACGAAATACATGCCTACATTACATTGATGAATTGGAGCTAGTCCTCTGTCACCCTATGTTATAGCTATTACATGAGGAATCGCATCCGGCATAATTATCCATCACTGATCCATTGCCTACGAGCTTTTCACATATTTTTCTTCGCTTATTTACTTTTCCATTGCTACTGTTACAACTACTACAAAAACCCAAAAACAATTATCTTTACTTTTGCTACTGTTACCTTTATTATCATACCACTTTTGCTACTAAATACTTTGCTGCAGATACTAAGTTATCCAGGTGTTGTTGAATTGACAACTCAACTGCTAATACTCAAGAATATTCTTTGGCTCCCCTTGTGTCGAATCAATAAATTTGGGTTGAATACTTTACCCTTGAAAGTTGTTGCGATCCCCTACACTTGTGGGTAATCACGCGCACTGTTTGGGTGATACCGACAGTATATATTTGGATAGTTGTTGGAAGATTGTGTACCTGGGACATCGTTGATTTCTTCTGAGCAGGCATCCCGTAAGAAAGAAAGGCAAGCATTTCAAAGGTGAGGCAGATCACCGGACGAAGTCTCGCCACTGTACTGGTGCTGATGTACATGATATGGTCAAGGATTTGAAGGTAATCTTTGAAAGGGTCCTGGCAGACAACCTGTTCCAAAGGATGCTGGCGGACGCGCACCCATGTGGAAGAAGAAATCTATATTTTGGGACCTGCCATATTGGAAAGACCTAGAGGTCCGCTCCGCAATCAACGTGATGCATGTGACGAAGAATCTTTGCGTGACCCTGCTTGGCTTCTTGGGCGTGTATGGGAAGACAAAAGATACACCAGAGGCACGGGAGGACCAGCAACGTATGCACGGAAAAGACGGCATACATCAGGGTCAGGCCAGCTACGCTCTTACCAAAGAAGAGAAGGAAATGCCTGCTCAGCATGAAGGTACCGTCTGGCTTCTCGTCGAATATAAAGGTAATAAAAAATATGGAATAGAAAAAGTTCCAGAACCTAAAGTCTCATGACTGCCACGTGATTATGACGCAACTGCTTCCGGTTGCATTGAGGGGGCTTCTGCCGGAAAATGTTCGATTAGCCATTGTGAAGTTATGTTCATTCCTCAATGCAATCTCTCAGAAGGTAATCGATCCAGAAATCATACCAAGGTTACAGAATAATTTGGTGCAATGTCTTGTCAGTTTCGAGTTGGTGTTCCCACCATCCTTCTTCAACATCATGACGCACGTCCTAGTTCACCTTTGCGAAGAGATTAACGTTTTGGGTCCTGTATTTCTACACAATATGTTCCCCTTTGAGAGGTTCATGGGAGTCTTGAAGAAATATGTTCATAACCGTGCTAGGCCAGAAGGAAGCATCTCGAAGGTCCATGAAAATGAGGAGGTCATTGAGTTCTGTATTGACTTTGTTCCTGACCTTAAGCCGATTGGTGTTCCTGAATCACGGCATAAGGGTAGACTGGATGGAAAAGGCACGCTAGGAGGGGATCAAATAATATGTATGGACGGGCATTCTCTCACTGAAGCACACTACACAGTTCTACAGAATTCCGCCTTGGTGGCTCCGTATATGGAGGAACACAAGAATTTTCTACACTCCAAACACCCGGAGAAGTCTGACGACTGGATTACATGTGAACAAATGAGGACTTTTGCCGGTTGGTTGCAGAAACGTGCCATGCATGATGGCGCGCTGTCCCAGTTACCATCTTCGAATATAATGACTTTCAAAGGGTACAAAATAAATGGGAATACATTTTACATGATCGCCCAAGATAAGAAGAGCACCAACCAAAACAGTGGTGTCCGCTTTGATGCAACAACCAACACGGGAAAGGAAACATATTATGGTTACACAGAGGACATATGGGAACTTAAATATGGAGGTGGTTTGAAGGTCCCTTTGTTTCGGTGCAAATGGGTCAATATGACATGAGGCGGGGTAACGGAAGACCCGCAGTATGGAATGACAACAGTGGATCTCAACAATCTTGCGTATGCAGACGAACCATTCGTCCTAGCCAATGATGTGGCGCAGGTTTTTTATGTGAAAGACATGTCTACCAGGCCTAGAAAAAGAAAAGATAAGGAAGCGAATGGATCATACGACGAGCCAAAGCGCCACATAGTTCTTTTAGGGAAAAGAAACATCGTGGGAGTGGATGACAAGATAGACATGTCAGAAGATTATGAAAAGTTTGACGAAATTGCTCCATAAACAGTGAATATTGACCCGAGCATCCAGTTAAATGATGAAGATTTTCCATGGCTACGGCGCAAAGGGACACACGCGAAGAAAAAGTTTCACACCCAAAGATCTGGGATGTGATCGGCTTCACTATCATCACTTTCTTCTGTGTTTCACACCCAGGAGGGAATCTCTGTAATAGTTAGGGTAGTTATGTGTTTCGGCATTTGAAACGCGAAGAAATTTTATGTGCAAACAAATTGTTTCATGTATTTACTGATTTTTTTTCAGCTAAATGACCCTGAAATTGAAAAGCATTTCAAATGAACTCAGAAAAGGTTGAAAGTTGTCACGGTATCATAATTTCACCCACATAGCATGTGCAAAAAAACTAGAGAGGGTTACGGCAAAAACTAGATGCACTTCGTGCACAAAATGGACAATCTCTTTCGAAGTATTAGGGTTTCGGACGAAAACTCATCTGTTACAAAGGCATTTCATTTTTAAATAACCTAAGCATTACCAAATTGAATATAATGATAAAACACACTAATATTAAACATAAGAAAAAAGAATCACTGAAAAATCTATTTTCAAAGTTAAGTTATTCACAAACTAGTGATTCACACAAATTTCAAATAATTCAAAATTTAAACTATTCAAATTTGAAAACTACCGGCACTAATAGAAAGTTTGTAATTTTTTGTACCTAAAGCAAAAATATTCACAAAGAAACTCTAAATACAGCAAAAAACAACTCATAAATAAATAAAACAAAAATAAACAAAGCAAAAAAATTAAGAAAATAAAAAAGCCCGCCTACTGGGCCAAAGCGGCTGCATACGACTAGAAACACAACATTTTGTTGGGCCAGGATGCAGGCCCACAAAGGCCCAGTAGGCCCATAGGACAGCAGAGAACAGGTAGGCCCAGTAGGCCTGCTTTGGAGAGGAGCTCGAGAGAGCTACCGCACTGGGGCTTATAAACCAGTGCGGTCACCCCTCGGCTAGTGAGGTGGGACTAAACTTGCCGCACCGCACTGCGCCAGCGCACCCCCTTTAGTACCGGGTGGTGGCTGCAACCGGTACTAAAGAGGGGATCTTTAGTACCGGTTGGTGCCATGATCCGGTACTAAAGGGGGGGTGCTTACCCCCGCTTGGCCTGGCCAAAACAGACCTTTAGTACCGGTTGGTGCCACCAACAGGTACTAAAGGTCCATCCTATATATACAACACTTGGAAAAAAATTCAGTTTCCCTCTGTTTCTTCCTCTCCGTCGATGACACGCCGCCTGCCCCGTTCAACGTCGTCGCCGCCCCGGCCGTCCCCGCCCCTCGTCGCCGCCCCGGCCATCCCCGTCCCCGTCGTCCCCGTCGCCGCGCCCCGTCCCGTCGTTGCCGCCCCGTCCCGTCGCCCCGTCGTCGCCTCGCCGGTGAGCTCATGCCCCAGCCGCCATGTACACACACACACACACACACAAGTTTTTTTGTTATAAATTTTAGTTATAGAAATTTTCCTGTTTTTTAGTTATAGAAATATCTATAGAAAATGTTAGAAATTTTTCTATTTTTTAGTTATAGAAATATTAGAAATGTTAGTTATATAGAAATGTTATAAAATTTTTCTGTTTTTTAGTTATAGAAATATTTATAGAAATGTTAGCATTTTTTCTGTTTTTTAGTTATATAAATATTAGAAATATTATAGAAATGTTAGTTATATAATCAGAAATGTTAGAAATTTTAGAATTAGTTTTAGTTAGATGAATTAGATTAATGTCAAATTGTTAGAATTTGCATATATATATAGAATTTTAGTTATCACAATCCAATCATTTAAAAAATGTTACTTTTTGAGGGCATATAGTATATGTTCTCGACGATATGCCCGGCCCGCATCCTCGCCGTCGACCCATTCGCGACGACGTCCTGCTTCAGAGGACCCATGTCCGGGACTGGGCTCCGCCGGGCTGGCACTGGGAGGTGCTACCTGGAGAGGCGCGCCGCTTGGTGAGGAACCCGGCCTCGGGTCCCGTCGTCGACCCTGATCTCCTTTGGTGGTGTTCGTGTGGGCCACATTTAGTGCAGAGGGAGCCGGCCCCGCCAGAGGTGGTGCGTCGCCGTGTCAGGGAGGAGGACGAGCACGTCCATCGCTACATGGCTGCTATGGACGTCAGGTTCTCCAATACTTGGCAGGTTCTTTGGGCAGATGACCGGAGATATGATCCTGTGATGGTTCCTTCTCTTTGGGTGTCCACCGCCCGCGCCCCAGGAACCGCGAGTGGCCTAGATTCTTCTGTGGTACTCAATCTTTATTAGGTACCTAGCCAGTGATGTATTCGATATATAATATTCGAGACGATGTATTCGAGATTATATATATTATTCGAGACGATGATGTATTCGAGATTATATATTAATCGAGACGATGCATATATTATGTACTATATGATTCAGTTTTTCCTTATTGATTGCATCCATGCATTGTAATTTGAATACTAAATTGTTTTATATTTGTTCTGTATTTGTTAAGTAAAAGCTATGGCGGACAATACCGGCAGAGAGAGAGAAGAGGAATTGTTCGACATCATACGCAACCCTCGCAGGTTAGATGATCTGAATGAAGCAGATGATGGCTCCCAATATCTGAACAATACCGGAGAGGGTGATGAAAAGATATTCGATCTCGACGACCGAGCTGATGAAGTCATGAACTATGATTATGATTATGACACAGACAATGTTTATGATGACACAGACAATGCTGATCTTCAAATAACAAAGACTACCGGCGAGGTATATTTATATAAGCAGGCATCTGGTGATCATCACATGTTTTTTTATTTGAAGATATATTAACGAATCGATCTTTCTTCTTTTTGACCTCCGGATCGACCACTTCATTCGTATGGCTAGAGCACCAGCTCCCAAGCCTGTTGACTCAGACTATGAGCGCCAAATCAGGAAGTCACATCGAGCACGACTACAGAAGGAAGCGAGCTCGAGCTCGAGCCAACAAGATGTGGGCGAAAAATGCGGGAAAACTGTTCCCCAGCTGGGAGAAAAGGCGGCGCAATCGATCCCCCTGCTTGTTGTGCCAAAACACATGAGAGGAGTACACGCGCCCAATGTTATTGTGGGCAAACCACTAATGTTCCCCAGCTGGGCGATGTCGTAATAACGGAGGAGCATATAATGCAGGCTGAAATGCTCAAGATCTCTGTTGGACAACTCCTCGAAATTGAGCCCATGTCTCCGCTTAGAGAGGAGGAAATAAAACGGAAATATGTCCGGGGCTAACCTTTGGTCGAGCCAGACAAGGTCGAGAACCTCCCAACGAGAATGTATGAATTGGATCAATGGTACATGAACATTACCAAGATTTCCAATCGAGAGTCCCTCATGGTGAATGTCAAGGAGGAGTATTACTTCCATGAGAAAGCTCTGTCCGTTGAGTATTCAGAACTATTTCAGTTATACAATCAAGACGCACTCGACAAATCTATCGTAAGTTGCTATTGTCTGTAAGTGATTTCTTTCTGTAATTTAAGTCTCAAGCTAGCTATGGTGATCATTTTGATAAATCATTACATGTAATTATCCTCACTATATATTCTTTTCTGTGGTATTATATGCAGGATGAAGATGTATGAAATGAAAAAATCTGGACGCTATGGCATTGGGTTCATTGACCCAAATACCATTAATAAGTACACATGGAATCTTCCAACTTATCGAGATAGTTTAGAGGAAAGCATGCTGGAGTTCTTCAAGCGCCTCAATACCAATGAAGATAGACTACTGATGTCTACTACACAACCTTCTTCTTGTAGACGTTGTTGGGCCTGCAAGTGCACAGGTTTGTAGGACAGTAGCAAATTTCCCTCAAGTGGATGACCTAAGGTTTATCAATCCGTGGGACGCGTAGGATGAAGATGGTCTCTCCTCAAGCAACCCTACAACTAAATAACAAAGAGTCTCTTGTGTCCCGAACACACCCAATACAATGGTAAATTGTATAGGTGCACTAGTTCGGCGAAGAGATGGTGATACAAGTGCAATATAGATGGTAGATATAGGTTTTTTGTAATCTGAAAATATAAAAACAGCAAGGTAACTAATGATAAAAGTGAGCGTAAATAGTATTGCAATGGTAGAAAACAAGGCATAGGGTTCATACTTTCACTAGTGCAAGTTCTCTCAACAATAATAACATAGATATATCATATAACAATCCCTCAACATGCAACAAAGAGTCACTCCAAAGCCACTAATAGCGGAGAACAAACGAAGAGATTATGGTAGGGTACGAAACCACCTCAAAGTTATTCTTTCGGATCGATCTATTCAAGAGTTCGTACTAGAATAACACCTTAAGACACAAATAACCAAAACCCTAATGTCACCTAGATACTCCATTGTCACCTCAAGTATCCGCGGGCATGATTATACGATATGCATCACACAATCTCAGATTCATCTATTCAACCAACACAAAGTACTTCAAAGAGTTCCCCAAGGTTCCTACCGGAGAGTCAAGATGAAAACATGTTCCAAACCCTATGCATAGGTTCATGGACGGAACCCTCAAGTTGATCACCAAAACATACATCAAGTGGCACGTGATATCCCATTGTCACCACAGATAGTAGAGGGGGAGAAACATCATAAGATCCAACTATAGTAGCAAAGCTCGCGATACATCAAGATCGTGCCGTAGAGAGAACACGAGAGAGAGAGATCAAACACATAGCTACTGGTACATACCCTCAGCCCCAAGGGTGAACTACACCCTCCTCATCATGGAGAGCGCTGGGATGATGAAGATGGCCACCGGTGATGGGTTCCCCCTCCGGCAGGGTATCGGAACGGGCTCCCGAGAGGTTTTTGGTGGCTACAGAGGCTTGCGGCAGCGGAACTCCCGATCTATCTTCTGTGTCGATGTTTTTAGGGTATATGGGAATATATAGGCGAAAGTCGGTCAGGGGAGCCTCAAGGGGCCCATGAGAGGGCAGGGCACGCCCAGGAGGGTGGGCGCGCCCCCCTATCTCGTGGCTTCCTCGATGCTCCCCTAGCTTGCACTTCAAGTTTCATGGGTCACGTTCATTCCAAAAATCACGCTGCTGAAGGTTTCATTCCATTTGGACTCCGTTTGATATTCCTTTTCTTCAAAATACTGAAACAGGCAATAAAACAGCAATATGGGCTGGGCCTCCGGTTAATAGGTTAGTCCCAAAAGTAATATAAAAGTGTATAATAAAGCCTGTAATCATTCAAAACAGATAATAAAATAGCATCAATGCTTCATAAATTATAGATACGTTGGAGACGTATCAGCATCCCCAAGCTTAATTCCTACTCGTCCTCGAGTAGGTAAATGATAAAAGAAAGAATTTATGAAATGTGAATGCTAGAAGGTGCACAAGTTTGATCAATGATAATTTAAATCACCTTTTCTAGCATGATAATATGTCATAACAGTAGTTCATCTCATAAAACTTCTCATGATAAAGTAACAAGCAATTCAAATGTCAAAGCATAGATCTTAAACTTTCTTGAAAACTAGCAAACTTCATTCTCAGTCATCAAACAATTACAATTCATCTTATTTTCAGGAATAGCAAACTCCACATACTCAACTATCATATAGTCTTGTATAATTGCTAACACTCACGCAATACTAATGCTTATGGAGTTTCAATCGGACACTGAGAAAGATAGGGGCTTATAGTGTTGCCTCCCAACGTATTCACCTTTGGGTGATGTCAACAATAATAGTTCATGCTAACTTACATCCAATTGGATATATATATATATATCAGGATCTTCCCAACACGAGGTGCTTGCCAAAGGATAAAATGAAAAAGGGAAAGGTGAAGATCACCTTGACTCTTGCATAAAGTAAAAGACATAAAGTAAAAGATAGGCCCTTCACAGAGGGAAGCAGAGGTTGTCATGCGCTTTTAGGGTGGGATGCACAAAATCTTAATGCGAATGAACGTCACTTTATATTGCCACTTGTATATGGACCTTTATTATGTAGTTCGTCGCTTTTATTGCTTCCATAACAAGATCGTATAAAGCTATTTTTTTCACACCAAAAGATCATACATTTTTAAAGAGCAATTTTTATTGCTTGCACCGATGACAACTTAATTGAAGGATCTTACTCAATCCATAGGTAGGTATGGTGGACTCTCATGGAAAAACTGGGTTTAAGGATATTAGGAAGCACAAGTAGTATCTCTACTTGGTGCAAGGAATTTGGCTAGCATGAGGGGGAAAGGCAAGCTCAACATGTTTGAATGATCCATGACAATATACTTTAACTGAGATGTGCGAAAACATAACTCATTACGTTGTCTTCCTTGTCCAACATCAACTCTTTAGCATGTCATACTTAATGAGTGCTCCCAACTATAAAAAGATGTCTAAGATAGTGTATTTATATGTGAAATCTCTCTTCCTTCAATATTCTTTCATGAATTGTTCAAATGACCAATACAATGCTTGCTAACCTTCAATAAATTTACAACCTCTACTTCTTAGATGTGAAGTCATTACTCCCCATGGGATAAGAAAATGAAACATAAATAAATTCAGATTTATGACAATCAACTCATTCAACAATTTACTCATAGGATATAAGCGAAGCACACGAGTAAATGACAAACTACTCCAAAAAGATATAAGTGAAGATCAATGAGTAGCTAAATAATTATGTAACTATGCGAAGACTCTCTCTCATTTAAGAATTTCAGATCTTGGTATTGTATTCAAACAGCAAGAAAAACAAAATAAAATGACATTCCAAGGATAGCACAACTCATGTGAAGAAGCAAAAACTTAGGCTCAACCGATACTAACCGATAGTTGTTGAAGAAGAAAGGTGGGATGCCTACCGGGGCATCCCCAAGCTTAGATGCTTGAGACTGATTGAAATATTATCTTGGGATGCCTTGGGCATCCCCAAGCTTGAACTTTTGTGTCTCCTTAATTCCTCTCATATCATGGTTTCTCTATTTCTCAAAAGCTTCATCCACAACAAACTCAACAAAAACTCGTGAGATAGGTTAATATAAACCAATGCAAAACCTTATCATTTTCTACTGTAAAAAATCACTAAAATTATTTATTAAACATTGCATACTAAATGTCTCTGCATATTTAATACTCCTATCATCAAATAGAGTCATTAAACAAGCAAACATATGCAAACAATGCAAACATAACAGCAATCTGCCAAAACAGTATAGTCTGTAAAGAATGCAAGATTCATCATACTTCCCTAACTCCAAAAATTATGAGAAAAAATTCCCGATGTAGTAAATTTATCATAGCTCATTATGCAAAAAGTTTCAACATTATATCATTCTCTGACTTTTCTAGGGAATTTTTGCAACAGCGGTCAACTTTCTGTTTTCAAACAGCAACATGTATACTAGCAAAATAAGCATGGCAAAGACTATCCTTGACATTTTTATTGAAACTAAAGATGCAAAACATTATTATAAATAACAGCAAGCAAATACTAATAAAAAAAATGACGCTCCAAGCAAAACACATATCATGTGTTGAATAAAAATATAGCTCCAAGTAAAGTTACCGATGAACGAAGACAAAAGAGGGGATGCCATCCGGGGCATCCCCAAGCTTAGGCTTTTGGCTAATCTTGAATATTATCTTGGGGTGCCTTGGGAATCCCCAAGCTTAGTATCTTGCCACTCCTTATTCCATAGTCCATCGAATCTTTACCCAAAACTTGAAAACTTCACAACACAAAACTCAACAGAAAACTCGTAAGCTCCGTTAGTATAAGAAAATAAAACCACCACTTAGGTACTGTAATGAACTCATTCTAAATTCATATTGGTGTAATATATGCTGTATTCTAACTTCTCTATGGTTCATAAACTCCGATACTACTCATAGATTCATCAAAATAAGCAAATAACACATAGAAAACAGAATCTGTCAAAAACATAACAGTCTGTAGTAATCTGTATCAAACGTATACTTCTGGAACTCCAAAAATCCTACCAAATTAGGAAGTCCTAATAAATTTGTTTACCAATCCAGAGCAAATAGAATCAGATCATAAGCACATTTCTGTGAATTAACAAAACTAATTTACTGGGTGCAAAAGTTTCTGATTTTCAGCAGGATCAACACAACTATCACCGTAAGCTATCCTAAAGGTCATACTTGGCATTTATTGAAACAAAAGCTATACAACATGATTACTACAGTAGCATAATCATGTGAACGCACAAAAACAGTAAGGATAAATATTGGGTTGTCTCCCAACAAGCACTTTTCTTTAATGCCTTTTTAGCTAGGCATGATGATGACAATGATGCTCACATAAAAGATAAGAATTGAAACATAACGGGAGCATCATGAAGCATTTGACTAGCACATTTAAGCCTAACCCACTTCTTATGCATAGGGATTTTGTGAGCAAACAACTTATGGGAACAATAATCAACTAGCATAGGAAGGTAAAACAAGCATAGCTTCAAGATTTTCAACACATAGAGAGGAAACTTGATATTATTGCAATTCCTACAAGCATATGTTCCTCCCTCATAATAATTTTCAGTAGCATCATGAATGAATTCAACAATATAACCTAAAGCATTCTTTTCATGATCTACAAGCATAGAAAATTTACTACTCTCCACATAAGCAAAATTCTTCTCATTCGGAATAGTGGGAGTATCATAAGAGACTTGAACACTAAAAATTGTTTCCACATTAAAAGAGTAATGTTCAGAAAAAGGGTAATCATAATCATGACAATATTTATAAATATAATCATCACTACTTTTTATAGCATAAATTTAATCACAATAATCATCATAAGTAGCAACTTCATTCTCATCGTAATCGATTGAAACCTCTTCCAAGATAGTGGAATCATCACAAAATAAAGTTGACACTCTTCCAAATCCACTTTTGTATTCATCACAATAAGATTCAACATCCTCCAAAATATTGGGGTAACTACTTCCTAAAGTTGAAACTCTTCCAAACCCACTTTCATCAATATAATCATCATAGGTAAGAGGCATGCTATCATCATAACAACTTTGCATATCAAAACTTGGGATGCTAAAAATATCATCTTCATCAAACATAGCATCCCCAAGCTTGGGACAAACATTAATTTCAGCAAATATATTCTCAAATATGGCATCCTCATCAAACATAGCTTCCCCAAGCTTGGGCCCTTTCATATCATAAGCATAATCACTCTCATCATTAAAAATATGGATAGCACCAAGAGTATAGCAATTATCATCATCACAATGAGTAGTAGGAGCAACATCATTTGGGAGGGATACCTTTCTACCTTTGTTGCTCCTTCTTTTCTTTTTCTTCTTCACATTATGTGTGGGTTCAACCTTCCTCTTTGAGCTCCTTATTGACGAGATTAGTTGAATAGAAAGCTCCTCCTCGTTACCTGATTCATCATAAGAAATAATAAGAGGAGATTGGGAAGTCTCTCCATTTCATTAATATTCTCTTCATATTCTAATTGCTTTCTTTTCTTTAGGTGATTGGCAATATAAGGATTTTCAATGCAATTCACAGCACAAAACAAATAAATCTCCTCTAAATCAATATCAAGGAAATGCTCAAGATTAAATTTTGGAATAAGCTTAGTTGCACGTTTCAATTCTTCATAACCCAAAAGCAAATTAAGTTCATTGTAATGAGCAAGGGAGATGAAATCATCACAACTTTTGGACACGATTCGATCATGAAACAATTTGCATTGGAGATGTAAATGATCATGTTCATTGCAAAGTTCATAACGGTAAAGATACCTTAAATTCTCAACACTCTTGTCTAGCTGCCCTTGCAACCCTTTAGTTTCTAAATACTTATGCCTCTTGCAATATCTATTTTCTCTATTTGGTGTGTACTTGCAAATCCAATCTACTCCACAAGAATCAACATGCTTATAAGAGATATTTTCATCATAACTAGTGCAATCATCATTAGTACTATGGATATTCAAAGAGTTCATACTAACAACATTGCAATCATGCTCATCATTCAAAGATTTAGTATCAAACATTCTATAGATTTCTTCTTCTAACACTTGAGCACAATTTTCCTTTTCATCATATTCACGAAAGATATTAAAAAGATGAAGCGTATGAGACAAACTTAACTCCATTTTTTTGCAGTTTTCTTTTATAAACTAAACTAGTGATAAAACAAGAAACAAAAAGATTCAATTGCAAGATCTAAAGATATACCTTCAAGCACTCACCTCCCCGGCAACGGCGCCAGAAAAGAGCTTAGTTGACAGGGTGTGAGTGCCGCTTACCTAGCCTCCCCGGCAACGGCGCCATGTCTTCTACACAACCTTCTTCTTGTAGACGTTGTTGGGCCTGCAAGTGCACAGGTTTGTAGGACAGTAGCAAATTTCCCACAAGTGGATGACCTAAGGTTTATCAATCTGTGGGAGGCGTAGGATGAAGATGGTCTCTCTCAAGCAACCCTGCAACCAAATAACAGAGAGTCTCTTGTGTCCCCAACACACCCAATACAATGGTAAATTGTATAGGTGCACTAGTTCGGCGAAGAGATGGTGATACAAGTGCAATATAGATGGTAGATATAGGTTTTTTGTAATCTGAAAATATAAAAACAGCAAGGTAACTAATGATAAAAGTGAGCGTAAATAGTATTGCAATGGTAGGAAACAAGGCATAGGGTTCATACTTTCACTAGTGCAAGTTCTCTCAACAATAATAACATAGATAGATCATATAACAATCCCTCAACATGCAACAAAGAGTCACTCCAAAGCCACTGATAGCGGAGAACAAATGAAGAGATTATGGTAGGGTACGAAACCACCTCAAAGTTATTCTTTCGGATCGATCTATTCAAGAGTTTGTACTAGAATAACACCTTAAGACACAAATCAACCAAAACACTAATGTCACCTAGATACTCCATTGTCACCTCAAGTATCTGCGGGCATGATTATACGATATGCATCACACAATCTCAGATTCATCTATTCAACCAACACAAAGTACTTTCAAAGAGTTCCCCAAAGTTTCTACCGGAGAGTCAAGATGAAAACGTGTGCCAACCCCTATGCATAGGTTCATGGGCGGAACCCGCAAGTTGATCACCAAAACATACATCAAGTGGCACGTGATATCCCATTGTCACCACAGATAAGCACGGCAAGACATACATCAAGTGTTCTCAAATCCTTAAAGACTCAATCCAATAAGGTAACTTCAAAGGGAAAACTCAATTCATCACAAGATAGTAGAGGGGGAGTGTCGGTGTACTAAAGTAGGGGTACCTTAGTATCCCGAACTTGTGCACAGGCAGTCGCAGCGCCCCGCGGCAAGGCTTGCCGGGTGCCCGCCAAGATCCTCCGTAGTTCCTATTGGAGCCATTCAAGAACAAAGTGTTTTAACTGAGAAGACAAGGCCCCGGCAAGAGGAGCTTGCCGGGAAGGACAATGCCCCGGCAAGAGGAGCTTTCCGGGAAGGCCAACCAAGGCATTTCAAGGAACTTGCCGCGAAGCGCCGCGCGTCCCGGCAAGACCCGGCGAGCGACAAGCTTCCGGGCGCGACAAGACAATGACCGTGGCAAGGCGCTTGCCGCGGCGAAGCCACCACTCTGTGCCCACGCTCCAGCGCATCCGTCAACGTGTCGCCACAGGACCGTTCCAGGCGCACGTGGCGAGGAGTTGTGCAGCCAAGCGGTGCGAGGTGGCGAGTGGAGATGACGAGATGGCCATCGTGGCAAGCGGTGGCGCCCCTAACGGTCGCTTTTCTGCACTGTTTAGGCGACGCGGACGGGCATTAAATGCTCTTGTCCCCTGCCGTCAGAGTTAGGTAGGGTGCGTTGTAGAAGCAGTTGTACCAACCACCCCTTTTACACTTTTACCCCTGCATGCGTTGCCACCTGTCGGTGACCCCTTGAGCCTATAAAAGGAGGCCCTTGGGCAATGTAGAAGGGGTTCGACTCATTCGAAACCAGAACACGCCCACGCTCTCGAGGAAGAACATAATACAACCACAAAGCAGCAGTAGGAGTATTATCTCTCCCGAGAGCTCCGAAGCTGGGTAAAATCGCTTGCGTGCCTCGCCTCGATCCGCTCTTCGTGCGCCCTCCGCTCCCTGCCGGACCGAAAGGGGCCCTGCCCCATAGGTGTTCGTTTCCCATGACATCTTTGACGCACCAGGTAGGGGGCGTCGAGGTTGTGTGAACCCGATCCGGCGTTCACGTGAGCCAGATCTTCATCATCTTCATCGACATGCCACCGAAGAAGAAGGCTTCGGAGGTGGCTGCTCCGTCCGCGTCGATTCCACCGCCACTGGAGCAAACGGGCGATGGGATAGACGCCGGCGGACGAACGGGCGCCGACGAGGAAGCTCAAGCTACCGCCAGGTCCAAGGACAAGGCCGCGCAAACTTCGGTGTCCGTACATGCACCGCGCCCATCTCAGGAGGCGCGAGACCGACAGCGTCGTGGTACTCGCAGTACCATACGCTCGTTGGACCAAGGTCGAGCTGGCGGATCTCGGGATGCTCAAGACCAGCACGCACGCCAGCTTGCTGGCACGAGCAAGACACGGTCGCCTGGACGGGATCCTGCTCCTCCTAACATAGTTAGAAGTCCGAGCATATCCCGCTCCTCGCACCATTCGCCACCGCCACCAAAGACTCCAGAAGAAGCGTTGGCTCGAGCCCAACTGCTCCTGGATTACCCTCCGACGGCGGACAAGATCGACGGTTGGAGGGCCACCATTCAGAGCCTCATCGGCTTCGCCAACGGCGACACTCCCCGGCAACCGAGCACATCGAAGCCGCGGCAAGACGCCCAGGCGCGAGCCGATGGCGACAAGACTGGTGGGGGTGCAACCACCGTGCACTCCCCACCTCGAAGGCCGAGATCGCCGACTTGCCGGGTCAACCTCGACACCGACTCCACGGCGTCGTCAGATCCACGAGCTCGTCGCGATCAACGCCAAGTTCTTCAAGAACAACAACAAGAAGACGCTCGTACTCGCATCGAGCGTTGAAGAGAAGCGCGGCGTCAGTCGGACCAGCGCGCTGGGCCCACTATCGACATGCATGTGCCAGGGGAACCAGGCGACTTGCCGTACGCGGTAGGTTACCCTGTGTTCACTCGTGAGCTGTGGCAAGTCCAGTGGCCCAGTACCAAGAACTTCAAGCCTGATGTACCAGAGAAGTATGATGGCAGGTTGCATCCGTCGGAGTTCCTCAGCATCTACACCATCGCGGTGCAAGCTGCCGGGGGGCACGACGAGAAGATCCTTGCCAACTACTTCCCACTGGTGCTCAAGCCCAATGTCAGATCCTGGCTCATGCACTTGCCGGACGACTCCATCTCCTCATGGGCGGATCTGTGTCATCAGTTTGTCGGCGCCTTCACAGGCGGCCACAGGCCCCATGGCCAGGAGAGCGATCTTCATCTGCTCGCCCAGAAGGAAGGAGAGCCCCTGCGCAAGTACATTCAAAGGTTCATCCAAGTGCAGCGCAACATTCCAGACGTCCACCCTGCCGCGGTCACCAGCGCGTTCCATCAGAACGTGCGTAACCGCAGGATGCGGGAGTAAATGGCGATGTGCAAGATCAGAGACATCAGTGAGCTATATGCCCTGGCCGACAAGTGTGCACGTGCTGAGGAAGGGAGGAAACTCCCCGGAGAGAATGCAGGAGCAGGAGGATCTGACAGTGAGGATGCCGCCCCGGCAAAGAAAAACCGGCGGCGGAACAATAGAAGAAGGAAAGGCAAAGATGTGGTAGCTGTCGAGCAGTCCGGCAACGGAGGTGGCGCCAAGGAAGCAGAACCTGTGGCGGCCGCCGACAAGCAGGGCGGCTCCGACAAGCAATACTGTAAGATCCACCGCACCAAGGGCCATGATCTCCAGAGTTGCAAGAAAGTTGAGCAGCTTGTCGAGCAGCAGAAAGCTGAGTATGAGCGACACGACAAGGAGAAGGCCCAGGAAGGTACTGGCGGATCCGGCAAGAAGCGTCCCGGCAGGGGAGGACGTCGCGGCAAGGCCAAGCAGCGGCAAGGAGACAGGCCTCCCCGCGGCCGCGACAAGGATGAAGATGAAGACGAAGATGAGGATATGGGTGATGACGAGGCCGACGAGCAGGAGTTTTAGAAAGCAACAGAGGTTCTGTGCGTTGACGGTGGTGCTTCTCTGCATACTTCGCACCGCCAGCTCAAACAGTGGGTGCGGGAAGTTAATGCAGCAGAACCACCAGTTGAGTCACGCAAGCCTCTGAAGTGGTCCAGCACGCCTATCATCTTTGACATTGAGGACCACCCTGATCGCATAACTGCGGTCGGGTGTTTGCCGATGTTGGTTTCACCAACTATCCGCAACCTCAAGGTCACAAAGATGTTGGTTGACGGCGGGGCCGGCTTGAATCTGATCTCCTCCGCGGTACTCCAGAAGCTCCAGATCCCCGACAGCGAGCTCGAAGAGACCGGCACATTTCAAGGAATCAATCCGGGAAGGAGCAAGCCAAAGGGGAAGATCATGTTGCCAGTGACATTTGGCAGCGAGCTGAATTTCAGGACAGAGAAAGTCACTTTTGACGTTGCTGATTTCCCATTGCCCTACAATGGGATACTCGGTCGTCCAGCGCTCGCCAAGTTCATGGCAGCCTCTCATTATGCATACAATATGCTCAAGATGCCAGGTCCGATAAGTGTCATCTCTGTCCCTGGCGACAAGAAAGATGCCCTTATCTGCACCGACAAGATTTACCGGGAAGCAGCAGCCGCAGCAGATCGTAAACCACTTGCCGCTGAAGCTCCCGGGGGGAAGAAGAAGACCAAGTCCGGCAAGAGCTCTGATGCCCACTCCGGCAAGTGCACCTCTTCGGAGTGCTGCGCTACCGTCGAGGACGCACCATCGAGCTCCACCGGCAAGTGTAGGAAGACAAAGACAGCTTCACCAGAGACCAAGAAAGTGGCCGCCAAGGAGGACGGCACTGGTGGTACCTTCACCATCAGTGCCACGCTTGACCCTAAATAGGAAAGCGCGCTCGTTGCTTTCCTGCGGGCGAATGTCGATGTGTTTGCATGGCAACCGTCTGACATCCCCGGTGTTCCCAGGAAAGTAATTGAGCACCACCTTGCCGTCTGTCCTCACGCGCGGCCCGTCAAGCAGAAAGTCAGAAAGCAAGCAGTGGAGCACCAAGAATTCATCGCAGAAGAGATCAAGAAGTTGGAAACAGCAGGCCTTGTCAGAGGAGTGCTCCATCCTACGTGGCTGGCCAATCCTGTAGTCGTGCGCAAGGCGAACGGAAAATGGAGGCTTTGTATTGACTTCACTGATGTTAATAAAGATTGTCCCAAAGATCCATTTCCCTTGCCGCGCATTGACCAGATTGTCGACTCCACGGCAGGATGTGATTTGCTTTCATTTCTTGATGCATATTCAGGATATCATCAGATCTTCATGGCAGAAGAGGATGAGGAGAAAACCGCATTCATTACCCCATGTGGCACATACTGTTTTGTACGGATGCCTTTCGGACTAAAGAATGCTGGTTCAACGTTTGCAAGGGTAGTTCACGAAGCTTTTGAGCCACAGTTGCACAGAAATGTAGAAGCTTACATGGATGACATAGTGGTCAAGAGCAAAGACAGAGCAACTCTGATCCAAGATTTGGACGAGACCTTTGCAAATCTGCGCAAGATCAACCTCAAGCTCAACCCCGAGAAGTGTGTGTTTGGAGTCCCCTCCGGCAAGCTTCTCGGGTTCTTTGTGTCTCAGCGGGGAATTGAAGCCAACCCCGACAAGATCAAGGCCATTGAGCAGATTGAAGCACCGAAGCGCGTCAAGGACGTACGAAGGCTTGCCGGCTGCGTGGCTGCTCTCAGCAGGTTTATCTCTAAGTCTGCTTAGCGCGCCCTGCCATTTTTCAAAATATTGAAAAAGGCAGGTCCAATGAAATGGACTCCAGAAGCGGAGGCTGCGCTGCAAGACTTGAAGAGGTACCTGTCCTCCACTCCAATACTTGTCGCACCTAAGCCACAAGAGAAGTTGTTGCTGTATCTAGCAGCAACCAATCAAGTGGTTAGTGCTGCGCTAGTAGCGGAAAGGGAGGCGGATGATGAACCAGCGGCCACGGCAAGCGCGTCCAGCGACAAGCAGGGGGCCTCCCCGACAAGCTCTGGTCCCGACAAGGATGGATCTGTGCAGCCACAAAAAGAGAAGCAGAAGAAAATGGTGCAGCGCCCAGTTTACTTTGTTAGTTCCCTTCTGCAGGGGGCTAGATCAAGGTACTCTGGTGTGCAGAAATTGCTTTTTGGCCTTCTCATGGCCTCGAGGAAGCTGCGCCATTACTTCCAAGCACATGAGATCACAGTTGTCACTCGCTTTCCGTTGAAGAGGATATTGCAGAACCCAGAAGCAACAGGCAGGATTGTCGAGTGGGCACTGGAACTGTCAAGCTTTGGCCTCAAGTTCGAGAATACTTCAACTATCCAGAGCCGAGCATTGGCAGAATTTACAGCAGAATGGACGCCAACACCTGATGAAGAAATTCCGGAAACGAGCATCCCCGTCAAGGAAGCAAGTAGAGAATGGATCATGTACTTTGATGGTGCCTTCTCGCTGCAAGGAGCCGGTGCGGGCATATTACTTGTCGCACCCACCGGAGAGCACCTCAAGTACGTGGTCCAGATACACTTTCCCAAGGAGCAAGCGACAAACAATACTGCAGAGTATGAAGGTTTGCTTGCCGGACTCAGGATCGCGGCAAACCTTGGGATCAAGAAGCTTATTGTCTGGGGTGACTCGCAGCTTGTCGTCCGCCAAGTAAACAAAGACTACCAGAGTCCATTGATGGAAGCTTACATTAATGAAGTGAGAAAGTTGGAAGAACACTTTGACGGCCTGCAGATGGAACATGTTCCGAGAGCTCAGAACGACATTGCAGATGGCCTGTCAAAGTGCGCCGCACTCAAGTTACCTGTGGAACCAGGGATCTTTGTGCTCAAGCTGACTCAACCATCTGTAACACCATCAACTGGACAGAACAAGAAGAGGAAGTTGATTTCCGGTGACTACTTTCCGGCAGAGCTCCCCGAAGCCGCCGCTAAGAAGGTCCCCAAGATCAACACAAAGAGTGCTGAGGAGCAGTCTGCTCCGACAAGCCCTAGGGTTTGCTCCGTTGAAGCAGACGCTCCCGACAAGTTTTGCTCCGGCAAGCTTGCCGGGGAACATCAAGCTCCGGCTGAGCCGCAGGTCCTTGCCGTAGAAGCAGATGTTCCCGCAGCAGCATTTGTGCCTTTAGTCCTTGTTGTCGAGCCGCAAGCTCCAGCATGGGCACAGCAGATTGTCCGTTTCCTTCAGACAGGAGAACTTCCCGAAGAGTAAGAAGAAGCGGAGAGAGTAGCCGGGCAATCAAGTATGTACCAGTTTGTCGACGACATACTGTACAGAAGAAGATTCAACGGAGTGAAATTGTAGTGCATTCCCCGGGAAGATGGACAAAAGCTGTTGGCGGAGATACATGGAGGCATATGTGGTCATCACATTGGCGCAAGAGCACTTGCCGGCAAAGCATTCCGGCAAGGTTTCTTTTGGCCGACAGCTCTCCAGGATGCAACTGCACAAGTAACCAAGTGTGAAGCGTGCCAGTTCCACTCCAAGCAGATACACCAGCCAGCTCAAGCTCTCCAGACGATCCCTTTATCCTGGCCATTTTCGGTCTGGGGGCTCGATATCCTCGGCCCCTTTCCCCGAGCTGTCGGGGGCTTTGAGTACTTGTACGTTGCAATCGACAAGTTCACAAAGTGGCCGGAAGTGGAAGCAGTGAGGAAGGTGACAGCACAGTCAGCAGTCAAGTTCTTTAGGTCGATTGTTTGCCATTTCGGAGTCCCTAACAGGATCATCACCGACAATGGCACACAATTCACGAGCCGCACCTTCATGCAGTACGTCCAAGATCTTGGCGCTAAGGTCTGCTTTGCTTCTGTTGCTCACCCGAGAAGCAATGGTCAAGCGGAGAGGGCAAACGCTGAAGTGTTGTGCGGGCTCAAGACCAGGACTTTCGACAGGCTGCACAAGTGCGGAAAGAACTGGATTGAGGAGCTGCCGGTGGTTCTTTGGTCGATCAGGACGACGCCAAATCGAGCCACTGGCCAGACACCTTTCGCTCTAGTTTATGGAGCAGAGGCAGTTCTCCCCACGGAACTCGTATACGGATCGCCTCGAGTGCTCGCTTATGATGAGCTTGAGCAAGAGCAGCTGCGACAAGATGACGCGCTGCTCCTTGAGGAAGATCGTCTTCAGGCTGCTGTACGAGCTGCTCGATACCAGCAAGCTTTGCGCCGCTACCATAGCCGCAAAGTTAATGCCAGAAGTCTCGAGGAAGGCGACCTTGTTCTTCGGTGCGTTCAATCCGCCAAGAATTCCAACAAGTTGACGCCGAAGTGGGAAGGCCCTTATCGGGTAAAGCGAGTCACTAGGCCTGGCGCTGTCCGCCTTGAGACCGAAGATGGCTTTCCGGTGAGCAACTCCTGGAACATTGAGCATCTTCGTAAGTTTTACCCATAAGGAGCGGTTGCCGGAACCTGTTCCGGCAACCACCTTTTGTACAAGCCTTGCCGCTGTTGCATGTAACCCTTTGTACAAAGCAGGGCGCAGATCCCATGCATAAATAAAGATCATATGCTCCGCACATCTTGTCAAATTGCATGCTTTCTATTCTTTGCATGTATTATCTGACACTTTATGCAGCACTTGCCCCCGGTAAGCAATAACGAGCCTTAAGGCTCCATATCTTTATTTTCTCTTCTTTCTTTTTCCCAAAAGGAAGGTTCCCTCGCCCACAAGTTCACCAGGGGGGGAGGAGAAGATAATGGTGTGGACCAGGCGTCGTTCAAGAAAGTATCGCCTTGCCGGGACGAAAGCGACACAAAAGCTAAGCTGCCAAAGTTTGAGCACAATCAGTTTTAAAAAAAAAATTAAGTTATCTTCCTTGAACGACCGTGCTTTGTATGGAAAACCTGTGCGCGGAGGAACCAACTCATAGCTAGTTGCGCCCTTACTTTGTTTCGAGTCCGCTCAACAACTTAAGTGTGCTGCGACTAGTTGCGACAAGGTTTCTTGCCGGAAGCAGCACCACCAGCAGGCTACTGATGTTCCGCACTCAGCGCTCGCGGCAAGGGTGCCTGCGCCGGCAAGTTCCCTGGGAGCGTAGGGTAAAAACATACAAAGGAAGGAATCAAGTAAAGGAAATCACATAGCAAATACTGCCCAAGATAAAGTTATATTACAAAGGTAACTTGTCGCAGCACTGACTAAATTATTCTGATAACATAAATGGCAGCGGCAAGGAAAGGAGAAAACACGCGGCCTAATCTACGCGACCGCCATCAACCCTCCTGACTTCATTCACCTTGTCCACAATGGGTGCGACAAGGGCCTTGAGCTCTTCAAGATCAGCACCCGCCGGCAGCTTCTTGAGGACGTTGGTGAGGTTGAGGCCTAGGTTGCGGAAGACCACCTTCACCAGCACCTTCTCCAGAACTCTGGCGCAGATCGTGCGCGAATCGTCGGCCAGCTGCTTTGGGATCCTTTCCCGGAGTTGCTAGAGGGCCGTCGCCACGCCCTTGAAGAACAGAGTGAGCTTGGCGCTGGGCTGGAGGTTCTCGTCGGAGGAGTACCCGAAGCCCTCCATTTCCAGTTGCGTCAGCTCCTCGTCAATGACCGCGGCAATGTTCACGAGGCCCTCCGTCCAGAGCTCCACAGTGTCCCTGAAGGTGTTCTGGGTCTCGGCGGCCCTCGTCAGCAGCGCCTCGTTGGCCTTGATCTCCTCCTTCAAGTCCTCCTCCCGCTTCTTGGCGCCGTCCAGCGTCTCAGTCAGCGTGGCCAGCTTCAGCTCCAGATCAGCATTTGAATCTTTGGCGGCGCTCAGCTCTTTGCCCCTCTCGAGGAGACGACCCTGCAGCTCACCATGAGCAAGGGCGTCCTTCTCGCGCTCGCGCTGGAGCGCGGCAAGCTCTTCATTCTTCACCTTGAGAGTGGCTTCTAGCTGCGTCACCTTCACCTTCAGCTCCTTCTTGGCAGCCTCGGCAGCTGCAGCAGCATCCTTCGCTTCCTTGAGGGCCCCGCCAAGTGTCTCCTCGCGCGCGGCAAGCTCCTCCTCATAGTTGTCCAGATTGACTTTCCGCTGTGTCAGCTCGCCTTCCCGCACGGACAGCTCCTCGGCGGCAAGCCGCTGTTGCTCTTCGGCTTCTGCCTTCTCGAGGATGAAAGCCTTCCGCGCCTCGACAAGCTGCGCCCTCTCCTCTGCGATGGACCGTAGGGCCTCTTGGTTACGACTCTGAAGCTCCTCTGCATGCTTCTCAATGTCAACTCCCGCCTGCGCGACAAGCGCTTCCCGAGACTCCAGTTTGGCTTGTCGGGCGCGGTAGAGCGACAACAGCCTCCGCAGCAGCTGTTCCTCCTCAGGCTCGCCGCTGCTGCTGCTTGGCGCGTCGACCATTGTCAACCCAGCGGAGGCAAGCACTTCTCCGTCAAAAACCTCTCCCTCAACCGGCGCCCTGGATCTCGAAGGCCAGGGGAGCTTGATGAAGATACCGTCACCGGCCTTCAAGTAGGCGCCGGGCTGGGGCTCTTCAGAGCCTGGCGCTGCGTCAGCGGCGGAGGGATCGGCGGTCGGCGTAGCGCCTTGCGCTCCTGCGGCCCCAGGGTCGTCAGTGCGATCGCCGGATCCCTCGCCAGCTCCTGCGCCGGCAGCCTTGGCGGCCTCTTCGTCGGCGGGATCATCAGCGCTGGCCTCTTCTTCGGTGGCGGTGGCATCGTCAGTGTTGCCGCGCATGTTCTCCTCGCCGGTGGCCTCTCTCTCCATCGGCTCCGTGGAGGGAGGATCTGAAGGCAGGAAGAGGGAGAAAGAGTCAAGCAAATATCTAAAAAGACAGATCGGAATAAGAAGAACCCAAGGGAAGTTTTCCGACAAGAAGGATTACCTGTGCTGGGCTATGTAGTCATGGGCTCCACCACTGGGGGATCGCTGGTCCCGTCCCTTGCCGGAGAACTACTCCTTGCCGGGGACCTCTCACTTGCCGGAGAGCGCTCCCTTGCCGGGGAATCCTCCCTTGGCGGTGTAGTTAAAGCAGATAGCACCTCGGGAGCGGCTTCTGGTTGTTCCTGGTGGGCCTGTTCTGCTCCTACACAAGCAAACCAACAATCAAGATATCAGCAAGGAAAGAACACCCATGCGCGCCTGACAGCGGGAAGTAAAATTACATACTTACGCTGGGGGCTGCGCTGGGGGCTGCTTCGGGGAGTAATTGCCGGGTCCGACAAGGTGGTATCGGACGTGCCCTCTGTCATCACAGCAGGATCGTCCTCGATGACAACCACGGGGACCTTGGCTCTCTTCGCCACTCTCTGGGCCAGAGTCCTGAAAAGGAACAAGGTTCAGAAGAAAGCAGATCAAATACAAGACAAGAAACAGCAAGAATTGAAGAAATACAAACACAACAGAGAAACTTACTCCTCTTCTTCCTCCTCGTCGGAGCTGAGCGCGGAGAGATCGAAGTCCAGTACTCTTTCGGCGCGACGAGGCGGAGGAGTAGGCTCCCTTGGCCGCTTGGCGGGAGCTGCGGCAGGATCAGAAGCGGCGGCCCGAGAGGACCCCGCTCCAGTTGCCGGCGCGGCGTGAGATGCTCCCGCGGCAACGGTGCTTGTCGCGGTGGAGCGTGTCCCGCGGCGCGGCGGCTGTTGGCCCGTCTGCCGCCCTGCTATGTCTCCGGTCCTGCGGAGGCGCCTTCTTGGTGGAGCTGGGGGCTGCACTGGGAGCTCCGCTTGCGGCAAGTTGCTTGAAGACGGCTGGCCGCTTGCACCCTCGGCGGGCTCGCTCGATTCGGCTTCGGGCTCTCCCTCGCCGATGACCTCCCCGACCAGCTCGTCTCGATCGGCAAGGCTTGCCGCCTCGGCTGCCTCTGCCTCTTCCACAGTAAACCCAAATTCGCCCGCGGCGGCGACCGCCGCCGACTCTTCCACCCTGGTGGCAATGCGCCGCATCTCATCGTCGGTGGTATCGCGGGTGAGGATCCTCTGCTCGTCGGCGCGGACCGCCACCTCCACCAAGCTATCGAAGAACTGCTGCACTACGTCGTCGGCGGGCTCCTGCCAAGTTGGAATAATTCCATGCGAGTCGCACTCCGGCATCATTGCGCGGATGCGATCGAGCGAGGAGTTGTTGCACAACGGGACGACGCCCTGCGGCAGCCTGAACCACTCGGGATGATTGGGGTCGTGCTTGAACAGCTCCTTGAGCGTCCCATCCAACTCCAAGACAGTAAAAATGAAGTTGAGGCCCGGACGCAGCCTCATGATATCCGCCGGACCCCCGAACAGCCAGGCGGGTCTCCCCCTCTCCTGCAGAGGGGCGATGCGGCGGCGAAGAAAGTCCACGCCAACAGCGCCCACAGTGAGCCCGACAAGCCTGAGTCGCAAGATCTGGGTGGTGGCGATCTTCAGTCTAGCATCGTCCACCGCCAAGGCGCTCCAATCGTTGTCGCGCACTACTGGAGTTTGGCGCGGGGCAGTGAACGGCTGCGGGTTCTCATCAACAATCCAACACCATTCCGCCCTCCACTCCTCCCATTTGCTGCGGAGCTCCCCCTCCAGATAGACCTCCTTCATGCCGACCCACGACATCCAGGCGATCCCGCCAGCTAAGGGCTCTCCTCTCTCGACCAGGGGCATGAAGTAGTGGCGGAAAAGGGCTATGTTTGGGTGGATTACGACAAAGTTCTCGCAGAGATGTGCGAAAACCGCCATGGTCAGAACGGCGTTGGGGGTGAAATCAAGGAGGTGGAACCCGTAGGTGTTCATGATGTCGTAAAAAAAATCAGAGAAGGGCGGGCAGAGCCCGCAGTAGAAGAACAGCGCGAAGAAGGGGTATCCCTTTGGACACCTTTTCGAAGCAGAAGCGGCGGCGGAGAGTACCTGCGTACGCGGATGCGCTCGCGTCTCCGTCGACCAGAAGAGATAGAACCATTCCCTCAGCTCCTTCGCGGAGAGCTCAGGGGGGAAGGTTGCCCGCTCCTTCCGCAGCGCCTCAAGCCGCAGCGCCTCGGCCGACTTCGCACTCTTCCCGGTCTTCGGAGCCATGGCGGAGGCGGTGGGGGAGGTCGAGGGCGTTGGTGGCGGCGGCGGCGACGGGGGGTGGAGCACTGCTCTCTTTCGGCTTTGGGAAGCGGAGGGGAGCGGCGGAGATTTCTGAGATTGGAACCGCAAGTGGCGAAGGTGGGGGAACTGCCACTGTTTCCCCTGCTTATAAAGAGGAGGAGGCGAATGTTACGCTTTTTCCGAATAAAGAATCACCCACGATCTCTCCCACGACGCCGCATTCGACGCGTGCCGTTACGGGAGGGCGCGGTGGATACGGAGTTAGATACGGTGTGGACCCAGGCCGCGCGTGCCCGTGCCCTATTTTGGGCCTGGCCCAGCAGCGCTCGGCACCGTGTATGGCCCAGGCCCGGGGGCTCCTGTCGGTGTACTAAAGTAGGGGTACCTTAGTATCCCGAACTTATGCACGGGCAGTCGCAGCGCCCCGCGGCAAGGCTTGCCGGGTGCCCGCCAAGATCCTCCATAGTTCCTATTGGAGCCATTCAAGAACAAAGTGTTTTAACTGAGAAGACAAGGCCCTGGCAAGAGGAGCTTGCCGGGAAGGACAAGGCCCCAGCAAGAGGAGCTTGCCGGGAAGGCCAACCAAGGCATTTCAAGGAACTTGCCGCGACGCGCCACGCGTCCTGGCAAGACCCGGCGAGCGACAAGCTTTCGGGCGCGACAAGACAACGACCGCGGCAAGGCGCTTGCCGCGGCGAAGCCACCACTCTGTGCCCACGCTCCAGCGCATCCGTCAACGTGTCGCCACAGGACCGTTCCAGGTGCACGTGGCGAGGAGCTGTGCAGCCAAGCGGTGCGAGGTGGCGAGTGGAGATGACGAGATGGCCATCGTGGCAAGCGGTGGCGCCCCTAACGGTCGCTTTTCTGCACTATTTAGGCGACGCGGACGGGCATTAAATGCTCTTGTCCCCTGCCATCAGAGTTAGGTAGGGTGCGCTGTAGAAGCAGTTGTACCAACCACCCCTTTTACACTTTTACCCCTGCATGCGTTGCCACCTGTCGGTGACCCCTTGAGCCTATAAAAGGAGGCCCATGCGCAACGTAGAAGGGGTTAGACTCATTCGAAACCAGAACACGCCCACGCTCTCGAGGAAGAACATAATACAACCACAAAGCAGCAGTAGGAGTATTATCTCTCCGGAGAGCTCCGAAGCTGGGTAAAATCGCTCGCGTGCCTTGCCTCGATCCGCTCTTCGTGCGCCCTCCGCTCCCTGCCGGACCGAAAGGGGCCCTGCCCCATAGGTGTTCGTTTCCCACGACAGGGAGAAACATCATAAGATCCAACTATAATAGCAAAGCTCGCGATACATCAGGATCGTGCCATAGAGAGAACACGAGAGAGAGAGAGATCAAACACATAGCTACTGGTACATACCCTCAGCCCCGAGGGTGAACTACTCCCTCCTCGTCATGGAGAGCGCTGGGATGATGAAGATGGCCACTGGTGATGGGTTCCCCCTCCGGCAGGGTGCCGGAACGGGCTCCCGAGAGGTTTTTGGTGGCTACAAAGGCTTGCGGCGGCGGAACTCCCGATCTATCTTCCGTGTCGATGTTTTTAGGGTATATGGGAATATATAGGCAAAAGAAGTCGGTCAGGGGAGCCTCAAGGGGCCCACGAGAGGGTAGGGCGCGCCCAGGGGGTGGGCGCGCCCCCCTATCTCATGGCTTCCTCGATGCTCCCCTGGCTTGCACTCCAAGTTTCCTGGGTCACGTTCGTTCCAAAAATCATGCTGCCGAAGGTTTCATTCCGCTTGGACTCCATTTGATATTCCTTTTCTTCGAAATACTGAAAAAGGCAATAAAACAGCAATATGGGCTGGGCCTCCGGTTAATAGGTTAGTCCCAAAAGTAATATAAAAGTTTATAATAAAGCCCGTAATCATTCAAAACAGGTAATAAAATAGCATGAATGCTTTATAAATTATAGATACGTTGGAGACGTATCAACTACTTCCTTACAACTTCCTGTGAGTCACACTGTCTTGTACTACAAATTTTGTTTTTGCTTACTAGCTAGCTAGATGTTAATAATTAAGTGTATAGGGTTTACGATAGTTGATTAATGTTATGCACATGCCCGCTTAATTAAGACATGCAAACGTGTGCGCATGCAGTTTCCACTGGATCTTGTTAGACATTAAAGTTGACAAAGGAACAGTTGAAGTACTGGACTCACTACTGAAAGAAGAAAAAGACTACACTATCATGAAGGGGATAGTCAACAGGTAATTTCAATCATTATTAACTATATCTCGGCCTATTTAGTTCGTCATTTCCTGATATGAACTATTTAATAACCCCTTTAATAGTTTTCTTTGCCGGCGGGCAGAGCTTGGGCAAAGTTCATCAAGGTGACTCCAGGCAAATGGGCAAAAAAGCTGTTTTGGTATCGACCAAAGGTAAGTAATTAAGTAGTACTAGCTAGCTAGCTAGCTACCGTCTCTTTAATTCTTGTTTCAATACCATTAATTAATTATCATGCTTGATTAATCATTATCTGATTCAATTCCATTCTCGTAAAGGCCCTGAAGCAAGTGCAGGGGAATGATCTGTGTGCATTCTACGTTTGCGAGAACATTCGCATGATGGCGTCTGAAAGGAGCAGATCTCAAAGACAGGACTGGTACGTTTGTCAGAACACTATTCACACCATTATCGATATCTAGTCACACAACTAATACACATGCATATTGATATCCTTCTTAACAGTTCAGAGAGGTGCGGGAGCAGCTCCTACCAGCGGAGCGCATACTAGCACTTCAAGAGGAAATAGCAGGATTTTTTTTCGACCAGGTCATAGATCCCAAAGGAGAATACTATTACCCGCTACCGCCCCCATGAACCACTTGTCATCGTGCTCCGAAGGCACCAAGGCAACATGTAGGAGAAATTGTATATGTATATACATGTGTATGTGTGAATAATTATGGTGTTGGTTGTGAGACATTCAATGATATATATTTATATATATATGCGGTTCTACGTACGAGAAAATCTATTTATATATATGCATAACATGTACAATTTGTAGTATCGTAAAATACCAGCAAACAAAATAGAATTAAATGGAAAACACAAAACTAATGGAAAATAAAACCAACCCCCCCCCCCCCCCCGAACATTTAGTACCGGTTGGTGTTACCGACCGGTACTAATTGTCTACCAGCACCCGGGCCTGGCCCGTGCCACGTGGTGGCACTTTAGCGCTGGTTCTTGCCGAACCGGTAGTAAGGGGGGGGGGCTTTAGTCTCCACTCTTTAGTGTCGGTTGTAGAACCGGCACTAAAGGCCCTTACGAACCGGCGCTAAAGCCCGGTTCTGCACTAGTGTCCCCCCGCTATCAATTAATTCCACATACCGACACATGGTTCCCTCACAAACACGCATCCAAGACAAGGCAAAGCATAGACCCAATGAAAACAGGGCAAAAGCAAGGCAAAGCAATTCTAACATAGCTAAAAACTTTTGGGGGGCAACTTCAGATGGTTCCCTTTTTAATACAATGTTTATGCCAAATGGAGCCCAATAATATGTCCCTTGGATAAACATCTCGTGCCTCTGATGGCGAGGAGTTGTGCAGCCAAGCGGTGCGAGGTGGCGAGTGGAGATGACGAGATGGCCATCGTGGCAAGCGGTGGCGCCCCTAACGGTCGCTTTTCTGCACTGTTTAGGCGACGCGGACGGGCATTAAATGCTCTTGTCCCCTGCCGTCAGAGTTAGGTAGGGTGCGCTGTAGAAGCAGTTGTACCAACCACCCCTTTTACACTTTTACCCCTGCATGCGTTGCCACCTGTCGGTGACCCCTTGAGCCTATAAAAGGAGGCCCATGCGCAACGTAGAAGGGGTTCGACTCATTCGAAACCAGAACACGCCCACGCTCTCGAGGAAGAACATAATACAACCACAAAGCAGCAGTAGGAGTATTATCTCTCCGGAGAGCTCCGAAGCTGGGAAAAATCGCTCGCGTGCCTCGCCTCGATCCGCTCTTCGTGCGCCCTCCGCTCCCTGTCGGACCGAAAGGGGCCCTGCCCCATAGGTGTTCGTTTCCCATGACATCTTTGGCATGCCAGGTAGGGGGCGTCGAGGTTGTGTGAACCCGATCCGGCGTTCACGCGAGCCAGATCTTCATCATCTTCATCGACATGCCACCGAAGAAGAAGGCTTCGGAGGTGGCTGCTCCGTCCGCGTCGATTCCACCGCCACCGGAGCAAACGGGCGGTGGGATAGACGCCGGCGGACGAACGGGCGCCGACGAGGAAGCTCAAGCTGCCGTCAGGTCCAAGGACAAGGCCGCGCAAACTTCGGCGTCCGTACACGCACCGCGCCCATCTCAGGAGGCGCGAGACCGACAGCGTCGTGGTACTCGCAGTACCATACGCTCGTTGGACCAAGGTCGAGCTGGCGGATCTCGGGATGCTCAAGACCAGCACGCATGCCAGCTTGCTGGCACGAGCAAGACACGGTCGCCTGAACGGGATCCTGCTCCTCCTAACATAGTTAGAAGTCCGAGCATATCCCGCTCCTCGCACCGTTCGCCACCGCCACCAAAGACTCCAGAAGAAGCGTTGGCTCGAGCCCAACTGCTCCTGGATTACCCTCCGACAGCGGACAAGATCGACGGTTGGAGGGCCACCATTCAGAGCCTCATCGGCTTCGCCAACGGCGACACTCCCCGGCAACCGAGCACATCGAAGCCGCGGCAAGACGCCCAGGCGCGAGCCGATGGCGACAAGACTGGTGGGGGTGCAACCACCGTGCACTCCCCGCCTCGAAGGTCGAGATCGCCGACTCACCGGGTCAACCTCGACACCGACTCCACGGCGTCGTCAGATCCACGAGCTCGTCGCGATCAACGCCAAGTTCTTCAAGAACAACAACAAGAAGACGCTCGTACTCGCATCGAGCGTTGAAGAGAAGCGCGGCGTCAGTCAGACCAGCGCGTTGGGCCCACTGTCGACATGCATGTGCCAGGGGAACCAGGCGACTTGCCGTACGCGGTAGGTTGCCCTGCGTTCACTCGTGAGCTGCGGCAAGTCCAGTGGCCCAGTACCAAGAACTTCAAGCCAGATGTACCAGAGAAGTATGATGGCAGGTTGCATCCGTCGGAGTTCCTCAGCATCTACACCATCACGGTGCAAGCTGCCGGGGGGCACGACGAGAAGATCCTTGCCAACTACTTCCCACTGGTGCTCAAGCCCAATGTCAGATCCTGGCTCATGCACTTGCCGGACGACTCCATCTCCTCATGGGCGGATCTGTGTCATCAGTTTGTCGGCGCCTTCACAGGCGGCCACAGGCCCCATGGCCAGGAGAGCGATCTTCATCTGCTCGCCCAGAAGGAAGGAGAGCCCCTGCGCAAGTACATTCAAAGGTTCAGCCAAGTGCAGCACAACATTCCAGACGTCCACCCTGCCGCGGTCATCAGCGCGTTCCATCAGAACGTGCGTAACCGCAGGATGCGGGAGTAAATGGCGATGTGCAAGATCAGAGACATCAGTGAGCTATATGCCCTGGCCGACAAGTGTGCACGTGCTGAGGAAGGGAGGAAACTCCCCGGAGAGAATGCAGGAGCAGGAGGATCTGACAGTGAGGATGCCGCCCCGGCAAAGAAAAACCGGCGGCAGAACAACAGAAAAAGGAAAGGCAAAGATGTGGTAGCTGTCGAGCAGTCCGGCAACGGAGGTGGCGCCAAGGAAGCAGAACCTGTGGCGGCCGCCGACAAGCAGGGCGGCTCCGACAAGCAATACTGTAAGATCCACCGCACCAAGGGCCATGATCTCCAGAGTTGCAAGAAAGTTGAGCAGCTTGTCGAGCAGCAGAAAGCTGAGTATGAGCGACGCGACAAGGAGAAGGCCCAGGAAGGTACTGGCGGATCTGGCAAGAAGCGTCCCGGCAGGGGAGGACGCCGCGGCAAGGCCAAGCAGCGGCAAGGAGACAGGCCTCCCCGCGGCCGCGACAAGGATGAAGATGAAGACGAAGATGAGGATATGGATGATGACGAGGCCGACGAGCAGGAGTTTTAGAAAGCAACAGAGGTTCTGTGCATTGACGGTGGTGCTTCTCTGCATACTTCGCACCGCCAGCTCAAACAGTGGGTGCGGGGAGTTAATGCAGCAGAACCACCAGTTGAGTCACGCAAGCCTCTGAAGTGGTCCAGCACGCCTATCATCTTTGACATTGAGGACCACCCTGATCGCATAACTGCGGTCGGGTGTTTGCCGATGTTGGTTTCACCAACTATCCGCAACCTCAAGGTCACAAAGATGTTGGTTGACGGTGGGGCCGGCTTGAATCTGATCTCCTCCGCGGTACTCTAGAAGCTCCAGATCCCCGACAGCGAGCTTGAAGAGACCGGCACATTTCAAGGAATCAATCCGGGAAGGAGCAAGCCGAAGGGGAAGATCACGTTGCCAGTGACATTTGGCAGCGAGCTGAATTTCAGGACAGAGAAAGTCACTTTTGACGTTGCTGATTTCCCATTGCCCTACAATGGGATACTCGGCCGTCCAGCGCTCACCAAGTTCATGGCAGCCTCTCATTATGCATACAATATGCTCAAGATGCCAGGTCCGATAAGTGTCATCTCTGTCCCTGGCGACAAGAAAGATGCCCTTATCTGCACCGACAAGATTTACCGGGAAGCAGCAGCCGCAGCAGATCGTAAACCACTTGCCGCTGAAGCTCCCGGGGGGAAGAAGAAGACCAAGTCCGGCAAGAGCTCTGATGCCCACTCCGGCAAGCGCACCTCTTCGGAGTGCTGCGCTACCGTCGAGGACGCACCATCGAGCTCCACCGGCAAGTGTAGGAAGACAAAGACAGCTTCACCAGAGACCAAGAAAGTGGCCGCCAAGGAGGACGGCACTGGTGGTACCTTCACCATCAGTGCCACGCTTGACCCTAAATAGGAAAGCGCGCTCGTTGCTTTCCTGCGGGCGAATGTCGATGTGTTTGCATGGCAACCGTCTGACATCCCCGGTGTTCCCAGGAAAGTAATTGAGCACCACCTTGCCGTCTGTCCTCACGCGCGGCCCGTCAAGCAGAAAGTCAGAAAGCAAGCAGTGGAGCACCAAGAATTCATCGCAGAAGAGATCAAGAAGTTGGAAACAGCAGGCCTTGTCAGAGGAGTGCTCCATCCTACGTGGCTGGCCAATCCTGTAGTCGTGCGCAAGGCGAACGGAAAATGGAGGCTTTGTATTGACTTCACTGATGTTAATAAAGATTGTCCCAAAGATCCATTTCCCTTGCCGCGCATTGACCAGATTGTCGACTCCACGGCAGGATGTGATTTGCTTTCATTTCTTGATGCATATTCAGGATATCATCAGATCTTCATGGCAGAAGAGGATGAGGAGAAAACCGCATTCATTACCCCATGTGGCACATACTGTTTTGTACGGATGCCTTTCGGACTAAAGAATGCTGGTTCAACGTTTGCAAGGGTAGTTCACGAAGCTTTTGAGCCACAGTTGCACAGAAATGTAGAAGCTTACATGGATGACATAGTGGTCAAGAGCAAAGACAGAGCAACTCTGATCCAAGATTTGGACGAGACCTTTGCAAATCTGCGCAAGATCAACCTCAAGCTCAACCCCGAGAAGTGTGTGTTTGGAGTCCCCTCCGGCAAGCTTCTCGGGTTCTTTGTGTCTCAGCGGGGAATTGAAGCCAACCCCGACAAGATCAAGGCCATTGAGCAGATTGAAGCACCGAAGCGCGTCAAGGATGTACGAAGGCTTGCCGGCTGCGTGGCTGCTCTCAGCAGGTTTATCTCTAAGTCTGCTGAGCGCGCCCTGCCATTTTTCAAAATATTGAAAAAGGCAGGTCCAATGAAATGGACTCTGGAAGCGGAGGCTGTGCTGCAGGACTTGAAGAGGTACCTGTCCTCCACTCCAATACTTGTCGCACCTAAGCCACAAGAGAAGTTGTTGCTGTATCTAGCAGCAACCAATCAAGTGGTTAGTGCTGCGCTAGTAGCGGAAAGGGAGGCGGATGATGAGCCAGCGGCCACGGCAAGGGCGTCTAGCGACAAGCAGGGGGCCTCCCCGACAAGCTCTGGTCCCGACAAGGATGGATCTGTGCAGCCACAAAAAGAGAAGCAGAAGAAAATGGTGCAGCGCCCAGTTTACTTTGTTAGTTCCCTTCTGCAGGGGGCTAGATCAAGGTACTCTGATGTGCAGAAATTGCTTTTTGGCCTTCTCATGGCCTCGAGGAAGCTGCGCCATTACTTCCAAGCACATGAGATCACAGTTGTCACTCGCTTTCCGTTGAAGAGGATATTGCAGAACCCAGAAGCAACAGGCAGGATTGTCGAGTGGGCACTAGAACTGTCAAGCTTTGGCCTCAAGTTCGAGAGTACTTCAACTATCCAGAGCCGAGCATTGGCAGAATTTATAGCAGAATGGGCGCCAACACCTGATGAAGAAATTCCGGAAACGAGCATCCCCGTCAAGGAAGCAAGTAGAGAATGGATCATGTACTTTGATGGTGCCTTCTCGCTGCAAGGAGCCGGTGCGGGCATATTACTTGTCGCACCCACCGGAGAGCACCTCAAGTACGTGGTCCAGATGCACTTTCCCAAGGAGCAAGCGACAAACAATACTGCAGAGTATGAAGGTTTGCTTGCCGGACTCAGGATCGCGGCAGACCTTGGGATCAAGAAGCATATTGTCAGGGGTGACTCGCAGCTTGTCGTCCGCCAAGTAAACAAAGACTATCAGAGTCCATTGATGGAAGCTTACATTGATGAAGTGAGAAAGTTGGAAGAACACTTTGACGGCCTGCAGATGGAACATGTTCCGAGAGCTCAGAACGACATTGCAGATGGCCTGTCAAAGTGCGCCGCACTCAAGTTACCTGTGGAACCAGGGATCTTTGTGCTCAAGCTGACTCAACCATCTGTAACACCATCAACTGGACAGAACAAGAAGAGGAAGTTGATTTCCGGTGACTACTTTCCGGCAGAGCTCCCCGAAGCCGCCGCTAAGAAGGTCCCCAAGATCAACACAAAGAGTGCTGAGGAGCAGTCTGCTCCGACAAGCCCTAGGGTTTGCTCCGTTGAAGCAGACGCTCCCGACAAGTTTTGCTACGGCAAGCTTGCCGGGGAACATCAAGCTCCGGCTGAGCCGCAGGTCCTTGCCGTAGAAGCAGATGTTCCCGCAGCAGCATTTGTGCCTTTAGTCCTTGTTGTCGAGCCGCAAGCTCCAGCATGGGCACAGCAGATTGTCCGTTTCCTTCAGACAGGAGAACTTCCCGAAGAGTAAGAAGAAGCGGAGAGAGTAGCCCGGCAATCAAGTATGTACCAGTTTGTCGACGACATACTGTACAGAAGAAGATTCAACGGAGTGAAATTGTAGTGCATTCCCCGGGAAGATGGACAAAAGCTGTTGGCGGAGATACATGGAGGCATATGTGGTCATCACATTGGCGCAAGAGCACTTGCCGGCAAAGCATTCCGGCAAGGTTTCTTTTGGCCGACAGCTCTCCAGGATGCAACTGCACAAGTAACCAAGTGTGAAGCGTGCCAGTTCCACTCCAAGCAGATACACCAGCCAGCTCAAGCTCTCCAGACGATCCCTTTATCCTGGCCATTTTCGGTCTGGGGGCTCGATATCCTCGGCCCCTTTCCCCGAGCTGTCGGGGGCTTTGAGTACTTGTACGTTGCAATCGACAAGTTCACAAAGTGGCCGGAAGTGGAAGCAGTGAGGAAGGTGACAGCACAGTCAGCAGTCAAGTTCTTTAGGTCGATTGTTTGCCGTTTCGGAGCCCCTAACAGGATCATCACCGACAATGGCACACAATTCACGAGCCGCACCTTCATGCAGTACGTCCAAGATCTTGGCGCTAAGGTCTGCTTTGCTTCTGTTGCTCACCCGAGAAGCAATGGTCAAGCGGAGAGGGCAAACGCTGAAGTGTTGTGCGGGCTCAAGACCAGGACTTTCGACAGGCTGCACAAGTGCGGAAAGAACTGGATTGAGGAGCTGCCGGTGGTTCTTTGGTCGATCAGGACGACGCCAAATCGAGCCACTGGCCAGACACCTTTCGCTCTAGTTTATGGAGCAGAGGCAGTTCTCCCCACGGAACTCGTATACGGATCGCCTCGAGTGCTCGCTTATGATGAGCTTGAGCAAGAGCAGCTGCGACAAGATGACGCGCTGCTCCTTGAGGAAGATCGTCTTTAGGCTGCTGTACGAGCTGCTCGATACCAGCAAGCTTTGCGCCGCTACCATAGCCGCAAAGTTAATGCCAGAAGTCTCGAGGAAGGCGACCTTGTTCTTCGGCGTGTTCAATCCGCCAAGAATTCCAACAAGTTGACGCCGAAGTGGGAAGGCCCTTATCGGGTAAAGCGAGTCACTAGGCCTGGCGCTGTCCGCCTTGAGACCGAAGATGGCTTTCCGGTGAGCAACTCCTGGAACATTGAGCATCTTCGTAAGTTTTACCCATAAGGAGCGGTTGCCGGAACCTGTTCCGGCAACCACCTTTTGTACAAGCCTTGCCGCTGTTGCATGTAACCCTTTGTACAAAGCAGGGCGCAGATCCCATGCATAAATAAAGATCATATGCTCCGCACATCTTGTCAAATTGCATGCTTTCTATTCTTTGCATGTATTATCTGACACTTTATGCAGCACTTGCCCCCGGTAAGCAATAACGAGCCTTAAGGCTCCATATCTTTATTTTCTCTTCTTTCTTTTTCCCAAAAGGAAGGTTCCCTCGCCCACAAGTTCACCAGGGGGGGAGGAGAAGATAATGGTGTGGACCAGGCGTCGTTCAAGAAAGTATCGCCTTGCCGGGACGAAAGCGACACAAAAGCTAAGCTGCCAAAGTTTGAGCACAATCAGTTTTAAAAAAAAATTAAGTTATCTTCCTTGAACGACCGTGCTTTGTATGGAAAACCTGTGCGCGGAGGAACCAACTCATAGCTAGTTGCGCCCTTACTTTGTTTCGAGTCCGCTCAACAACTTAAGTGTGCTGCGACTAGTTGCGACAAGGTTTCTTGCCGGAAGCAGCACCGCCAGCAGGCTACTGATGTTCCGCACTCAGCGCTCGCGGCAAGGGTGCCTACGCCGGCAAGTTCCCTGGGAGCGTAGGGTAAAAACATACAAAGGAAGGAATCAAGTAAAGGAAATCACATAGCAAATACTGCCCAAGATAAAGTTATATTACAAAGGTAACTTGTCGCAGCACTGACTAAATTGTTCTGATAACATAAATGGCAGCGGCAAGGAAAGGAGAAAACACGCGGCCTAATCTACGCGACCGCCATCAACCCTCCTGACTTCATTCACCTTGTCCACAATGGGTGCGACAAGGGCCTTGAGCTCTTCAAGATCAGCACCCGCCGGCAGCTTCTTGAGGACGTTGGTGAGGTTGAGGCCTAGGTTGCGGAAGACCACCTTCACCAGCACCTTCTCCAGAACTCTGGCGCAGATCGTGCGCGAATCGCCGGCCAGCTGCTTTGGGATCCTTTCCCGGAGTTGCTGGAGGGCCGTCGCCACGCCCTTGAAGAACAGAGTGAGCTTGGCGCTGGGCTGGAGGTTCTCGTCGGAGGAGTACCCGAAGCCCTCCATTTCCAGTTGCGTCAGCTCCTCGTCAATGACCGCGGCAATGTTCACGAGGCCCTCCGTCCAGAGCTCCACAGTGTCCCTGAAGGTGTTCTGGGTCTCGGCGGCCCTCGTCAGCAGCGCCTCGTTGGCCTTGATCTCCTCCTTCAAGTCCTCCTCCCGCTTCTTGGCGCCGTCCAGCGTCTCAGTCAGCGTGGCCAGCTTCAGCTCCAGATCAGCATTTGAATCTTTGGCGGCGCTCAGCTCTTTGCCCCTCTCGAGGAGACGACCCTGCAGCTCACCATGAGCAAGGGCGTCCTTCTCGCGCTCGCGCTGGAGCGCGGCAAGCTCTTCATTATTCACCTTGAGAGTGGCTTCTAGTTGCGTCACCTTCACCTTCAGCTCCTTCTTGGCAGCCTCGGCAGCTGCAGCAGCATCCTTCGCTTCCTTGAGGGCCCCGCCAAGTGTCTCCTCGCGCACGGCAAGCTCCTCCTCATAGTTGTCCAGATTGACTTTCCGCTGTGTCAGCTCGCCTTCCCGCACGGACAGCTCCTCGGCGGCAAGCCGCTGTTGCTCTTCGACTTCTGCCTTCTCGAGGATGAAAGCCTTCCGCGCCTCGACAAGCTGCGCCCTCTCCTCTGCGATGGACCGGAGGGCCTCTTGGTTGCGACTCTGAAGCTCCTCCGCATGCTTCTCAATGTCAACTCCCGCCTGCGCGACAAACGCTTCCCGAGACTCCAGTTTGGCTTGTCGGGCGCGGTAGAGCGACAACAGCCTCCGCAGCAGCTGTTCCTCCTCAGGCTCGCCGCTGCTGCTGCTTGGATTGTCGACCATTGTCAACCCAGCGGAGGCAAGCACTTCTCCGTCAAAAGCCTCTCCTTCAACCGGCGCCCTGGATCTCGAAGGCCAGGGGAGCTTGATGAAGATACCGTCGCCGGCCTTCAAGTAGGCGCCGGGCTGGGGCTCTTCAGAGCCTGGCGCTGCGTCAGCGGCGGAGGGATCGGCGGTCGGCGTAGCGCCTTGCGCTCCTGCGGCCCCAGGGTCGTCAGTGCGATCGCCGGATCCCTCGCCAGCTCCTGCGCCGGCAGCCTTGGCGGCCTCTTCGTCGGCTGGATCATCAGCGCTGGCCTCTTCTTCGGTGGCGGTGGCATCGTCAGTGTTTCCGCGCATGTTCTCTTCGCTGGTGGCCTCGCTCTCCATCGGCTCCGTGGAGGGAGGATCTGAAGGCAGGAAGAGGGAGAAAGAGTCAAGCAAATATCCAAAAAGACGAATCGGAATAAGAAGAACCCAAGGGAAGTTTTCCGACAAGAAGGATTACCTGTGCTGGGCTATGTAGTCATGGGCTCCACCACTGGGGGATCGCTGGTCCCGTCCCTTGCCGGAGAACTACTCCTTGCCGGGGACCTCTCCCTTGCCGGAGAGCGCTCCCTTGCCGGGGAATCCTCCCTTGGCGGCGTAGTTAAAGCAGATAGCACCTCGGGAGCGGCTTCTGGTTGTTCCTGGTGGGCCTGTTCTGCTCCTACACAAGCAAACCAACAATCAAGATATCAGCAAGGAAAGAACACCCATGCGCGCCTGACAGCGGGAAGTAAAATTACATACTTACGCTGGGGGCTGCGCTGGGGGCTGCTTCGGGGAGTAATTGCCGGGTCCGACAAGGTGGTATCGGACGTGCCCTCTGTCATCACAGCAGGATCGTCCTCGATGACAACCACGGGGACCTTGGCTCTCTTCGCCACTCTCTGGGCCAGAGTCCTGAAAAGGAACAAGGTTCAGAAGAAAGCAGATCAAATACAAGACAAGAAACAGCAAGAATTGAAGAAATACAAACACAACAGAGAAACTTACTCCTCTTCTTCCTCCTCGTCGGAGCTGTGCGCGGAGAGATCGAAGTCCAGTACTCTTTCGGCGCGACGAGGCGGAGGAGTAGGCTCCCTTGGCCGCTTGGCGGGAGCTGCGGCAGGATCAGAAGCGGCGGCCCGAGAGGACCCCGCTCCAGTTGCCGGCGCGGCGTGAGATGCTCCCGCGGCAACGGTGCTTGTCACGGTGGAGCGTGTCCCGCGGCGCGGCGGCTGTTGGCCCGTCTGCCGCCCTGCTATGTCTCCGGTCCTGCGGAGGCGCCTTCTTGGTGGAGCTGGGGGCTGCACTGGGAGCTCCGCTTGCGGCAAGTTGCTTGAAGACGGCTGGCCGCTTGCACCCTCGGCGGGCTCGCTCGATTCGGCTTCGGGCTCTCCCTCGCCGATGACCTCCCCGACAAGCTCGTCTCGATCGGCAAGGCTTGCCGCCTCGGCTGCCTCTACCTCTTCCACAGTAAACCCAAATTCGCCCGCGGCGGCGACCGCCGCCGCCTCTTCCGCCCTGGTGGCAATGCGCCACATCTCATCGTCGGTGGTATCGCGGGTGAGGATCCTCTGCTCGTCGGCGCGGACCGCCACCTCCACCAAGCTATCGAAGAACTGCTGCACTACGTCGTCGGCGGGCTCCTGCCAAGTTGGAATAATTCCATGCGAGTCGCACTCCGGCATCATTGCGCGGATGCGATCGAGCGAGGAGTTGTTGCACAACGGGACGATGCCCTGCGGCAGCCTGAACCACTCGGGATGATTGGGGTCGTGCTTGAACAGCTCCTTGAGCGTCCCATCCAACTCCAAGACAGTAAAAATGAAGTTGAGGCCCGGACGCAGCCTCATGATATCCGCCGGACCCCCGAACAGCCAGGCGGGTCTCCCCCTCTCCTGCAGAGGGGCGATGCGGCGGCGAAGAAAGTCCGCGCCAACAGCGCCCACAGTGAGCCCGACAAGCCTGAGTCGCAAGATCCGGGTGGTGGCGATCTTCAGTCTAGCATCGTCCACCGCCAAGGCGCTCCAATCGTTGTCGCGCACTGCTAGAGTTTGGCGCAGGGCAGTGAACGACTGCGGGTTCTCATCAACAATCCAACACCATTCCGCCCTCCACTCCTCCCATTTGCTGCGGAGCTCCCCCTCCAGATAGACCTCCTTCATGCCGACCCACGACATCCAAGCGATCCCGCCAGCTAAGGGCTCTCCTCTCTCGACCCGGGGCATGAAGTAGTGGCGGAAAAGGGCTACGTTTGGGTGGATTCCGACAAAGTTCTCGCAGAGATGTGCGAAAACCATGGTCAGAACGGCGTTGGGGGTGAAATCAAGGAGGTGGAACCCGTAGGTGTTCATGATGTCGTAAAAGAAATCAGAGAAGGGCGGGCAGAGCCTGCAGTAGAAGAACAGCGCGAAGAAGGGGTATCCCTTTGGACACCTTTTTGAAGCAGAAGCGGCGGCGGAGAGTACCTGCGTACGCGGATGCGCTCGCGTCTCCGTCGACCAGAAGAGATAGAACCATTCCCTCAGCTCCTTCGCGGAGAGCTCAGGGGGGAAGGTTGCCCGCTCCTTCCGCAGCGCCTCAAGCCGCAGCGCCTCGGCCGACTTCGCACTCTTCCCGGTCTTCGGAGCCATGGCGGAGGCGGTGGGGGAGGTCGAGGGCGTTGGTGGCGGCGGCGGCGACGGGGGGTGGAGCACTGCTCTCTTTCGGCTTTGGGAAGCGGAGGGGAGCGGCGGAGATTTCTGAGATTGGAACCGCAAGTGGCGAAGGTGGGGGAACTGCCACTGTTTCCCCTGCTTATAAAGAGGAGGAGGCGAACGTTACGCTTTTTCCGAATAAAGAATCACCCATGATCTCTCCCCCGACGCCGCATTCGACGCGTGCCGTTACGGGAGGGCGCGGTGGATATGGAGTTAGATACGGTGTGGACCCAGGCCGCGCGTGCCCGTGCCCTATTTTGGGCCTGGCCCAACAGCGCTCGGCACCGTGTATGGCCCAGGCCCGGGGGCTCCTGTCGGTGTACTAAAGTAGGGGTACCTTAGTATCCCGAACTTGTGCACGGGCAGTCGCAGCGCCCCGCGGCAAGGCTTGCCGGGTGCCCGCCAAGATCCTCCGTAGTTCCTATTGGAGCCATTCAAGAACAAAGTGTTTTAACTGAGAAGACAAGGCCCTGGCAAGAGGAGCTTGCCAGGAAGGACAAGGCCCCGGCAAGAGGAGCTTGCCGGGAAGGCCAACCAAGGCATTTCAAGGAACTTGCCGCGACGCGCCGCGCGTCCTGGCAAGACCCCGCGAGCGACAAGCTTTCGGGCGCGACAAGACAACGACCGCGGCAAGGCGCTTGCCACGGCGAAGCCACCACTCTGTGCCCACGCTCCAGCGCATCCGTCAACGTGTCGCCACAGGACCGTTCCAGGTGCACGTGGCGAGGAGCTGTGCAGCCAAGCGGTGCGAGGTGGCGAGTGGAGATGACGAGATGGCCATCGTGGCAAGCGGTGGCGCCCCTAACGGTCGCTTTTCTGCACTGTTTAGGCGACGCGGACGGGCATTAAATGCTCTTGTCCCCTGCCGTCAGAGTTAGGTAGGGTGCGCTGTAGAAGCAGTTGTACCAACCACCCCTTTTACACTTTTACCCCTGCATGCGTTGCCACCTGTCGGTGACCCCTTGAGCCTATAAAAGGAGGCCCATGCGCAACGTAGAAGGGGTTCGACTCATTCGAAACCAGAACACGCCCACGCTCTCGAGGAAGAACATAATACAACCACAAAGCAGCAGTAGGAGTATTATCTCTCCGGAGAGCTCCGAAGCTGGGTAAAATCGCTCGCGTGCCTCGCCTCGATCCGCTCTTCGTGCGCCCTCCGCTCCCTGCCGGACCGAAAGCGGCCCTGCCCCATAGGTGTTCCTTTCCCACGACAGGGAGAAACATCATAAGATCCAACTATAATAGCAAAGCTCGCGATACATCAGGATCGTGCCATAGAGAGAACACGAGAGAGAGAGATCAAACACATAGCTACTGGTACATACCCTCAGCCCCGAGGGTGAACTACTCCCTCCTCGTCATGGAGAGCGCTGGGATGATGAAGATGGCCACTGGTGATGGGTTCCCCCTCCGGCAGGGTGCCGGAACGGGCTCCCGAGAGGTTTTTGGTGGCTACAGAGGCTTGCGGCGGCGGAACTCCCGATCTATCTTCCGTGTCGATGTTTTTAGGGTATATGGGAATATATAGGCAAAAGAAGTCGGTCAGGGGAGCCTCAAGGGGCCCACGAGAGGGTAGGGCGCGCCCAGGGGGTGGGCGCGCCCCCCTATCTCATGGCTTCCTCGATGCTCCCCTGGCTTGCACTCCAAGTTTCCTGGGTCACGTTCGTTCCAAAAATCATGCTGCCGAAGGTTTCATTCCGCTTGGACTCCATTTGATATTCCTTTTCTTCGAAATACTGAAAAAGGCAATAAAACAGCAATATGGGCTGGGCCTCCGGTTAATAGGTTAGTCCCAAAAGTAATATAAAAGTTTATAATAAAGCCCGTAATCATTCAAAACAGATAATAAAATAGCATGAATGCTTCATAAATTATAGATACGTTGGAGACGTATCAACTACTTCCTTACAACTTCCTGTGAGTCACACTGTCTTGTACTACAAATTTTGTTTTTGCTTACTAGCTAGCTAGATGTTAATAATTAAGTGTATAGGGTTTACGGTAGTTGATTAGTGTTATGCACATGCCCGCTTAATTAAGACATGCAAACGTGTGCGCATGCAGTTTCCACTGGATCTTGTTAGACATTAAAGTTCACAAAGGAACAGTTGAAGTACTGGACTCACTACTGAAAGAAGAAAAAGACTACACTATCATGAAGGGGATAGTCAACAGGTAATTTCAATCATTATTAACTATATCTCGGCCTATTTAGTTCGTCATTTCCTGATATGAACTATTTAATAACCCCTTTAATAGTTTTCTTTGCCGGCGGGCAGAGCTTGGGCAAAGTTCATCAAGGTGACTCCAGGCAAATGGGCAAAAAAGCTGTTTTGGTATCGACCAAAGGTAAGTAATTAAGTAGTACTAGCTAGCTAGCTAGCTAACATCTCTTTAATTCTTGTTTCAATACCATTAATTAATTATCATGCTTGATTAATCATTATCTGATTCAATTCCATTCTCGTAAAGGCCCTGAAGCAGGTGCAGGGGAATGATCTGTGTGCATTCTACGTTTGCGAGAACATTCGCATGATGGCGTCTGAAAGGAGCAGATCTCAAAGACAGGACTGGTACGTTTGTCAGAACACTATTCACACCATTATCGATATCTAGTCACACAACTAATACACATGCATATTGATCTCCTTCTTAACAGTTCAGAGAGGTGCGGGAGCAGCTCCTACCAGCGGAGCGCATACTAGCACTTCAATAGGAAATAGCGGGATTTTTTCTCGACCAGGTCATAGATCCCAAAGGAGAATACTATTACCCGCTACCGCCCCCATGAACCACTTGTCATCGTGCTCCGAAGGCACCAAGGCAACATGTAGGAGAAATTGTATATGTATATACATGTGTATGTGTGAAAAATTATGGTGTTGGTTGTGAGACATTCGATGATATATATTTATATATATATATATATATATATATATATGCGGTTCTACGTACGAGAAAATCTATTTATATATATGCATAACATGTACAATTTGTAGTATCATAAAATACCAGCAAACAAAAAAGAATTAAATGGAAAACACAAAACTAATGGAAAATAAAACCAACCCCCCCCCCCCCCCAAACATTTAGTACCGGTTGGTGTTACCGACCGGTACTAATTGTCTACCAGCACCCGGGCCTGGCCCGTACCACGTGGTGGCACTTTAGCGCTGGTTCTTGCCGAACCGGTAGTAGGGGGGGGGGGGGCTTTAGTCTCCACTCTTTAGTGTCGGTTGTAGAACTGGCACTAAAGGCCCTTACGAACCGGCGCTAAAGCCCGGTTCTGCACTAGTGTCCCCCCGCTATCAATTAATTCCACATACCGACACATGGTTCCCTCACAAACACGCATCCAAGACAAGGCAAAGCATAGACCCAATGAAAACAGGGCAAAAGCAAGGCAAAGCTATTCTAACATAGCTAAAAACTTTTGGGGGGCAACTTCAGATGGTTCCCTTTTTAATACAATGTTTATGCCAAATGGAGCCCAATAATATGTCCCTTGGATAAACATCTCGTGCCTCTGATGGATCATGTTCAGTTCCTACTCAGCCACTCAGGTGTTGTTGTAGTTTGAATGAAGACAAATTTCATGTACATTTTTAGTGGTACTAAACATTTTTTAACATTACATATACATTTTTATGAAAATGTCACAAACACATTTTTGAAACCTGTGAACATTTTCTATAAATGTAACTTACATTTTTAAATTTAAGCGAAATGTTTAAATGCATGTGGATTTTTCTTCAAATGTCTGATATTTTATTAATTTCACAAACAAAATCATACACATGATTAGCATTTTCCTATACACATTTAAAAAAATAGAATACATGATTAACATTTTTTAAAATTCTATGCAAAGTATTTTTTCTATATATATGTGTGTAAAATTTCTTCCTTATCTAACACGAATACTAGAATTTGTTCCCTTTGTAACACTTCCCTCCATTTTGACCAATAACGGTGTTAAGTGACACATGAGAAGACGATTTTATCGCTCATGCAACTCGTGGCCAATATTATTCACATACTAAAAAGCAATAACTTTTTCTGTTGTTCAATGCAAACATGCAAAAATACATATCATGGATTTAAATTATTTGACAATTTAGTTCAAAAATTGGGCAGAACCTCCCATGTAATTTGATGCATATTCCTATCCCACAATTCACATATACATATTTTTCAACAAACTCATTCAGATTTGCACATAAATATCTAGGCTCACATCCAAGTAAACATATATCAGTTACAACATAACCAGGTACACACATATTAGTCCAAGTCCACACATATAGCATACTCTACATCATATGAGCAACACAAAAGGACTGTCATCATATCCAGGTTCGCATACGTAGTCCAAGTCCATACATACATGATATGGACTGCACAAAAGGTGACTCGAGTCACATACATGAGTCCAAGTCCACACAATATGACATGAGCAGGAACAAAAGTGATTTTAAGTGAAAGAAATGAGATGAAGTTCAGAAGCTAAGCCTTCTTTTGCTTCTTGTGCTCATTGCAGGGTTGGCTGGTTTAGTTTTTTTTTTCTTCTAGTGCCCATTTCAGGGCTGTCAAATGGCACCATAAGACGACTTTCATCCTTTTTAGCAAGCTCCATCTTCTTTGTGGCCCTTACCTTCCCTGATCTGCACTGGTCCATGTATGGCAGCAGTAATTTTAGAGCAAATAACAACATGAACTATGCATAATATGTGATATTAAAATTCAGAATTAGCAAAGGTCACCTTTTACGCCCTTTTCCATTGTTCTTATTTGTAGTCCCCAAAGTTTGGTTATGTTTTCCCTTCTTCTTGGTTGTAATTTCTAGCTTTGGCTACAGATTAGATGAATACACACAAATCAAACTCAGTTTTTATTTGGCACAAATCAAACTTAGTTTACATTTGCAGCAACATAGGTGTAGAATTGCTAACCAATAGCGGCTGGTAGTGCTTCATCACCTCTTGGCACAATGGATGACTCGGTTGATTTGGTAGTCTTCCTCCTCTTATTTTGTGGTTCTCTACACGAGCAATAAGAAAGTAGCTAAAATTCATAGTTGATTACAAAACAGAAATGCAAGAGAGTAGTTAACATGCAATAAGAAAGTAGAATGCATAGTTGATTACCTTACATCCAGCAAAGCAGCAATGTCATCTTTGTTCCCCTTCTTGCACTTTTGCCAATGGTGCCCGCATTCCTTACAAATAGGGCATAAGTTCTTGCCACTTTTCCTCTTTTTCTCACTACAACCCTTATGCCTCTCTGTATGGGGCTGACTAGCTACGGCTTTTATCAAGGGTGGATGCATGAAGAATCCATGGTTAGATTCAGGCCACTGGGCCTTGTCACACATAGCAGGATTAGTTGGCCATAAGATGCTCTAAACTTGTCAATGGAGTAATATGAGTCCACATAATTTTGTATATGCGCATTGACAAGTGATGCGATGAATGCTAGAGCATGTTTGCAAGGAAGGCTAGAAACTTGCCATTTTCTATAAGAACATGTGTTCACATGCAAGTTGACGACAAACCTAAACCCGCTGCCTCCCAATTGAGTAACTTTAGCAACTTCTTCCGAGCTTTCTACCACCTCCAAGTTTAACTCTCAACTCTTTGCATTCAACTTCTTAATTATGTGGGGCAAAATTAAGCCAACTAACTTCTTTGCTACTTTTCTCACGTGATTCCACATGATCATAATCATCTGCCTAAGCTTCTCCATTAAGTCGTCCAAGTTCAAACACTTGTGGTGCTTAATCCAATTATTGAAGCACTCTGCCAGGTTGTTGGTTACATAGTCCACCTTGTAAATGGTTGAGAACTGGCTCCTAGTCCACAACCTAGTGTGCCACTTCCTAAGATATAAATGTGTTCCATGAGTAAGATGCAACCCAAAGGTGGTCATCAAATACCTTTCCATGATACTTATTCTTGAAGTTTGACACCAAGTGAAACATGCATTCCCTATGTTCTACCTCTGGGAAAACTTCCTTCACCCATGTCATCACCGCCTGCCCGGTATCAGTGCCGATGGCTAAACCCCTTGGTGATCGTATGGCTTGCCTAAGCAATTCCGTGAACCAGATCCAGTTCTCATTTATTTCAGAATCAAAAATTCCAAAACAAAGTGGATACATCCAATTATGTCCATCTACAACAATAGTACTAGCCAGTTGCCCCTTAAACCTGCCTGTTAAGAATGTGCAATCTACTGCCAAATACGGCTTTCAACCACTTAGGAATCAATCTATGCAAGGTTTCAAACCAAAGAAGAACCTTCTAAACCTCATTTTTCCTTTTATAGTGTAATGATCAATCTGAACTATGCTACCAGGGCAAGAGATTTCAACTTGTGCTTTAGACCTATACAAATTGTCAAAGTTGCTATCCCAATTACCATACAGTTCTTTCAAAGCTAGCTTCTTACCCATATATACTCTCTTGTAGCAGACGTCAACCTTGTGGTGTTCTTTAATCTTCTTATGTAATGTCTTCGGTCCGAGAGTATCATCTTCAATCAGCCAATCCTTCACCTTATCGCATACCAATGCTTGGTTCCATTCATCATCTTCTTTTTGCTTCTTGTACTAGAGCAATCATGATCACATGGGTTTTTCTTCACCTTCAAAAGAGAAAACACATGTAATTAGCTAAAAACACTTCACAATTATGGAAGAAATGTTCACAAATGGTTAAAGTTAAACAATTACCATTACAATACACTTGTCCTCCATCGTAGAAGCATGTATCCTCCATGGACAATTATATGCATCCCGTCTTGAACAATAGCCCCTAAGCCGGTGAGGTGTACTATATGTGGTGTTAATCTCAAATTCAAGTTTGATTGCATGCTGAGAAAGTGCCAACTTGAACATTTTCATGCTGGGATATGTAAAGTTGTCATTTGAGGGTCTAATTTGTCGTACTCTACATGTGGAGTAAGGTCTGCCTCATGCAACTCCTCATCCTCCTCTACTTCAGCATCCTCTACTTAATCATCCTCCACCTCACTCTTAGCCTCGCTATCATCCTCAAAAATATAGTCATCATCCTTTTCTTTATTAGGACAAAGAACCACATTTAAGGGCATAGGTTCATCCACTTCATACATATTCTCCTCACCAATACCAACATGCCTATTTCAGGTCTTGGGTTGCGAAGGTAAGTATCATCCTCTTGTTCTATATTTTCATTAGGTTGGCTATGCACGTCACTATGCCACTCAGTGATAGACTCATACGGTTCAGACGGATCACAATATGCAAAGATAATATGCAACACCTTTGTCTCCGAGTGTTTCTCAAACATAAGCATTAAATCTTGGTCAGATTTTACTTTTGGACAGATGTTTAAAGCATCATCATACTACTGCACAAGTGCAGCTTCCAAATTAACCGGAGGGTACTGCTCTACAATTGATTCAACCAAATCCTTATAGTTTCTCAAGTCACAAACAATGACCTTCTCTAAACAAAAACATCGATGTTTTCTCAAGTTTTTTTGTCAAACAATTTATTTTTTAGTGAATAACTTGAATTTGGATCTGTCCAGTGAATTAAAGAGAAACTTAACTCAAATTAAGTGAACAAACCTGTGCATGAGTATTGCTAATTAGTTTTGATTATCAACTGAAATTAAGTGAACAAACCTATGCATGAGTAATCCTAGACAGTTCAATCATTGCTACTAGTATAAAGGCGATGAATGATCATTGCTATTAGTACAAACATCATACAAACCTACTGAGTCCCATGAACTTACCCATCCGGACACGCCATAAGGGTTGAACAATTTTTAATAGACGGTGAACATTTTTCTGAATACATGTTTGAACAATTGCTAAGTTAGCATTGTACATTTGTGTATATGCATAGTAAAATTTCTTGTAATACATTAAACATTTTACATCAACATTTTTATAATGCAGAAATATCTCCTTCCCATATAACATCTAGTGCAATTAATACTTATAGTGCGACCCATATCAAATTTTCGCTTACAGTGCACTTATACATCACCATAGCCCACTATGAAATGAATGTTATCACGTATCTGCCAGATGATATAAGCATATTCATTCCAGTTATTCCCCCCGCTATCAATTAATGTCATATACCAGCAGATGGATCTCTCTTTCTTTTCACAAACACACATTCAAGACAAGGCAAAGCATAGACCCAGTGAAAACAGGGCAAAAAGCAAGGCAACACTAGTCTAACCTAGCTAAAAACTTTTGGGGGGCAACTGCAGATGGTTCCCTTTTTAAAATAAAGTTTATGCCAAATGGAGCCCAATAATGTGTCCCCTGGATAAATGGCTCACGCCTATGGTGGATCATGTTCGCTTCCTACTCAGCCGCTCAAGTGTTGTTGTTGTTTGTCCGGAATGAAGAAAAATTTCATGTACATTTTTTAACGGTACTAAACACTTTAAAACATTACGTATACTCCCTCTGTTCCTAAATATAAGTCTTTTTACACATTTCAAATGGACTACAACATGTATGTAGACATATTTTAGAGTGTAGATTCACTCATTGTGTTCCGTATGTAGTCATTTGTTGAAATCTCTAAAAACACTTATATTTGGGAACGGAGGGAGTACATTTTTATGAAAATGTCACAAACACGTTTGTGAAACATGTGAACGTTTTGTATAAATGTAACCTACATTTTTTAGAATTATGCGAAATGTTTTAATGCATGTAGATTTTTTTAAATGTCTTATGTTTTATTAATTTCACAAAAATATTCATACACATGATTAGCATTTCTATATACACGTTTAAAAAAATAGAATGCATGATTAATATTTTTAAGATTCTATGCAAAGTATTTTCCGATATATATGTGTCTGTAGAATATTATCTAATATAAACAAATTAGAAAAGTAAAAAAGTTATAAAATATGTGAATAATAAACGGAAGAAAAAACAAAAAAAAAACATGACGTCAAATAGCAAGTAGTTATTGGGCAGAACCAATATGTGCTCCCTGTAGGTGAGCTTCGGTAGGACTCGCAACAGGCGGCACATAGCCGCGCCCATCGATGGAAATCTGCAAACTGGTTTTGGAACCTTCCACACGGTTGTGTTTTCTCTATAGTTTTTCGTTCTTTTTTTGTATTTTCAGTTGTTACTACTAGTTTTCTTTCGTTTTTCATTGGTTCCTAGTTTTGACTTTAAATTTATTACTTTTTATTATTTTCACATTTTTATAGTCGCATTTTTTAAGAAAAACATGGTATACATTTTAATTATATAGGTTGAATACTTCTAAATAAAGGTCAAACAATTTTAGTAGACGGTGAACATTTTTCTGAATACATGTCTGAAGATTTTCCAAATTTACTTTATAAACTTTTTTATATGCACAGTAAACTTTTCTTGTAGCACATTAAACATTTTTTCCATGAACATTTTTGTAAATGTGCAAACATTTGAATAGCACTTGAACACTATTTTTAATGTCAGAGACATTTTTTTAGTTGTAGGAGACATTTTTCTAAATTACACGAACATTATTTTGACATTGTAAAAATATTTTCTTAAAGCATGACAACCATATTTTTTTAATGTGGGAACCCTTCTTAAAATGTCACGAACATTTTTTTGTTTCTCGTGCTGGGGCGGGAATTTTTCTGGTTTTTTGGTTTTTCTCGGTTTTCAATTCTTCGGGATTTTTTGTTTTCCAGTTTCTTTGAATTTTTGTCCGTCAAAGCTTGGGTGTGTTGTGTGGAGCACATGTGTGCTTCATGTGGAGCATGGGTGTGTTGTGCTTTCGGATGGGGCACATGTTTGCCTCACTCTGCGAGGAAACCACGGTTATGTTTCATTGCAAGGCAAGCACAAGTTAGCTTACTTGATTATGCTTGTGCGCTGGCAGAAACACTTTTGATCATAAATGTTAGTCAGGTGTGCTTCCATCACCTCATCATAAACTTTCTATTGCATTCTAGTCCAAAAGTGAGGATCCACTTTTTCGTTCCTGTATTCGGTATATTTATTGGCAATGTGCTTGGAAACAAAATCGTTCTTATTGATCTCCGTGTAGTCACCCCTAGATGCTTATGTATTTTGGGACCTTGTCCTTCTTGATCTTCTTCACGGGGTGCCTTTTCTTGTTGAGTGCTTCATGACATGACTGAATTTCTTGATTAGTGCGAGAAATTCTTGGATTTTTTTCCAGTCAATCATACCAAAAATATAAAAGGGATTTCCAAAAATAACAAAACAAAACAAAATCTTCAGTGTGAAAAAGAGTCTGACCTGCCCCCTTCCCCAACTTTTAAATTCGGTTCACACATTAAAGGAAAAAAGCGAAACGAAGCGAGGGCAGAAGATTCGCAAATCCTGATTGGTCCATCTGGTCCTCCCACGGATCACGCACCCGAGCTAATTGTAAGCACTTGAATCTTCCATATCCAATGCAAAGACTGTTGGTGACATGGATCGCACTAGCCGAGCCCATCCTAGCGGCTTGCACCTTCGAGATCCGACAGCAGAGAACGCTGGTCACACAGATCACAGCCCCTCCCACGGATCGTGCCCCTCCAAGTCGATTCCTGTCGCCTGCCTCCGAGTCGTGCCACTTTTTAATAGACGATGAACATTTTTCTGAATACATGTTTGAACATTGATAGAATTCCTTATTTAACACTAGCTTAATTTTCTTTTGCCTTACTTAACACTGCAAAAAAAGTTACTTCCTTATCTAACATGAATACTAAAATTTGTTCCGTTTGTAACACTTCCGTCCATTTTGACCACTAACGGTGTTAAAAGATACATCAGAAGATGACTTTACCTCTCATGCAACTCGTGACCAATATTATTCACATACTAAAAAGCAATAACTTTTTCTGTTGTTCAATGCAAAATTGGGCAGAACCTCCCGTGTAAACATGCAAAAATACATATCATAAATTTAAATTATTTGACAATTTAGTTCAAAAATTGGCAGAATCTCCCCTGTAATTTGATGCATATTCCGATCAACAATTCACATATACATATTTTTCAACAAACATATTCAAAATTTGCACATGAATATACAGGCTCACATCCAAGTAAACATATATCGCTTACAACATACCCAGGTTCACACATATTAGTCCAAGTCCACACATACAGCAAATTTTACATCATATGAGCAACACAAAAGGATTGTCATCATATCCAGGTTCGCATACGTAGTCCAAGTCCATACATACATGATATGGACGGCATGAAAGTGACTTAAGGTTCACATACATTATTCCAAGTCCGAACAATATGACATGAGCAGCAATAAAAGTGATTTTAAGTGAAAGAAATCAGATGAATTTCACAAGCTAAGCCTTCTTTTGCTTCTTGTGCTCATTGCAGGGCTGGTTGGGTTAGTTTTTTTTGCTTCTAGTGCCCATTGCAAGGCTGTCAAATGGCACAATAGGACCACTTTCATCCTTTTTAGCAAGCTCCATCTTCTTTGTGGCACTTACCTTTCCTGATCTGAACTTGTACATGTATGGTAGCAGTAATTATAGAGCAAATAACAACATGAACTATGCATAATATGTAATATTAAAATTCAGAATTAGCAAAGGTTGCCTTTTACACCCTTTTTCATTGTTCTTAGTTGTAGTCTCCAAAGTTTGGCTATATTTTCCCTTCTTCTTGGTCGTAATTTCTAAGCTTTGGCTATGGATTAGATGAATACACACAAATCAAACAATCTTCAGTTGGCACAAAACAAACTCAGTTTTCATTTGCATCAACCATAGGTGTAGAATTTCTAACCTTGGTGCAAAATACATAGCGACTGCCAGTGCTTCATCACCTCTTGGCACAATGAATGACTCGTCTAATTTGGTAGTCTTCATCCTCTTCTTTTGTGGTTCTATACACGAGCAATAAGAAAGTAGTTAACATGCATAGTTGATTACAAAACAGAAATTCAAGAGAGTAGTTAACATGCAATAAGAAAGTAGAATGCATAGTTGATTACCTCACATCCATCAAAGCAGCAATGTCATCTTTGTTCCCCTTCTTGCACTTTTGCCAATGGTGTCTGCGTTCCATACAAATACGGCATAAGTATTGGCCACTTTTCCTCTTTGTCTCACTACAACCATTATGCCTCTCTATATGGGGCCAACCAACTACGGCTTTTAACAAGGGTGGATGCATGAAGAATCCATGGTTAGATTCAGGCCACTAGGTCTTGTCACACATAGCAGGGATTAGTTGGCCATAAGCTGCTCTAAACTTGTCAATGGAGTAATACGAGTTCACATAATTCTGTATATGCGCATTGAAAAGTGGTGTGATGAATGCTAGAGCATGTTTGCAAGGAAGGCCGGAAACTTGCCATTGTCTACAAGAACATGTGTTGTCATGCAAGTTGACGACAAACCTAAACCCGCTGCCTCCCAATTGACTAACTTCCGCAACTTCTTCCGAGCTTTATACCACCTCCAAGTTTAACTCTCTACTCTTTGCATTCAACTTCTTAATTAGGTGGGGCAAAATAAGGTAATTAACTTCTTTTCTACTTTTCTCCGGCGATTCCACCTGATCAAAATCATCTTCCTAAGCTTGCCCATTAAGTCATCCAAGTGCAAAGACTTGTTGTGCTTAATCCAGTTATTGAAGCACCCTGCCAGGTTGTTGGTTACATAGTCCACCTTGCAAATGGTTGAGCACCGACTCCTGGTCCACAACCTAGTGTGCCACTTCTTAAGATATGCAGTTGTCATTGGCTTTGCTGTCTCCATTGCAACCCAATTTTCTCAAATATATATGTGTTCCATGAGTAAGCTCCAGCCCAAAGGTGGTCATCAAATACGTTTCCGTTATACTTATTCTTGAAGTTTGACATCAAATGAAACATGCATTCCCTATTTTCTACCTCTCAAAAAACTTCCTTTTACCCCTGTCATCACCACCTGCCCGGCATCAGTGCTTATGGCTAAACCCCTTGGTGATCCTATGTCTTTCCTAAGTAATTGCATGAACGAGATCTAGTTCTCATTTGTTTCGGAAAAAAAATCCAAAACAAAGTGGATACATCCAAGTATGGCCATCTACAGTGGTAACACTAGCCAGCTGCCCCTTGAACCTGCCTGTTAAGAATGTGTTATCTACTGCCAAATACGGCCTACAACCACTAAGGAATCCGTCTATGCAAGGTTTCAAAGAAAAAAAGAACCTTCTAAACCTGATTTGTCCTTGTATAGTGTAATGATCAATCTGAACTATGCTATCAGGCCAATAGATTTCAACTTGTGCTTTAAACCTATACAAATTGTCAAAGTTGCTATCCCAATCACCATACAGTTCTTTCAAAGCTAGCTTCTTACCCATATATACTCTCTTGTAGTGGAGGTCAACCTTGTAGTGTTCTTTAGTCTTCTTGTGCAATGTCTTCGCTCCAAGAGTAGCATCTTCAATCGGCCAATCCTTCAGCTTATCGCATACCCAATGCTTGGTTCCATTCTCCGTCTTCTTTTTCCTTCTTGTACTAGAGCAATCATGACCACATGGGTTTTTCTTCACCTTCAAAAGAGATAACATATGTAATTAGCTAATAAAAACTTAACAATTATGCAAGAAATGTTCACAAATGGTTGAAGTTAAACAATTACCAATACAGTACACTTATCCTCCATCGTAGAAGCATGTATCCTCCATGGAAAATTATCCGCATCCCATCTATAACAATAGCACCTAAACCGATGAGGTGTACTATAGTCGGTATTATACTCAAATTCATGTTTGATTACATACTGAGAAAGTTCTAACTTGAACACTTTCATGCTGGGATATGTAAAGCCCTTGGTCATTGGAGGGTCTAATTTTTCATACTCTACATGTGGAGTATGCTCTGCCTCATGCAACTCCTCAACCTCCTCTACTCCAGCCTCCTCTACTTCACTCTCAGCCTAGCTATCATCCTAAAAAATATAGTCTTGTCCTCTTCTTTATTAGGACAAAGAACCACATTTAAGGGAATAGGTTCATCCACTTCATACATATTCTCCTCATCAACACCAACATGCTCATTCTCAGGTCTTGGGTTGCGAAGGTAAGTATCATCCTATTGTTCTACATTGTCATTAGGTGGGCTATGCACAACACTATGCCACTCGGTGATAGGCTCATACGGTTCAGACAGTTCACAATATGCAATGAGGATATGCAGCACCTTTGTCTCCGAGTGTTTCTCAAACATAAGTATTACATCTTGGTCAGATTTTACTTCTTGACAGATGTTTAAAGCATCATCATAGTACTGCACATGTGTAGCTTCCTAATAACCCGGAGGGTACTGCTCTACAATTGATTCAACCAAATCCTTATAGTTTGTCAAGTTACAATCAATGACCTTATCAAAACAAAAACATCATATGTCTTTTCGAGTTTTCTTTTCCAAACAATTTGATTTTTAGCAAATAACTTGAATTTGGATCCATCCAGTGAATTAAAGAGAAAAATAACTAAAATTAAGTGAACAAACCTATGCATGAGTATTACTAAACAGTTTTGATCATTAACTGAAATTAAGTGAACAAACCTATGCATGAGTAATCCTAGACACTTCAGATACTAGTATAAAGGCTATGAATGATCATTGCTATTAGTACAAACATCATACAAACCTACTAAGTGACATGAACATACCCATCCGGACACGCCCATAAAGGTTGAACATTTCTTAATAGACGGTGAACATTTTTCTGAATACATGTTTGAACATTTGCCAATTTTACATTGTACATTTTTTTTATATGAACAGTATTTGTTTCTTGTAAAGCATTAAGCATTTTTCCATGAACATTTTTGTAAGTGTGCAAACATTTGAAAAGTGCTTGAACACTGTTTTTAATGTCGACATTTTTTTTCCTGAATTGTACGAAACATTTTACTAAATTACACGAACATTATTTTGACATTGTAGAAATATTTTCATAAAGCATGATGAACATATTTTTTAAATGCGGTAACATTTTTTTAAAAATGTCATGAACATTTCTTTTGTTTCTCGCACTGGGGCAGGTTTTTCTGTTTTTTTGTTTTTCTCGGTTACCAATTACTTTGGGATATTTTGTTTTCTAGTTTCTTTCAATTTTCGTTTGTGAAAGCTCGGATGTGTTGTGTGGAGCGCATGTGTGCTTCATGTGCAGCATGGATGTGTTGTGCTTTCGGATGGGGCACATGTGTGCCTCACTCTGCGAGGAAACCACATTTATGCTTCATTGCAAGGGAAGCAAAAACTAGTTCACTTGAGAAGCATAGTTATGCTTCTTCGGGGGTTGAACACTTTTGGTCATAAAATTTAGTCTAGTGTCCTTTGACCATGATAAACTTTCTATTGCACCGAGAATGCGGTAACATTTTTTTAAATGTGGTAACATTTTTTTAAAAATGTCATGAACATTTCTTTTGTTTCTCGCACTGGGGCAGGTTTTTTTGTTTTTCGAGGTTACCAATTACTTTGGGATATTTTGTTTTCTAGTTTCTTTCAATTTTTTTAAACCCTAAACCATGATAAACTTTCTATTGCACCCTATTCCAAAAGTGAGTATCTACTTTTTCACTCCTTTCGTCGGTATATGGATTGGCAATGTGCATGGAAACAAAATCATTCTTATTTACCTCCTTGTAGTCACCCTAATGCTTTTGTATTTTGGGACCTTGTCCTTCTTGATCTTCTCATGGGATGCCTTTTCTTGTTGAGTGCTTCATGACATGCTTGAATTTCTTCATTGGTGCGAGAAATGCTTGGACTTTTCCAATCATACCAAAAATAAAAAGGGATTGCCAAAAATAACAAAAAAAAATATCTCCGGTGTGAAAAAGAGTCTAACCTCCCCCCCCCCCCCCCCCCCTCCTTAGATTCCGACTTCAGTTCCCACACTAACGGAAAAAATGAACTGAATTGAGGACAAAATTTCTCAAATCCTGATTGGCCCATCCGGTCCTCCCTCGGATCACGCCCCCGAACTAATCGTAGCTAATTGAAACTTCCAGATCCAATGGCGAAGACTGCTAGTGACATGGATCGGACCAGCCAAGCCGATCCTAGCAGCTTACACCTTCATGATCCAACGGTGGAGTAAATAATGAATGTAATCACGTATCTGCCAGATACCATAAGCATATTCATGCCAGTTATTTCCCCCGCTATCAATTAATGCCACATACCGGCACATGGTTCCCTCTTTCTTTTCACAAACACACATCCAAGACAAGGCAAAGCATAGACCCTGTGAGAACAGGGCAAAATCCAAAGTAAAGCTATTCTAACCTAGCTAAAAACTTTTGGGGGGCAACTGTAGATGGTTCCCTTTTTAAAATAATGTTTATGCCAAATGGAGCCCAATAATGTGTCCCTCAGATAAAGGTCTCATGCATATGATTGATCATGTTCGCTACCTACTCAGCCACTCACATGTTGTTGCAGTTTGTTCGGAACGAAGGCAAATTTCATGTACATCTTCTAATGGTACTAAACACTTTTTAACATTACGTATACATTTTTATGAAAATGTCACAAACACATTTTTGAAATCTGTGAATATTTTGTATAGATGTAACTTGAATTTTTTAGAATAATGCGAAAAAAATTAATGCATGTAGATTTTTTTAGACGACTGACATTAAATTAATTTCACAAAAAAAACATACACATGATTAGCATTTTACTGGACTCAGAACAGGCAGCACATAGCCGTGCCCGTCGATGGAACGCTGCAAACTGGTTTTAAAACCTTCCACGTGGTAGAATTTTCTGTATAGTTTTTCATCCTTTGTTTTCTTTTTTTATTGATACTTTTAGTTTTCTTTCGGTTTTCTTTGTTTTCTATCATCCTTGCTATTTTCTCATTTCTTATAGCCGGATTTTTTAAAGAAAAATATGGTATATATTATTTATATAGGTTTAATATTTTTACATAAAGGTTGAACATATTTCAATAGATGGTGAACATTTTACTGAATACATCTTTGAACATTTGCCAAATTCACATTGTACATGTTTTCATATCCACTATAAACTTTTGTAACACATTTAACATTTTTCCACGAACATTTTTGTAAATGTGAAAATATTTGAAAAGTGCTTGAACATTGTTTTTAATGTCACGGATTTTTTTTGAATCGTAGGAAACATTTTCCTAAATTACACGAACATTGTTTTGACATTGTAAAAATATTTTCTTAACGCATGACGAACATATTTTTTTAAATGTGGGAATATTTATTAAAATGTCATGAACGTTTTTTTTTTGTATCTCGCATTGGTGCTGGTTTGTTCAGGTTTTTAGTTTCTTCTCGGTTTGCAATTTTTTGGGATCTTTTGTTTTCCAGTTTCTTCCTATGTTCATCTGTCAAAGCTCGGGTGTGTTTTGTGGAGCACGTGTGTGCTTCATGTGGGGAGTGGGTGTGTTGTGCTTCGGGATGGGGCATATGTGGGCCTCACTCTACGAGGAAACCACTGTTATGCTTTATTGCAAGCGAAGCACAAGTTAGCTTACTTGAGAAGCATAGTTATGCTTCTGCGGGGGTTGACACACTTTTGGTCATAAATTTATTCCGGTGTGCTTTCATCACCTCATGATAAACTTTCTATTGCACCCTATTCCAAAAGTAAGGATCTACTTTTTCATTCCTTTCATCAGTATATGGATTGGCAATGCGCATGGAAACAAAATCTTTCTTACTGACCTCCTTGTAGTCACCCCTAGATGCTTATGTATTTTGGGACCTTGTTCTTCTTGATCTTCTTTACAGGATGCCTTTTCTTGTTGAGTGCTTCAAGACATGCTTGAATTTCTTCGTTGGTGTGAGAAATGCTTGGATTTTTCTAGTCAATCATACCAAAAACAAAAAGGGATTGCCAAAAATAACAAAAAAATATCTCTAGTGTGAAAAAGAGTATAACCTCCTAGATGCTTATGTATTTTGGGACCTTATCCTTCCTGAACGTCTTCATGGGATGCCTTTTCTTGTTTAGCGCTTCATGACATGCTTGAATTTCTTCATTTGGTGCGAGAAATGCTTGGACTTTTCCAGTCAATCATACCAAAAACAAAAAGGGATTGCCAAAAAAAACAAAAAAAATCTCCGATGTGAAAAAGAGTCTAACCTCCCTCCCCCCCCCCCCCCCCCGCCCCTCCCCAATTTCTGACTTTAATTCCCACATTAAAGGAAAAAACAAACAAAGCGAGGACGCACCCACATTAAAGGAATATTCTCAAATCCCGATTGGTCCATCCGGTCCTCCCACAGATCATGCACCTGAGCTAATCTTAGCCACTTAAATCTTCCAGATCCAACGGCAAAGACTATTGCTGACACGGATCGCACCAACCGAGCCGATCCTAGCCGCTTGCACTTTCCAGATCCAATGATGGAGAATGCTGGTCACACGGATCACACTCCCTCCTATGGATTGTGCCCCTCCAACTCGATCCCTGCCGCCCGCCCTCCTAAATCCAACGGTGTGTTTTGTGGAGCACGTTTGTGCTTCATGTGGAGAGTGGGTGTGTTGTGCTTTGGGATGGGGCATATGTGGGCCTCACTCTACGAGGAAACCAAGGCAACATGTAGGAGAAATTGTATATGTATATACATGTGTATGTGTGAATAATTATGGTGTTGGTTGTGAGACATTCGATGATATATATTTATATATATATGCGGTTCTACGTACGAGAAAATCTATTTATATATATGCATAACATGTACAATTTGTAGTATCGTAAAATACCAGCAAACAAAAAAGAATTAAATGGAGAACACAAAACTAATGGAAAATAAAACCAACATCCCCCCCCCAAACATTTAGTACCGGTTGGTGTTACCGACCGGTACTAATTGTCTACCAGCACCCGGGCCTGGCCCGTGCCACGTGGTGGCACTTTAGCGCTGGTTCTTGCCAAACCGGTAGTAGGGGGGGCTTTAGTCTCCACTCTTTAGTGTCGGTTGTAGAACCGGCACTAAAGGCCCTTACGAACCGGCGCTAAAGCCCGGTTCTGCACTAGTGTCCCCCCGCTATCAATTAATTCCACATACCGACACATGGTTCCCTCACAAACACGCATCCAAGACAAGGCAAAGCATAGACCCAATGAAAACAGGGCAAAAGCAAGGCAAAGCTATTCTAACATAGCTAAAAACTTTTGGGGGGCAACTTCAGATGGTTCCCTTTTTAATACAATGTTTATGCCAAATGGAGCCCAATAATATGTCCCTTGGATAAACATCTCGTGCCTCTGATGGATCATGTTCAGTTCCTACTCAGCCACTCAGGTGTTGTTGTAGTTTGAATGAAGACAAATTTCATGTACATTTTTTAGTGGTACTAAACATTTTTTAACATTACATATACATTTTTATGAAAATGTCACAAACACATTTTTGAAACCTGTGAACATTTTCTATAAATGTAACTTACATTTTTAAATTTAAGCGAAATGTTTAAATGCATGTGGATTTTTCTTCAAATGTCTGATATTTTATTAATTTCACAAACAAAATCATACACATGATTAGCATTTTCCTATACACATTTAAAAAAATAGAATACATGATTAACATTTTTTAAAATTCTATGCAAAGTATTTTTTCTATATATATGTGTGTAAAATTTCTTCCTTATCTAACACGAATACTAGAATTTGTTCCCTTTGTAACACTTCCCTCCATTTTGACCAATAACGGTGTTAAGTGACACATGAGAAGACGATTTTATCGCTCATGCAACTCGTGGCCAATATTATTCACATACTAAAAAGCAATAACTTTTTCTGTTGTTCAATGCAAACATGCAAAAATACATATCATGGATTTAAATTATTTGACAATTTAGTTCAAAAATTGGGCAGAACCTCCCATGTAATTTGATGCATATTCCTATCCCACAATTCACATATACATATTTTTCAACAAACTCATTCAGATTTGCACATAAATATCTAGGCTCACATCCAAGTAAACATATATCAGTTACAACATAACCAGGTACACACATATTAGTCCAAGTCCACACATATAGCATACTCTACATCATATGAGCAACACAAAAGGACTGTCATCATATCCAGGTTCGCATACGTAGTCCAAGTCCATACATACATGATATGGACTGCACAAAAGGTGACTCGAGTCACATACATGAGTCCAAGTCCACACAATATGACATGAGCAGGAACAAAAGTGATTTTAAGTGAAAGAAATGAGATGAAGTTCAGAAGCTAAGCCTTCTTTTGCTTCTTGTGCTCATTGCAGGGTTGGCTGGTTTAGTTTTTTTTTTCTTCTAGTGCCCATTTCAGGGCTGTCAAATGGCACCATAAGACGACTTTCATCCTTTTTAGCAAGCTCCATCTTCTTTGTGGCCCTTACCTTCCCTGATCTGCACTGGTCCATGTATGGCAGCAGTAATTTTAGAGCAAATAACAACATGAACTATGCATAATATGTGATATTAAAATTCAGAATTAGCAAAGGTCACCTTTTACGCCCTTTTCCATTGTTCTTATTTGTAGTCCCCAAAGTTTGGTTATGTTTTCCCTTCTTCTTGGTTGTAATTTCTAGCTTTGGCTACGGATTAGATGAATACACACAAATCAAACTCAGTTTTTATTTGGCACAAATCAAACTTAGTTTACATTTGCAGCAACATAGGTGTAGAATTGCTAACCGTGGTGGAAAATACATAGCGGCTGGTAGTGCTTCATCACCTCTTGGCACAATGGATGACTCGGTTGATTTGGTAGTCTTCCTCCTCTTATTTTGTGGTTCTCTACACGAGCAATAAGAAAGTAGCTAAAATTCATAGTTGATTACAAAACAGAAATGCAAGAGAGTAGTTAACATGCAATAAGAAAGTAGAATGCATAGTTGATTACCTTACATCCAGCAAAGCAGCAATGTCATCTTTGTTCCCCTTCTTGCACTTTTGCCAATGGTGCCCGCATTCCTTACAAATAGGGCATAAGTTCTTGCCACTTTTCCTCTTTTTCTCACTACAACCCTTATGCCTCTCTGTATGGGGCTGACTAGCTACGGCTTTTATCAAGGGTGGATGCATGAAGAATCCATGGTTAGATTCAGGCCACTGGGCCTTGTCACACATAGCAGGATTAGTTGGCCATAAGATGCTCTAAACTTGTCAATGGAGTAATATGAGTCCACATAATTTTGTATATGCGCATTGACAAGTGATGCGATGAATGCTAGAGCATGTTTGCAAGGAAGGCTAGAAACTTGCCATTTTCTATAAGAACATGTGTTCACATGCAAGTTGACGACAAACCTAAACCCGCTGCCTCCCAATTGAGTAACTTTAGCAACTTCTTCCGAGCTTTCTACCACCTCCAAGTTTAACTCTCAACTCTTTGCATTCAACTTCTTAATTATGTGGGGCAAAATTAAGCCAACTAACTTCTTTGCTACTTTTCTCACGTGATTCCACATGATCATAATCATCTGCCTAAGCTTCTCCATTAAGTCGTCCAAGTTCAAACACTTGTGGTGCTTAATCCAATTATTGAAGCACTCTGCCAGGTTGTTGGTTACATAGTCCACCTTGTAAATGGTTGAGAACTGGCTCCTAGTCCACAACCTAGTGTGCCACTTCCTAAGATATAAATGTGTTCCATGAGTAAGATGCAACCCAAAGGTGGTCATCAAATACCTTTCCATGATACTTATTCTTGAAGTTTGACACCAAGTGAAACATGCATTCCCTATGTTCTACCTCTGGGAAAACTTCCTTCACCCATGTCATCACCGCCTGCCCGGTATCAGTGCCGATGGCTAAACCCCTTGGTGATCGTATGGCTTGCCTAAGCAATTCCATGAACCAGATCCAGTTCTCATTTATTTCAGAATCAAAAATTCCAAAACAAAGTGGATACATCCAATTATGTCCATCTACAACAATAGTACTAGCCAGTTGCCCCTTAAACCTGCCTGTTAAAAATGTGCAATCTACTGCCAAATACGGCTTTCAACCACTTAGGAATCAATCTATGCAAGGTTTCAAACCAAAGAAGAACCTTCTAAACCTCATTTTTCCTTTTATAGTGTAATGATCAATCTGAACTATGCTACCAGGGCAAGAGATTTCAACTTGTGCTTTAGACCTATACAAATTGTCAAAGTTGCTATCCCAATTACCATACAGTTCTTTCAAAGCTAGCTTCTTACCCATATATACTCTCTTGTAGCAGACGTCAACCTTGTGGTGTTCTTTAATCTTCTTATGTAATGTCTTCGGTCCGAGAGTATCATCTTCAATCAGCCAATCCTTCACCTTATCGCATACCAATGCTTGGTTCCATTCATCATCTTCTTTTTGCTTCTTGTACTAGAGCAATCATGATCACATGGGTTTTTCTTCACCTTCAAAAGAGAAAACACATGTAATTAGCTAAAAACACTTCACAATTATGGAAGAAATGTTCACAAATGGTTAAAGTTAAACAATTACCATTACAATACACTTGTCCTCCATCGTAGAAGCATGTATCCTCCATGGACAATTATATGCATCCCGTCTTGAACAATAGCCCCTAAGCCAGTGAGGTGTACTATATGCGGTGTTAATCTCAAATTCAAGTTTGATTGCATGCTGAGAAAAAGTGCCAACTTGAACATTTTCATGCTGGGATATGTAAAGTTGTCATTTGAGGGTCTAATTTGTCGTACTCTACATGTGGAGTAAGGTCTGCCTCATGCAACTCCTCATCCTCCTCTACTTCAGCATCCTCTACTTAATCATCCTCCACCTCACTCTTAGCCTCGCTATCATCCTCAAAAATATAGTCATCATCCTTTTCTTTATTAGGACAAAGAACCACATTTAAGGGCATAGGTTCATCCACTTCATACATATTCTCCTCACCAATACCAACATGCCTATTTCAGGTCTTGGGTTGCGAAGGTAAGTATCATCCTCTTGTTCTATATTGTCATTAGGTTGGCTATGCACGTCACTATGCCACTCAGTGATAGACTCATACGGTTCAGACGGATCACAATATGCAAAGATAATATGCAACACCTTTGTCTCCGAGTGTTTCTCAAACATAAGCATTAAATCTTGGTCAGATTTTACTTTTGGACAGATGTTTAAAGCATCATCATACTACTGCACAAGTGCAGCTTCCAAATTAACCGGAGGGTACTGCTCTACAATTGATTCAACCAAATCCTTATAGTTTCTCAAGTCACAAACAATGACCTTCTCTAAACAAAAACATCGATGTTTTTTCAAGTTTTTTTGTCAAACAATTTATTTTTTAGCGAATAACTTGAATTTGGATCTGTCCAGTGAATTAAAGAGAAACTTAACTCAAATTAAGTGAACAAACCTGTGCATGAGTATTGCTAATTAGTTTTGATTATCAACTGAAATTAAGTGAACAAACCTATGCATGAGTAATCCTAGACAGTTCAATCATTGCTACTAGTATAAAGGCGATGAATGATCATTGCTATTAGTACAAACATCATACAAACCTACTGAGTCCCATGAACTTACCCATCCGGACACGCCATAAGGGTTGAACAATTTTTAATAGACGGTGAACATTTTTCTGAATACATGTTTGAACAATTGCTAAGTTAGCATTGTACATTTGTGTATATGCATAGTAAAATTTCTTGTAATACATTAAACATTTTACATCAACATTTTTATAATGCAGAAATATCTCCTTCCCATATAACATCTAGTGCAATTAATACTTATAGTGCGACCCATATCAAATTTTCGCTTACTGTGCACTTATACATCACCATAGCCCACTATGAAATGAATGTTATCACGTATCTGCCAGATGATATAAGCATATTCATTCCAGTTATTCCCCCCGCTATCAATTAATGTCATATACCAGCAGATGGATCTCTCTTTCTTTTCACAAACACACATTCAAGACAAGGCAAAGCATAGACCCAGTGAAAACAGGGCAAAAAGCAAGGCAACACTAGTCTAACCTAGCTAAAAACTTTTGGGGGGCAACTGCAGATGGTTCCCTTTTTAAAATAAAGTTTATGCCAAATGGAGCCCAATAATGTGTCCCCTGGATAAATGGCTCACGCCTATGGTGGATCATGTTCGCTTCCTACTCAGCCGCTCAAGTGTTGTTGTTGTTTGTCCGGAATGAAGAAAAATTTCATGTACATTTTTTAACGGTACTAAACACTTTAAAACATTACGTATACTCCCTCTGTTCCTAAATATAAGTCTTTTTACACATTTCAAATGGACTACAACATGTATGTAGACATATTTTAGAGTGTAGATTCACTCATTGTGTTCCGTATGTAGTCATTTGTTGAAATCTCTAAAAACACTTATATTTGGGAACGGAGGGAGTACATTTTTATGAAAATGTCACAAACACGTTTGTGAAACATGTGAACGTTTTGTATAAATGTAACCTACATTTTTTAGAATTATGCGAAATGTTTTAATGCATGTAGATTTTCTTAAATGTCTTATGTTTTATTAATTTCACAAAAATATTCATACACATGATTAGCATTTCTATATACACGTTTAAAAAAATAGAATGCATGATTAATATTTTTAAGATTCTATGCAAAGTATTTTCCGATATATATGTGTCTGTAGAATATTATCTAATATAAACAAATTAGAAAAGTAAAAAAGTTATAAAATATGTGAATAATAAACGGAAGAAAAAACAAAAAAAAACATGACGTCAAATAGCAAGTAGTTATTGGGCAGAACCAATATGTGCTCCCTGTAGGTGAGCTTCGGTAGGACTCGCAACAGGCGGCACATAGCCGCGCCCATCGATGGAAATCTGCAAACTGGTTTTGGAACCTTCCACACGGTTGTGTTTTCTCTATAGTTTTTCGTTCTTTTTTTGTATTTTCAGTTGTTACTACTAGTTTTCTTTCGTTTTTCATTGGTTCCTATTTTTGACTTTAAATTTATTACTTTTTATTATTTTCACATTTTTATAGTCGGATTTTTTAAGAAAAACACGGTATACATTTTAATTATATAGGTTGAATACTTCTTAATAAAGGTCAAACAATTTTAGTAGATGGTGAACATTTTTCTGAATACATGTCTGAAGATTTTCCAAATTTACTTTATAAACTTTTTTATATGCACGGTAAACTTTTCTTGTAGCACATTAAACATTTTTTCCATGAACATTTTTGTAAATGTGCAAACATTTGAATAGCACTTGAACACTATTTTTAATGTCAGAGACATTTTTTTAGTTGTAGGAGACATTTTTCTAAATTACACGAACATTATTTTGACATTGTAAAAATATTTTCTTAAAGCATGACAACCATATTTTTTTAATGTGGGAACCCTTCTTAAAATGTCACGAACATTTTTTTGTTTCTCGTGCTGGGGCGGGAATTTTTCTGGTTTTTTGGTTTTTCTCGGTTTTCAATTCTTCGGGATTTTTTGTTTTCCAGTTTCTTTGAATTTTTGTCCGTCAAAGCTTGGGTGTGTTGTGTGGAGCACATGTGTGCTTCATGTGGAGCATGGGTGTGTTGTGCTTTCGGATGGGGCACATGTTTGCCTCACTCTGCGAGGAAACCACGGTTATGTTTCATTGCAAGGCAAGCACAAGTTAGCTTACTTGATTATGCTTGTGCGGGGGCAGAAACACTTTTGATCATAAATGTTAGTCAGGTGTGCTTCCATCACCTCATCATAAACTTTCTATTGCATTCTAGTCCAAAAGTGAGGATCCACTTTTTCGTTCCTGTATTCGATATATTTATTGGCAATGTGCTTGGAAACAAAATCATTCTTATTGATCTCCGTGTAGTCACCCCTAGATGCTTATGTATTTTGGGACCTTGTCCTTCTTGATCTTCTTCACGGGATGCCTTTTCTTGTTGAGTGCTTCATGACATGACTGAATTTCTTGATTAGTGCGAGAAATTCTTGGATTTTTTTCCAGTCAATCATACCAAAAATATAAAAGGGATTTCCAAAAATAACAAAACAAAACAAAATCTTCAGTGTGAAAAAGAGTCTGACCTGCCCCCTTCCCCAACTTTTAAATTCGGTTCGCACATTAAAGGAAAAAAGCGAAACGAAGCGAGGGCAGAAGATTCGCAAATCCTGATTGGTCCATCTGGTCCTCCCACGGATCACGCACCCGAGCTAATTGTAAGCACTTGAATCTTCCATATCCAATGCAAAGACTGTTGGTGACATGGATCGCACTAGCCGAGCCCATCCTAGCGGCTTGCACCTTCGAGATCCGACAGCAGAGAACGCTGGTCACACAGATCACAGCCCCTCCCACGGATCGTGCCCCTCCAAGTCGATTCCTGTCGCCTGCCCCTCCGAGTCGTGCCACTTTTTAATAGACGGTGAACATTTTTCTGAATACATGTTTGAACATTGATAGAATTCCTTATTTAACACTAGCTTAATTTTCTTTTGCCTTACTTAACACTGCAAAAAAAGTTACTTCCTTATCTAACATGAATACTAAAATTTGTTCCGTTTGTAACACTTCCGTCCATTTTGACCACTAACGGTGTTAAAAGATACATCAGAAGACGACTTTACCTCTCATGCAACTCGTGACCAATATTATTCACATACTAAAAAGCAATAACTTTTTCTGTTGTTCAATGCAAAATTGGGCAGAACCTCCCGTGTAAACATGCAAAAATACATATCATAAATTTAAATTATTTGACAATTTACTTCAAAAATTGGCAGAATCTCCCCTGTAATTTGATGCATATTCCGATCAACAATTCACATATACATATTTTTCAACAAACATATTCAAAATTTGCACATGAATATACAGGCTCACATCCAAGTAAACATATATCGCTTACAACATACTCAGGTTCACACATATTAGTCCAAGTCCACACATACAGCAAATTTTACATCATATGAGCAACACAAAAGGATTGTCATCATATCCAGGTTCGCATACGTAGTCCAAGTCCATACATACATGATATGGACGGCATGAAAGTGACTTAAGGTTCACATACATTATTCCAAGTCCGAACAATATGACATGAGCAGCAATAAAAGTGATTTTAAGTGAAAGAAATCAGATGAATTTCACAAGCTAAGCCTTCTTTTGCTTCTTGTGCTCATTGCAGGGCTGGTTGGGTTAGTTTTTTTTGCTTCTAGTGCCCATTGCAAGGCTGTCAAATGGCACAATAGGACCACTTTCATCCTTTTTAGCAAGCTCCATCTTCTTTGTGGCACTTACCTTTCCTGATCTGAACTTGTACATGTATGGTAGCAGTAATTATAGAGCAAATAACAACATGAACTATGCATAATATGTAATATTAAAATTCAGAATTAGCAAAGGTTGCCTTTTACACCCTTTTTCATTGTTCTTAGTTGTAGTCTCCAAAGTTTGGCTATATTTTCCCTTCTTCTTGGTCGTAATTTCTAAGCTTTGGCTATGGATTAGATGAATACACACAAATCAAACAATCTTCAGTTGGCACAAAACAAACTCAGTTTTCATTTGCATCAACCATAGGTGTAGAATTTCTAACCTTGGTGCAAAATACATAGCGACTGCCAGTGCTTCATCACCTCTTGGCACAATGAATGACTCGTCTAATTTGGTAGTCTTCCTCCTCTTCTTTTGTGGTTCTATACACGAGCAATAAGAAAGTAGTTAACATGCATAGTTGATTACAAAACAGAAATTCAAGAGAGTAGTTAACATGCAATAAGAAAGTAGAATGCATAGTTGATTACCTCACATCCATCAAAGCAGCAATGTCATCTTTGTTCCCCTTCTTGCACTTTTGCCAATGGTGTCTGCGTTCCATACAAATACGGCATAAGTATTGGCCACTTTTCCTCTTTGTCTCACTACAACCATTATGCCTCTCTATATGGGGCCAACCAACTACGGCTTTTAACAAGGGTGGATGCATGAAGAATCCATGGTTAGATTCAGGCCACTAGGTCTTGTCACACATAGCAGGGATTAGTTGGCCATAAGCTGCTCTAAACTTGTCAATGGAGTAATACGAGTTCACATAATTCTGTATATGCGCATTGAAAAGTGGTGTGATGAATGCTAGAGCATGTTTGCAAGGAAGGCCGGAAACTTGCCATTGTCTACAAGAACATGTGTTGTCATGCAAGTTGACGACAAACCTAAACCCGCTGCCTCCCAATTGACTAACTTCCGCAACTTCTTCCGAGCTTTATACCACCTCCAAGTTTAACTCTCTACTCTTTGCATTCAACTTCTTAATTAGGTGGGGCAAAATAAGGTAATTAACTTCTTTTCTACTTTTCTCCGGCGATTCCACCTGATCAAAATCATCTTCCTAAGCTTGCCCATTAAGTCATCCAAGTGCAAAGACTTGTGGTTCTTAATCCAGTTATTGAAGCACCCTGCCAGGTTGTTGGTTACATAGTCCACCTTGCAAATGGTTGAGCACCGACTCCTGGTCCACAACCTAGTGTGCCACTTCTTAAGATATGCAGTTGTCGTTGGCTTTGCTGTCTCCATTGCAACCCAATTTTCTCAAATATATATGTGTTCCATGAGTAAGCTCCAGCCCAAAGGTGGTCATCAAATACGTTTCCGTTATACTTATTCTTGAAGTTTGACATCAAATGAAACATGCATTCCCTATTTTCTACCTCTCAAAACACTTCCTTTTACCCCTGTCATCACCACCTGCCCGGCATCAGTGCTTATGGCTAAACCCCTTGGTGATCCTATGTCTTTCCTAAGTAATTGCATGAACGAGATCTAGTTCTCATTTGTTTCGGAAAAAAATCCAAAACAAAGTGGATACATCCAAGTATGGCCATCTACAGTGGTAACACTAGCCAGCTGCCCCTTGAACCTGCCTGTTAAGAATGTGTTATCTACTGCCAAATACGGCCTACAACCACTAAGGAATCCGTCTATGCAAGGTTTCAAAGAAAAGAAGAACCTTCTAAACCTGATTTGTCCTTGTATAGTGTAATGATCAATCTGAACTATGCTATCAGGCCAATAGATTTCAACTTGTGCTTTAAACCTATACAAATTGTCAAAGTTGCTATCCCAATCACCATACAGTTCTTTCAAAGCTAGCTTCTTACCCATATATACTCTCTTGTAGTGGAGGTCAACCTTGTAGTGTTCTTTAGTCTTCTTGTGCAATGTCTTCGCTCCAAGAGTAGCATCTTCAATCGGCCAATCCTTCAGCTTATCGCATACCCAATGCTTGGTTCCATTCTCCGTCTTCTTTTTCCTTCTTGTACTAGAGCAATCATGACCACATGGGTTTTTCTTCACCTTCAAAAGAGATAACATATGTAATTAGCTAATAAAAACTTAACAATTATGCAAGAAATGTTCACAAATGGTTGAAGTTAAACAATTACCAATACAGTACACTTATCCTCCATCGTAGAAGCATGTATCCTCCATGGAAAATTATCCACATCCCATCTATAACAATAGCCCCTAAACCGATGAGGTGTACTATAGTCGGTATTATACTCAAATTCATGTTTGATTACATACTGAGAAAGTTCTAACTTGAACACTTTCATGCTGGGATATGTAAAGCCCTTGGTCATTGGAGGGTCTAATTTTTCATACTCTACATGTGGAGTATGCTCTGCCTCATGCAACTCCTCAACCTCCTCTACTCCAGCCTCCTCTACTTCACTCTCAGCCTAGCTATCATCCTAAAAAATATAGTCTTGTCCTTTTCTTTATTAGGACAAAGAACCACATTTAAGGGAATAGGTTCATCCACTTCATACATATTCTCTTCATCAACACCAACATGCTCATTCTCAGGTCTTGGGTTGCGAAGGTAAGTATCATCATGTTGTTCTATATTGTCATTAGGTGGGCTATGCACAACACTATGCCACTCGGTGATAGGCTCATACGGTTCAGACAGTTCACAATATGCAATGAGAATATGCAGCACCTTTGTCTCCGAGTGTTTCTCAAACATAAGTATTACATCTTGGTCAGATTTTACTTCTTGACAGATGTTTAAAGCATCATCATAGTTGCACATGTGTAGCTTCCTAATAACCCGGAGGGTACTGCTCTACAATTGATTCAACCAAATCCTTATAGTTTGTCAAGTTACAATCAATGACCTTATCAAAACAAAAACATCATATGTCTTTTCGAGTTTTCTTTTCCAAACAATTTGATTTTTAGCAAATAACTTGAATTTGGATCCATCCAGTGAATTAAAGAGAAAAATAACTAAAATTAAGTGAACAAACCTATGCATGAGTATTACTAAACAGTTTTGATCATTAACTGAAATTAAGTGAACAAACCTATGCATGAGTAATCCTAGACACTTCAGATACTAGTATAAAGGCTATGAATGATCATTGCTATTAGTACAAACATCATACAAACCTACTAAGTGACATGAACATACCCATCCGGACACGCCCATAAAGGTTGAACATTTCTTAATAGACGGTGAACATTTTTCTGAATACATGTTTGAACATTTGCCAATTTTACATTGTACATTTTTTTTATATGAACAGTATTTGTTTCTTGTAAAGCATTAAGCATTTTTCCATGAACATTTTTGTAAGTGTGCAAACATTTGAAAAGTGCTTGAACACTGTTTTTAATGTCGACATTTTTTTCCTGAATTGTACGAAACATATTACTAAATTACACGAACATTATTTTGACATTGTAGAAATATTTTCATAAAGCATGATGAACATATTTTTTAAATGCGGTAACATTTTTTTAAAAATGTCATGAACATTTCTTTTGTTTCTCGCACTGGGGCAGGTTTTTCTGTTTTTTTGTTTTTCTCGGTTACCAATTACTTTGGGATATTTTGTTTTCTAGTTTCTTTCAATTTTCGTTTGTGAAAGCTCGGATGTGTTGTGTGGAGCGCATGTGTGCTTCATGTGCAGCATGGATGTGTTGTGCTTTCGGATGGGGCACATGTGTGCCTCACTCTGCGAGGAAACCACATTTATGCTTCATTGCAAGGGAAGCAAAAACTAGTTCACTTGAGAAGCATAGTTATGCTTCTTTGGGGGTTGAACACTTTTGGTCATAAAATTTAGTCTAGTGTCCTTTGACCATGATAAACTTTCTATTGCACCGAGAATGCGGTAACATTTTTTTAAATGCGGTAACATTTTTTTTAAAATGTCATGAACATTTCTTTTGTTTCTCGCACTGGGGCAGGTTTTTTTGTTTTTCGAGGTTACCAATTACTTTGGGATATTTTGTTTTCTAGTTTCTTTCAAATTTTTTAAACCCTAAACCATGATAAACTTTCTATTGCACCCTATTCCAAAAGTGAGTATCTACTTTTTCACTCCTTTTGTCGGTATATGGATTGGCAATGTGCATGGAAACAAAATCATTCTTATTTACCTCCTTGTAGTCACCCTAATGCTTATGTATTTTGGGACCTTGTCCTTCTTGATCTTCTCATGGGATGCCTTTTCTTGTTGAGTGCTTCATGACATGCTTGAATTTCTTCATTGGTGCGAGAAATGCTTGGACTTTTCCAATCATACCAAAAATAAAAAGGGATTGCCAAAAATAACAAAAAAAAAATCTCCGGTGTGAAAAAGAGTCTAACCTCCCCCCCCCCCCTCCTCAGATTCCGACTTCAGTTCCCACACTAACGGAAAAAACGAACTGAATTGAGGACAAAATTTCTCAAATCCTGATTGGCCCATCCGGTCCTCCCTCGGATCACGCACCGAACTAATTGTAGCTAATTGAAACTTCCAGATCCAATGGCGAAGACTGCTAGTGACATGGATCGGACCAGCCAAGCCGATCCTAGCAGCTTACACCTTCATGATCCAACGGTGGAGTAAATAATGAATGTAATCACGTATCTGCCAGATACCATAAGCATATGCATGCCAGTTATTTCCCCCGCTATCAATTAATGCCACATACCGACACATGGTTCCCTCTTTCTTTTCACAAACACACATCCAAGACAAGGCAAAGCATAGACCCTGTGAGAACATGGCAAAATCCAAAGTAAAGCTATTCTAACCTAGCTAAAAACTTTTGGGGGGCAACTGTAGATGGTTCCCTTTTTAAAATAATGTTTATGCCAAATGGAGCCCAATAATGTGTCCCTCAGATAAAGGTCTCATGCATATGATTGATCATGTTCGCTACCTACTCAGCCACTCACATGTTGTTGCAGTTTGTTCGGAACGAAGGCAAATTTCATGTACATCTTCTAATGGTACTAAACACTTTTTAACATTACGTATACATTTTTATGAAAATGTCACAAACACATTTTTGAAATCTGTGAATATTTTGTATAAATGTAACTTGAATTTTTTAGAATAATGCGAAAAAAATTAATGCATGTAGATTTTTTTAGACGACTGACATTAAATTAATTTCACAAAAAAAACATACACATGATTAGCATTTTACTGGACTCAGAACAGGCAGCACATAGCCGTGCCCGTCGATGGAACGCTGCAAACTGGTTTTAAAACCTTCCACGTGGTAGAATTTTCTGTATAGTTTTTCATCCTTTGTTTTCTTTTTTTATTGATACTTTTAGTTTTCTTTCGGTTTTCTTTGTTTTCTATCATCCTTGCTATTTTCTCATTTCTTATAGCCGGATTTTTTAAAGAAAAATATGGTATATATTATTTATATAGGTTTAATATTTTTACATAAAGGTTGAACATATTTCAATAGATGGTGAACATTTTACTGAATACATCTTTGAACATTTGCCAAATTCACATTGTACATGTTTTCATATCCACTATAAACTTTTGTAACACATTTAACATTTTTCCACGAACATTTTTGTAAATGTGAAAATATTTGAAAAGTGCTTGAACATTGTTTTTAATGTCACGGATTTTTTTGAATCGTAGGAAACATTTTCCTAAATTACACGAACATTGTTTTGACATTGTAAAAATATTTTCTTAACGCATGACGAACATATTTTTTTAAATGTGGGAATATTTATTAAAATGGCATGAACGTTTTTTTTTTGTATCTCGCATTGGTGCTGGTTTGTTCAGGTTTTTAGGTTCTTCTCGGTTTGCAATTTTTTGGGATCTTTTGTTTTCCAGTTTCTTCCTATGTTCATCTGTCAAAGCTCGGGTGTGTTTTGTGGAGCACGTGTGTGCTTCATGTGGAGAGTGGGTGTGTTGTGCTTCGGGATGGGGCATATGTGGGCCTCACTCTACGAGGAAACCACTGTTATGCTTTATTGCAAGCGAAGCACAAGTTAGCTTACTTGAGAAGCATAGTTATGCTTCTGCGGGGGTTGACACACTTTTGGTCATAAATTTATTCCGGTGTGCTTTCATCACCTCATGATAAACTTTCTATTGCACCCTATTCCAAAAGTAAGGATCTACTTTTTCATTCCTTTCATCAGTATATGGATTGGCAATGCGCATGAAAACAAAATCTTTCTTACCGACATCCTTGTAGTCACCCCTAGATGCTTATGTATTTTGGGACCTTGTTCTTCTTGATCTTCTTTACAGGATGCCTTTTCTTGTTGAGTTCTTCAAGACATGCTTGAATTTCTTCATTGGTGTGAGAAATGCTTGGATTTTTCTAGTCAATCATACCAAAAACAAAAAGGGATTGCCAAAAATAACAAAAAAATAACTCTAGTGTGAAAAAGAGTATAACCTCCTAGATGCTTATGTATTTTGGGACCTTGTCCTTCCTGAACGTCTTCATGGGATGCCTTTTCTTGTTTAGCGCTTCATGACATGCTTGAATTTCTTCATTTGGTTCGAGAAATGCTTGGACTTTTCCAGTCAATCATACCAAAAACAAAAAGGGATTGCCAAAAAAACAAAAAAAATCTCCGATGTGAAAAAGAGTCTAACCTCCCTCCCCCCCCCCCCCCCCCCCCGCCCATCCCCAATTTCTGACTTTAGTTCCCACATTAAAGGAAAAAACAAACAAAGCGAGGACGCACCCACATTAAAGGAATATTCTCAAATCCCGATTGGTCCATCCGGTCCTCCCACAGATCATGCACCCGAGCTAATCTTAGCCACTTAAATCTTCCAGATCCAACGGCAAAGACTATTGCTGACACGGATCGCACCAACCGAGCCGATCCTAGCCGCTTGCACTTTCCAGATCTAATGATGGAGAACGCTGGTCACACGGATCACACTCCCTCCTATGGATTGTGCCCCTCCGACTCGATCCCTGCCGCCCGCCCTCCTAAATCCAACGGTGTGTTTTGTGGAGCACGTTTGTGCTTCGTGTGGAGAGTGGGTGTGTTGTGCTTTGGGATGGGGCATATGTGGGCCTCACTCTACGAGGAAACCACTGTTATGCTTTATTGCAAGCGAAGCACAAGTTAGCTTACTTGAGAAGCATAGTTATGCTTCTGCGGGGGTTGACACACTTTTGGTCATAAATTTATTCTGGTGTGCTTTCGTCACCTCATGATAAACTTTCTATTGCACCCTATTCCAAAAGTAAGGATCTACTTTTTCACTCCTTTCATCAGTATATGGATTGGCAATGCGCATGGAAACAAAATCATTCTTACTGACCTCCTTGTAGTCACCCCTAGATGCTTATGTATTTTGGGACCTTGTTCTTCTTGATCTTCTTTACAGGATGCCTTTTCTTGTTGAGAGCTTCAAGACATGCTTGAATTTCTTCATTGGTGTGAGAAATGCTTGGATTTTTCTAGTCAATCATACCAAAAACAAAAAGGGATTGCCAAAAATAACAAAAAAATATCTCTGGTGTGAAAAAGAGTATAACCTCCTAGATGATTATGTATTTTGGGACCTTGTCCTTCCTGAACGTCTTCATGGGATGCCTTTTCTTGTTGGGTGCTTCATGACATGCTTGAATTTCTTCATTTGGTGCGAGAAATGCTTGGACTTTTCCAGTCAGTCATACCAAAAACAAAAAGGGATTGCCAAAAATAACAAAAAAATCTCCGATGTGAAAAAGAGTCTAACCTCCCCCCCCCCTCCCCAATTTCCGACTTTAGTTCCCACATTAAAGGAAAAAACGAAACAAAGCGAGGACGCACCCACATTAAAGGAATATTCTCAAATCCTCATTGGTCCATCTGGTCCTCCCACAGATCACGCACCCGAGCTAATCATAGCGACTTGAATCTTCCCGATCCAACGGCAAAGACCGCTGCTGACACAGATCGCACCAGCCGAGCCGATCCTAGCCGCTTGCACTTTCCAGATCCAATGATGGAGAACGCTGGTCACAAGGATCACACTCCCTCCTATGGTTTGTGTTGGGGAAAGTTGCAGAAAATTAAAATTTTTTCTACGGTTTCACCAAGATCCATCTATGAGTTCATCTAAGCAACGAGTAACGGGAGAGAGTTTGCATCTACATACCACTTGTAGATCGCGTGCGGAAGCTTGCAAGGTGATGATGGAGTCGTACTCGACGTGATTCAGATCACCGATGTCCAAGTGCTGAACGGTCAGCACCTCCGCGTTCAACACACGTACGGGACGGGAGACGTCTCCTCCTTCTTGATCCAGCAAGGGGAAAGGAGAGGTTGATGATGATCCAGTAGCACGACGGCGTGGTGGTGGATGCAGCAGAACTCCGGCAGGGCTTCGCCAAGCGACTACGGGAGGAGGACGAGGTGTAGTAGGGGGAGGGAGGCGCCAAGCACAAAGGTACAGCAGCCCCCCTCCCTTCCCCCCTTTATATAGGCCTCCAGGGGGGGCGCCGGCCCCTGGAGATCCAAACTCCAAGGGGGGGCGGCGGCCAAGGGGGTGGAGTACCCCCCAAGCCAAGTGGGGCGCCCCCCCACCCCTAGGGTTTCAACCCTAGGCGCAGGGGGTGGGCCTAGGGGGGCGCACCAGCCCACTATGGGCTGGTTCCCCTCCCACTTCAGCCCATGGGGCCCTCCGGGATGGGTGGCCCCACCCGGTGGACCCCCGGGACCCTTCCGATGGTCCCGGTACATTACCGGGAGACCCCGAAACTTTCCCGATGGCCGAAATACCACTTCCTATATATTATTCTTTACCTCCGGACCATTCCGAAACTCCTCGTGACGTCCGGGATCTCATCTGGGACTCCGAACAACATTCGGTATGCTGCATACTCATATTCATACAACCCTAGCGTCACCGAACCTTAAGTGTGTAGACCCTACGGGTTCGGGAGACACGCAGACATGACCGAGACGACTCTCGGGCAATAACCAACAGCGGGATCTGGATACCCATGTTGGCTCCCACATGCTCCTCAATGATTTCATCGGTTGAACCATGATGTCGAGGATTCGATCAAAACCCTGTATGCAATTCCCTTTGTCAATCGGTACGTTACTTGCCCGAGACTCGATCGTCGGTATCCAAATACCTTGTTCAGTATCGTTACCGGCAAGTCACTTTACTCGTACCGTAATGCATGATCCCGTGGCCAACACCTTGGTCACCTTGATCTCATTATGATGATGCATTACCGAGTGGGCCCAGAGATACCTCTCCGTCATACGGAGTGACAAATCCCAGTCTCGATCCGTGTCAACCCAATAGATACTTTCGGAGATACCTGTAATGCACCTTTATAGTCACCCAGTTACGTTGTGACGTTTGATACACCCAAGGCACTCCTACGGTATCCGGGAGTTACACGATCTCATGGTCGAAGGAAGAGATACTTGACATTGGTAAAGCTCTAGCAAACGAACTACACGATCTTTGTGCTATGCTTAGGATTGGGTCTTGTCCATCACATCATTCTCCTAATGATGTGATCCCATTATCAATGACATCCAATGTCCATAGTCAGGAAACCATGACTATCTGTTGATCACAACGAGCTAGTCAACTAGAGGCTCACTAGGGACACATTGTGGTCTATGTATTCACACGTGTATTACGATTTCCGGATAATACAGTTATAGCATGAATAAAAGACAATTATCATGAACAATGAAATATAATAATACTTTTATTATTGCCTCTAGGGCATATTTCCAACAGTCTCCCACTTGCACTAGAGTCACCAATCTAGTTACATTGTGATGAATCGAACACCCATAGAGTTCTGGTGTTGATCATGTTTTGCCCGCGAGAGAGGTTTAGTCAACGGATCTGCGACATTCAGATCCGTGTGCACTTTGCAAATCTCTATGTCTCCATCTTGAACATTTTCACGGATGGAGTTGAAACGACGCTTGATGTGCCTGGTCTTCTTGTGAAACCTGGGCTCCTTGGCAAGGGCAATAGCTCCAGTGTTGTCACAGAAGAGTTTGATCGGCCCCGACGCATTGGGTATGACTCCTAGGTCGGTGATGAACTCCTTCACCCAAATCGCTTCATGCGCTGCCTCCGAGGCTGCCATGTACTCCGCTTCACACGTAGATCCCGCCATGACGCTCTGCTTGCAGCTGCACCAGCTTACTGCTCCACCATTCAACATATACACGTATCCGGTTTGTGACTTAGAGTCATCCAGATCTGAGTCGAAGCTAGCGTCGACGTAACCCTTTACGACGAGCTCTTCGTCTCCTCCATAAACGAGAAACATGTCCTTTGTCATTTTCAGGTACTTCAGGATATTCTTGACCGCTGTCCAGTGTTCCTTGCCGGGATTACTTTGGTATCTTGCTACCAAACTTACGGCAAGGTTTACATCGGGTCTGGTACACAGCATGGCATACATAATAGATCCTATGGCTGAAGCATAGGGGATGACACTCATCTCTTCTTTATCTTTTGCCGTGGTCGGTGACTGAGCTGGGCTCAATCTCACACCTTGTAACATAGGCAAGAACCCTTTCTTGGACTGATCCATTTTGAACCTCTTCAAAATCTTATCAAGGTATGTGCTTTGTGAAAGACCTATGAGGCGTCTCGATCTATCTCTATAGATCTTGATGCCTAATATATAAGCAGCTTCTCCAAGGTCCTTCATTGAAAAACACTTATTCAAGTAGGCCTTAATGCTGTCCAGAAGTTTTGTATCATTTCCCATCAAGAGTATGTCATCTACATATAATAGGAGAAATGCTACAGAGCTCCCACTCACTTTCTTGTAAACGCAGGCTTCTCCATAAGTCTGCATAAACCCAAACGCTTTGATCATCTCATCAAAGCGAATGTTCCAACTCCGAGATGCTTGCACCAGTCCATAAATGGATCGCTGGAGCTTGCATACTTTGTTAGCGTTCTTAGGATCGACAAAACCTTCCGGCTGCATCATATACAGCTCTTCCTTAAGATGTCCGTTAAGGAATGCCGTTTTGACGTCCATCTGCCATATCTCATAATCATAGTATGCGGCAATTGCTAACATGATTCGGACGGACTTCAGCTTCGCTACGGGAGAGAATGTCTCGTCGTAGTCAATCCCTTGAACTTGTCGATAACCCTTAGCGACAAGTCGAGCCTTATAAATGGTAACATTACCATCCGCGTCCGTCTTCTTCTTAAAAATCCATTTGTTTTCTATCGCTCGCCGATCATTGGGCAAGTCTGTCAAAGTCCATACTTTGTTTTCATACATGGATTCTATCTCGGATTTCATGGCTTCAAGCCATTTGTTGGAATCTGGGCCCGCCATTGCTTCTTCATAGTTCGAGGGTTCACCGTTGTCCAACAACAAGATTTCCAGGACAGGGTTGTCGTACCACTCTGGTGCGGAACGTGTCCTTGTGGACCTACGAAGTTCAGTAGCAACTTGATCCGAAGTACCTTGATCATCATCATTTTTTTCCTCTTCAGTTGGTGTGGGCATCATAGGAACGGTTTCCTGCGCTGCACCACTTTCCCGCTCGAGAGGTAGTACTTCATCGAGTTCTACTTTCCTCCCACTTACTTCTTTCGAGAGAAACTCTTTTTCCAGAAAGCATCCGTTCTTGGCAACAAAGATCTTGCCTTCGGATCTTAAGTAGAAGGTATACCCGACAGTTTCCTTAGGGTATCCTATGAATATGCATTTTTCCGACTTGGGTTCGAGCTTTTCAGGTTGAAGTTTCTTGACATAAGCATCGCATCCCCAAACTTTTAGAAACGACAGCTTAGGTTTCTTCCCAAACCATAATTCATACGGTGTCGTCTCAACGGATTTAGAAGGTGCCCTATTTAAAGTGAATGTAGCTGTCTCTAGAGCGTATCCCCAAAATGATAGCGGTAAATCGATAAGAGACATCATAGACCGCACCATATCCAATAGAGTGCGATTACGACGTTCGGACACACCGTTTCGCTGAGGTGTTCCAGGCGGCGTGAGTTGTGAAACGATTCCACATTTCCTTAAGTGCGTACCAAATTCGTGACTTAAGTATTCTCCTCCACGATCTGATCGTAGGATCTTTATCTTTCGGTCACGTTGATTCTCCACCTCATTCTGAAATTCCTTGAACTTTTCAAAGGTCTCAGACTTGTGTTTCATTAAGTAGACATACCCATATCTACTTAAGTCATCAGTGAGAGTGAGAACATAACGATATCCTCCGCGAGCCTCAACGCTCATTGGACCGCACACATCGGTATGTATGATTTCCAACAAGTTGGTTGCTCGCTCCATTGTTCCGGAGAACGGAGTCTTGGTCATTTTGCCCATAAGGCATGGTTCGCATGTGTCAAATGATTCATAATCAAGAGACTCTAAAAGTCCATCAGCATGGAGCTTCTTCATGCGCTTGACACCAATGTGACCAAGGCGGCAGTGCCACAAGTATGTGGGACTATCGTTATCAACTTTACATCTTTTGGCATCCACACTATGAACATGTGTAATATTACGCTCGAGATTCATTAAGAATAAACCATTGACCACCGGAGCATGACCATAAAACATATCTCTCATATAAATCGAACAACCATTATTCTCAGACTTAAATGAGTAGCCATCTCGTATTAAACGAGATCCAGATACAATGTTCATGCTCAAACTTGGCACTAAATAACAATTATTAAGGTTCAAAACTAATCCCGTAGGTAAATGTAGAGGCAGCGTGCCGACGGCGATCACATCGACTCTGGAACCATTCCCGACGCGCATCGTCACCTCGTCCTTCGCCAGTCTCCGTTTATTCCGCAGCTCCTGCTGTGAGTTACAAATATGAGCAACGGCACCGGTATCAAATACCCAGGAGTTACTACGAGTACTGGTAAGGTACACATCAATTACATGTATATCAAATATACCTTTGGTGTTGTCGGCCTTCTTATCCGCTAAGTATTTGGGGCAATTCCGCTTCCAGTGACCCTTCCCTTTGCAATAAAAGCACTCAGTCTCAGGCTTGGGTCCATTCTTTGACTTCTTCCCGGCAACTGGCTTACCGGGCGCGGCAACATCTTTGCCGTCCTTCTTGAAGTTCTTCTTACCCTTGCCCTTCTTGAACTTAGTGGTCTTATTGACCATCAACACTTGATGTTCTTTCTTGATTTCAGCCTCTGCTGACTTCAGCATCGAGAACACTTCAGGAATGGTCTTCACCATCCCTTGCATGTTGTAGTTCATCACAAAGCTCTTGTAGCTAGGTGGGAGCGACTGGAGGATTCTATCAATGACCGCCTCATCTGGGAGGTTAATGTTCAGCTGGGTCATACGGTTGTGCAACCCAGACATCTTCAGGATGTGTTCACTGACAGAACTGTTTTCCTCCATCTTACAACTGTAGAACTTGTCCAAGACATCATATCTCTCGACCCGGGCATGAGCTTGAAAAACTAGTTTCAGCTCTTCGAACATCTCATATGCTCCGTGATGCTCAAAACGCTTTTGGAGCCCCGGTTCTAAGCTGTAAAGCATGTCGCACTAAACGAGGGAGTAATCATCAGCACGAGTTTGCCAAGCATTCATAATGTCTTGGTTCTCTGGGACGGGAGCGTCACCTAGCGGTCCATCTAGGACATATTGCTTCCTGGCAGCTATGAGGATGATCCTCAGGTTCCGGACCCAGTCCGTATAGTTGCTGCCGTCATCTTTCAGCTTGGTTTTCTCTAGGAACGCGTTGAAGTTCATGTTGACATTAGCGTTGGCCATTTGATCTACAAGACATATTTGCAAAGGTTTTAGACTAAGTTCATGATAATAAAGTTCTAATCAAATTATGAACTCCCACTTAGATTAGACATCCCTCTAGTCATCTAAGTGTTACACGATCCGAGTCGACTAGCCCGTGTCCGATCATCACGTGAGACGGACTAGTCATCGTCGGTGAACATCTTCATGTTGATCGTATCTTCCATACGACTCGTGTTCGACCTTTCGGTCTCCGTGTTCCGAGGCCATGTCTGCACATGCTAGGCTCGTCAAGTTAACCCTAAGTGTTTTCGCTGTGTAAAACTGTCTTACACCTGTTGTATGTGAACGTAAGAATCCATCACACCCGATCATCACGTGGTGCTTAGAAGCGACGAACTGTAGCAATGGTGCACAGTTAGGGAAGAACACTTCTTGAAATTTTTGTAAGGGATCATCTTATTTACTACCGTCGTCCTAAGTAAACAAGATGTATAAACATAATAAACATCACATGCAATTATATAGTTGTGACATGATATGGCCAATATCATATAGCTCCATCAATCTCCATCTTCGGGGCTCCATGATCATCTTGTCACCGGCTTGACACCATGATCTCCATCATCATGATCTCCATCATCGTGTCTTCATGAAGTTGTCACGCCAACGACTACTTCTACTTCTAAGGCTAACGCGTTTAGCAATAAAGTAAAGTAGTTTACATGGCGTTCTTCAATGACACGCAGGTCATACAAAAAATAAAGACAACTCCTATGGCTCCTGCCGGTTGTCATACTCATCGACATGCAAGTCGTGAATCCTATTACAAGAACATGATCTCATACATCACAATTCATCATTCATCACAACTTCTGGCCATATCACATCACATGATCAATCGCTGCAAAAACAAGTTAGACGTCCTCTAATTGTTGTTGCATCTTTTACGTGGCTGCGATTGGGTTCTAGCAAGAACGTTTTCTTACCTACGAATAACCACAACGTGATTTTGTCAACTTCTATTTACCCTTCATAAGGGCCCTTTTCATCGAATCCGCTCCAACTAAAGTGGGAGAGACAGACACCCGTCAGCCACCTTATGCAACTAGTGCATGTCAATCGGTGGAACCGGTCTCACGTAAGCGTACGTGTAAGGTTGGTCCGGGCCGCTTCATCCCATAATACCGCTGAAGCAAGAAAAGACTAGTAGAGGCAAGCAAGTTGACAAGATCCACGCCCACAACAAAATTGTGTTCTACTCGTGCATTAGAGAACTACGCATAGACCTAGCTCTGATACCACTGTTGGGGAACGTTGCAGAAAATTAAAAAAAAATCTACGGTTTCACCAAGATCCATCTATGAGTTCATCTAAGCAACGAGTAACGGGAGAGAGTTTGCATCTACATACCACTTGTAGATCGCGTGCGGAAGCTTGCAAGGTGATGATGGAGTCGTACTCGACGTGATTCAGATCACCGATGTCCAAGTGCTGAACGGACAGCACCTCCGCGTTCAACACACGTACGGGACGGGAGACGTCTCCTCCTTCTTGATCCAGCAAGGGGAAAGGAGAGGTTGATGATGATCCAGCAGCACGACGGCGTGGTGGTGGATGCAGCAGAACTCCGGCAGGGCTTCACCAAGCGACTACGGGAGGAGGACGAGGTGTAGCAGGGGGAGGGAGGCGCCAAGCACAAAGGTACAGCAGCCCCCCTCCCTCCCCCCCCCCCTTTATATAGGCCTCCAAGGGGGGCGCCGGCCCCTGGAGATCCAATCTCCAAGGGGGGGGGGGCGGCCAAGGGGGTGGAGTACCCCCCAAGCCAAGTGGGGCGCCCCCCCACCCCTAGGGTTTCAACCCTAGGCGCAGGGGGTGGGCCTAGGGGGGCGCACCAGCCCACTATGGGCTGGTTCCCCTCCCACTTCAGCCCATGGGGCCCTCCAGGATGGGTGGCCCCACCTAGTGGACCCCCGGGACCCTTCCGGTGGTCCCGGTACATTACCGGGAGACCCCGAAACTTTCCCGATGGCCGAAATACCACTTCCTATATATTATTCTTTACCTCCGGACCATTCCGAAACTCCTCGTGACGTCCGGGATCTCATCTGGGACTCCGAACAACATTCGGTATGCTGCATACTCATATTCATACAACCCTAGCGTCACCGAACCTTAAGTGTGTAGACCCTACGGGTTCGGGAGACACGCAGACATGACCGAGACGACTCTCGGGCAATAACCAACAGCGGGATCTGGATACCCATGTTGGCTCCCACATGCTCCTCGATGATTTCATCGGTTGAACCACGATGTCGAGGATTCGATCAAAACCCTGTATGCAATTCCCTTTGTCAATCGGTACATTACTTGCCCGAGACTCGATCGTCGGTATCCCAATACCTTGTTCAGTCTCATTACCGGCAAGTCACTTTACTCGTACCGTAATGCATGATCCCGTGGCCAACACCTTGGTCACCTTGAGCTCATTATGATGATGCATTATCGAGTGGGCCCAGAGATACCTCTCCGTCATACGGAGTGACAAATCCCAGTCTCGATCCGTGTCAACCCAATAGATACTTTCGGAGATACCTGTAATGCACCTTTATAGTCACCTAGTTACGTTGTGACGTTTGATACACCCAAGGCACTCCTACGGTATCCGGGAGTTACACGATCTCATGGTCGAAGGAAGAGATACTTGACATTGGTAAAGCTCTAGCAAACGAACTACACGATCTTTGTGCTATGCTTAGGATTGGGTCTTGTCCATCACATCATTCTCCTAATGATGTGATCCCGTTATCAATGACATCCAATGTCCATAGTCAGGAAACCATGACTATCTATTGATCACAATGAGCTAGTCAACTAGAGGCTCACTAGGGACACATTGTGGTCTATGTATTCACACATGTATTACGATTTCCGGATAATACAGTTATAGCATGAATAAAAGATAATTATCATGAACAATGAAATATAATAATACTTTTATTATTGCCTCTAGGGCATATTTCCAACAGTTTGTGCCCCTCCGACTCGATCCCTGCCGCCCGCCCTCCTAAATCCAGCGATCGCGCGTCATGCGAATCATGCCCCTTACTGCGGAGCACCCCACCCCCCACCCCCCCTCGCTATAACAGTGGTACCCTCGTGTTCACATCCATTAGCGCCGCCACCCAAATTTAGAGAGATTCAACTTCGCCGGAGAAGGAGGGGAGATGGCCGGGAGGAAGAGCGGCGAGAGGAAGAAGGCGGTGACCCAGTGCACGAAGGCTGGACTCCAAATTCTCGTCGATCGCATCGGGCGCTATCTCAAGAAGGGCTCGGCCCGGGAGCCCTCATCTACCTCGCCGCCTTCCTCGAATACCTTGCCGTCGAGGTAACCAACCAACGACCAATCTTGTACATTCATGTTCTTTTCATGCTCAACGGAGTGGTAACTGACCTCGTCTCAGTGTTCTCTTTAAACCACATATGCTAGAGTTGGCAGGCAAGGTGGACAAGCACAACTAGAACACCCGCATCATGTCGCGCCACCTGCTTCTCACCACTCGCAATGATGAGGAGCTCTCCAAGCTGCTTGACGGCATAACCATCATCCATAGTGATGTGTTGCCCAATATCCACTCTGTTGTTCTCCAAGAAGGCCAACATGCACTAGCATGTCAACTTCAAACAGAATCCAAGAATAATATATCTCTGTCATTTGTTTACCTTACAAGTTTTGGCTTACCTTGGATTCTCATGCCAAGAAATGAAGTAATGACATTTCCCTTTTTTCTAAACATAACCTTTGTTTTCCATTTTTCCAATAATGCGCATCCACAGGCAGACCCGGTTGTCCCTTATCTATCCTCATAACTACGAATTAATTCTTCGCATTTTGTGTTGTGTAATGACAGTCTTCTACTGGCTCATAATGCAAAAATATATCATTCCCATATAACATCTAGTACAATTAATATTTACAATGTGACCCATATCAAATTTTCGCTTACAGTGCAGTTATACAGCACCATAGCCCACTACAAAATGAATGTAATCACATATTTCCCAGATGCCATAAGCATATTCATTCCAGTTATTCCCCCCGCTATCAATTAATGCCATATACCGACAAATGGTTCCCTCTTTTCACAAACACACATCCAAGACAAGGCAAATCACAGACCCAGTGAAAACAGGGCAAAAAGCAAGGCAAAACTATTCTAACCTACGAAAAAACTTTTGGGGGGCAACTACAGATGGTTCCCTTTTAAAAAATAATGTTTATGCCAAATGGAGCCCAATAATGCTTCCCTCGGATAAAGGTCTCGTGCCTATGATGGATCATGTGCACTTCCTACTCAGTCACTCAGGTGTTGTTGCAGTTTGTTCAGAATAAAGACAAGTTTCCTGTACATTTTTTAACATTACATATACATTTTTATGAAAATGTCATAAACACACTTTTGAAATCTGTGAACCTTGTCTATAAATGTAACTTACATTTTTTAGAATTATACAAAATGTTTTAATGCATGTAGATTTATTTAAACGTCTGATATTTTATTTATTACTTATTTCATAGAAAAGCATACACATGATTATCCTTATTCTACACACGTTTAAAAAATAGAATGCATGATTAACATATTTGAAATTCTATGCAAAGCATTATTTTTCTATATATATGTGTGTGTAGGATATTATGAAATATAAAAAATAGAGAAGCAAAAAAAGATATAAAATAATGTGAATAATAAACGGAATAAAAAAAAATATGACGTGAAATAGCACCTGGTTACTGGGCAGGGCCCAAAACGTGCTCCCTGTAAGTGAACTTCGGTAGGACTCGCAACAGGCGGCACATAGCCACGCCTGTCGAAATACTGTGTACTGGTTTTAGAACCTTCCACGCAGTTGTGTATTCTCTATAGTTTTTCATCCTTTTTTCTATTTATCATTGTTACTTCCAGTTTCTTTCGTTTTTCATTTTTGTATTTCACTGGTTTCTATTTTTTATTTTTATTTATTTCCTCTTTGTTATTTTCTCATTTTTTATAGTAGAACTTTTTAAAAAAAACATAGTGTACATTTTATTTATATAGGTTGAATATTTTTAAATAAAGGTTGAAGATTTTTTAATAGATGGTAAACATTTTTCTGAATACATGTTTGAACATTTGCCAAATTTACATTGTACATGTTTTTATATGCACAGTAAACTTTTCTTGTAACGCATTGAACATTTTTGTAAATGTGCAAACATTTGAGAAGTGCTTGAACACTATTTTAATGTGCAGAAATTTTTCAAAATTGTACAAAACATTTTTGCAAATTACACGAGCATTATTTTGACATTATAAAGATATTTATTAAAGAATGACGAACATTTTTTTAAATGCGGGAACATTCTTTAAAATGTCACGAACATTTTTTTGTGTCTCGCACTGGGGCGGGTTTTTCCTGGTTTTTTGGTTTTTCTTGGTTTCCATATTTTTGGGAATTTTTTTGTTCTCCAGTTTCTTTCCATTTTCGTCCATCGGTGTGTTGTGTGGAGAACATGTGTGCTTTATGTGGAGCATGGGTGTGTTGTGCTTTCTGATTGAGCACATCTGTGCCTCACTCTGCGAGGAAACCACAATTATGCTTCATTGCGGGGGTTGACACAGTTTTGATCATAAATTTTAGTCTGGTGCCCTTTCCATCAGCTCATGATAAAATTTCTAGAGGGAATTCCTCATTTGTCCCTTTCTTAAAATCTGCTTTCTTTTTTGGCTCAAATAAAAATTTCTTCCCTTTTTGACGCTCAAACTTTATTTTGTTCCCTCATTGACATTTCCGTCTCTTTTAGTCACTAACAATGTTAAGTGTGTGGTGAAAAGTCCATTTTGCCCCTAGTGCACTATGTGACTGTCCAGAATATCTAAGTAAAAAAGCAATCACTGATTTTATGAAATATGTTCACTGATGTTAAATTGCATATATATGCACTTCAATAAAAAAAACATCCCTTAACTAAACTCATCCGTGCGTACAGTTCCGGTATCATCTCCCTGCCACATGCACTGCCCTCCACCAAGTACCAGTTGCATGCCTCGCGCAGGCTGCCGGATCGCGGCGCTCACGTTCAGCCCGAGAGTCATGGCTGCAAATGCCAACGGCACGGCCGCCAACCACTGGCGTCGCAGCAGTCGCACTTGCTGGCGGCCGAGATGCACCAACGCCTTCGCAGCAGTCGCACAGGTAACTACGTAGCCCGGCGAGTTGCACACGTACACAACTCGTATGCCTTCTTTTAGCTACCGTGGTCGACGATCCGTCACCCTCCGCCCCGCCATGAGCAACAGCAGCATCGACCCGAGGTGGGAAATAGGGAGAAAAGTTGGGTCATGGGGTTTCTTCTTCTTTTTACCCGTGAGCTAAAGCAGGGGTAAAAAGGACTTTTTGGGTTACACCTGACTGTGCTAGTGGCCAAAAGTGATGAAAATGTCACTAAGGGAACAAAATGAAGTTTAGGTGTCAAAAGGGGAAAAAAATAATTTTGTAGGGCCAAAAAAGGAAGCATATTTTAAGAAAGGGCCAAATAAGAGATTCTCTCAAATTTATTTTCTATTGCATCCTATTCCAAAAGTGAGGATTTACTACTTTTTCATGCATTTCTTCAGTATATGGGTTGGCAATGCGCATGGAAACAAAATCGTTCTTATTGACCTCCTTGTAGTCACCCCTAGATGCTTATGTATTTTGGGACCTCGTCCTTCTTCATGGGATGCCTTTTCTTGTTGAGTGCTTCATGACATGCTTGAATTTCTTCATTGGTGCGAGAAATGCTTGGATTTTTCCAGTCAGTCATACCAAAAACAAAAAGGGATTGCCAAAAATAACAAAGCAAAAAAAAATGGTGTGAGAAAGAGTCTAACCTCCCCTCCTCCCCAATTTCTGAATTCAGCTCCCACATTAAAAGAACAAAATGAAACAAAGCAAGGACAGAAGATTCTCAAATCCTGATTGGTCCATTCGGTCCTCCCACGGATCATGCCTCCGAGCTAATCGTAGTCACTTGTATCTTCCAAATCCAAAGGCAAAGACCACTAGTGACACGGATCGCACCAGCCGAGCTGATCCTAGCCGCTTGCACCTTCCAGATCCGACGGTGGAGAACGCTGGTCATGCCCCCTCCCACGGATCATGCCCCTCCTAGTCGATCCCTGGCACCCGCCCTCGCAGATCCAATGGTGGCGACCGCATGTCATGGTAATCGCGCCCCTTACTACCGAGCACACACACACACACCCTATAATAGCGGTGCCTTCGCGTTCACATCCATCATTGCCGCCACCCACATTTCGAGATATTCAAGTTCGCCAGAGAAGGCGAGGAGGTGGCCGGGAGGAAGAGTGATGAGCGGAAGAAAGCGGTGACCCGGTCCACGAAGGCTGGACTCCAGTTTCTCGTCGGGCGCATCGGGCGCTCTCAAGAAGGGCCGCTACGCGCACCGCGTCCGCCCCGGCACCCTCGCCTACCTCGCCGCCGTCCTCGAATACCTTGCCGCCGAGGTAACCAACCAACGACCGATCTTGTACATTCATGTACTTTTCATGCTAAACAGAGTGGTAACTGATCTCGTCTCAATGTTCTCTTTAAACCACATATGCTGGAGTTGGCGGGCAATGCGGCCAAGGACAACAAGAAGACCTGCATCATGCGGCACCACCTGCTTCTCGCCACTCGCAACGACGAGGAGCTCTCCAAGCTGCTTGACGGCATCACCATCACCCGCAGTGGTGTGTTGCCCAACATCCACTCTGTGTGTTGTTCTCCAAGAAGGCCAACATGCACTAGCATATTAACTTCAAACAGAATCCAAGAATAATATATCTCTGCCATCTGTTTACCTTACGAGTTTTTGCTTAGCTTGGATTTTCATACCAAGAAAAGAAGTAATGACGTTTCCCTTTTTTTCAAACATAAACTTTGTTTTTCATTTTTCCCATAATGCGCATCCGCAGGCAGACCCGGCTGTCCCTTATCTATCCTCATAGTTGTGGATTAATTCTCCACATCTTGTGTTGTGTAATGACAGTCTTCTACTGGATCATAATGCAAAAATATCTCCTTCTCATATCTATACCCCTTATATAGTATGCGAATAACTTTGAAAGATGGTTGTTGGATGAACCCAATCCGACGGTGCAGAGATGGCAAATCCGAGCACTATTGGCCGTTGGATATCATCTACATTCCATCAGATTTTGCCACATGTACAATCTAGAAGACTCCATGGTTGAACTTAAGCATAATGCACAAACCTCAAAACACAAGCACTTCTCCTATGTTCTAGAATCTTCGTATCATAAGTGCCCAAAAAAATTCTAGATGAATTGTCATTATTTGTTTTTACTTTATGCTTTAAAACGCACAAATTCCATGAATCTTAAAATAGATTGGCTTTTTTATAAATATTAATTGATTTTGAATGGGATGAACTACAAGAATTAAACGAACATCTACATCATGCATATATGAATCAAAGTTTACATGCTATAATGTGGTATTTATTCATACGTGCAATGCACGTGTACCTTACTAGTAACATCTAGTGCAATTAATACTTACAGTGTGACCCATATCAAATTTTCGCTTAAAGTGCAGTTATACAGCACCATAGCCCACTACAAAATGTATGTAATCACGTATCTGCCAGAGATTCCGTAAGCATATTCATTCCAGTTATTCCCCCCACTATCAATTAATGCCATATACCGGCCGATGGTTCCCTCTTTCTTTTCACAAACACACATCGAAGACAAGGCAAAGCATAGGGGGGGGGGGGGGGGGGGGTGCAACTGTAGATGGTTCTCTTTTTAAAATAACTAGAACATTGATGACGCGCGTTGCCGCGTCCGTCTATTTGTAATATTGAATGTTAGTGCGTGATGCAAATATGTGGAGGCATTATACCAGAAATAGTACCAAATTGTGGCACCAAGACCATTTTTTTCAACATAGCACACTATATGGTAGTAATATCAATACTGCATATTGCATTGGTAAATATTGAGTTTGTTGCCAGCTAGATTTCAGAATACAAAAATTATGCACGCCATCTAGATTGTTGTTTCTTCACTTCGTCTTGAAGGTTCAACAAATAGTCACTTTCCTTGCCAACCTGGCCAATTAATGCTACATTAACGGTGGATTGGATACTTCAAAGATAACCGACAGTCAGTAAACAATAATAGATAATAATATTATTGTAAGATCACATATCAAGCCATAGCACGTATCTTGTATTGATACAATGCAATACATGCTTCAAAGATCATATGTCAACCATTATATATAATTGAACAAATGTGTTAACGTGTTGGTGAACAATTACTTCTAATTCCAATCTGACATTTGTTGCAGGTAATTTATAGTATTTCTATTATTGTTGTAGGGTTAGTTGCAGAAAAATACCCTTGTGCCAAACATGCTTTTCTCCTGACATGCATGTTGCAGTTTTATCAAATGGAGAAGAAAAGAAGCAGGCCTCGTTTTCTTTCAGTGAAAGAGGAACCGGGCATGAGCATACAACATGATCCTTGAGAAAATAAGATGGCTCCCTAGAATTTAAAAGGGAAATAATGTTATAAATTATTGGCATGTCATTGTCAGCATGAAGCTACTCTTATTTTGAGACCATTAGAAGAAAAAAAGAACCATTCAAAAGAAAATCTTATTTTAGGGATCAGCTAAAATTGCATAGTGCATCACACCATTCCTAAGACTAAAGTTTTACCACATCTCGTTCTTAGCTTAAATTATGTTTTCTCTCGGCCGTGCATGGAACATAATAGTAAGCACCAGATGAAATATTTGAACTCATGTTTAGCTTTAAATTATGTTTTCTCGGCCTTGCATGGAAAAAGAACTGTAAGCACCAAAGTGGAATATTTGAACCCCCATGTCTAGAGTCGTTGATGCATGCAGTTTATATTGATAGTGGATCATCAGGTAAGCTATAGAAACATATAGCATGCGCACTACATGCCTTGGATTTGATTCATCAAGACTATTGATTTGATTGATGCATTAGCACCATCTAGTTGTGTTTGGTCAACTGCAACTATAAAATAATGTTTTAGGCAAGTAAATGGATGATGAACTGATTAACACTCACGGTTTGCAAAATTTATTGATAAAAAAATTAACATTAAAATTATAAAGCAAATTAAGCAAGTGATGGTGTGCACGAAAGGGGATTTAGAGAAAGGGGATTGTAAGGCAGAAATACCTACACTGAGGCTGATGCCATTGCAAGTATATGATTTGATCAGATACATTATCCTACATACATCCTACATCTGATTTATGCACACGAAAATAAGGAGAGGTCGTTCCTACTGATACAACAGACCGAAACAACATATAACTGGACATTTAATAAATCGATAAAAAAAATCAAGAATTACGGAAAGAAGTGCCAGGTTGACTCGAACAAGGAGCAGAATTAGAGGCATAATACAATAGATCAAACCAACCTGCAGTAACCATCATGCATGTAATAAGTCGAAAAATAAATTCTGGCAACAAGATGTTTGTTCCTCGTGGTGACGCTCCTGAGGAAATGGCGGCGAATCTCGTCTAGAGAGGGGCACCATGGCCTCCTTCAGTCTCCAGCTGTTGCTGGCGAGCTCTGGTGACCTCCAGGTGACGGCCATGGACGGCAGCGTGCTCCCGAGCGTCGGTTCTCTTTGCCCCATCGGACAGCGATGCTGCCTTTTGTAGATGTTGTCGTTCCTGTCGGTGAAGCTTTCATGTCTTTGTCATCCTGCTTCTTGGGTTCCTCTCACCTCACGTGCTCTTGGGCTGGAGGAATCCAATAATTTGATTAACAGCACCACCAACAATTTTGAAGAGAAAAAACAACATAGTTGGATGGAATACGAAGCATGGTGGAGAAGGGGTACAAAAGATCTGCACCAGCGAAGAAAACATATAATAACATCAACCTATGCAAGGAGAGGATATATAGGCGCATCCCAGGGCATGAGGGGGAGGCAGCCGGATTGTAACGCACATCCACCATCAGCGCTCGCGAGTAACGCATGTCCACCGCCATTACGGCTCGCATCAACGATGCCTTAAATCCAAGGCTGTATGTTACTCCGTTTCTTCAACCCTCCACAGACGCCGCATCGCCTGTTCGCATCGCTCGGCGGATGCCCCCGTCGCCCGAGCGCGGCCTCCTGTTGTGTCTCGTTGGGCTCACCGGGCCCAAGCGTGGCCTTCTATTGTTTCCCAAGTAGGCCTAGTTCAACGAGTGATGGGCGATTTTGTTGCTGGAGCAGCGGCCCAGCCTTTTTAGCGCTTTCTAGCGATGTGGGGACACTCATATCGAATTAGAAGGAAAACCAACAGCCGGAGACGCCCACAATTCTAGATCCGATGGCTGAAAGCACTGATGGCCTGAGATGGTCTGGTTAGTGCGCAGTTTTAATATATCTAAATGTTTATGTCAAATGGAGTCCAATAATGTGTCCCTCAGATAAATGTCTCGTGCCTATGATGGATCGTGTTCGCTTCCTATTCAGCCACTCAGGTGTTGTTGCAGTTTGTTCAGAATGAAGACAAAGTTCTGCAGTGAAGTGGATGACAAGATTATTGCAGTCTGCACTGATGATACAAGGTACATGCATGCTTCACGAGTTAGTCAGTTTGAAGCACATGTTAATTCACATTGGGAGCATGATTTTCAGTCGAAAAAAGTTTGCTAAAACTTATCAACATGTGATCTAGTTTTGAAGCTATCAACGCGAGAAATGCAATGGTGAGAACGGTTTGTAATTTGGACGCCCAGTTAACAAGATATTTTGTTTTAAAAACAGATCAAAAAAAAAAAGCACAAACAAACCATCCATCCCTCCTGCGTGGGTGGGAAGAAAATTCCACCAAAACTGGCGTACATTGTCCTCAGAGGATATGGAAGTGACATTTGCAAGAGGTACTCCTTAACTACTAATTTGAACTAGTGATATAGGACCTAGACGCACCCAAAAACAGGACAATTCTTGCGGCTTGGGACATCTGGAAAAATCAGAGACATGTGCTTTTTTTATGCCATCCGTGCTGATATTAGGGACTGGATTAGAATGTTCAAGGCAGATATTGAACTTCGGAAGTTGAGTGTCACTCAGGAGCTTGCTAACTCCGTGACCACTTCTGCCAACTTTATTGCACTTCAGATTCTGTCTTCTACCACTTGTAGAGTACACTGATTGTTACTAACCAAACGTTGTAAATATCTTATATATTCATTCCAGTTATACAGCACCATGACCTGCTAGAAAAATGAATGTTATCTCGTATATTCATTCCAGTTATTTCCCCATTTATCAACTAATGACATATACCCACCAGAGGGTCCCTTTTTTTTCCTCAAACACACATCCAAGACAGAGCAAAGCACAAACCCAGCAAAAACCCGAAACCAAACAGCAAAAGGCAAGGCAAAGTTATTCTAACCTTTGGGGGCAACTACAGATGGTTCCCATGCTTATGCCAAATGGAGCCCAGTATGTGTCCCTCGGATAAAGGTCTCATGCCTATGATGGATCGCGTTAGCTTCCAACTCAGCCACTCAGGTGTAGTTGCAGTTTGTTCAGAATGAAGAAAAGGTTCTGCAGCTATGTTATTTTGAGCAGGAAGAGGTGTATGACATAACATACATGCATTTTCAGTGAATAGCTGAGATTTAGTCAAGCATTGTATCCTATTGTCAACTTCTTTATTCCACTTAATAACATTCACGCAGAATAAATTATGAGGGGCTACAGCTTTCATTGCACATATCTGAGTATTTTGTATTTTACTAACCAGTACCTATTATGTAATGTCAAAAACGCTTTTATATTATGGGACGGAGGGAGTACATCTTTTCTGGCTGAATGACTTCTGGATTCGGTTATGGATTCAGACATTTGGAGGAAAAATAACTACGGTATAAGAATTTAAATAGATACTACCTTTTAAGTCTAGCTCTTTGCAAGCAGTAATTAATTCGGAATTCTGACCAATTAGCATGTGTTATGGAGAGTGCTACAATCTCAGGTTTAGTGGGGGGAAATCAGACGAGAATCAGCATAAGGTGACTGACTCCCTGCCAAAAGTAAAAGTGTCGCTAATGAGGGCACTCCATGATACTTTTGGTTCTCAAGGATTCTAAGTAATATGCAGTGGTGCAGATATGGCATCATTATTGTACAGGAATCCTTATGCTACTTACGTTGTAAAGGGCCTAGAAAGTTCGGATGCAGCTTGATGAATGACTGTCTGGTGGCTTGTCATTTGCTCGAGTATGTGAACTAGTCCTGTGTTATACCTACACTCGTTGAAAGAACTAGATAAATAAGGAACTCCCTTCCCAGCTCCCTTGTGTTATATGTTTGGCTCATTGATCCAAATATGAGATGCTTCATGCTGAATCATGTGCGTTTGAAGAAATGCAACTCTCATGTTGATCAAATTTCCCAAACTAAGCTCAAATTTACAAGTGTCCTTTAAGTAAAATTGCCAAAATAAATAGCCCCAATTTACAAACTCCTTCCCACACCCGATAGTTACGATATGCCAAGCTTTGCTGCAACATTTTACACTTCTGGATGATATTCCTGCATTATAACAGAAGCGAAAGCAAGTTCTCAGGTTTCAAGATCAGGGGCATGAATTGTTTCCAAAACCAGCGTTAATGCTGATCTAAAACAAAAGGAATCGAATTAATTATGTGTCTTAGTGAAAGAGAATTCACCACCGATTAGGTGTTGCTCTGTTCTTTTCAGTTAGCAATAGGCAGAATGCTACAGCCAATGCCAAGTTAAACGATCAGAGGACTAGTCTACTGGTAAAGCTGGTATAGGAATGAAAATAAAATAAGTACCGATGATCACTCAAATGTACAGAGTGCATGCATGTCCAGAGCACGGCTCCATCGACATTACAGATTCTGGGCACAACAAACACTTCATTTCCCATGTAAACCCAACACTGTAACATGCAATAAAATTGATTTTCTAACCCAGCACTTCTCCGGAGACCTGATGCCATACTCAAGTTTTTAAGAGCCGGGCATAAATTGTTTCCTAGACCATGGCTAATCTTGACCTCAAATAAAAAATAAGGTCGATGAATGAATTCCATGTCTTGGTATAAGAGAATTAGCTGTCAGGCGTTCTTCTGTGATTTAAGTTATCAATAATCACAATGCTACAGGCAATGTAAAGCTAAACAAATCAGACGGCCGGTCTATTTGAAGTTGGTCATAAGACTGAACTTAAAATATATACTTGTGATTATGTAAATATACAGAGTACACGTGCCTTACAGTGAAACAATTACAGATTCCGGATAGGCACCTTACTCATCTGCAGCAGAAACAGCAGCAGATTGTCCGCTGTTTGCATAATCCACCCATATTTTCTTTCCATCAAGCACCTGAAACAATCATCATGTGGCCAAAATGTGTTAGCGTAAGGAAAAGAGACGCACCAAACGCTGCATATCATCCTGCAAGGACATGGCTTTTTCTGCTGTACCAACAGATCAACGGAGCACATTTTATTTTTACCTCGTCACTCATCTTCTCCAACGCCGCGGCTGCTTCAGTTTCTGAAGAGAACTTGACCAAGATGTATCCTTTGGATCTCCCCGTGACAGGATGGCATATTACTTTCACTGCAAGGCACATTGACCAATCAGAGGACAATCCCCTAATCCACACAAATCACAGATACAACCGCATAAAGATTCAGAACAGATAAATTTGTACCTTGGATAACATCGCCATGCTGAGAGAAGGCGTCCTTGAGAGCAACTTCATTCGAGTTGTAGGACAGACCTGGAAAACTCAGTAGAAGAAACAGCAGGGCATCAGAACATCCTCGACCATTCATAAGTCAGCACATTTCTCGGATAGCACAATGTCCTTTATCTTTCGCAAGTAAGCAGGATGTGCTCATTGTTAACTAACAGGGTTGTTCCAAGCATGAATCCCCTCTTCCTAAGCAGGTTCTCAAATTGGCATCGGATCTCAACATAGGAAAGATTGGGGTCCAAGCACCAAACGAATTGACTAGGAACTGAACACCAGAGGAGAATGAAATGTACAAATCATACCTCCGACGAACAACTTGGAGCCTGAGGAGAAAGTGGCGCGCCGATCCAGCAGCCTGCCCAGAGGAACCCTGCCATGTAGCTCAGCCTTGCTTGCCCAATTGAGCATCTCCTATGCTATGACCCTAGAAATATTCCCCAAATTGGTAGACCTCTCTGACCCCCTTCCCCCAAATCAGATCACTCGCTACACAAAATTTTCACGATTCGCACCCTGCTAAATCAAGCAATTCCAAGATTGCCCCTCAAGAACGGCTAATCAAGTGAAACTGCCTGAAACATTCGTTTCAAAAAAAAAAACTGAAACATTGCAGCAAGAGAAGATCGTTCACATGGGCATCAAGATCAAGAACAAGCAAAAGGATCAACATAACAAGACATCCAAACGAAAGATACACACGATGGAGATTGGAATTGGCTATTCGATCAAGTTTTTCAGCTTCAATTCAGCAATGATTCAAGATCAATCGAAACTACAGATTACTACCAGTTTGGACTCCAAAGATACATACAGGATCCATCCACCCCTTTCTCTTTTCTCTCTGTCTCTCTCGGATATTATAGAACTAATAAGCTACACGACGGGGCCCTATCTACTCCTCGGCGGCATGGACAGTTATATATAAATATAATGGTTTCAGGCTAAAGACATGTAAATGATACTTCTAAATTTTAATTAGTTTAAGAATTTTACCAAAGTTCAGAAAGACGTGTCAGATCATCTTCGAAACAGATTTCTCAAAGCTGGCTGGCTGCGTTTAGATCAGCATGCCATTCTAGATGAGAAGTGGAGCATGTACAGGACGAATCATGCTGCACTAGGTTTATTAACTAAATAACTACTGGGGGTAAAATCAAAGCTACTTATCGCATGGCCATTTTGTGAAGACGGTTTCACCAAGCAGCCAATATCCTCCGCGACTGTGAGAGAGCCAAAGATGAAGAAAAAGGATACTCCCTCCGATCCATATTAATGTTGCTGATTTAGCACAAAGTTGTACTAAATCAGCACATATATGTACATATATGTAGGTGGTGCAAGGTCAGCCTTGAAACAATCTCGGTTTGAACATGGCTAGCTAGCCGCATGGCATTTCTTTCTGATGCATTTACATGAGACAGCTAACTGTAGGAAAAGCATAAATTCCAGAGTGAGCAGGCAACCTCGAATGAAGGTTCAGATGTGTGCTTCCCTCAGAAGCTTCACACGAAATGCCTTTCCATTTTGAACTGTGCTTTCCATTCCTGATACATATCGCCGGTTATCATATCCTCACAGCTAGGGGCTCACTCTGCACATCCTGTCTTGTTCAATGACAGTGATATACTTTTTGAGATAACAAAAAAAATGTAATATAAGTTTTTTGAGGAATTTTTATGAGTGATTGTTTGATCCAAATATATAGCTCTAGTACAACAGTGCAGTTACACAACACCATAGCCTGTTAGAAACGAATTTCGTCTCGTGTCTGCCAGAGCCCAGAAGCATATTGCTCTCAGTTATTTCCTCATTTACCTATTAATACCATATACCCAATGTATGATATTGTTCATCATAGTTGTGTGTTCCATGCCAAATGGAACATGGGATCCGTCCTTCGGGTGTTCGAATTAAAACAGATGCCTGGTAAATCTAGCTCTGGTAACCAGTAATTAATTCAGAGTTCTGACCAACATGTGCGCTGGAGAGTCTACCTTAGGTTCAGTGATTTTTCCCTTTAGTGGGGGAAAACATGCATGAATGGGAATAAGGAGATGGCTGACTCCCTACCAAAATAAAGGGCCTAGGAAAGTCGGATGCTACTTGATGAATGATAATTATGTGGCATGTCACTTGCTTGACAATGTGAACAAGTTCTGCTTTATGCCTACACTAGTTGAGCTACTGCTCATATAAATTCTTAAGCCTTGAAATAAGTAGGCCAGATAAATAAGGAATTCCTTTAACAGCTCCCTTGTGCTATATGCTTGGCTCATTGAGCTAAATATGAGATGTTCCGTACTGAATCATGTGCGTTTGAAGAAATGCAACTCTCATGTCGGTAAAATTTCCCAAATTAAGCTCAAATTGTACAGCTGCCCTTTAAATAAAACTCCCAAAAATAAGCTCTAGTTTACAGACCCATTGGCATTCTGGATGGAAATAACATGCCATGCTTGCCACAACATACATAATACACTTCTGGATGGATAGCTGGTTTCCATCGGACTTGCCATATTCAAGTTTTAAGATGAGAGCATAATTGTTTCCCAAACCAGCGCTAATGTGGACCTAAAATTAGAAAACAATGAATTAACTTTCTGTTTTAGTCGAAGAGAATTAGCTAACCAATCAGGTGTTCCTCTGGTTTTCAGTCAAAAATCAGAATGGTACAGGCAATGTCAAGCTAAAAAATCAGAAGACTGGTCTATTTGACGTTGGTCGTAAGACTGAGCTTGAAATATGTACTGGTGATCATACAAAGTTACATGTCCAGGGCGCCATCTAACCTTACAGATTCTGAACACAACAAACAAAGACCGGATAAGTACCTTGCTCGTCTGTAGCAGCAGTAGCAGGTCATCCACTGTTTGCAAAATGCACCCGTATGTTCTTCCCATCGAGCACCTGTAACAATCATCATGTGGGAACAATGTGTCAGCACAAGTAAAAGAACTGCACTGAGCACTGCATATTGGCACAAGGAAAAGAACTGCACTGAGCACTGCATATTATCTTGCAGGAACTTGGCTTCTTCTGCTATACCTACAGAATCCATGAAGCACAATTCTTACCTCATCGCTCATCCTCTCCAATGCCGCAGCTGCTTCTTTTTCCGAGGAGAACTTGACGAAACCGTATCCTTTTGATTGCCCGGTCACGGGATGGCATATCACTTTGACTGTCGGGCGCGTTGATCAGTCCAAGGACAATCCTCTAATCAGCAAAAACATTCAGAACAGATAAATTTGTACCTTGGATAACATCGCCATGCTGAGAGAACGCGTCCTTGAGAGCAACTTCGTTGGTGTCATAGGACAGGCCTGAAAAACTCGGTGGAAGAAACAGCAGGGCATCAAAACATCCTGAACCATTCATACGTCAAGCACACTTCTTGCATTTGTTCAATGTTCACACAGATACGTACTCCCTCCGTCCGAAAATACTTGTCATCAAAATGGATGAAAAGGGATGCATCTAGAACTAAAATACATCTAGATACATCCCTTTTTATTCTTTTTGATGACAAGTATTTTCGGACGGAGGAAGTACTTCCTAACATTTACATTTATTTAAGATTGAACTCACTGCTTGCACGGAATTTCACTGGACGAAATAAATACATTGTGCTAGCAAAATCAGCAACGAGGATGGTTGAGAAACTAGCATGACCTAGATAAATCTGCCAGGTCTCCAACGGAGAAGAGGTTCAGGTTCAGGCATCAATCAGATTGACCAGAAACTGAACCCCAGGCATCCTGAACCATAAGTCAGCAGCATTCTTGCATTGTGCGATGTTCAAACAGATTTCTCCTAGCACTAACAGTTTGTTCAGATTAGGCAGAGCGTTTGCACCAAATTCACCAACAAGCAGATTTCTCCTAAGTTTGTTAGCAAATTGGGGTCCAAGCACCAAACAAATTCCCAAACCGAATACCAGGAGAACACGAGAATGGGATGCACGAATCTTACCTCCAACGAACAGTTTGGAGCCTGACGAGAAAGCGGCTCTCCGATCCAGCAGCTTGCCCGCCATTCTTCCCCAATTATGGAGCACAGCCTTTCTTCCCCAATTCAGCATCGCGGACGAACCCTAGAAATTATCCCCAAATCCTTCGATCCCCAGATCCCCTTCCCCGCAGATCGGTTGACCCCAAGAAATTTCACGAATCGCACCCCACAGAACCTAGTTATTGCCAAATCGCCCACAAGAAATTAAATCGTGCAAGCAAATGTACAGACGAACAAGGGGATCAAGAAGCAAGAACCAGCAAAAAATTGCGAGATTGACACGGAGAAGATTGGAATTGGCTAAACGATCAAGTTTCCAGCTTCAATTCAGCAATGATTCAAGATCAATCGACGCTACAGACTACTACCAGTTCGGACTCCAGACCAAGCATTACATACAGGATCCCATGCTCTCTCTCTTTCTCTCTTCCCTCTCAGATGCAGAACTAAGCGACGCGATGGGGCCATGTCTACTCCTCCTCAGCGGCGGCGGCGGCCTCCTTCTCGGCGTCGGCGGCGGCCTTCTTGTCGGCAGCGGTGGTCTTCTTGTCGGCGGCCTTCTTCTTGGGGGTCTTCTTGGGGGCGGGGGCGGGGACCTTCTTCTCGGTCTTCTTCCTGGGCGACTTGGGCGACTGGGACTCCTTCTCGGCCTTCTCGAGGGCCCTCTTGGGGAGCAGCACGGGGTTGATGTTGGGGATCACGCCGCCGTGCGCGATGGTGACGCCGGCGAGCAGCTTGCCGAGCTCCTGGTCGTTGCGGATGGCGAGGAGCAGGTGGCGCGGCACGATGCGGCTCTTCTTGTTGTCCTTGGCGGCGTTGCCGGCGAGCTCCAGCACCTGCGAATCCATCCAAAGAACCGAGACGAGATCTGTCAGCCCTCCGTCGAGCGAGAGATGGACAGGGCAGGAACGGGGAACGAGATCGGTTGGTGGGTTGGGTGGTTACCTCGGCGGCGAGGTACTCGAGGACGGCGGCGAGGTAGACGGGGGCGCCGGAGCCGACGCGCTGCGCGTAGCGGCCCTTCTTGAGGAAGCGCCCGATGCGGCCGACGGGGAACTGGAGGCCGGCCTTGACGGACCGGGTCACCGCCTTCTTCCTCTCTCCGCCCTTCCTGGCCATCTCTCCTCCCTCTCCGGCGAGCTCGAACCTCTCGGGATGCGGCGGGCTGCGGCGGTGGATTGGAATGCTTCGGATTTGGTGGCGACTGCCGGCGGCGAAGGCGCCGGTTTTATAGGTGGGAGGGGGCTCCGAGGGAGGGGCCGCGATCCGCGTGACGTCCTCTCCCCACCGTCGGATCTGGGAGGGCGGGCGGTCAGGATCGGTTCAAGGGGCGCGATCCGTGGGAGGGCCCGATCGGCCAATCAGAGCGCGGCGGTTTTTCCCTCCGTTTCTTTCCTTTGGTGCGGGAAATGGGTTCGAAATTTTTGGGGCAGCGGGAATACGCGCTCTTTTCAGGCGGAGGGGTTTGCGGTTATGTTATTTTTGGTAATTATCCCATTTTGTTGTTGGTATATCAAATAGGGGTTGGGATATGCCCATTACGCAACCTCGTCCTCCTCCGGAGCTTGTATAGTCGGCGGCGGCCGATGCCGAGGCGTGGCTCCCCTTCCTGCAGTCGCTGCTCCGGCCTCTGACCAGCTGCCTCGTCTCCGATCTGTGCTCCGACGACGTGGGATTGCTCGGAATTCGGCCAGGGCGAAATCCCTGCATCTTATGTTGGTAGCGGCGACACCCGCGGGTGTCGTAGGCGTTGTCATGGCCATTATCTGTGCCCTCTTCGAGCGTCAAGTGAAACCCTAGGTCCGGTTTTCCGCACCGGACGACGACGACGACGTCCCGGTGTCGTTCTCCTCCGTGAAGGTGTTGTCTTGTTTTGCTCGCGGCGTCCTTGGTGTTAGATTTGGAGATGTTTGGCCGTTTAGTTGTTGGTTAGATAGTCCCCTAGTCGGCGAGTTTAGTTGTGCTCCTCTTTGTTTTGGGTCGAGCATCTCTTGTCTCTCTGCTTCGGGCGCCATGTTCACGCCTCTTGTGTTCGCGCCATGTGTTGTACCACCTCATGTATTCATCCTATCTTCTTCTATCAATGAAATGATACGCAAGCTTTGCATACTCGCGAAAAAATGCGCCCATTTTGCTCTGCGGGATGAACAATCCGGTGTGACACGAGTTGAGTGGGTATAGGGCATGTCTGGATGGTGCCCTCACCACGGTATCAAATGCCAAGCTATTTAAAGAGAAGGTTAATGCCCTCACCACGAAATGTGGTGGGCAGCGGCGACGATGGATGGGAATGCGCGGAACTGCTTCGAATTTGGTGGCATCTGCCGACGATGAGGGCATCAGCTTTATAGGGGGATGGGGCTTCGTGGGTGGGGTGTGATTTGTGTGACGTGCGCTCCCTGCCGTTGGATATGGGAGGGCGGACGGTCAGGATTAGTTCAAAAAATTGTTGACAGCGGGAATAGTCTCTCTTTTCACATGGAGGGATTTTCGGCTCTGTTATTTTGGGCAATTATCCCATTTTGTTTTTGGTATGATTTGGGTGGAATTTTTCTGTGGTAAAAGGCTCGATCGTATGATTACACTGTGGTAGGCTGATCGTTACGCGTGCATCGAATATGGGTTAGGCTATGCGCATTTCGCTCTGCGGGATGAACAATCAGTGTGACACGAGTTGAGTGGGTGTATGGCATGTCTGGATGGCGCCCACACCCGCCATATCAAAACGGGCATGCCAACTGGTTGGCCGAAGATTTTGTCGTCGCAGGATTGTCATGTTGTTGGCGGAAAAGCTGAATGCGATGGCTGAAAAGTTGGTTATATCCAAAATTTCGACGGCCATCCAAATGCTCACCCTCGTTCTTAGTCAACGACGAAACTTTCATGAGAAGGATGAAAAGTTTTCATCATTACTGAAAGGAGAAGTGAGGGATACAGCTTGTAGGCATGTCACTGCATTAATGTAGAATGTGATATTATTACTGGACTCCATGGTTTGAAGTCACTATGATGCTAGTTCATGTTGGCCTTATTGGAGAACAACACCGAGTGGATGTTACGCCACTATAGGCGATGGTGATGTCGTCAAGCAGCTTGGCGAGCTCCTCTCGTTGTGAGTAGCGAGTAGTAGGTGACACAACATGATCCGAGTCCTCTTGTTGTCCTTGGCCGCGTTGCCCGCCAGTTCTAGCATCGGTGGTTTAAGGTGCACATCGAGAGGAGATCACTTATCACTCTATCGGGCACGAGAAGATACATGAATAGACTATATCAATGGTTGGGTGGTTACCTCGGCGACGAGGTACTCGAGGATGGCGGCGAGGTAGACTTGGGCGCCAGAGCCAATGCATTGTGCATAATGGCCCTTCTTCGGTAGGGCCTAGTTCTAGACGGCAAAGCCCTGCCGGATAGTTGACATCAGATGTGTGCAACCCAATAGAGAGGTCGTAGTTTTGATCTTAGTTTGAGAGGTACGCAAAGGTGTTGTCGGAGGATCTGACCATGAGCCTCTCGAAGAGTTGTCTGAGGGACTAATCGAGTTTCTGTCAGAGGGCCTCTCGAAGGGCTGTCTAAGGGAGAACATCCTCGCACTTGGGAGGTTGTAAAGTCCTAGTTGCGGCAATCAGCACCAATGAGCTCCACCTACTCTCCTTCCATTGCCCTTCGAGTCGGTAATTATCAGATCAAACCGTATGTGTCTTCATAGTGGTCCCGGGCGCATACGTATTATGATTTTTTGTTTTGTTTTCTGTTGCGTTACCCTACAAAACGGTCTCCACCCTCAGTTCTGGAGGGTGTAAGCGGTCAGTTCGGGTGTGCGATCCATGTGGCCAACGGTCTCCGCCGTCAAACCTGGAAGGTACGAGCGATTGGGATCAACTCGAGAGTGCGATCTGTGTGACCAGTGGTCTTCGTTGTCGGATCTGGGAGGTGCAACTTGCTGGGATTAGCTCGAAGGGGGGCACGATCCGTGGGAAGACCAGATGGACAATCAGGAGGTAAGAAGTTTCCCTCCTCGCTTTATTTTGTTTCTTTCCTTTCATATGGGAATGAATTCTCTATTGTCGGATTTGGAAGGTGCAAATGGTGAGGAACAACTTGGGGGCACGATCTACAGGAGGGCTCGATCGGTCAATCGGAGCATTGGTATTCTTCCTCTTTTGTCTCATTTCGTTCTTTCCTTTCGTGTGGGAAATGGATTTTGAAAATTGGGACGTTGCAGAGTAGACCGTTTTTTACACAGGGATTTTTTTGGTTTTGTCATTTCTGGCATTCTCATTTTGCTTTTGGTATATTTCAGTACCAAAGAAGAACTTTAAGCATCTTATGAAGCACTCAACAAGAAAAAGCATCCCATGTAGAAGACCAACGAGGACATGGTGCCAAAATACACAAGCATCTGGAAGGTTGACTATAAGGAGGTGAATAAGATGGATTTTGTTTCCTTGCACATTTTATTTTTATTGTTTTGACAGGCAAACATTAGGGGAAGCCCCTACGGTATAATCTTCATTAAGTGAAGAGAGTAAAAGGAGTTTAGATATTTACAAGGGGGTTGAGGTGCCCCCAACAAAAAGAAAAATAAAAAAGAGTTGAAAGAAATACAACAATAGTCTACCAAGGGTTTAGGCAGTAGAGCACGTCCACTAGTTTATCTCTACAAGATGACCCATTGGGCCATTGACGCAGAGACCAACTGCAGCCCGGAAGGTAAGTGAACTATTTCGGGAAAAAATGCATTGTTTGCAAATGATTATCTTCGTACTGTGTTTGTACTTGCCCTGACGATGATCATAGTTTAGGAATGACCCACAAAGGGGAAAACAGATGCAAGCGTAATTCATATTGAAAAGACGCGTTTGAAACTTTGAAGTCTTGTCAAACATGATCTAGAAAACTACATGCACTATACTGAGTCAATTGACGTGGCATCCGTGTGTATGCGGTGATACATGTTTGATTTGATAAATTACTTTTGCTTTCACAAAAAAGTGCAATGGATATACTACCTTTACATGTGCAACCACGCTACCCCATCTCACTACTGCCTATAAAGCTATTTTCCTTATGTTAAGTGTGTATTCAACTATCCATAAGTGTATATGGCTTAGGGGATATGAAAATGGAAAATATGTTTGTTGTGTGAAAGTGTTAGAGTGGAGGTCGAAAAGTGTCTATTCCACTATCCGGGAGCAAGGTTGAGAGTTAGAGCATGCAGACATGTCAATGCGCCATTTTCAAAACTGCAACGCCAAATTTTCAAAATCCATTTCCCACACGAAAGGAATAAAAGAAATGAGACACAGAATTCATTTAAACTCGTGAGTGAAATGGACTTATCCCATCTCCGTTCAATCGACACGTTACACAGATTCATTTCACCCATGGAGTGAAATGGACATAGCCCAACTCCGTTCGATCAACACGTAATGATGAGCTTACCTGATGTCCTGATGTAAACATATGACCGAACCTTTCACCCATTTATCTCGTGGGGGAAGGGGTGTGAGGCGAAGACACATGTTGTATCTTGCGAATTTTATCTCAAACAATGGAATAGATACTTTTTGACTCGGCATGAAGAGTGTCACAATTCCAACAATCCGTTCAATTTCATCTTCAACAGAGCCAAGGGAATACATTTACGGATAAAAAAGTAACTTAAAAAAATTAGTGGGTTTTGCAAAACTCCATAGACATGCAGAAGAGAAATGCTATCCCCACTCCGACCAAGATAGAACTTTTACCGAAAGTTTATTGTGATCAACTAACACAAAGCTTATGACAAAGATAATTGTGCAAACAACAAAATGGTTGTCGGTCAACTCAATGGAAAATGACAACTAGAAGAAAAAGTAACATTATATGCTACATAGAGTGGAATAAGTAAATAACGCCTCATAACCATGCCAGTGATGACATGTGTTAAAACACAATCCATGTAAATGGCGTTGTATCCATCATAATGCAACACTTCTTCAGATGCCATGTTATTATTTCATATACCCATGCAAAAGAACCAATTTTCTCACCAAATTCTCACTCTTCTATCTTCTTTGCTGCTCAGTGGAGAAGCAGGGGTGCACTAACATGGTAGCAACTTCAAACCCGAGAATCTAAGAATAACATCTCATTCTACATTAATGCAGTGACATGTTTGCAAGCTGTATCCCTCACTTTCCCTTCCGATAATAAAAATAATGTTTTCCTTGATCGTCTCACAAACCCAAGAAAATACTTTTCATTTTTTCCCGAACTAAGCCACTCGAAATACTCCCTTGTGTAGAAACTAACAAAACGAGCAAAGGAAAATTGGAGTTTACTTTAATTATTCCTTTTACTTCCAAAGAAAATTCCTTTTGTGTGTGAACCCATGATGCCCAGTTTTCAAATCCTACCCCCGCACACCCAAAATCAACTCATGTCCCGTCTAAAGGAAATGAAACGAATTGAAATACTTGCGTCCCGATTGGTCAACCTTTCCACGCACATGGATCACACCCACTCAAACTGGCCCATATCGGCCGCCACTCCCAAATCAAACGTCGGTCGTGCCATGTCAAGGAGATTGCCCAACATGCCCCCTCCTTTGAAACCCTCTACCCCCTATAAAATCTAAGTTCGCTTATGTTCAATTTGTATCTAACAAATGTGTATCATATGTCTTAGACGATAAATTTGGAAGAAAAGTTTGTTGTGTGGAAGTGTTTATGTGGAGGTCAAAAAGTGTCTGTTCCACTATCTGAGAGCAAAGTCGTCAGTTACAACTTGCAGACATGTCAATGCGCCATTTTCAAAACCTAGGTGCCAAATTTTCAAAATCCGTTTCCCACACGAAAGAGAAGAAACAGAACGAGACACATATTGGCAAAAGAAAGTGTCGGCTTTAGAAAATCTGATTTGCTGAGTCTTGGTCGATTGAGATGCGCCATCCGATTTCTTTCATATATATATTTTGCAAATGCGCCATCCAGTTACGCGTCTGCCCATGACGACCTGACATGCAATTGCATGTGCTGTGACCGACATGCAACTGCAAGAGGAATTAGAGTGATGGTGGCCCAGTATGAGTTTATTGATACTTTTATCTTTTTTTTTCATTTAAACCACCATGGGATGTGAAGGTGAGATTAAAAATAGGATACTTCTGGGCATTTGCACGCACTACAACCCGCATGCAACTGCAATAGGCACACCACACAAGCAACTAGGAGGTGTGGGGGGAGTGGGGGCGGCCCATTAGAGGGATTATTTTTTATCTTGATATTTCTTCCATCACGAGGACACATTGCAAATTAGGTGGGAAAATGGAAGGAAAGGAAATTATGAAAAGTTATAAAAAAATCATATGGCACCAGAGGGGAGATAGTTTTTTTAGCAACACCAAAGGAGAGATAAACAAACAAAATTCCCAAGTGCATGCAGGCCAAAGGAAAGCACACAACTAGTTGGGCCTCGAGTCATTATTCTCTTTTAGTTGCGCTCTAGTTCCCCGCAAAAGAAAAGTCACGCTCTAGTTTTTTTTTTGAGGGAAGGCCATCATGACTTGCTTTATTAATCAATGAAAGGAAGTACATCGTCTATGAGACGAGAGACCAGACAGCCCGGAGGCTCGTCTGTCCAGCTCTTTGAGGTCTTATTACAAATGCAAAATTTAGCAAGCACATGCGCCGCTTGATTACTAGAACGAAAACAATGTCTAAAGATGACCTTCCCAATCGACGCTGCCACATCTATACATTTTGCGAATAACGCCGCTGCTGCATCCCACCATATTGACTGTCCATCACAAAACTGAATCACAGTAAGGGAGTCTGACTCAGCTTCCACGCGAGGAAAACCTAGCCGATTTGCAAATACGAGTCCGTCTCGCATGGCCGTTGCCTCAGCTGTTACCACATCTGCTATATGGGTGATATACTTACATTGTGCAGCTAGGAAATTTCCTTTATCATCTCTGATTACAGCTGCTGTAGCCGCCACCCCTTCATCAATAAAAAACGCAGCGTCCACATTCACCTTTACGCACCTGGGTTTTGGCTTGCACCATTTCTGCTCCGTGGTAGTTCTTGCTTTATCATTAGCCTCCTGATAATTGTTTGTTATTGCTAGGACTGCCATGTGCCATCTCGTTGGAGGTGGTGGAGCACCATTATGAGTAAACTGCCTCCTGATCCACCATAGATACCAGGATCCTACTAACACCACCTGCTTAATGTTCAGATTTGGTTTGATCGCCAAGGGTACGTCCGGTGCTAGGATTAAATGTTCCATAATTACGAAACCTGATCTATCAATCCTTTTGGCTTCATCAATAATTTCTGAAACTCCCAGGTTTTTCCATAATTCTCTTGCATGGCAGTAATCGAATAGTAGATGTCTCACATCCTCCGCATCTAGATGACAGATTGGGCAAGCTCCCACTATGCCTATATGTCGATTAGTAAGTATCGAATTTAAAGGTATTATTCCATGCATGATGCGCCAGCAAAAAATGTGAACTTTACGTGGCACATTTACCTTCCAGAGCAAACTCCATACTTCTGGTGTACTTGAACCGCTCGGACGTGCCATTACATTTGCACGAGCCTGGACAGAGTGAGCCCACTGAATTTTGTACGCCGTTTTGACTGAGAAGTAACCTTTGCTGTCCGGATTCCAAGCAATAAAATCATCGAAGGCCCCCAGATTCAGTGGTATTTGCAGAATTCGTCTCACATCCACCGGATTAAAGATAGACCGAATCAACTCCTCATCCCAAGTATCTGTTATCGGGTCAATAAGATCACTTACGAGGGAAATGATGGTTTGACCATGGTTTGAGATTACTCTTCTATTCGGGCTCGCTCTAGTTGATGTGGCCCTTAGAAAGTCTAGCCAAGCTATTCTCAAGAAGACAGAAACAGAAAATGGGCACGAATGCTATTTATCGCATTCAGCGATCGGTGTGAGGTTGTATCGCGTCGACGGAACAGTGATGGGCCGGCCCATTTTGATGAACAAATTTTTGAAAAAACAGGGAATAAAAGAGAACACCCAGGGAGAATGGGAGATACAACCCTGGTCTCTAGTGTGACGGCCGGCGCGACTAACCACTCTGCCCGTGTGGCGTTACTGGTTACTGGTAGGATTGCAACATACCAGAGATTTTTTTTCTTTTTTCTTTTTTTTTCTTCTTTCTTCTTATACAGGATTTTTCATTTGTTTTTCAGTTTTTTATTTTTCTTTTCCTTTGGTTTTTGTTTGCTTTTTGGTTTTTCTTTTGTTTTTTTTGTTTTCATTCTATATTCTTATATACTTGTTCAACATTTTTCAAATACTTGTTCAACATTTTCAAGTACCTGTTCAACTTTTTTCAAATACATGATCAACATTTTTTTTTCAAATACTTTTTCAACATTTTTCAAACACTTTGTTCAATATCTTTTCAAATACTTGTTCAACATTTTTCAAATAATTGTTCAACATTTTTCAAATAATTCAATATTTTTTATACACATGATCAACATCTTTTCGAATACTTGTTCAACATTTTTCTAATACTCGTTCAACATTTTTAAATACTTGTTCAACATTTTACATATACCTGTTCAACATTTACAGTACTTATTCAACATTTTTCAAATACATGTTCAACATTTTTTAAAATACTTATTCAACATATTAAATACTTGTTTAACATTATTTAATCCATGTTCAACATTTTCCAAATGTATTTTTGGGAGAGTGTTTTCGTACTATATGTATTTAGAATGTTTTAAAGTACAAACAAAAGTTAAAAATAAAGCAAAATAGAACAAATGTGAAAAAAACGAAACAGGAAACAGGTAGGCCTTACCCGCGCACGTGGGCCGGCCCATATGCTCGCTGGCTTCAGCGAGTCGGAACATTCGACACACTGAACGCGATAAATAGCGATGCCCGAAAATGGGGAGCAACTAATTAACGAGCGCTTCTTCGGGAGCCTCGCAACGATCAGCGCCACTTGCCGCGCTCTCAGTCATTCGCCACGTGTCGCTCTGGGCGCTCCCTTCGAATTTTGTTTTTTTTAATTTTTCCGCACGCGTTTTCGCCTTTTTAAACTGTTTTTTCCCCAGTTTTCTTTGACGTTTTGGTTTTTCACCGGTCTTCCCTAGCTTTTCGACAAAAAAAAATTCAAAAAATGCATTTTGTCGCGAGAGTCACGGTTTTGTTTCGCGAGAGGCACGGTTGTGCTTTCGCGAGAGGCACGGCCATGCCTCTTGGAAACGGAAAAAACGTATTTTCTGTTTTTTTCCCTTTTCGCGAGAGGCACGGTTTTGCTTTCGCGAGAGGCACGATTGTGCTTTCGTGAGAGTCACGGCCGTGCCTCTTGAAAACGAAAAAAAAACATGTTTTCTATTTATTTTTCTTTCGCGAGAGGCACGGTTTTGCTTCCGCGAGTGGCATGGTTGTGCTTTCGCGATAGTCACGGTCGTGCCTCCTCGTAAACGGAAAAAAATGCGTTTTTTGTTTGTTCCTTCCGCGAGAGGCACGGTTTTACTTCCGTGAGAGGCACGGTTGTGATTTCGTCAGAGGCACGAGCGTGCCTCTTTCGGAAAGGGAAAAAACCCGTGCTTCCGATTCGGTTTTTTCGTCCATTTTTTTTCGTGAAAAAAAGTTCGTCAAAACCTATCAATAGGAGATCTAGTTTTGAAGATCTCGACGCGATGAATCCAACGGTGAAAGTGGTTCGAGATTTGGACGCACAATTAAAGAGATAAAACGTTTTGAATAAACAAATCTACGAAAAAAGGGAAAACTCCGAGGTTGCGACAAGTGGCGCACATGCAGCGCGCCACTTGTCGCAACCTGGGAAAGTTGGAGTGATCTCCACAAGGAATACTCCTTAACTAGTAATTTCGCCGAAAATGGGCAGGATGCTAAAACTCGTCACAAGGGGTTTGTTTTCATGCGCCAGCCCAATTCCCCAGTTTTTGGCAAGGTTCGTTCGATGCACGCTAGGGAAAACCCTATTGGACACTCGTTGCGTCGAGTTATCGAGGCTTCGCACAGAGAGGCGAGCGACTAGCGATCAAGATGGGCCGGCCCGGTTTGGAGATAGCGCAGGCGCTACAGCTTCTGGTTCTGGAAACCTTCTGGAGCGTTCCTGAACGGTTTTGAGAAACTTCTAGAAGGTTCTTGAACCGGGTTTTCACTGGTTTTTTCGGTTTGCTTTTTCTTTGTTGTTTTTTCTGTTTTTTTCTTCGTTTTTCTATTTCTTTATTTCATCTTTCAATTCCTTTTTCTTCTCTTTTTTTTTCTTTTTGTTCACGTTCCAAATTATGTTTGGGAGTTTCAAAAAATCTTCCCATTTCAAAATTTGTTCATCAAATTCAAAAATATGTTCATGTTTTCAAATTTTGTTGCGAGTTTCCATAAATGTTTCCATTCAAAGAATTGTTCGCAAATTGCAAAAACTGTTCATGCTTCAATTTTTGTCCGGGAGTTTCAAAAAATGTACGTAAGTTTTAAAAAATGTTCATGTGTTCAAGTTTTGTTCGGGAGTTTCAAAAAATGTTCCCAGTTTTAAATTTTTTTCGAGTATCCAAAATTTGTTTTCGAATTTAAAAAATGTTCGGGTTTTGAAAAAAACTTTCATGTTTTATATTTTTGGGGAATTTAACAAAAATCTTCCCATTTACAAAAATTGTTTGCATCTTTCGAATTGTTAAGTTTTTACAGATTTTGTTCACGATTTCTAAAAGTGTTCATTGTTTCATACAGCTTTCATGTATTTTGTTTTTCAAAAATAGCGTTTCTAAAAAATGTTCGGGCTTCCCAATTTGTTCGGAATTTTTCAAAATTATTTTCCATTTCAAAATATGTTCAAGAATCAAAAAATGTTCGTGCTTTAAAAAATTGTTCGCGCTTCCAAAATTTTCAGGATTTTTTAAAATTGTTCTTCGTTACAAAATTTGTTCTCAAGATTAAAAAAATGTTCGTGCTTCAAAAAATAGTCCGCGCTTCAAAATTTGTTCTCAAGAGTCAAAAAACATTCATGCTTCAATAAATTGTTCACAAATTACAAAAATGGTCAAGTTTCCGAAAAATGTTTGGGAAATTCACAATTTGTTCGTTTTTGTAAAATTTGTTCACATGTTCAAAAAATGTTCATGTTTCAAAATTTGTTCACAAATTCAAAAAAATGTTCACAAATTTGTTCACCAAGTAGCAACAGCAAATCCATGGAGTGACACAGCTATTACCTTCAACGCCAGCGACGAGCCTAAATTCCGAACAACCAGAGCACCAGCTGCACTGGTACTTAGTCCCATAGTGGACGGCTTTTGACTGACAAAAGTCCTCATGGATGGCGGCAGCGGACTAAACCTCATTTACGAGGAAACTCTGCGAAAAATGGAAATCGATTGGAGCCGTATTGAGCGAAGCAGCACAACCTTTAGAGGAATAATCCCTAGCCGGGAAGCGCGCTGCACAGGAAAAATCACACTCGATGTGGTGTTCGGCTCTCCGGACAATTACAGATCCGAAGAAGTCACGTTCCAGGTGGCCCCGTTCAGCAGCGGGTATCACGCCATATTAGGACAAGAGGCATTCACAATTTTTCAAGCAGTACCTCATTACGGGTACATGAAGCTCAAAATGCCTGGGCCCAGCGGAATAATCACTCTCGTTAGTGATCCGGACATAGCACTCCGCGCCGAAAACAAGACAGCCGCACTAGCCCTCGAGGCGCTATCCGAAGCCTTAGCGGCAGAAGAACTCACCGCGCTGCGCTCTACGGTGAACAGGGACGATGTGATACTCGATAAAAGATCCAAGTCCACCTCCTTCAAACCAGCAGATGAGATAATAAAATTCCAGGTCCATCCAACGGACCCAACAAAGACGGCCTCCATCGGGGCACAATTGAACCCCGAAGTAGACGCCGCACTTCGCGAATTCCTTCAGGAAAATTGGGATATCTTCGCCTGGCATCCTTCGGACATGCCCGGAATCCCACGCAGGTTGGCAGAACACAGCCTAAACATCCTAAAAGGATTTAAGCCAGTCAAACAGGCTCTTCGACGATTTTCCGAACCCAAAAGACAGGCAATGGGAGAAGAGCTAGCCAAACTACTGGAAGCCGGATTCATTAGAGATATCAAACATCCGGACTGGCTAGCAAATCTGGTGATGGTACCAAAGAAGGATAAATCCTGGCGCCTTTGTGTCGATTTTAAAGACCTCAATAAGGCTTGCCTAAAGGATCCCTTCCCTCTCCCCCGCATCGATCAAATTATCGATGCTACAGCAGGGCACGATTCGTTGTGCTTCCTGGACGCATACTCTGGCTATCATCAAATCAAGATGGCGGAAGCAGACCAAGCCGCAACGGCATTCATCACTCCATATGGACCATTCTGCTTCAACACGATGCCCTTCGGACTTAAAAATGCCGGCGCAACATATCAGCGCATGATTCAAACATGTCTGGCCACCCAGATCGGCAAAACAGTCGAGGCATATGTAGACGACGTAGTCGTCAAAACAAAACACGTCGAAACTTTAGTAGACGATTTGAGGCTCACATTTGACAACCTCAGAGCATATGACATCAAGCTGAATCCGGAAAAATGCGTTTTCGGTGTACCAGCCGGAAAGCTGCTGGGCTTCATTGTATCCGGTAGAGGAATAGAAGCAAATCCGGCTAAAATTCGAGCTCTGTCACAGTTGGATATTCCAAAAGACCTCAAACAAATACAAAAATTAACAGGATGCGTGGCAGCCTTAAGCCGCTTTATCTCCCGTCTAGGAGAAAAAGCGTCGCCCCTCTATCGCCTCCTCAGGCGCACCGAACACTTTGAGTGGACGGATGCTGCCACTGCCGGACTCGAAGAAATAAAGGCCATATTGGCAACAAATCCGGTCCTGGCTGCGCCCACTCTGGGCGAACCAATGTTGTTATACATCGCAGCAACGCATCAAGTCGTAAGCGCGGTCCTCGTCGTCGAACGAGCGACAGAAGGGCATAAATTCCCTCTTCAAAAACCAGTGTATTATGTATCCACTGTGTTAACCCCCTGCAAATCCCGTTACCCGCACTATCAGAAGATAGCATATGCGGTGTTCATGGCGTCCCGAAAGCTCCGGCACTACTTTCAAGAGTGTTCGATAACAGTGGCCTCTGAGGTACCACTCAATGACATTATAAATAACCGCGACGCAACGGGCAGGATTGCAAAATGGGCCATTGAGCTCTTACCATTCGACATAACTTATAAACCTCGGCGAGCTATAAAGTCACAAGTTTTGGCTGACTTCGTCGCCGAATGGACCGAAGCCGAACTCCCTAAAGAGTACGGCACATACTCCAACTGGACTATGCATTTCGACGGCTCCAAAATTTTGGCCGGGCTGGGGGCTGGCGTTGTATTGACGTCCCCAACCGGAGATACAGTCCAGTATGTACTTCAAATAATGTACACGGACTCCAACAATGCAGCCGAATACGAGGCCCTGTTACATGGTCTCCGGATGGCAGTCTCCATGGGCATTCAACGCCTAGAGGTGCGCGGGGATTCAAACCTTGCAATATCCCAAATAAACGGAGACTTTGACGCCAAGGATCCGAAAATGGCAGCATATCGCAACGCTGTCCTAAAAATGTCCGCTCGGTTTGAAGGACTGGAATTCCATCACATAGCTCGAGATAATAACCAAGCGGCCGACGTACTGGCACGCATCGGTGCGAAACGTGATGCAGTCCCTCCTAATATCTTCCTGGAATGGCTCTTCAAGCCATCCGTATTATGGGAAGAGGAGCCCGGAAGTGACAAACCGGAGAAAACCGCACCAACTGGTGATTCGGCAGATGACATAACACCTTCAGCCCACGTTATAATGGTAGTCATTGCCGCGTGGACAGATCCTTTCCTAGCCTACCTACTTAGGCAGGAACTTCCCGAAGACCAAAACGAGGCCCGCTGTGTAGTCCGGCGATCGAAGGCCTACAAGGTCCATGATGGAGAACTTTATAAGAAAAGTACAACCGGAGTCCTTCAGAGGTGTATCTCCGAAGAGGAAGGGCGAAACCTCCTAGCTGAAATTCATGCCGGACTAGGCGGACACCACGCAGCAGCCCGGGCCCTTGTAGGAAAGGCATTCCGTACAGGATTTTATTGGCCGACGGCCCGGGCAGACGCGCAGGACTTGGTCCAGCGATGCGTTGGTTGTCAGCTCTTTGCTAATCAGAGCCATATGCCACCCACCGCCCTCAAAACCATACCCATTACCTGGCCGTTCACGGTCTGGGGGCTTGACATGGTTGGACCCCTTAAAGGGGGAACCCACAAGCAAAGGTACCTATTGGTCATGGTGGATAAATTCACCAAATAGATAGAGGCCAAACCGGTCAAAACGGCAGAGTCCGGACCAGTGATAGACTTTATATCAGGGGTGGTACACCGTTACGGAGTCCCCCACAACATCATCACCGACAACGACACGAACTTCACAACCGACGAGGTCAAGTCATGGTGCAAAAATATGGGCATCAAGCTCGACTACGCTTCAGTCTATCACCCTCAAACCAATGGTCAAGTGGAAAGAGCAAATGGTCTAATAATGAGCGGCATCAAACCCAGACTAGTGAGGTCGCTTACTAAATCCAACACACAATGGGTCGAGGAGCTCGACTCCGTACTCTGGGGGCTGCGGACAACGCCTAACCGTACTACCGGATTCACACCATTTTTTATGGTATACGGCGCAGAGGCAGTCTTGCCCTGTGACATTATTCATGACTCACCTCGAGTGCGCATGTATGAGGAAAGAGAGGCCGAGCTTGATCGGCAGGACAACTTGGATACATTGGAGGAAGAACGTGATGTCGCGAAGGCTCGTTCCGCATTTTATCAGCAGCAGGCCCGAAGATATCAAAGCAGAGAAGTACGGGCCAAGACTTACAACGTTGGTGAACTAGTTCTACGCCTGCCGGACAAGAAAAAGGACAAGCTCAAGCCCAAATGGGAGGGCCCCTTCATTATCGATCAAGTCCTGACCGGCGGAGCATACCGTCTACGAAATGTGTCGGATAACCGACTCGAGCTGAACCCATGGAACGCAGCCCGCCTCCGACGATTCTATGCCTAGCGCCGGACTAAGAGTTTGTCCCCTTCCCCCGTCCAAACTTTTACACTTCGGCTGTCTTTTGTTTCTCTTTTCATCCTTTTTATTTAAAAGCCCTTACGGGCCTATTTTCGCATTTCTTTGCATAAGCATGATGTGCCATCCGCACTCATTATTCCTGGGGGCTTCTTTTACAGAAGCTTAATTATACGGGTTTTATACCCAGCACATGTGTCAAGCTTCGATATGTACCTTTTACTCGCCATTATATGCATCGATATGACTTAAGTTTTGGCCAAGCTGGGTTGCCTGGCTCCTGTGCTTACCCCTACGTTCCTGATTGTTCGGCTAGGAGGTAAAGGGAGCACCTCTGCGATTGTTACTGCCGGGTCAGCCGGATGTGTACCTCAGACTGGGTGAAGCCGAAAGCTAGCGTTCTTAAGGGAATATTCGGTCGGTGATTTAAAAGATGACTTTTTACCTATTTACCTATCTGCCCCCAGATGTTTTACTGCTTTCTTTGCAGTCCGGACATGCACTTTAGGGCATGCCTCCCAGGGAAAGGAACCCTTAACGGAACTATTCTCCCTGGAAGATGTTTCTTACTAACCATGTAATATAACATAACTAGTTGGGCACTTGTCTGATAAAGCACTAATGACCCCTACGCCTGGTCTCCATGCATACCACGATTGTTTCTTAACCAATGAGGTATTCGGATACACTCCGGACTCTAGGGTCCCGAGGTTGAAGAGAAAAGGTCGGCAAAGACAAACGATCTACAATCCGGCTAGAAGGCATTTCACATGTCACTTTAAAGGATAACATACATTGTCAAATTTACTGATTGTATTCCTCCTCAATCCCGTCTAACAGGCTGTCTAGTTTACAGTCCCGTTGGGAAAATTTAGCAGCCAACTCTACTTGGCTGTATACTAAACTCACAGGGATCTCCTTCCCATCGGGCCCCACCGGTCCAACTTCGGCCATGTGGTTGGGATCCGCCTTCTTGTACCGCGTCTTCACCATGGCCCAAGCCTCCCTGGCACCTTGACGGCAAGCCGAAATCTTCCACAAACGGAAGCGCTGCCGCACCCCTTGCAGCTTCTCCGCAAGCTCCCCGAGACCCTCGGGTAGGGTGAGGGCTGGCCATAAAGCCTGAACGACGCCGCTCATTGCCTGCCGAACTCGTTCGAGTAGCTGCAACAGTTCGAGAAGTTGATCACCCGTTGATATGGGCATCTCCTCTGCAGGACGACCCGTGAGTATACCTACAAGACAAATCATGTCAAAATACTTCCTCGCTGAACTCTTCTTTTCAAAAGAGTCCGCTCAAGCACTTACTATAAATGTCGCGACGAAGCCGCTGATTCTCCTTAACGGAGCCGGACAGCTCGGCCCGAGCGCCTTTCAGCTCTTCTCCGAGCTTGGCGTTGGCATCCTGGAGCTTGTTCCTTTCCTGCTGAACCCTATTCAGCACACTCTCGCCGGCCTTTAGCTGGCGCAGCAATGCCTGCCTGTCCGGATCTTGTCCGGCGGTACCTGCAATGTCATTATTAGACTCGCGCGCACGCCGCACAACGCTTATATTTATTAATAAAAATGTGTTACCAGGAGGGGTCTTTCCGTCTCCTCCCGCGGCAGCAAGTGCGGCCTCAAGTTGGGCCTTGCAATCTTGCAGCTCCCGAGACAGCTGGGCGTTCTTCTCGGTAAGTGCCTGCATTTTCAAATGATCCTTAAATCAGTTAGCATAACTACTTTAAGTCTCGGGGGCTACTGGTATATACAACCATTGAAATTCCCTTACCCGTGTGTCTTTCACATACTGCTCCGTGGCTCTAGTAAAACCATTTTGAGCGGCACGGAGATGCGTGTCCCCTGCGTTAAAGGCATCCAATGCCTCAGGGGAAAAGCACGCTTCACGAAATACTGTCCGGCGGCGCCTATGGTTCATGGCGCTCTCCACCTCAGACTTGGTGGCGGACAGTCTGTCGGTATCCTCCGTTGGAGAAGGGTCCGGCTCGCGTCTTGCGCTTGCCTCCCCCTCCAGGCCGGGCGCTGGAGCCTGGCCGGTGTTGGTCGGATCGGCAATTCCTGCGCTCGCAGTCCGGCGAGCGCTTTTTCTCCTACAAAGATCATGAGCACTCAGATGTTTCCTCGGAACGTTGCTCTGAAAATTCAAATACAAGCTATACCTTTGCGGCAACGTTTCCGCCCGCACCGCGCTCCTTTTCCGCCTGCTGGTCCGGACTGGCCTCTGTTGGCCAGCCGCCGCGGGCTCGGCTTCCTGCCGTAAAGGCACTTCCTGCGAAATACCGTCGTTCGCGAGGGTTAGAAATGGGCAGAGAAGAAATAATGGTGTCCGGACTTCGGTCACGGTCACCTGGGAAGCCGGACTTAGTCCGGGGTAGTCCGCCGTAATGGCAACCAAGGCATTATCTATGCTAAGCTGGTGAAACACCCCGTCGATCAGCTCCACCTTGATGTCCGGGTCCTTTTTGGAGGCCGGATCCAGGGATTCTTCTAGATCCTCAGGTTGTGGAGCAGGACTCACCATGTCCTCCACAGTCCGGCGTAGATCCTGCGCCGAAGACATAATGTAAGAAGCTTAAACTTCGAAAGCATGGGTTGAGCCCTTCAAGGTGTTCACTTACCCATCCTCTAGGGTTGATCATGGAAAACCCATTCAAAGGGTTCGTTCGAAGGAAGTCCTCCTTCTCCCCCTTGTACAGGCTGGACAGGATCTTTACCAGATCCTCGGTCGAATCCGGCCCTTTGCGGCCGTGCCGCGTGGCATCGTCTTCCCCGTTGAAATCCCACATGGGATGGACTCTGTATTGCAGTGGCTGTACCCCTCGCTTGATGCATGTCGCCATGACTCCGATCATGGTCAAGCCGGAATGAGCCATTAATCTTATTCGGCCCATCAAGTAGTGGACGCTCTTGTCTTCCTCCAATCGCGGGCTCCGCGGGCGCCAGCTGAGGCGTTTCTTCAAGGGAGCAGCACTAAACTCCGGGAGGCCGATCCGGACTGGGTCTGGCAGCGGAGCGTCTCCTATATAAAACCACTCCGAGGGCCAGTCTTCGGACGCCTTCTTGGGAGTACCGGATAGGTATCCGGTCCCGGCGATGCGCCATATTTCGGCACCGCCCACTTGATATATGGACCCCTCGTGAGAATGGGGTACGAGGCAAAACAGCCTCTTCCACAATGCAAAATGGGGCTCGATGCCCAGGAATAGCTCACAAAGAGCTACGTAGCCCGCGATATGCAGGACAGAGGCGGGCGTGAGGTGGTGGAGCTGGAGTCCGTAGAACTTCAGGAGCCCGCGGAGGAACGGATGTATTGGAAATCCGAGTCCCCTTATCAGATAGGGGACAAAGCATACTCGCTCCCCCTTATTGGGGCTTGGAGTGTCCTCTGCCTGCCTCCCACCTTGATAAGTAACCAGTCCGGCCCGGACTGGGACCATGAAGGCCGGAGGGAGAAATCCCCCCGTTTGGAGCTTCACTAGCTCGTTGTGCGAAATAGAGCACCTCCTCCAATTCCCCGGCAGTGGGCTGGGAGCGCGTGAAGAAGAGCCGCGTCGACGATCCATGATGGAATGGATTTCTAGGTCAAAGGCGCTTCGATGGAGTATTCGCGGGAGGAAGACGGTGTGGTTTGGATCTGGATTCTTGCCTCTTTTATAGGCGGACGACTCGCACAATTGGGGGGTGAAATGCAAAAGACACCCTGGCTTTTCGCATTCGTGCGACGCGTGGAAGAGGGCCATTATTTGGCGTAGAAGCCGAGGAACACAGTATTCAAGATGAAGCCGGACACTGTTTGGCAGGTACATGGAATTTGAAGGGAGAACCCGCCTTGCAACGCCGAAGACTATAAACGCACTGGACTTATCGTCATTGAAGCCTGGTTCGGGGGCTACTGAGGGAGTCCTGGACTAGGGGGTGTCCGGACAGCCAGACTATCATTATCCGCCGGACTCCAAGACTACGAAGATACAAGATTGAAGACTCCGTCCCGTGTCCGGATGGGACTTTCCTTGGCGTGGAAGGCAAGCTTGGCAATACGGATATGTAGATCTCCTACCATTGTAACCGACTCTGTGTAACCCTAGCCTCCTCCGGTGTCTATATAAACCGGAGGGCTTTAGTCCGTAGGACAACATACATTACAACAATCATACCATAGGCTAGCTTCTAGGGTTTAGCCTCCTTGATCTCGTGGTAGATCTACTCTTGTACTACCCATATCATCAATATTAATCAAGCAGGACGTAGGGTTTTACCTCCATCGAGAGGGCCCGAACCTGGGTAAAACATTGTGTCCCTTGTCTCCTGTTACCATCCGCCTAGACGCACAGTTCGGGACCCCCTACCCGAGATCCGCCGGTTTTGACACCGACAGTAGGTCACATTGCTCGCACCCCTGAATTGATCCCAACTGCTTAGACCTTCCAGGCAGTGGAGATTGTTGTCACACACATCATGCCCCTCCCACGGATTGTTCCCGTCCAAGCCGATCCCCAACGGCCGCATTCCCTCATCCGATGGTGGAGACCCCATGTTTCGCGGATAGCGCCCCCTACCATGGCACCCTACCAACAAAAGTGGCACCCTCCTCGCCAGTTTCATTTAAGGATAAGCATTTTAAAGTTAAGTTCACTAAAACAACTTTTTATTCAAAATATCCATCTAAAGATTTGATAAGAATCAATGTGTAAAAAGAAGCACACATGGTAGATTCTAATAAAATTATTGTTACCTCCCCAAGGCATTGGATGAAGATTGAAGCATTCTTCTCCCTCTTACCTTCAATATAACCACACCGCATATCTACTAGTACTTGTGGACCATATTATTTAAGAACCATAAAACACGACATAAATCTAAATACTCCCCCCCATTTACTTATACAAGGCCACTATGAAAAATACATTTTGCATCTATACAAGGCCACCAACATTAATCGTAATCGAGACAAAAGGTAATGGGAAACTCTATCCCTCACGTCTGATCTTTTCTATTTGTCTGACCAGTCATGTACCATCGGTTACATTTCAATCACACGGTAAAAAATATTTCTCTCTCTCTCTCTCTCCAATCCATGCGCCCACTAATTAAGGACGGGAGCTGTGATAACCCACAAGTACAGGGGATCATAACAGTTTTCGAGGGTAGAGTATTCAACCCAAATTTATAGATTCGACACAAGGGAGCCAAAAAATATTTACAAGTATTAGCAGTTGAGTTGTCAATTCAACCACACCTGAAGATTAAGTATCTGCAACAAAGTGATCAGTAGCATAGTAGTACGATAGTTTTGATAGCAGTGATAACAGTAGCAATGGTAACGGTAGTAACAGTTTTGTAGCAGCTGTAACAGTAGCAATAGCAATAGTAACCCAGCAAGAGCAATATGTGGAAAAATCGTAGGCATTGGATCGGTGAACTCATTGGATGATATTCATCATATAACAGTCATAACCTAGGGCAACACAGAACTAGCTCCAGTTCATAAATATAATGTAGGCATGTATTCTGTAAATAGTCATACATGCTTATGGAAAAGAACTTGCATGCCATCTTTTGTCCTACCCTCCCGTGGCAGCAGGGTCCATAAGAAAACTAACGGGTATTAAGGCCTCTTTTTAATAGAGAACTGGAACAAAGCATTAACACATAGTGAATACATGAACTCCTCAAACTACGGTCATCACCGGAAAGTATCCCAATTACTGTCACACTGGGGTTTACGGATCATAACACGTAGTAGGTGCATATGACTTGCAAGATCGGATCTAGAACATAGATATAATGGTGAAAACATAAACGCTTTAGATCTGAAATCATGGCACTCGGGCCCTAATGACAAGCATTAAGCATAGCAAAGTCATAGCAACATCAATCTCAGAACATAGTGGATACTAGGGATCAAACCCTAACAAAACTAACTCGATTACATGATGAATCTCATCCAACCCCTCACCAACTAGCGAGCCTATGAAGTAATTACTCACTCCCGGTGGGGAGGATCATGGAATTGGTGATGAAGGAGGGTTGGTGATGACGAAGACCGAAGATTCCCCTCTCTGGAGCCCCAAACGTGCTCCAGATCTGGCCTCCCGATTAAGAAGAGGAGGTGGAGGTGGCTCCGTATCGTGAAACGCGATGGAACTTTCTCTCCTATTTTTTCTCCAAAAATAGGAATTTATAGTTTTGGAATTAGTGTCAGGGGGCCATGAGGGCCACACAACCCGCCAGGCGCAACCTGGTGTATCGTGGCCAGCCAGGGCACCCCCTCTAGTGGTTATTGGTTCCAGTGTTTTTTATTTATTCTGAAATAAATCTCCAAAAAGTTTCGTCCAAATCCGAGAAGTTTTATTTCTGCACAAAAACAACACCATGGTGTTCTGCTGAAAACAACGTCAGTCCGGGTTAGTTTCATTCAAATCATGCAAATTAGAGTTCAAATCAAGAGTAAAATCATTAGGAAAAGTAGATACGATGGAGACGTATCAAGCTACCCACCAAAACGTTAATCACGCAGTCGCGGTTATGCTGAACAAATCCCAATTGATTGCTTGCGCCATCGTTCTCACCACGCCTGGCGACCTCTCTGGCTCCATGCTTGCCCCCATCCGCACCTTCCCCTGCATCTTACAATCAATTCCCGTCAGTTGCGATGGTCCACATCACTAGGCGCCACCATGGGTGTTGGCTGTGGCGTTTCGCATCACTGGGGTTACCCTTCTCGGCAGTGGCGGCAACATTAGGCGTGACCGCGCGAGCGATTCGACCAACCAGTGCCGTACCTCCTCAATTTTCCCTACGTTTGGATCTCTTCTCAACCTCGACATGTATTGTTAGATTGTATATCATTTAAATCGATCAATGATATATCATGTTTTTGCCCATTTTAGTTCAGACAAATTTGTTTGGATGAGTTAGTTTTAAGATCAGAAATTTATGCACCCACATCCTAAGCGTCAACTACTCACATCTATGTACCGTTTAGGATTCCTGCTAAATATGCAATCCTTCAATTTTTTTACTTATCTACCGGTTCAACTATTTTTATGGGTTTATTCAAATAAAATCATGGGATGCTTTCATCCTTATCTAGAGATGCTTCCATATACAAAAAAATTGAGTAAATAAACCCCGAGCCAACACGTCGACTTATCTAATGGTATGCTTACCATCCTAATTTGATACGTTTCTTCCCCTTTTCATAAACATGCATATACCTTCCATGCTTCAGTAATAGTAATAATTGCTTCAACATTAATCCACTTGGGCTTCCAACACAACCTCAACATTGTGTTTTACATGCATAATGGAGGAAGCATGGTTTTGAATTGTTCTTCTTTCATTGGGGTATTTATATTATTTGAAGCATTCTAGAGATCTCCTACTATTTTTGCATATGTTCAACGAATTTGCCACCTATGTTGCATGATTCTGTGCTCGGATTACAAGAAGCACATAGAAGACAGTAAGGTAACCTAACTCCGCTGGTCACACTAACGCGATCTCCCTACTTTCTCTCTTAATTTCTTGAAAACATATCCATGGCAGTGAATTTCTACTTCCATCATTGCCACTATCCACTTATTTTATTGTATATATACATTCTACTTCAGCCAATATTTGTTTCTACTTCATTCAATATTAGTGTGTGCTTCAACCACGACCAATGTAGCTTCTTTGACTAAAGTTATTGACCCATTATTGTTGTATGCTTCATCATTTCTCATCGAGGTTTCCAAGCATTATAGTTGATTCTAAATTTGAGTTTCATATATGTTTCCATGCTAGTAGACTTTCGTTTCGACCATTGCCTCTGTATGCTTCTTTTATTATAGACATTTTGGTTCAACTAGTTGTGTTGTATGCTTCAACCATGGCTAGTGTCGCTTCTATTGGTATTGATTTTAGCAAAATTTATTAAGACCCCTAACGTTTTTAATGATATTGTTGCACATACATTTTGCTTCTTGCAACAAAGAAATTGTTTCAACAACTACTAGTGCATGCTTCATTGTTTGCCACTGATGTTTTCGTTGTACAGACATTTTCTGCCTAGTTTAGAATGCTTCTTCATTTCTAGCACAATGCCACAATGTTGAGTGTGATGCAGATGCTAGGCACCATTGCATGTTGGCGGTTGCCTTGTTGATGACAAACAAGTCCGATGCGCGTGGACCTCACCCATGATCAGCTAGTTCAACACGTGGTGATGCTGGCTATGGAGAAGTTAAATTATTATTGTTTTGTGAAACAAAAGTAGGTGTATATTGTTCTTAAGGAACAAATTTGTACCGGTGTATATTCTTGTTTTTGCTTCCGCACAATTTATTTGCGAAATGCAAATGTTTCCACCAAATGCGAATATTGTTTTTGCTAAATCAAAATAATTTTTCAAAGGATGAAATGCTACCATAGCATAGGAATAATGCTTTCACCGATACAAAAATATTCCTATCGATGCGATAAAAAATATGTTCCCCTTGCACCATAAAAGGATGCTTAATAATGCTCACAAAGGATGCTTTTATCGGTAAACAATAATCCTTCCATGCCACCTAAGCATGTTGGGCTGCACAAAATTGTATCTCCAATAACAATTATTTTCCTATATTTGTTTGTTGGAAGCAAATCACAACTTGCCAGAATTTGTTTTGATAATAAACAATATTTGGCATGATTTATGGGAAACAATTTTTCACTAACAGCCTAGTACTGTCATTCTAATGCAAACCTTCAATCTAGGAAGCATTCGATTAGGAAGCAAATTAATTAACGACCCAAACCAACAAACATGGGCCATATTAGCATAAGCAATTACATGAGCAATTAATTAACGACCCAACAAACAAACCATGCATCGGCCATATTAGTAGTTTGGACGACTATCGTGCTTCTAATCCTATGTGGGCGACTTTTCTGATGGGAAGCAAGGTATCAGTAGTCTGATTGCTAGTGCTGCCCAAAGTTAATAATATTTCCTCGTACTAGCAATCAGTTTAATACTTGCATGCATGCAGTCATAATGACACTCCAATCAGTTTCTTATTTCTTTTTTGCACGCGTGCGGCGTATTAACGATCCCAGTAAACAAAAAGTAAAATTGGTTTACAAAGCAAGGCATTAAATTTTCATCTTGGTACCTGTAATATGAGTTTGTGGCCTTGGTTTACAAAGAAAAATAGAGGGAGTATGTCTTTATGGTCATAGAAGCAAAAGGAATATCCCAACTTATGTGTTCTTGCATAGTATGTTAAATGGGAAATCACACAAAGTCGGATATAAACAAGGATGGGGAAACATGAATTATTTACAAATGTCATTGTTCCCATATAAAAGTCCAAACATAACTACCATGAGAATCCATGAACTTCTCAACTTGCAAACTTATCGTCCAATTCCTTCAAGTAGACCTAATTGACCAAAACAACTGAAAACTTAGTAAAAAGGGAACAATGTTAAGGTTAGACAATGATAATAGATTATTTATGATAGGGAAAAAAATGAAGTGCGGAAGTAGATGATATATAAGTGTTGGTGGCCATCAACAATCGCAAACCAACACACTAAACATGTATAGAAAGCTACAAACTAGTAACCTAAAGCATTCCCCTTAGATATGACAGTTCATGGTCAGATATCAAGACTCAAAATATAGAAAAAACTTGGTTAAGGAAATGTGGTCTTGTCATTCTTTGAATCTGCAAACACAGCTAGGTGTGTGGTAGACTAGTACTGTTTCTGTGATCATCCAAGAACTTCCCTATGAAAACAAATGAGATAAATACACTTGTGGTCACTGTATTTGAAGTTGAAGCACGATACGGTCACTGAACTTTAAAATACGCTCATTACGGTCATTATATACGTGAAGCGGTGATTGTACGGTCACTGACTCTCTGTATAGCATCGTATCGCACTCCGTTGACCAGTCAAATGATCCAGGTGATACTCCGCTGACCGGTCAATATTACAGTGGGCCATGTCTGTCGGTGGGTGAAAGAAATAAATATAAATAAAAAAGTGCGTCGAGGGCGGGTGGATTCGAACCCGAGACCTCGCACACAAAACACGCACCGTGTAGCCAGTGGACAAGAACCTTCTGCGTGTTTGTCCTTAGACGCTCACGTTTATATGTAAAAGAGCATGTACACAATGCACACAAGCAACCTAGCGCAGCGGAGAATATATCTGGTGTGCACCGGACGTATAAAAATGTTCAGAAAAATCCAAGGAAAAATTCGTGTATTGATGAAACATCAATTTATTTTGTCACAAAAATTCAAACTAAAATTTAAAACATTGCCCGAGATATAAAAATGACAAATGTTATGCATTATTCAATGTCGAATTTTGTCATTTTCATATCTTGATCTATGCTCCAAATTTTGATTTGATTTTTGGTGACAACGTACATTAATGTTATATGAATGTGCTATATTTTTTCCAGATTTTTTTTTCAATATTTGAAAATGTGCTAAGCGAGTGGTGCACCGGTAGCACAAGAAGCATGTGCCACATAAAAGAATCCACAAGCAAAAAATATTCACGCAAACTCATAATATATTTTAAAAATATTTATGCAGTATATGGTGTTTCTTTAATTTTAAAATGTTCGTATGATTTTAAAAATTGTGCACGCATTTTCAGAAATACTCATGTAATGTAAAGTAGTGCAGGCCCGTCTATTTCCAGAAAATTTCTTGTACTTTTAATTAATATTTGATGAATTTTAAATATAGAATTACATTAAGTTTTATAGAAAAATGCAAACAGTTTAAGAAATGCATGAACTTTTCTAAAAAAAAAGATGCAAACACTTGTTCAATTTTGCATGAAAAAGGAATCCATTCTTTTGGCACGGTTACATAATTTGATAAGACAAAAAATAATTTTCTAAATATACCTCCGTCCGGAACATGTGCATGTTTTACTTCTGAGAATTGCTTGTGTGCATTGCGTGGATTGTACTTTATAAAATGGAGCGCCTACAAAATTGCTAAGTCGGTTCAGCTAGTCCAGTGGTTCCTCTGGTGCGCGTAACGCGAGAGGGGCCTAAGGTTCGATTCCCCTCGCCGCCGGGCACTGTTCCGTTTCTTCAATTTTATTTCTTGTGCCAGTGACAAACGGGCCCATTGCAATATGACCAGTCAACGGATTGCAATACGTTGCTATACGGCGAGTCAGTGACCGTATAATCACCGCCTCACGTATATAATGACCGTAACAAGCGTATTTTGAAGTTCAGTGACTGTATCGTGCTTTTGCCTCAAATACAGTGACCACGAGTGTATTTATCTCAAAACAAATATTGATGCACAAAACTACAAATCAACTTGTAAAAGTGGAGTACACATTTCAGAGGACCATATACCGGGCAAGCCAACAAAAGTAGAGTCTTTCATAAGGCATCTAAGACATACTATACATACCCACAAGCATTATATCAAATTAATTTTATAAACGCTCTAGCATCCCTGTAATCAACTAGTTTTGTAGAAATGAAAATTTTAGCCAACAGTTATTCTTTTCATGTTTACAACTAACGGCAATGCAGGACACAAAGTTACGGCAGGCAAAATCATACGAAAACAGAAGTTTCACAATTGTACCAGCCATGTGGCTACTACACAACAAAAGGGCTTATAAATAAACTTTCAAAATACTCAATTCAAATTTTCAACAAATGCTGACAATAATATGAACAAATTACCTGCTCCCATGTGAATCTTCGAATCTCAGTATATCACACCCTCATCATTCGGCATTCATTTGTAGTAGGAACTTTGTCTGATGATGTAGACCTACATCATTTACATAACAACGGGTATATCTAAGGGCCGGTGTAATATGATTGAGCTTCAGTCAAATATTTATAACACTTTGTTTGGGCTTTACGCCTAAGTATTTTTGATAATGGGGGTTACATTAATTTCAACGGAGGAAATTAATCATATAATAATTTAATATAAATAAATTATAAACAAAAATAAGAATCTAAATGGCTTATGCGAAGTTCAGGAATCAAAATAATAGATGATGAAAGTGTTGGCTGCGCATATGTGCGGTGCACCAGCCACTGCATGTCCTAATTAATTATGTGAAGTGCACCCCCATTCTCACAGGATGGACATAGGGTTCCATAGACAGATAAATTTCCAACAAATTAACAAGGGAACGCATAATAACAAATAAGAAATCTCACATAGAACGTATTCCACACGACCCACTCGAAGACCAAGCAGTCACCATCAACCAGGTTGTGGTCCAAGGCGAACCTTCTCCATCCGGCGCTGAGGCCCGTCTTAAGCGCGAGGTAGCGCGTTTTGTACTCGACGCCCTCCTCATCCTCCAAAGTGATGGTATCATCACTCCCCGGGAGATACAGGCCGCAGAACTGCGCCGGGAGGCCCTGGTAGTAATACAATTCAATGTCCCGCAATCATGTACAATGGTTGATAAGATAGTCTTATCTTAAGTCTTGCATGTGATTTAGAGATGACAAAAAAATTTGTCTACAATGGGTCATCTCTTAGCCTTATCTTCAATAACTAGTAATTCCTAAAAAAGTGGTGAGACATATTGTGCTAAGAGATCACCTCTTCTCTTCTCTTAAATAAGAGAAGACAAGCCTTTTCTTATGAGTTCTCTCTCCTCCACCTCATCATCTATCCTACGTGGCACTCCTAAGATAGCACCATTGTACATGAGAGACCGAGAAAGTTTCACTGAGGGAAGCTAGTGAACTGAATGCAAGAGTGAGCGGGCTTACGAGCCAGAAGCCTCCGGTGACATGAGACTGTTTCATGGGCTTGACAAAGCTAGGGTTGCCGCCGGGCACCAGCTTACGCAGCAGCTCCTGGGCCTTGGAGTTGGCATGGAGTCTGGCCTCGTCTGTGGCGTCCACTCGATTAATTATGTCACTCCTTGTGCTGCTCGCCCTCCTTGAAAACAGTCAATCGATAAATGTGGTAAGTAAGTATGCATCAAATCAAATGTTTCGGTGCATGGAGAAGAATGTACCCCCTAATCTTCTTCTTCTCTACCAAGGTTGGGTAGTCATCCTACATACATCACACCAAGTTAATTAATTAAAGATGCATTGTCCGGTTAGTAAGTAGTAACTGAATGAAGGCAGACAGAAGTGGGAACCACATACCTCGTAGCGGTACTTGGGCTGCTTGGGGAGGCTGGCCACACGGCCGGACTGCCGGACCGGGGCGTCCCGCGGCACCTGCTTCGGCTTCACAGACTTGGCCTCCGATCTGACCGGCGAGGGCTTGGGGCCGGCGGCCTCCCTGACGGCTGTGGAGAGCTGGTGCAGGTGCAGCTCCTCCAGCTTGCGGTTGTTCTCCTCTATCTGCCTCCGGCGCTGCTCCTCGTACGCGATCGCTCCGGCCATTTCTTCTCCGTCTCGTTGTGGCTGGGGGAGATGAACGCAACAGAATGAATGGGAGGAGATGACCTGGAGCGGCCTATAAATTGGGCAAGATTCAAAAGTTCAAACGTTCAAAAATCACTTGCGCTTTCTCAGGGATTCTGTTGATGTGAATGTGATCTGCACGTACGCTTCCTTTATTTACGGCAAAGCAAGCTTGTCAGGGCCCGATATTCGTGGCATAATTAATTCCAGAAACAAATCCCGCATATACAAAATCTAACGTACTATTGCCATTTACACCCGCAAAAAAAAACTTACTCTTGCCATTTTATACTTTATTAGAAGAACATACAAGACGTAGTTCGACCCTAAACTTTTAGAAAACGAAACAAGTATGTCTGATACGTGATAGAGATTTCTCATAGCTTCGCTTTTCACGTGACAACCATGGACTTGCCGCATAGGCCGGATGACCAACCTGTAATTTACCGCAGGACCCTCCTAAACATTTTTTTAGAACAGGACCCTCCTAAACATAGGGACCACATATCTTAACCAAACCAAGTATTACAAATGACCTTGAAAAATAAAGTAAAATACATTGATGTATTCTACCTTAGGAGCCAATGGAAAAGAATTTTATGAGACCAGGTCTCACGGCTTAGCAGGTGAGACCCATCCTGATGAATGACACATGGCATTCATAAATCACAAAGCACCTACCCACCCCCCACTTGAAATCAGGGGGGAGAGATTAGATGCTTTGTGATTTGTGATTTGCTACGTGTCATTCATCAGGGTGGGTCTCACCTGCTAACCGTGAGACCTGGTCTCATATAATTTTTTTCCGGAGCCAATGATGCGACTTTGGAATCCGGCATGTCTAACATTACTGCGATTGGAACCTACCTTGTTGCGGCCCCGCCATGTTTCCTATCCTAGCCGCCGTCACGAGCCAGGCGACTAGGGAGGCGATCTTCTTCCACCGATCTCCACCGGCGAGGGCGCTGTCCCCTCTCCCTCTGGCTGCTACTCCGGCGGCAGGAGGGAGGGGGGACCCTGTTCCTCCACTCTATAGTTAGGGTTTGAATTTGTAGGTCGTGGTGCGCCGTTGTGGTGGTGGGAGCGGCGCCCGGACGAATAAATCTGCCTCAACTCCACCCCCACACCGGCGGTGTCCTTCACGGCGGCGTCTCGGAGTTGCTAGCATCGTGCAAATCGGCGGCGTTAGAGTTCATGGATGGTGTTAGCGAGGCGGCGGCGGCGTCTCGGAGTTGCTAGCATCGTGCAAATCGGCGGCGTTAGAGTTCATGGATGGTGTTAGCGAGGCGGCGGCGGCGACTCCATCAGGTGTGTCTTTCCTTCTGCTCTGTCCCCGTTGCTGCGGCGTTGTCTCCGACGTTATGGTGGAGCAGGGAGGTTTTGTCATCCAGGAGTACGCGCAGACGCTTGTCTACGCAAGTGACAACTGGAAGATGGTGCATCTTGTGCCGGGTTTGTGGTTGGAGGCAGCAGTTCTGGTTTCCTCTTCCGACGTCGTAGTCGTGTGGGGGTGTCAGTTCTAGAGTTTGATGGCGTCTCCGGGGACACGTTGGCCCGGTATGATTCTTTCAACGGCAATGGTTTTATTTCAGGCAAACTACTTTGGAGGTCCAGCTGCTGATCAGCGATGGAGCCGCGTCGAGCTCGGGTGAAGAGGTGATATGTCTCCTTTTCCTTAGTGGAGAGGGACATGTGCTGGTTTTTTGTATAGGATTATCCTATCTTTTCAATCCTGTAATGTCGATGTTTACATGGCTTGTAACTGAATCTTTATGTTATTAATGAGACACGTATTACTCCGCAAAAACAATGTCTAACATTACTGACCGTTGATAGGAAATCACTAATACATGGGTCCTGTTTGACCATTGCCCATGAGAAAATGCCATACAACCTAAGAGCCACAGATCCAAGAGCTGCAGGTTCCATTAAATCGTGCAGCCCTCACGCCGGCACCAGAGGGCGATCCAAAGTGACAGTGATAAGGTTGGAGACTCCAACTGACAAGGGGATGCCGCCGCAGCAGCCTCTGTAAACGCTAGCTTCACCATCGAGAATGGATTTTCGGAATTGTGCATGCAAGCCGCAAACAGATAACACGTGAAGCGCTGTATTTTTTTTTGCATGGTAATACATGTCTCATTTATATCATAAAAAACAAAGTGCATAGGCGAACATATTATTGTAGATACAACTCTTTTTTTAGGGTGTAGATACAACTCTTAACACACTTAAAACATGGCCTCACAAAAAAAAATATATAACGGGCACAACAAATTAGTTTGCATGCTTACGCCATGTAAACCTCATAAATAAATAAATAAATAAATTCTTAGAATTATAGATGCATTTTTTGCTACAGGTCCAACCGTAAGCTTAGCATCAGATCCTTTAGTTATTTGCTACAACTTACTTCATGAGATCATTGCCACTTCCGGATACCAAAGAAATATTTTGTGTGCTATCAAACATCACTTCATAACTGGGTGATCATAAAGGTTCTCTACATGTATCTTTAAAGGTGTCTGTTGGGTTACATGGATCGAGACTGAGATTTGTCACTCCGTGTGATGGAGAGATATCTCTGGGCCCTCTCAGTAATATAACATCACAAGAAGCTTCATGTGACTAATGAGTTTAGTCACAAGATCTTGTATTGCGGAATGAGTAAAGAGACTTGTCAGTAACAAGATTTGACTAGGTATGGAGATATTGACGATCGAATCTCGGGCTATCGGAAAGTCCGAAGGTTATTCAAAGTCCCGGATGTGATCCAAGATATCACGAGGAGCTCCAGAATGGTTTGGAGGTAAAGATTTATATATGAAAGTCCTGTTTTGGCTACCGGAAAAGTTCAGGGCATGTCGGCAAGTGTGCCGAAGGGTTCCGGGAGTCCATTGCCGCCGGTGGGGGGGGGGGGGGGGGGGGGGGGAGTGGGTCCACTAGCCCCGGGACCCACGTGGGCTGGGGGGGGGGGCCCTGCCCTAGTTGAAACATTCTCTTCATATTGATGAACTTTTTTCAAATCTGATGAACAGTTTTCCAAATTCAATGAACTTTTTTCAATATTGATGTTTTTTTCTTTAAATATGTGAACCTTTTTCAAAATCGGTGAACTAATTTTCAAACTTGATGAACTTTTTTGTCAAAATCGGTGAACCTTTTCCAACATTCATGAATTCTTTTTCAAAATGGATGAACTTTTTTAAAAAAGGATGAACTTTTTTCACTTTTTCATAAACGTTTTTCAAATTTGATGAACTTTTTTCAAAATTGATGTTTTTTCTTTAAATATGTGAACCTTTTTTTAAATCGGTGAACTAATTTTCAAACTTGATGAACTTTTTTGTCAAAATCGATGAACCTTTTTCAATATTCATGATTTGTTTTTTGAAATGGTTGAACTTTTTTCAAAAAGGATGAAATTTTTTCCATTTTGCATAAACTTTTTTCAAAGTTGATGAACTTTTTGTAATTTGTGAACTTTTCTTAAAAAATGATGAAGTTTTTGAAAGTTTGTGAACTATTCTTCGAAAATGATGAACTTTTCTCGGGAAGTCGATGAACATTTTCAAATTCATGTTTAAAAAATCTAAGGGACTAATAAATAGCGTGCACACTCTTGGTCTTATAAAGTTAGCGTTATGTAGTCACAAATGTTCAGTCGTTCTAGTGGTTAGCTCAGCTTGAAGAACGATGTGGCGATCTAAGTTCGAAACCTGGAGGCGATGTTTTTTCGTTTTTCTGGCGTTTATGTTCGCTGAGTTTTTATTTTTCGCGGGCTGGCCCAACAAGAGGTGCAGCGGGCGCCAGCTACCGTTTCGGACGCTTAAGGCGCCGAACAGGAGCTCTCGGAGCCCCCCTTGGCTTGGGGGGCAAGCCTTCCCCTAGGGCCGCCCCCTTCCTTGGAGGAGGGACTAGGGCGGCGCCTCCTCCCCCTCACCCCTATATATAGTGGGGAGGGGCACGGGCGGTTGCACTCCTTCACCCTGACTCTCCGTCTCTCCCAACTGCTCCCACCTTTCTTCGATACACGCTTAGCGAAGCTCTGCCGGAACTCCACTGCTGCTACCACCACCACATTGCCGTGCTGGTCCCGATCTTATCTACCTCCTCTCCCTCTCTTGCTGGATCAAGAAGGAGAGGATGTCATCGAGCTGAACGTGTGCTAATCTCGGAGGCGTAACCTGTTCAACACTAGACTGTGATTGGATTGTGAAGAGTACGACTACACCAACCGCGTTACGTACGCTAACACTTTTGGTCTACAAGGGTACGTAGATACACTTCCCTCTGGTTGCTATGCATCTCCTAGATTAGATCTTGGGTGTTCGTAGGAAATTTTTTGTTTTTCATGCTTCGTTCCCCATCACCAACATCATTGACAACAACCCCCATCAAAGAATATCCACCGCTTACGGCTAGGACTATTGGGGTCTCTAATCCCAATTGCTCCCCTAGCTTTTGTCTCTCAGTGTCAGTGTCGGCCCAGCAGAGTGCTTTCGCCATTGGTGTTCTTTCAGATCTCAATGCATTTCACTAAAGCTTTTGCCTATAGCATTATGCCTCGCCACCTCTGACCCAAGGTAGGGCCTAGGCCGATGCGAAGCTTGTGAGATCAATCCTTGCATTCAACAGTGGGAAACCTAGCGAACGAGACCAAGAGGAACAAAAGGACACAATGGCCACACCGCCATGCTGGACTACCTGCATCGGTGTCGGGACCACCACCACCACTGCAACAAACGCACAAACAAGCCACAACACTGCTCGCGCACCACTGCATTGACCCGCGAATAGCAAAACGCAGATGCGCCATGGCTGAGGCCCACGCTGCGCATATCCAAAGAGTGAGGAACATGTCTTGCACGACCGGAGGCATGAACACATGCACCATAAGGAGGCACACAACCCAAGTTGCCCGTTGTTCCAATTGACACCACGCCGGTAGGAACACAACACAACGCCAACATCAGATCCGACCGTCACGTTCCACATGACAACAGGTGATCGCCACCATTGAGAGAAGCCAGGGGCCACCACCCCTCATCTCGAGCTTCATCGAGCTCCACGCGCTAGATCTAGCCGTGTCTATGGCGACACTACTCATAGAGCAGCCGGCCCCAGGGCCCAAATCGAGCATGGATGAACCCAACCATGCACGCGAGCAAACACCATGCAGTCGCCCTGCCAACCATGCGACAGAGAAAGGCCAGCGCAATCATAGACCTGTCAAACCACGGTGATGGCCTGCGACAATCGGATCCGGGCACAAGGCCCCAATCTAGTACGACACAACACACCGCCAAGACTCCACCACGAGGAGAAGGGAATGATGAGGTCGCCATCCCAATGCACCGAAGCCGATGAGGTCTCAGACGCCGCCTCAACCGAGGAAGACGAAGACCATCGCGAACATCCCCAGCCACGGTTAGGAGATGGGGACCACCACCGCCGCCGGGGTACATAGGCAGGGGACATCGACGAAAGGACGGGGCCAGAGGAGGGCGGTATGGTGGTGCTAGGTCATGTGCCCCTGGTGATGGTGTCCTGGACTAGGGGTACTCACCACGTCATCTCCTGGCCAGTGGGTCGGGCCGAGAAGCCCCATGGTGGTTCACTAATAGGCCGCACCCAGAAGAGGATTCCCGTAGGCTTGGCGCGCGCTCCAAGATCAGAAGTCATGTACACCATGATCTACTAAATACGTAGCCGACATATCCGTAACCCTAGGGCACGTAGAGGCCATAGATAATCTTGTGGTAGAAACACCTGTACTCTGTACTCCATCCACAATCAATAAAATCCAATGCAGAACGTAGGGTATTATCACTTTGAGGTAGCCCGAATCTGAGTAAAAACCTTGTGTCTCTTGTTACCATTGTACTTACACTAGCAGCTCGGAACCCCCTACCCGAAATTCGCCGAAATCAACTCCGACACCTGGTGTCGGGAGCGACACAAGGGGAAGGGGAGTGTGTTACCCCTGTGTGATGAAACAAATTTAGAGATGAGGAAGATCTATTCCAAATATTTATAACCTCAGTTTTTCGCACAAAGATGAACTTTTTACTTGACGCATTGTCATTAGTATACTTATTTTCATTCTAAATTGACACTAGCTCTCACTATGATGGACATCACAAGAGAATGCTATCTGCATTTTCCCTCATTGACATAATTAATCTCGACACGGTGTAATAATAACTTATGGAGGCAACTGTCCACTGCATGTTGGGTTGCATGGATACTCGCAGTCTATCTCTTTCACTCCATGGCTCCTTCCATGGTACCAATCTCCTGCGGCCTCTGCAATGGTCTGCTCGACAAAATTGTGATAATCCAAGTAACAACATGGTGAATCAGATGCCGCAGATTCCTCGCAGAAGAAATAGATGACATAGATAATGTGTTTTACGTTAGAATTTGTAGTTCCCTACCTTATTTCCAAGCCTCGGGGAGATTTCTGAATTCCAAGAGATGCCATATAGGGATTGGCAGTGAGTGAAGCATGAATCGATGAACAATCCCCAGTCCTCCTTATCTTCGACAACCTTTAATGCACCCACCATTGTGTTCCTGAAGCCTATTGACACGGAAGCTGAATATTCAGGGTTTTGTTGCACAGAAAAAGCATTGGCGTTGAATGAGAGGAAAAATAAACGGAATGACAAGCTAAGCTAACCGTCAAGGACTTTGATTTGTGTGGAATTGCAGTTCCGGATATTATCCTTGCAACTCGACCACGACTTATCAGGTGCCGATGAAACTGGTACAAGGACATTTCGTATCTGTGGCAATGAGTCATCGATAAAACAGTAAGAACTTTAAAAGAGAAGTTGGAAGAAGAACAAGAAGATTTTTTTTTTCCAAATTACCTGCCATGAATCATAGGCAGAGTTGAGAATAAACAAGGGGGTCCGGATGCTCTTAATAAGCTCCGCGGGGAAGAAACACTAGGAGCAACATTATTTCAGTTAACGAACTGACTGACATAATCTATTACAGGAGAAGGTATGGCAAGAAAATCAAACTGCAGAATGGGAACTACCTCGGTTGGCTCCTTGTTTGCAAGGCAGTCCTTGGGCAACACTTCTCTAACATTCTGAAATGAATTTATCAAACAAAGGATAAAAAATACCTCAACAGCATTTAGTACAAAGTGGCACTAATCACATGGACGGAAAAATATTGCAGTGTTTATTGATTGTGGCACAAGACTAAGCACTTGAAAAATCAGAGTTTTATAAAGCCTTTTCTGGTATTCAAATTTTACAGAAGTGCAAAAAAGGACTACAAGATGACCACAAGGCTTGATTATGTCTTAGTTTGAAGCATGTCCAACAGCTAACCTGGAGGTGAACAACGCCATCATAGACAGACCAAAAGGACCTTTTCCCAGAAATATCCATTCTGTCGAAGAAAAAGGTACTTTAGTTCAAGTGCACTGAAATCACCACGGTTGGGACAATCCTTAGCTGGTGGGTCACATTTGTTTTCAGGAGTCTTACACGTCAAGAAAAAACCCAGCATCAGCAAGGCATTTAACAGAAACATCACGAGAAAACCGTGCACTGAAATCGTCACAATGCAGTATCGTGGCTAGGCCACCAGCAGAACAGCCTGTGAGGAGGGCCTGAAATGGGTAGAAAAATGAGGAATGTCGCATGGTGTTGTTCACAACTAAATAATCAATGGTTGTTGCTGAAATTGACAGAGTAATATGTATACATGTACTGCCGGTTCATGTTGAAAACTATACGAACGGACTTTGTAAATTAAGTATGACCTGTGTAGCATTGGCAAGTCCTTTTTCCATGAGTTCGTCGATAACCGCTTGGTAGATGCGCAATCCTCTGAAGTGAAGTGTGCTTCCATCCTACATCATCATGAAACAGAACATTACTTGAAGCAACCAAGACAGCGACATCAGACCAAGACTCAGAAAATTCACCTGTGCTCGACCTTCCGCGTCCCCAGAAAACGACGCCCCATCACAATACCGCACAAACACTTTGTTCCAGTTGTAGAAATCTGATTACACGCTGATCAAAGTTAGTGGGGAAGACATATCAAAACAGGTAAAAGAAGTACGATTATGCAAACAAACAGGAAGATAACGATGGAACAAATAGATATGCATCAGTGATTACCAGGATTTTGCAGCTGATCACTGCCGAGGATCCCAGCACCGGCGAACCGCATCGGTTTCATGAAGTTGGACGAACCGAGCGCGTACATTCTGCGGTTGGAACAATCCTTGGTTGTGCTGCACCAGCCGCCACCCTGGGTTGTTTGTAATTGAAAATAGACAGGTCAGTCAACTATTGCCCCATCATGTTTTTTTTTTTTGAAAAGGAGGCTTACATCCCCATCATGTGGAAGGCATCTTTTGATAGAAAAATTAACAATGAAAAGGCATCTCCTTGTTGGTGGCAACAGAAATTAGGGCCCGGGTCTCTATCTCGAACCATACTTTGGTTATGAAAATTGTACTTTTTTGGTTATCAAAAGTGTATCTTTTGAAAGATCATCCACTACATTTGAGCTTTTCATTTGTTGGGTAATTTGTGGGAGACGTGAATAGTACGAAAAATAAAATAGCGATACAGTTTATAAGAAAATGGCTCCACTCTGTTGAACAAATAATATCTGACGAATAGGATGGATGAATCGTGATAATAAGAAGCAACGGGTGATTCATGGGTCGGATAATACGAACCTCTAGATGGATGAGCCAGCGGTTGGATCCATCGCCGGAGCCTCTCTGCAGGTGGTACCCCGGCGGGGTCCCGTCCAAGCACACTGCCCCCATCTCCTGCGCGCCGGCGAGCAGGGTGAGCGGGACGGTCTCCGGCGGCGGCATGCGGAAAAGCGGCGGACGGAGACGGCCGGAGGCGGACAGCAGCAGCAGCAGTATCAGGAGCGCCGCGGGGAGCCCCCACGCGAGCCAGCCCGGCGGACGCCGGCGCTGCTCCGGGGGTTGGTGGAGGAGCGGCTCGGTTGTCCCCAGCGCCATGGGCGTCGCGTCGCCGGTAAGAGAGAGAGAGAAATGGTTTGGTTCCGGCGTCTGTTGCTTCCTCTAAAATATTGTTGTAGCCGGCGAGGTGAGGTCTCGTGCACTCCACTCACCACCCGTCCTCTCGTAAGTTGGCGCGAAGCTAAATAATTGCTGAGATACCCGCCAAATCTTGGAGCTGAAAAGAGCTTTGCTACCAGTTGGTGCAAGCAATGGTCCTACTCCTACCTTCTACGGTTTTGCTAAATCTAAGTGGCCTCGGATAGGTTTTCCTTACGTATGAATCGATGTCTTCACGTGGATTGAGATTCTCTCGATGGATATTAAGATTGACACTCCATGGATATCAAGATTAGATCAGATGGATGGCACCGCTACGTCATCCCAATTTTTTATTATAAAAAGTAGTACTACATACCAACGTCTTTTGGGTTTTCCCCTCATTTTCCATTCTCAACTTACAATGCTAGAAGTGTTCCAAAAAAAACTTACAATGCTAGAAACTTTTCCTTTTTTGTCTTAAACAAATCTAACTACGAATTAATTTTTTAACAAGTGTACGAATTAATAAAATAACACCTCTTCATTCTGGAAAATTTCTCATGCCCAACCAACGGGCTAACGGAGGTGGTTGGAGAAATGGTGAAGCCTGCCCCCCCCCCCCCCCCTCCCCGCCTCGAGCCGCCACCCCAGGTGCCACCAAAGCCGCCACCGAAAACAGCCCCTCCACCACCTCCTAACCCCCTCGTCACCACCGGAGGAAGCCGTCCGATGGCAGACAATGACGATAGGGCAACTTTCTTTGGTGTTCTTGCTCTCGCACCCGTGTAATCAACTCCCCGTCAGGCGTTCCTCACCGGCTGATCTCGCAACTCCGACTCCAGATCCCACCATGGACCATGGTGGTATGCTGCTGAGTGGTTCCCTGGATCTTGGCATCTTCGAGAGCTCTTCGACGACAGTTGCAACTCAACGAGGATGAAGGTTGCGCCTCCTCTCCATGAATTCCCCCTCCACCCAAACCGCTAGTGGTGACGCTCCTCCGTGCTTCCCCACCATCAGTGTGTGCTAGTGGAGGTGGCATTGTTGCCGACAACACGCAGATCCGCTGCATGCTTGGCTATGCCCAATTTTGGTGCAAGGCGCGGCGGTAGGTACTCGCCAGATCTGGCCAACACGTGGCAGTACTAATGTTGTCATGGTTCTGTGTGTTTGCACTAGCTACGCGTAAAAATTGTGAATTGACCCTGTCGATCTCTCTAGCAAATGTGTCTATGGATGTCATTTTCCTTGTGGAGACACTGTCTTGGAGCCATTGCGCCCACAAATTTCTTTTCTCGTGGTATCCATGTGAAAACCTATGACTAAGTTTAGCCATGTCATGTGACGGTGGTGTCTTCGGCATCACTTCTTTCTTGGAGGCGCCATGTTGGAGAACCAAACAACGTCTTTCATTGTTTTGTGTGGTTGAAGGTAGTGTGCATAGTGGTGGTGGTGGTGCGAACGACCAAGGGGCGATGATTGTGTGTGTTACTTGGGGCCTAGCAATTACACAACTTATGTTGTGAATCTTCAATCTGATACCCCTTTTGTTCGCCTTCGGTGGTGTTGTTTGGTGTTCGACGATGGTGCCTTCAGAGTCATAGTGTTGCCATCTATTACTCATCGCGATGCTTTTCTGCTCAGCAGCCCGACGAACTCCTCTTCATGCCATGTGAGCTTCTTATAATTCAATGCTTGTTCGTTTCTTTGGTCCTTTGTTGTCGACAACTTCTTGTTGTGTGTGACCTTCATTTACACTCCACCATGGACAATGACCATCCTTGGTTGACAGAGTGGCTCGAAAGTGTTGGGACAGACTAGAAGATTTGAAGTTTATGTTCTTTAAAAAGATAATAGCAATCTTAACTTACATCCGGCCAAGATTCCCGTGAAGGAATGATGATTGAACATCGAGCTGATAGTATTTTCTTCTGAGGCACTCTTTGATAGCATATATGTTGCTCCTTTCTCCATGCATCTGATGAGCCAGAGTCTTCTCTCATCATCTCTCTCATTTGGCACGTGAACTGACCTCCCTTGATGATGGTACCTTGCATTATCTTATGTTGGTGGTTTCGACATTGCTACTGTTGAAGCTCTCATTTTGTGACCCTCTGAGTTTACCTTCACATTGTCTTCTCACACCATGTTCTGCCTAGAACGCCTCCTCTTTTGCTTGTTGTGCCTTTTACATGCTCATGACACAACCAATGATGCATCACACAACCACCCTTATGCTTACGATGTTGATCCTTGTGCTGTGTTGTCACTATGTACTAGGTGGTTTTTGTGTGTTTTTTTGGTGTATTTTGCTTCGGCCAGATTTATTGTCCTTCGAGCGGTAAGGTTTTGGATCTGCTTTCTCTTATAAACTGGATCTATTTGTTTAGGTTTTCGATCCAATTTGGGTTTTCCTTATAAACTGGATCACTCACTTGGGTCTTGGCATATGGCCACTTTGAGTAATCAACACCACTTTACGTACGACGAAATTTTGTCTGACCCACGTCCCCCTTTGATCAAGTGGTCAAAGAAATATCTCGGAAAAGGAGGTTTTCAAGGCCATTTCCAAGATGAAATGTAACAAGGCACCGGGGCCGGATGGTTTCCCGGCTGAGTTTTATAAGAAGAGCTGGAATATTATTAAAGGGGACCTGATGCCGATGTTTCATGATTTGTTCTCGGGACATTTGCAGCTTTTCCAACTTAATTTTGGAACAATAACCCTGCTGCCTAAGAAAACAGAGGCCGTGAGAATCGAGCAATTTCGGCCTATCTGTCTTCTGAATGTCAGTTTCAAATTTTTTACCAAGGTTGGGACGATCAGGCTCACACAGATTGCGCACGCCGTGGTGCAGCCTTCTCAAACGGCTTTCAGGCCGGACAGGAACATCTTGGAAGGGGTTGTGGTCCTTCATGAAACGCTACATGAAATTCATACGAAAAAACTCGATGGTGTTATTTTCAAAGTGGATTTCGAGAAGGCTTATGATAAAGTCAAATGGCCATTTCTTCAACAGGCTTTACGAATGAAGGGCTTCGATGAAACTTGGCGACGCCAGGTGGAAGCATTCACGCAAAAATGGAGTGTTGGAATTAAAGTAAATGACGACATAGGTCATTACTTCCAAACTCACAAGGGCTTGAGACAGGGCGACCCTATGTCGCCTATTCTGTTCAATATTGTGGTTGATATGTTAGCGATCCTAATTGGGAGGGCCAAGGAGGCCGGTCAGGTGGAGGGATTGGTGCCTCATCTAGTTGATGGTAGTTTGTCCATCCTGCAATACGCTGATGATACAATCATTTTCATGGAACATGATTTGGCAAAAGCGAGGAACATGAAGTTAGTGTTATGCCTGTTTGAACAATTGTCGGGGCTAAAGATTAATTTCCATAAAAGCGAGTTGTTCTACTTTGGTAGAGCCAAAGACGAACAAGAGGCTTATACACAATTGTTTGGTTGTGAAGTTGGGGCTTTACCTTTCACGTATCTTGGTATTCCCATTCACCATCGTAAGCTAACAAATGGTGAGTGGAAGTGTATCGAGGATCGGTTTGAGAAGAAACTGAGTTGCTGGAAAGGAAAACTCATGTCTTATGGAGGCAGGTTGATTCTTATCAACTCGGTGCTCACGAGTTTACCTATGTTTCTCTTATCCTTCTTTGAGGTCCCAGTTGGGGTTAGGAAAAGGCTGGACTTCTATCGATCTCGATTCTTTTGGCAGAGTGATGAGCTTAAGAGGAAGTACAGACTGGCCAAATGGGATATTATTTGTCGACCAAAGGACCAAGGGGGCCTTGGTATTGAAAATCTTGAAGTCAAGAACAGATGCCTTCTCAGTAAGTGGCTGTTTAAGTTGTCTTCTGAGACAGAGGCAACATGGACGCAGATTTTACGTAGTAAATATCTGCAGTCAAAGACCTTATCCCAGGTTACTCTGAGACCTACGGATTCGCCGTTCTGGAAAGGGCTCATGAGGATTAAAGCCGCTTTCTTTAACAGAACGAGATGTATTGTCGGTAATGGTGCTAATACGCGATTCTGGGAGGATACGTGGCTTGGTGACGCGCCGTTGGCGACCCAATATTCGTCCCTTTATCGTATTGTTCAGCGTCGTGAGGCTCTTGTTGCCACGGTTATGCAGTCTATTCCTCTCAACATTCAGTTCAGGAGGGTGCTTGTAGGGGATCGATGGGAAGCATGGCTTCACTTGGTCCGTAGACTGATGGAGGTTCAGCTAACTCCTCAGCCCGATCAGTTATGTTGGAAGCTGACTAGATCTGGGGTGTTCATAGTTAAATCGATGTATATCGATATCATTAACTCTACTGTGATCCCTAGTTCCAAAGAGGTTTGGAAAGTTAAGGTACCTTTGAAGATGTTTATATGGTTTGTGCATAAACAAGTAATTTTAACAAAGGACAATCTAGTTAAGCGCAACTGGACAGGTTCTACTAGGTGTAGTTTCTGTGATCGGGATGAGACTATCAAGCATTTATTTTTTGACTGTCCGTTGGCACGAGGGTTGTGGCGCTCCGTGCAAATTGCCTTTAACATTACTCCTCCGACTTCGGTCAACACATTATTTGGGGCGTGACTTGTTGGGGGTAGAGTCCGAAACAGCCAGACACATTCGTGTAGGAGTATGCGCGTTGTTATGGGCAATTTGGAATTGCAGAAATGATTTGGCTTTTAACAGAACAACAAATATTCATTTTTTGCAGGTGTTATTCCGGGCTACAGCGCTGATCCGTATGTGGTCCTTACTCACTCTGACGGAGGCCAGGGAGCGTTTGGTTACTGGATCTGTCCGGTGGGAGATGGTAGCGCGGGATATCTTCAACCGGTTTGGATGGCGATCATGTAATAGGGTAGGCATTTAGTTTACCTATCTTTCATTGTGCCATCCGGTTGTGGCTTTTGGGTTTTTGTTTTGCAGCCGATGCTCTAGGTGAGCTAGCTGTTGCTTTTGTTTGAAGACGTTAAGACCTTGTTGAGACCTATTTACTTTTTAATAAAAGTGGTCGTATGCATTGATCTGATGCAGAGGCCGGGGAGTCCCCTTTTCGAAAAAAAAGAAATATCTGACGTGGATAGCAGCATCAGACTGATATCATACAAAGAACATCGTATGCGAAGCAATATCATTGAGTAATATATTGGGGTAAAAAAACACTCCCCCCACCAGTGACTCCTCAAAAAAAAACCTTAAGCTTTTCACTCAATGAACATTTTCCTTCATCTTGCTGCAGATTTTTTTTGCACAAGACTGGATACTGGCTCTCAACCAACTTCAAATATACATCAACTACCTAGCAGTACAAAGTTAGCAGCAAGTCAAGTTACTCCTATATTTTTATCCCGGTGAAGAAGCCATGCCAAAAATGGATACTGGCTCACAATTGTTGAGAAATTCACCAAAGAATTTTCAGATTAGCAAGAAGCAAGCCACTTGGCTTTTACTTCCACTTACCAAGATTGTGTTGGAAGAACATTGTACATGCTACTGATCAGTGGCGGAGCTAGGGGGGGACTGGCAGGAGCCATGGCTCCCCCCATGACCCAGGAAGTATAGTATAATACCCGTATTTTCCTTCAGAATTCAAGAAATTTTATGAAGATTACTAATACTTGGCCCCTTCTATCAATACTAACACGCATTTGGGCCCCCTAATTGTTTTTTTCTGGCTCCGCCGCTGCTACTGATGATTGTTTAAATAGTATTTATCCTATGAGTTTCTTATGATGGTCGGTGGTGGAGCTAGGGGTGCCCCCCCCAAGATTGAGAAAATTGCACATATATTCTTCAAAGGTCCCCCCCCCCCCCCCCCCCTTGAATGATTTCTATGTTGTGTTTGGCCTCCTTTTTTTTATTGATTTCTAGTTCCATCCCTGCTCACTTGGTAGTTCCCTCAAACCCTATACTCGACGCCCTAGAAGTTGATGTCGTTGAGCTGCATTGTAGCAAACCAGCACATGCTACAACTAATCCTTTCCATTTCTCCAGAACTCTAAACTTGATACAACGATGTTGATGCAAACCCGAGGTAGCAAACTGAAAGTTGATTTTTTTCCTAAACCACTGAAGGTTTTTTTTTATCTAGTGAGGGTGACTGAGCGACGAGCGACTGGGGAACTAGACCGAGCAAGGTGATTGAGGAAAGTGCTATTGGGTTGCAGCGGGTGTAACGCCTGCGGCTTCGTGCCAATTTGGGGTGCTTCAAGTGTTGAAGACGGGGTGGAGAATTTTTTTAGGGAAAGACGAGGTGGAGATATATATCAGTTTCTGCGAGACTAATGATGAGACCTCGGCTCAAGGACGCCATAAATGGGTCGGCCCAACTCGGGGTTCATATTTTTTTCATTTGATTTTATTGTTCTATATTTTTTTTGAATACATTATAAATACATATATTAAAAAAACTAATGTAATAATTTTTTATAAAAAAGTTCACTTTGAATTCAAAAATGTGAACACGACGTAAAAGTTTTGTTATTAGCGTATTTCAAAAATGTGAATAGCATTCAAAAAAATGTTCACAAGTTTAGGAAAATTGTAAATGTTCAGTAGTTTCACAATAATGTTCATGTAATTGATAGGATATTACGGAAAATAAAAAAATACTATTATTTTCATTTTAAAAATGTTCACATGTTTCAAAATATGTTTTTTCACATTTAATAAAAAAATTCTTTCACAATGTGAAAATATTCACGAAGTTTACATAAATGTTTTGAATCATTCAAAGAAATATTTCAGCGTGTATATGACAAATATTTAATATGCATTCAAAAATATTCCAGAGAATGTACTTAATTTTTTTAAATGCATGTTTTATATGTATATAAATATGTACAATGTCTATGTAAAATTTATATCAAAACATACATCTGAAAAAATGTTAGTCATGTATTTAAACAATGTTAAACGTGTATAAAAATATTCCTTGTGTTACGAAAAATGTGTAAATGTGTACGAACAATGTAAACATGTGTTAAAAAGAAAAAAAGGAAAAAGAAAAAGATGAAGAAAACCGGTGAGAACAGATGAAAGAAACAAAGAAAGTCAAACAATTGTTTTGAAAAGATAAAAAGTAAAAAACCAAAGAAAAAATAAAGAAAGCCTGTGCAAACGGTGAAAAATTGTAATGAAACCACCAGGAAGAAACAACATGCGACCGCTGCCACTCTACCGGGCCGGCTAACAGCCAGGCCAAAGGCAAGTCGGAATTACCACATGCATTAGCGCCAGTGGTCGGCCGTGTGCAAAGTAAAAGCGGCTACCTCCAAATCCTATGGTGGAATGGTATTGAAGGCTACCGCCATCATCTTTGACGGGATGCTTCTGTCACGTACAAATGCTGTCTGGACATTGACAATTTCTACCTCTATTGACCATGGTGGTGCGTAGTCGTACTCTACCACCATGGACGATGGCGGTAGCAGGAAGGTCAGATCATAAAATGTTTGGGAACCGGCTTCAGATCGTGACGACTTAGCGAAAAGGCTGAAAACAGTGATTTCGGCCCCCTCTGAGTAGGCAATACATCGCTCTGGCGCTGAAGAGGCGGGCTGCAGCAATGTATCGCTTACAACGATCCCGTGCGCAGATCGCCTACATCGCGCCCTAAATGGGCCAACCCAAGAAACATAGCTGCCCAGGACACTGCTTCGTTCACTCATTTGTTTCGAATTTTTTATTCTATTTTTCCTTTATAATTAAACACAGCATATGAATATAAATATTAGATTTAGAATTTTATACAGTGTTTAAAAATGTTTATGCACCGTTTAATATGTCCATGCAACTTTCAAAATATGTTATTAGCATTCAAAAGAAATGCAAATAAAATAATGTTCATTTGTCTTGAAAAATATCTGTGACATTTTTTATAAATATGTATGCAATGTTAAAAAACAGTTGGCACAACTTCCAAAAATCTTAATGGCCTTAAAAATGTATATAAATAAGTTCACGTGTTTCAAAAAAGTATTCATAACATTAATAAAAAATGTTTATACAATGTAAAACAATGTTCATGTTTTTTTAATGTTTTGTACCATTAGTAAAATGTATGTGACATCTAAAAGAATGTTCATGTGTTTAAAAAATATGTTCATGGCATTATAAAAAGGGCATTTATCATTTATGACACTAGTGGTGTCCCACTACTCACTTTTGCCATTAGAAGTTACAACTACTCAAAATTGTCACCGTTTCGGGAGATGCGGCTCAAAAATGGCATTAGACAATTAAAAAATGCCATTGTTCTGTTAGATGTTTGTTAAAAAATATCATTAGACGCCGTTACTATAAGGTCAAACCCGTTGACCATGTTATATGACCAAAAAAAGTCTAGACCCACATGTCAGCTCTCTATCTCACAATGATAAATGTAGCCCCCACTTGTGAGGAGTAAGCAACCAAATAATTTTACAGGACAATAACAATGATGTTGGGGATCTAGTGGGACCCACACTTTTATCATAGTGAGATAGAGGGAGTGTTGATATGTGGGTCCATTGCAATTTTGGTCATATGGCTTTGTAAATGGGCATTGAGCTGATAGTAATGTTGTCTAGTGACATTTTTTAGCATGCACTTAACAGAGCCGATGACATTTTTGAGCAGCTGAAACTCCAAGTGGCAAAACTGAATAGCGGGATACAACTAGTGGCATAAATGGTAAAATATCTTTTAAAAAATTACACAATGTAAAAATGTTATGCTCATTGAAAAAAGTTTCAATGTGCATTTAAAAAATGTTTAACACACATTTAAAACATGTGTATAAAAAAGTATATCACATATTACAAAATATTCAACGTGTATCAGAAAATGCTCCACACATATACAAAAATTGTAGTATGTGTAATTAAAAAGTATAAACATATTGAAAAAAGAAAGAAAGAAGAAAACAAAAAAACACTAAAGCCTGAGTACAAACTGGTGAAGTAAAGACATAAATCATGACAGAGAGAATGGGAAAACCCGGGTCAAAACCAGTAGAAAAACAAACAGAAAAAATCATGCAAAAAAACCTATCAAAACAACTACAGAAACAAACATAAAGAAGCATGAAAAAACTGGTCAAAAATATCCCCGAAAAACCTCTTCGAAAAACCTCTTCTCGAGGACCCGTATTGGGTAGCCCGCCTGTCTCGCTCCAGTAGCAAGACCTACTTAGGTGTCGCAACAGGTGATATATACGCAAGAGTCCTTTTTTCGGCTTGCAAGCGCGCCAAGTGGTGCGTACAGCCGCCACCACATGTCACCTATTGGGCGCTCCCTCTGGATTTTGTTTTTAAATTTCTATCAGTGTTTTTGGATTTTTTTTGGTTTTTCAGTTTTTTTATTTTTTCCTGGTTTTTCCTGGGTTTTGGAGAAAAAAACAATATATTTTCCCGGGAGGTGTGCTTTTCTACAGGAGGCAAACCATGTGCTTTCATAAGAACCATAAATGTGCTTCACAAAAAAAGAACATGACATGTGCTTCCCCAAGAAGCATAAACACGAATTTGCTTCTGCGAGAAGCACATCCTATGCTTCTGCCACTATGAGGTGCTTCTTGTGGAAGCATAAATTTGCACACAACATGTGATTTCGTTATTTCCATGAGAAGCACAACCTTGGTTCCTCGAGAAGCACAACCTGTACTTCCCTAAAAAAAAGAGAAAAACACAACCTGTACTTAAAAAAAGTGAAAAACGCAACCATCTTTCAGGCTTCGTTTTTTGGTATTCATTTCTTTTTCTTGTTGCCGTTTTTTGTCATTTTCATTTTTTTTGGAATTTCCTTTTCCTTTTTTCCTTTTGGTTTACGTTTTTTCATGGGAAAATGTTCGTTGAAACCTATTAACATGGGATCTAGCCCCTAAGATGTCGACAGGAGAAATTTGACGGTGAAACGGTTCGGTATTTGGACGCGTGGTTCAAGAGGTAAAACGATTCAAATAAAGAAATCTTTGATTTTTTTTAAGATTGTAGGAAGTGGCACACATGCAGTACACCCCTTGTCAACAGCTGACGAGATGCGGAGTGATCACCTTTGCAGGCGGTGATCCTTAGCTAATGATTTGATTCCGCCACCCACGTAAGAGGCCCTCCCAAAAAAGGGTAAGCAAGTGAGCTGGGCTCAATCTTCGCTGGGCCTGTTGGGACCCAGCCCAGGCCCATTGCAGCAGATATTTCCGACAGAACAAACAAGCTGGCCTCGGTCCAGTCGTCGCCGTCTTGGTCGTCCTCCCACACTCCATTCCATCCTCCAAACACAAGCCAAGCCAACACAACCTTCCATCCCCATCCATCCAGATCTCGCCGACGCCGGCCGCCTCGCCGTCTCCCCTCCTCCCCGACACCGCCGCGGCCCCTCCGGCGTCGTCGGCGTCGGCGGCGGAGCCCCGCGCGCCGGCTCGGCCACGATGCAGCCGGTGCCGGGCGCCGCACCCTCCTCCTCCTCGTTCGGCGACGCCCGGCTCAAGCCCCCTTCTCCTTCCCCCCAACCTTGGCATCCCCACCTCTCCTAACTCCCTCCCCTCCCCTCCCCTCCCTCACCCAGTGGCCCCTCTCCCTCACTCGCCTCTCTAGCGGCATTTCTCGACCACCAGGATTGCAGAGTACCGCAGACCGGATCTGCTCATCCGCGGGCTCCGCTGATCGGCGACTGGCCTCACCCAACTCAGCCCAGCAGCTCAGGTAACTGAAAATTAGGAATCATGCCCTGCTGATCTGCGCGTTCACGGGGTGGGCGATCCTGTACTGTTTATAAGGCGGAGTGCAAACCGGAGAGTTCACCAAGTAGAGAGGCAGTAAACTCTTCTGCACATCAGGATGAACCATCACTAGATAGAGCTGTATTTGGGTCACTGCGGTTCCATTCCAATGCAAAAAGTGCCCTCAAGAGCAAGAGTAGAGTTCGTTACTAGAGGCATTCCACAGATCTGTTACCCGCCCATTTGGTACCTGCATCACTCTACGCCATTTGCATTGTTATTTTTCGGTATCTGAGTTAGCGGGGCATGGCAGCTGCTGTACTTGATCTGTTCAACCAACGTGATCCATCATGCAAAACTCGTTTCATTATTTATTTAATCTAATTTTGCCTGGCAAACTGAAAGGTGATTGTTATTAATCTGACCCGTCGCTGGCACCCCTCATCGCTTCTTATGACACCCCGAATGTATTCCAAGCACAAGCAGACCTCATCTCCGTCCGTCCGCACTCACGCTTCCGTGATAACCGTAGACTTCATCTATCAAATTGATGATGTGTAGTTTCACATTCACAGATTTGTTAACCGCTGATATGATAACTGTTATTTAGTCTGCAAAGTTGCTTTTGGTATCTGAATCGGTGGAACCTGGTTTGCTAGTATCTCTTCTGTCTGTCCTTGACGTAATGTAGTTAATTTGCTCAACAAGTGAGATTCATCATGCGAAACTTGCTTGGTTATGAATATAACCTTGTTTGGCAAATGACAAGTTGGTCAGAAATTTGACCGGCCATCGGCACTTCCCGTTGCTTCGTATGACCCCTTGATTATATTTCAGACACATGCAAAGAGATCCCTGCCCACTGTCACACTCTGCCGACGACCATAACTTTTTTGATTGATGGTTTGTAGGTTTTATATGCATTTCCGTTAATATCTAACTGCCTTCTTGCAGTGACGAGCGACTCCATGGGTGATTTGGCTTGTGACTCTGAACGACGGCTGATGGAGGGTCATGGCATCTCTTCAGTCTGCAAGGACGACATGGTTCTGCTAGAGGAGGCACTTCCTCCAGCTGGGCAGACTCTAGGTTCTTCTGTGGAACTCCGTCATAACCAGGAGGGAACTCCTAAACAAGCAAGGGATGCTGGTTCTTTGGACACTGAGGTTGATATTTCAGGTTCTCCCAGCTCAGGAATAAAGAGAGGCAAAGGAGGTGATGGGAACTCCCGTGCAATCTCCAATTACAGTGAACCAAAGGCCTCTTCAACTTATGAGTGCTTGACGTCCTTTCCGGTGAGTTCAACTTGTTAGATTATGATGTGACCATGCCATTTACTTTTCAGTTCCCCGGCCAATTATACTATTTGTTGCGCCTAACGAATTATTGTGTCCAGCTGTCTAGGTTCATCAATCTGTAGTGTGAATTTGAATGAGCTAAGCTTAAACTTGTAATGTTAAATTGATCATGAATCTGCGCTGAGTTCAGTTCTGCTCCTATCTGCTGTAGTGGTGCTGTAGGGGTATTGGTACATTTAAACTATGCGTTCACAATAAGATGATACTGTAATCGTGGCAGCTTTTCTGATTTATAATGCAGTTCTATCCTTTGCCTGACTTTGGATCAATTACACACATTCCCTTCCTATTTTCTGTCTAGTCGACGTCAAGGCTTCTCGTCTCTGCTATGAAAGGAGGCCGTGAGAGAAGCGGCGAAACATCGCCAACTGGAGCCCGCCGCGTGAATTGGGCCCCAGATGTGTACGACCCCCCGGTCACCTCTGTCGACCACACGGTGAAGGGCCACCAGCAGCGCTCCAGGTCCAGGAAGAAGGACAAGGGCAAGCAGAAACAGAAGCAGAAGAAGAGGAAGTCGCGCGGGAACGGCAAGAAGAGCGGCGGCCTCCACGCCGCCGCCCACAGCCCGCCTGCTCTCGACGTGCCCGGGTAAGACCACAAGCATTTCGTATTACCACCTTCGGTTGCACGCTCCGGGAATCATGCATGTGAAATCATCATAGTCTGACAGACAATTTTTCCCCAGGCCATCTTCCCCTGACGAACTAGGCTTAGGGGAAGTGGAGGAGGCCGAGGTGCTGGACTACAGCGCTTTCGACAGTCAGGAGCCCAAGTGCGGAGGCGGCTTCCCACGCGAGATCGCCGCGGCGCGGACGTGTTTCCCCGCCGCCGAGGCGTCATGAGGGCCGACGGTGGCCCGGGACCCCGGACCCCGGAGGAGGTGTAGATAGATACGGTTGGTGTACATAAATAAGAGAAATCCAGGCTGTGTCAGTGAGATGAGATGAGATGCGATGCCCTTTCTATATAAGCTTTTGGCTGGCGTCCTTTACTAGTAACTAGTGTAGTGTGCTACACGTTGTTCCGTTTGTAGCCACGGACTGGTGAGATCTGAGAATAATTGAATCCCCTTTTGAGGGAATTGTCATCCATTGTGCTAATCTTATCTTGGCTCCAATGTCATGCATTGCTGCCATCAGTGATCAGCATCAGCTGCTCGACATTACTGGTATCAGGTCACATCAGTCATCAGTGGCAGACTGTTGAGCTAGCTAGCTAGCTGGTTACTTAAAGCGACAAGGCTGGTGTACACCATGAGAGGAGGAACCAAGCTCAAATCCACCAGAGCAGAGCATTGATCCCTTGCTTATGGCCATGGCCACCGCCACCAAGCAGCTCCTCATCCCGCAGGAGCAGCCCCGCCGTCGACCGGTATGGGGGCTTGCCGTCGCCGCCCTACTGCTGGTGCTGCTGCTCACCGCTGCCGGCCCTCTCCGTCCTAGGTTGTTCCGCACGCCACCGCCAGCAGAGCGCGTTGCGCTCACCCTCCTCTCCGGTGCGAAGGAGAAGGGCGCAGGTACCCCGGTCATCGTACTATATCTAGGTTTCTTCCTTCCAGCCATTCATCTGGAGTTTATTTGGTCTGGTTTCAGTGTGCGTGGACGGAACACCGCCCGGTTACCACCTGCAGAGGGGCTCCGGCGATGGCGCCGACCACTGGCTCGTCCATCTAGAGGCACGTACCATATCATCCATCAATTATGCCATAATATTTCTCTGTTTTTTTCCCTTTTCATGAGTTAGGCAAATCAAATTAGCCACTACCAAAAATATATATTACAACAAAATTTCATAACCAAAATCTGCTTTGACATAAGAGAGACCCGGCTCCTAACTTCTGTTGCCATCAAGCACATGCCTCCCTGCATCACCTTTTTCTTTTCTATCAAAAAGGTGGTCTTTAATTAGAAAATGGACTCAAGGCAGGGCAAATAGTTGATAATTGACATTCATGCATGTTTTGCCAATTAAAAACGACCATTCAAGGGAGGAGGCTGGTGCAGCACAGTCAAGGAATGTTCGGACAGCAGACTGTCCACCAAAGGTTCATCCAACTTCATGAAACCGATCCGGTTCATGGGTAATGGGATCCTCGGCGGCGATCAGCTGCAGAATCCTGGTAACCACTGATGCTTCTCTCTCGCAGTGACCCCTCCCTATTTGTTCCATCTCTTTCCATGTCCTTGAGCTAATTTTGGTCGGTGTGTTGAAAGATTTCTACAACTGGAACAAAGTCTACGTGCGGTACTGCGATGGGGCGTCGTTTTCTGGGGACGCGGAAGCTCAAGCACAGGTGGGTTTTTTTTCTGAACCTCTTTCTGACGTATGTCGCTGTTTTGGTTGCTCGAAGTAATGTTCTGTTTGTACTTATGTAGGATGGAACCACACTATACTTCAGAGGACTGCGTATCTATGAAGCAGTTATCGACGAACTCATGGAAAAAGGACTCGCCAATGCTACACAGGTCATACTTAATTTCTCGGGTTAATATAAGCTTAGCGGCGGAAATGAAAAATAAAATAAACTCATGTTTCTACACATTTCAGGTCCTCTTTACAGGCTGTTCTGCTGGTGCTCTATCCATGATGCTGCATTGCGATGATTTTCGTGCAAGATTTCCTCAGGATGTTTCAGTTAAATGCTTTGCGGATGCTGGGTTTTTCCTTGATGAGTAAGGCTCTTGAAAAAAAAATGTAATCCACTAGCGTTGCACCTGAACTAAAGTACCACTTTTTTCTGGCAGAAAGGATATAACCGGAAAAAGGACCCTTTGGTCTCTGTACGATAGAGTCATTCACCTCCAGGTTACTGTCGAACATTCTTGAAACTTTAGCAGACATGTCTCATTTATATTCAAGCCTTCTCGTCATCTTCTAATTCTTGTTGTACTTCTCTACAAGAACAAGCTTTCGTAAAACTCTGTTTTTTCATGTGGTTAGTCCTGTGCAATATTTTTTTTTATCCTATCGATTGATGCTATTTGGTACGAAATGCCATTGAGTTCTTTTCATCTTCATTTTTTTGCTAAATTTATTTCAGAATGTTAGAAAAGTGTTGCCCAAGGACTGCCTAGCCAACAAGGAGCCAACTGAGGTAGTTTCCATTGTATAATTTGATTTGCTTCCCACGCATTGGCATGCCATCAAATTATCTCAGTAAGTTCGTTAGCTGAAATAATGTTTCTCCTAGTGTTTCTTCCCGGCAGAGCTTATTAAGAGCATCCGCACCCCCATGTTTATTCTCAACCCTAGTTATGATTCATGGCAGGTAATTTTCAATATTTACTTCTTGTTTTTATATCCACATGCCTGTGTTAGAATTCTCACTGTCTTGTCGATGATTCTTTGCTAGATACGAAATGTTCTTGTACCTGATTCATCTGTTCCTGACAAGTCATGGTTGAGTTGCAAGGAAAATATCCGAAACTGCAATTCTACACAAGTTGAAGTCCTCGATGGTTGGCTTAGCCTGTTAATCCATTTTTTCTTTTCCTCCGACCTTCAGCACAAATGGTTTTTCGGTTTCGCGAAACACTAAATTGTTGTTCTTCTCCATCGATAGGATTGAGGAATAAGATGGTCAATGACTTGAAGGTCGTCGAAGATAAGGAGGACTGGGGCATGTTCATCGATTCATGCTTCACGCACTGCCAATCGCTCTCCGGCGTCTCTTGGCATTCGCCAACCTCCCCGAGGCTTGAAAATAAGGCATGGAGTTAAAAAAATGATTACCAAATCACATTGCGTACCTGTGTTATCTTTCGTGCACCATATTCTTGTTGTGTTGATATATTTTGGTCACCATCTTTCTGGAGCAGACCATTGCAGAAGCTGTTGGAGACTGGCACTCTGGAAGGAGCCAAGGAGCGAAAGAGATTGATTGCAAGTATCAGTGCAACCCAACATGCAACAGTTTGCCGCCTCCACGAGATGTTGCTGCATTCGACCATGTCGAGATCTACTAAGTAAAGGTTCGAGAAAAGGGGAGGGGGGAGGCCGCAATCATCATATTGTACTTGCCATCAAAGTGAAAAATAATGTTCATCATGAATAAAATAATAATCATCAGGATATTTAAGCTATAACTTCTGGTTTTAGTCAGACTTCTACTCCCTCCGTTCCCAAATACTTGTCTTTCTAGGCATTTCAAATGGACTCAACATACGGATGTATGTAGACATATTTTAAAGTGTAGATTCACTCATTTTGCGCCGTATGTAGTCACTTGTTGAAATCTCTAGAAAGACAAGTATTTAGGAACGGAGGGAGTACTATGTAAAGGCTTTGTTGTTGTATTTACAGTTAAAGCGCCAAACCGGCATGTGGAATTTCCAAAAGAAGGATCAGAGTTGTTTTTCTTGGTTTACCAAATGCCGCTTCAAATTTCAATTCATAGCTACTCCCTCCGGTCCCTCCGTCCCATAATGTAAGACGGGATGGAGGGAGTAGCTTTCGTCTCCTCTGAGAAACAAAAAGGAGAATTCCCAAACGTTGTATGTTGAGAATAGAAAAAGGAGGTAACAAAACAAAATATATTGATAGGTACTCCTTTTACAAATGAATAGGGATGATGTGGATAGCAGCCGAAACAATATTTTAGAAGAAGCAGCGATAGCAGCCGAAATGTAAAACCATATTTTTCTCTTGCCGGCGACGGCCGGCCATGGTGGCAACAACCTTGATACATGTGGAATAGCACCATTTTTCTCTGTGTATTTTACAAGAAGAAGCAGCAGCGGCCGTAATCAATCAAGCCATTTGTACTCTTCTCTTACTCTCTTGTCCTTGACGGCCATGGCGCCGGGACAGCCCAGGCCTTGCAGAAGCCCCCTCGCTACATATAAGGTAAGAAGGCAAGAGTTAATCCGACCACTAACTAATTAATGTGATCAACAACTCAGATCTACTACATACTCTTGCCTCTCATGTGAAAAAAGGGGGTAAGAGAGAGCATGCTAAAACTGCTCAACAAATAAATGTTTGCCGCGAATGCCAACTCGGCAAAGGTGAGCACGCGGCAAAGCATGTCTTTGCTACTATGCGGGCAACACGCAACAAAGCACGTCTTTACTGAGAGTGTCAGGCTTTTGCCGACCGTTTTTTTTTCGCACTCGATTTTCTTAAGACATTACAATGACGGCATATGGATACAAATGACTCACGAGAAAAAGTAGGTTAAGGGACATATACATTTTTTTCTTGAATGTAAGCTCTCACTAGTGGGCCTCATCAAGAAAAAGAAAATAGAGACTAAGGTACACATGCATCTCTACTTCCTACTCCAACTTTCCAAGTTTTTATTTTTTGCATCGGACCACACTTTTTCTTCTATGGGGCTATATGCATTGGCCATGCCCTTATCGTTTACCGTGTGTCCGACATTATGCACTCAGCAAACCTGCTGGTACTCCGCAAACGTCGCCAGTTCTGGTTGTGAACACTGTAACTTGAGAATAGAAAATGAAGAAGAAAAAAGGAACAAAATACAGTTACAGGCACTTTTTGTAAATGGGGATGACGTAGATGCTGCAATCTGTGTGATCTAATCTTGGATGTAAGGAAATTTGGCGAGCGCGCCAACTTACAAAGGAGGACGGGGAACACGACGAATGGGGCAGCAATATTTTATAAGAAGCAGCAGCAGCGGCCGTAATCCAACCATTCTTCTCTTATTCTCTTGTCCCTTACTGCCATGGCGCCAGGGACAGCCCAGGCCGAGCAGCTCCTCCTCCACCCGTACCCAGAGCAGCGCCGGCGTGCGCCGGATTGCCGCCATGCATGGGGCCTCTCGGCGGCAGTCCTGCTCCTGCTGCTTCCTTCCACCGCCGGCCTTCACCCTTCTATGATGTTCTGCGCGCCGCCGCCGGAGACGGTCCCGCTGACCCTCCTTGCCGGTGCGCAGGAGAAGGGAGCAGGTACGCCGCCTTCTAGTAGTCTTCTACCATCACCCTTCCGTCCATTCATCTCAGATTAATTTGAGTTCAGTGTGCTTGGACGGGACCCCGCCGGGCTACCACCTGCAGAGAGGCTCCGGCACCGGCGCAAACAACTGGCTCATCCATCTACAGGTAGGTAGTATCATCCATCTATCACCCACCCATTTTCCTACTCTCTATATATGTTATAAAGATGATGACATCATCTTACAATATTCTTAACTAGAAGCCTAACCACATGTTTTGTTTATGCCTTTGTACATGATGTTGATGTTCACTCCCTTAGTTCACAAATATAAGATGCTTTAGATATTTCAATATGGACTACGTACGGGCTGAAATGTGTGAACAAACACACTAAAATGTGTCTATATACATCTGTTCAGAAATAGATTAGAAAATCTTATATTTGTGAACAGAGGGAGTATAAAGTAGATTCAAGGCAAGGCAATTAGTTGATTGAACTATTTTTCCGCTGAAAAACACCCAGGGAGGAGGCTGGTGCAGCACTGTCAAGGATTGTTCCATCCGAAGCAATTCCGATCTCGGTTCATCCAACTTCATGAAACCGATATTGTTTGCCGGGATCCTCAGCAGCGATCAGCAACTGAATCCTGGTAATCATCAACGTTTCTCTCCACAAACCACTCCCTTCCATTCCATCTGGCCCATAATTTCACATTGCCTCTCTTCCTGTTTGGTTGGATAAAGTGAGGCTTTCGTCTCATTTTTACCTCTTTGATATGTCCTTGCACTAATTTATGTTAGGGTATGTCCAATTAGATTTCTACAACTGGAACAAAGTGTATGTGCGCTACTGCGACGGGGGATCATTTTCTGGGGATGCGGAAGGTCAAGCGCCGGTGATTATTCTGAATCCTGTTACGATGGCGCTATTTTGGTTGCAAAAAGTGATGTTATGTTGGTGATGGTGCAGGATGGAAGTACACTTCACTTCAGAGGATTGCACATCTATGAGGCAGTTATTGATGAAGTCATGGAAAAGGGACTTGCCAATGCTACCCAGGTCATACGTACCTAATTTACTTAGTTCATATAGTTTTTTAGACGAAACATTAGATGTGAACAAGAAAAATCTGAAAAAGAAAAAATAATACTTATCTTTCTACACATTTCAGGCTCTTCTTACAGGTTGCTCTGCTGGTGGACTAGCCACGATGCTACACTGCGATGATTTTAGTGCAAAATTTCCTCAGGAGGTTTCAGTTAAATGCCTTGCCGATGCTGGGTTTTTTCTTGACGTGTAAGACTCTTGATAGTAAATGTAATCCACTAGCATGGTACGTGAACTGAAGTACCACTTCTTGTTTGATACAGAAAGGATATATCTGGAGAAAGGACCTTTTGGTCTGTGTTTGATGGTGTTGTTCAGCTCCAGGTTAGCTGTTAGACATGCTTCAAACTTTAAAAGACATTCCGTATGTTATGATCAAGTCGTCTGATCACCTCATCCTTTGTGTACTTCTGTAAAGTATGACTACTAGGTCAAGCTTTTTAGAACTCTGTTTTTCTTTTCATGTGGTTAATTTGTTCCAACACTGACTAGAATATTGCAAAATTTCATGTAATGGATGCCACTTTGTATGAAATGGCATTGAGTTCTTTTCCCCTCTGTTGTTTTTGCTAAACTTATTGCAGAATATTAGAGAAGTGTTGCCCAAGGACTGCCTTGCCACAAAGAAGCCAAAAGAGGTAGCTCCCCTTGTCTAATTCGTTCTAATTCCCACGCTTACATCTGTCATCATATTACGTTGGTAACTCTCTGTTTCCCCCAGTGTTTCTTCCCCGCTGAGCTTATAAAGAGCATCCGCAGCCCAATGTTCATTCTCAACTCTGCATATGATTCATTTCAGGTATTTTGAAATCTTTTCTTCCTCTTCTTCTTCTCTTTTAAGTTTCTCATTGATTTATCCATGATTCTTTTCCATAGGTACGATATGTTCTCATACCGGATTCGTTGGCTCCTGACAATTCGTGGTCGTGTTGCAAACATAATATCCGGAACTGCAATTCCACACAAATGGAATTCCTTAACGGTTAGCTTGTCTAGTCAATCCATTCATATGTCCTTCTTTGTTTCTCGAAACAAATAAATAATCTGCTTCCGCATCGATAGGATTCAGGAACGCGATGGTGGATGCATTGAAGGTTGTAGAAGATAAAGAGGGATGGGGATTGTTCATTGATTCATGCTTCACTCACTGCCAAACGGTCTCTGACATCTCTTGGAATTCACCATTCTCCCCTAGGCTTGGAGATAAGGTAGGTCGAAAATCCCATCTAAAAAGTGTGAGGAACCTGTATTATGTGATTCATGCATCGATTGATGCAGAGGCCGAAGGTCATCCTCCTTTTCAAAAAAAAAAAAGTGATTCACCGCAGTGTTGCTTACATTCTCACTATTTTGTTCAGACAATTGCTGAGGCTGTAGGAGATTGGCACTGTGGGTGTAGCGAAAGAGTGAAAGACATTGACTGCGAGTACCCATGCAACCCAACATGCAGTAGACAGTTGCCGCCATGATTTATTACTACACTTCACTGGATCGCAACAAGATTTACTATGGAAAGATTCAAGAAAGAAGGGGCAAATGCATCTAGAATTATGCAGTGTCGGATATCATAGTGAAAATAATGAAAACTTAGCATGAAAAGAGTATGCTCAACTGAATGACAACACGTCAAGTGAAAAGTTCCGCTGTGTGAACATCTCAAATCATTTATCGTACATGCTCTAAATTAGCATGGGAAATTTCTGAAAAATATACGTTTCTTCAAAATTTCGACTCACACCTATTTGTGGTTTGGGCAAACATAAAAGAGGAACCATAACATGTTCTAAGTTTAGAATGGAGAAGAATGAAAAGGAAAAAAAAATCATTGTGCACATGATTGTTCTTTTTGTTTCTCTTAACAATAAATGAACTTGAGAATGATTTATATTAGATGTTCGATATATCCTCAATATTTTCTATATATTTGGCTTGGTCAGCGCTTGTTCGTCAGGATCATAAAAAATCCCACAGTCGGGCGCTCGCCACAGGTAGGCCGGTGATGCTCGTCTTGTTTCACGAATTATCTTCGAAGGCATTGTTCTTTGTTTATTTATTTTGGGCTTAAGAGTGTTGTTGTATGGTGGGCATTTACTGACTACTAAATAGCAGACTGCTTGATTCTATTAGTAGTATATTGTATGCCATGGGCTGGGGGGCCGTTCGACCGCAGCGGCTGCACATGCTCAGGACCGGCACTGAACCACAAAGAATAAAAATACAATTTCATGGCTACAGTACTGGGCCGGCCCAGTATCACTGCGCTAGAGGTGAGCCGGAGCTCTACTTTGAGTAGACTAGTAAGTGTGCACGTGCAACGCACGTTTATTTAAACTAATAAGTATGCACGTGCAACGCGCCTATTTGGATTAACACAGTTACTAAACTTAATACAAGACAATTTATTCATGAATTTGAAATTTCCCTATAAAATACACAATCTCTTATTCCCAACTCGTACAAATAATTTGAAATATCGTTTCTCCTTAATCAACATGTCTCAACATGTCTCCTGTATTAAAAGACCACCCAGTGTTCAGATTCATCACGATTCTCCATATGCACACATATAATCACACATGAAAATGTCACTTAGGACAAGCTAAGGAACCGTTTCAGTGCCAACAAACTCCAGTCAAGAATTATTATTACAAAGGAGTGTCAACCACAATAGTGGGAAGAGACCTCTATGGTTTGTTGAAAAGAGGAAGCCATTGTCAGATAGAGAAGTGTAGAGATGTCTTGACTGCATAGAATCAGTTGTGAAAAAAGGCAAAAAAATGCTAGTTGGACCATCCGATTCTACTATTGCACACAATCGTCGTAATGTCTGGAAGCAAGAAAAATGACTTGCTTTATTATGAAAATAGAACATGTAAACCAAATAAAAATTACAGTGATAAATTGCATAATTATACTTGTTTTTCACTGGACAAAAGCATTAATATGACAACTTGGAACAATTACTTGAGTACTACACATTTATTTAAGGGCTCAACATTCTAATTTTTTTACAATATAACAAAGATCCTCTCAGTTTGTAGTAATAATGATACGAAGATAAATAATTTGGAAACGGTCTTCAACGTGCGTAGGCTACCACTTGTAAGAATAACAGTGGCAAAAAAAGGCCAACAAATGCCGGTTTAGAAAGAAAAAAACTGCAGACATGCTTCCAATTTTAGCAACTCTAGTGGATAAAACATACCTTACCTCTCAAGTCAGGAAATAGTCAAATGAAAAAATGTACTTCTTATAAGTAGTAGAGATGAAGTCATAGGGATCATGATTCAAGATATTCGGAGAAACATGGTTGGTCTCTCTGTATGATGCGAACTCGTCACCTCTATCAAAGTGGTCGTGCGTATTATGTAATGTAGAGTGCAAATAATAAAATAAAATAAATGATATGAGAATTTACAATGACCACAAAATATCCTACATTCGTCATCATCATAATCAACATGCATTTTTTGCTTCTCTTGTATGTGGTCCAAGTTTTCTATCAGGAAAACATGTTAACTCAACTGTAGATAAGGACGGTATGAAAATGTTCATGTAAAATTACAATTGCCATGTATCTGCGGGACAAACACATACACATATGCAAACTTCGGGTTTTTTTAGTAAAACTTATGCGAACTTTAGGTTTTTTTTCCCACTAAAACTTATGCAAACTTCTGGGTTTTTTTCCAGTGAAACGTAATTTCATGACTGCAAGTAAGGTCTTAATTGAGCGAATTTGTCAGTGAGTTCACTGTGTAGTCGTGAGTTGGCCATGTAATAACCGGTAGTCAGTACTTAGAAAAAACAGGGATGTCCATTGCAGGTACGCGAAAATCAGTGAAAAAATAAAGAAAGAAAGAAGGCATTGGTTGCCTGAAACACAACTGTGTCTGTGTGTGCTCCAGCGCGCCTCTGTTTCTCATTGCCTCATCTCTAGTTCCTGCACTTCTAGATGTGTCACCACCGGCGAGGTAGGGATGACAGTAAAAAAACAAGACTCGGTACTTGCCTGATTAGTGCGTGCGTGCGGCGCGTTCGCGTGAAGGCGAGGGTCTCTGTCGTTCAGGCGTGCGAGCGACCGCAGCGACCGTGTCCTCTCACCAGCTAGGCAGCGTTGTCGACGCAGGTGAACCAGTCGTCCAGCTTTGAGGCGGCGGCCTCCACACATCGGGGTGTGGGGAGTTCCAGTATCTGACGAAGGTGCGATTTCTTTGGACGACGTCGTCCACACATGATTATTGGACAAGCGTGTCCAACGGAGCAGCACGCGTCAGAGTTCAGGGAGTCGGCGGTGGATTCAGGTGAGTGACATGGGGCCGTGATTAGCTTCACCTGCTGCGCAGTGGCCGAGACCTATGTCGCCCTGGGGACGACGATGGTTGGCGACCAGGCGAATCTACATGCATGGCTGTGGGGGCGAATGCCCCCACTCGATTTTTTTGGCCCGCTTATACTGGTCCAGGATACTCAGCATTACCCCCACTTGAAGGGTGTCGGCGGTGGGGGGTTGTCAGCGTGGGTGTTGTGGACGGAGCTGAAGTCAACGCCGATGCCGGTGGTTCCCAGAGAGCATGCAGGACATGGACGAAGTCGTTGCAGTCAGTAGAAAAGTGACCTGGCCTCCAGGGAGAAGATGAAAGCGACGACGACACGTGTGTGTGTTCGGAGGAAGCCGTAGCTCCTCCTCGCGTGTCTCCCACTGTGGCTCGCGTGGGTGGTGGGCTGGTGACGGCAGGCGACTCGCGATCGCGATTCCCTGATAGGAGACGATAGGATGCGCTCGCGATTAGTTTCCTAATAATTAAATGCGTTCATGTTTAGTTATCTAATAGGATGCGTCCGTTATTAGTTTACTAATAATTAGATGCGTCCGTGATTAATTTCCTAATAGGATGCACGCGTGATTATTTTCCTAATCATAGGATGCGCACGTGATTAGTTTCCTAATAATAGGATGTGTTTGTGATTAGTTTCCTAATAATTAGATGCGCCAGTGATTAGTTTTTTAATAGGATGTGTCCGTGATTACAGTTTCCTAATTGACCAAGCGTGGACTTTCATATTTTCCTCCGCGGTGGAGTACGGTCAGTCAATGTAAATTGCTAAGTGCACATAGAGAATAGATTATGTTAAGCCTAGCCGTTAGATTGAGTTTAGTGGGACTAATCATGCGATGGTAATGTATGCGTGTACGTTTTGTGGGGTGCACTTAGAGAAAATAATGTTTGCTCTTTTATAAGTAGTATAGATGATACGCCGATTCCTACTTAGAGCAAAATGCGTTGTTTACTAGGTGCGATCGTTTGTACAACCATAAAAATTAAAAAATGCAAAGAAAATCATAAAATCCTGAAATTTATACACATGAAAATTGAAAGAAACTTCTAGGTGCGTGCAAAAACTAAAGGTGCTTGGACATTTGAGGAGCTCATGGCAAAAATAACAACTTTGGCTTCTCAAAGAAACATTCAAAAAGTGCACTTCGTAGTCCGTATTTTTGTTTTTTCATAAGCTCCTCAAATGTCCAAACACCTTGACACTTTGCACGCATCTAGAAGACTCTCTCAATTTCATGTATAAAAATTTCAGATTTTTGTGAAATTTGTTTTGCTATTTATTTTAAAATTACTGCTCATCGGGTGTAGCTGAGCTTGGCTCAGACATGGATTTCCGTCGTTTACCGCCTTATTCGTACACGGCACCTAAGCGTATATTCCCATGTAACCTCCATGTAACCTCCGATTTGGGGAAGCTTCTACATGCTTCGGGCTGTTTTTTTGCTGGTTTTATGTATGTGTATGTTTGTCCGGTTTTCATCATTCTTTATTTTATTTTAAGTTATAATTTTTCTCCCTTTTTCTTTTTTTGAACATTTTCCACATCCATGAGCATTCTTCAAATCTGTGAACATTTTTTAACGCAAAATTTCAATGGCGTAAACTCTTCTCAAAGTCATGAACTTCTTTCAAACTCTTACTATAGTTGTGTGATGTGTGGTAGGCAAGCACTTGGAACAAGACCATCTCTTTTTCACTTGCCCTTGCTCAGCGCTGCTGGTCATACCTCTATTCCACATGGTCTCCAACGGTGGGTGGAATTCAAGCTCAGGTTCACAACCTCAGGCACTTGCTTAATGTTCCTTTTGCTTTGGAAATTATCATTCTTGCAGCTTGCGCCATATGGAACACCAGAAATTACTTTATCTTCAAAGGTATTCCCCTAAACCTCTAGAGCTGCATGGAATTTTTTTGGGGAGCTCAAGTGGGTCATCTACACACTAGTGCAGAACCGGGCAATAGCACCAGTTCGTAAATCCCTTTAGTGCCGGTTACATAACCGGCACTAAATTGTGGTCACTAAAGGGCCCCCCCTTTAGTACCGGTTCAGCACGAACCGGTGCTAAAGGGCAACCACGTGGCACGAGCCAGCTCCGGGGGCCTGGAGCCCTTTAGTACCGGTTGGTAACACCAACCGGTACTATAAGGTTTGGTGGGTTTTTAGTTTTATGATTTCTTTTTCATTTAATTTTGTGTTTCCATTTTAATTCTTTTTCATTTGCTGGTATTTTACGATACTACACATTGTACACGTTATGCATCATACATCATGCATGCTTTGTTTATCAACGCTGCTGCTATGTTCATTGCACACGCAGATATAACATGCTCATGCATGCTTTGCATCATTACATCATCATATATATATAATAACAAGTCCTACTAATCATGCATCGTCATACAACTTCTACTCGTTATTAATAATAAGTCATACGATCATCATCCTCATATATAGTCATCGAACCCAACCCTACATAATTGTTCTTAGCACATGATCATCAGTATCAGGTAGGACCTAAACACCCTTAAGGTAAAATAGCATAAAACAATATAGACCTTGACTCTCCATTATGAAGAATGGCGATCATCCTGTCTCCAATTCTTGCCTTTCGCTGCTTATTGCTTCCAAGAAGCTCCTTACGACTGTCCATACATTTTTTCCATTATTTGATTGTTATGTCTCCACTTCTTTTAGAAACCCGGCATGGACAGTTGAGATTCGTAGGACGACCTGGTCGTATGTTCAAAACATGAAGGCTACCACGCGTATACATCAGATGAGGCACACAATCATTCGGGATTATCTGTTGAAAAACATAATAATAACTTTGTAGTTAGCAATGATGTACTAGTTTTAGAAGTGTGCAAAAAGATGCACGGATGTTGTAATAGTAAAAAAATAATCTTACCAGGTTGTCTCCATGGTAGTTACCGTAGTTCAACACGTGCACTAGTGGCACGTATTGACCATAATGTTGAGGAGTTTGATTGTAGATATTGTAATTCTCAAGATCAGTACAAAATCCGACCAGATGATTTTTCTCCTGATAAGTTAATTCGGAGCCTTCAGTGTAGTACGTTCTATCTACCATCTTCCGCACATTCTTTGAAGAATGAAAATAAGCTGTCAGTGGAGATAAGTTGTCAACATTATATTTTAAAATAAACAATATAAATTACTTAATAACTATGTTTAGCTCACATGAGGGAAGAACTGGAGGTGTATCCACAAGGACCCAAATCGAAGGTGTCTCTTGCTCGACTGTAGGATCACCAAGATCCATGGTGACAAGCATACCCTCATCAAGACCATACATCTTGCAAAATGCATCCCAATTTTTGCAACCAAAATGGGTTACACTCTGAGCATTGTACAGCTTTACTTGAAAATCCACACCATGTTCGGTACTTAGGATATTTTTTTTGGTTTCGAAATTTTCATGGTCTTCAAAACCCATCCTCTCCAAGACATAGCGTCTTGCAAAGCATGGGATAAGCTAGTCGAATTGGAAAAGATGAAAAATACACGTTAAAATAGTTGAAGTCGTGCTTAATTACGAAAAAAACTATTGTCGTCGTTGCGTACCATATGAACATCGCAGGTCTCCTCGAGCTTAATGCTGAAGCGCCGATCTTCGTCCAGCTCAATGAACCTGTCGCAGATACCTCGGTCGTCGTGGCACCAGTCGCACTCCCCCGGGCGGTTTTCGTCGTCCGATGAGTACGACATTTCCGGCCTACGTTCATAATTTAGTTTTATTAATTAAGTCAACTATCTAGTTCAACTATTAAGCACTTACTATAAATAAATAAGTAGTACTTAATAAAACAAACTACTTCTATATATAGTAAAATAAATTAGTTTATTAAATCAACTAGCTAGTTCAACTATATATAAACTACTTCTTCTTTTTTTCCTTTTTCTAAATACTATGAACAAAAAAATCATTAAAATTCTATGTACAAAATTAATTACACAATCTAAATATCACCAAAAAAAATCTATTAACAATAATATCACCAAACATGCATATTCAATAATAATATCACGAAAAAAATCTATTAACAGAAAAAAAATCTATTAACAGAAAAAAATCTATTAATTCAACTAATTCAACTAAGCATTACTAAAAATAAACTAGTTATATTAATTCAACTAGTTCAACTAATTAAGCATTTACTAAAAATAAACTAGTTCTATATATTAATTCAACAAGTTCAACTAAGCATCTTCTAAAAATAAACTAGTTCTATATATTAATTCAACTAGTTCAACTAAGCATTATATTTACTAAAAATAAACAAGTTATTATATTAATTCATCGATGATAACATTTCTAACATTCTAAAAATAAACTAGATAGTTCTAATTCATCTAAACAATATATATAGAAAACAGAAAATAAGTAAAAAAATATGTGTGTGTGTGTGTGTGTGTGTATATACGTGTGTCTGTGTGTATGTGTGTGTGTGTGTGTGTGTGTGTGTGTGTGTGTGTGTGTTTGTGTGTACGTGTCTGTGTGTATGTGTGTGTGTATGCGTGTGTGTGTGTAGTGTGTGTGTATGTGTGTGTGTGTGTGTGTGTCTGTGTGTGTGTAGTGTGTGTGTGTGTGTATGTGTGTATGCGTGTGTACGTATATAGGGCGCGTACGGGTGGCGCGGGGCAGCGACCACGTGCGGCGGGGGCCAGGGACGGCGACGAGACGGGCGGCGGCGGCCGGGGACGGCGACGAGATCGTCGGCGGCGGCGATATGGCGACGAGACGGGTGGCGGGCCGGGGGCGCGCGGCGACGACGACGGGCGGCGGGGGCGGCGAGGGCGACGGCACGGCGGCGCCGCGGCGTCGGCGTCGTCGTCGGAGATTGAGACTCGCGCGAGAAGTGGAACGAAAGTGGCGACGATAACTGATTTTTCGTACGTGCCATATATATATAGGGGGAGCCTTTAGTACCGGTTGGAGCCACCAACCGGTACTAAAGGCCAATTTTGGCCAGCCCAAGCGGTGGGAAACGAGGGCCTTTAGTACCGGTTGGTGGCTCCAACTGGTACTAAAGGGAACACATTAGTACCGGTTGGAGCCACCAACCGGTACTAAAGGCCGTGCGCTGCCACCGCAGTGCGCTATGTTTAGTCCCACCTCGCCGAGCGAAGGGCAGCCGCACTGGTTTATAAACCCAGCCGCGGCTGCCCTTTCGAACTCCTCTATATAGCAGGCTTTTGGGCCTAACTAGGGCGCACTGCCCGGTGAGCCTCCTGGCCCTTCTGGGCCTGCATTTGCACACCCTAGGTCTGGTAGGCCCACCGGGCAGCGCCCCAACATTTTTTTTTAATTTTTTTATGCATTATTTATTTTCTTCTATTTATTTTTGAGTAATTTTCTGCTTTATTTTTTCTTCTATTTATTTCCGAGTAGTTTTTTGCCGTATTTAGTTTCTTTGTGAATATTTTTGCTTTATATAATTTTTTTTTCTTTTCTGCATTATTTATTTTCTTCTATTTATTTTTGAGTAATTTTTTATATAGTTATTTATTTTCTGCTTTATTTTTTTCTTCTATTTATTTCTGAGTAGTTTTTTTGCCGTATTTAGTTTCTTTGTGAATATTTTTGCTTTATATAATTTTTTTTCTTTTCTGCATTATTTATTTTCTTCTATTTATTTTTGAGTAATTTTTTTATATAGTTGATGGCGTCGCTTTGAATGATGCATACTGAATGCACAAAAATTTCGTCAGAAACCTGAATACTTCGAAAGAGATTGTCCAGTTTGTAAACGAAGTGCATCCAGTTTTTGCCGTAACCCTCTCTACTTTTTTGAACAATCTATGTGGGTGAAATGATGATACCATGCGAAGTTTCAATTTTTTCAGAGTTCATTTGTAGTGCTTTTCAATTTTCAGGTCATTTAGTTCTCAAAACAAATCATTGAATGCATGAAAAATAGCAAATGAAGGTAGTAATGGTTGAAAGTTGTTGGCGTCGCTTTGAATGATGCATACTGAATGCACAAAAAGTCTGGAGTTGTAATAAGTTTAAAAAAATGAAAATGCCTTTGTAACAGATGAGTTTAATTTCGTCAGAAACCTGAATACTTCGAAAGAGATTGTCCAGTTTGTAAACGAAGTGCATCCAGTTTTTGCCGTAACCCTCTCTACTTTTTTGAATAATCTATGTGGGTGAAATGATGATACCATGCCAAGTTTTAACTTTTTAAGAGTTCATTTGTAGTGCTTTTCAATTTTCAGGTCATTTAGTTCTCAAAACAAATCATTGAATGCATGAAAAATAGCAAATGAAGGCAGAAATGGTTGAAAGTTGATGGCGTCGCTTTGAATGGTGCATACTGAATGCACAAAAAGTCTGGAGTTGTAATAAGTTTAAAAAAATGAAATGCCTTTGTAACAGTTGAGTTTAATTTCGTCAGAAACCTGAATACTTCGAAAGAGATTGTCCAGTTTGTAAACGAAGTGCATCCAGTTTTTGCCGTAACCCTCTCTACTTTTTTGAACAATCTATGTGGGTGAAATGATGATACCATGCCAAGTGTCAACTTTTTAAGAGTTCATTTGTAGTGCTTTTCAATTTCCAGGTCATTTAGTTCTCAAAACAAATCATTGAATGCATGAAAAATAGCAAATGAAGGCAGAAATGGTTGAAAGTTGATGGCGTCGCTTTGAATGGTGCATACTGAATGCACAAATAGTCTGGAGTTGTAATAAGTTTTAAAAAATGAAATGCCTTTGTAACAGTTGAGTTTAATTTCGTCAGAAACCTGAATACTTCGAAAGAGATTGTCCAGTTTGTAAACGAAGTGCATCCAGTTTTTGCCGTAACCCTTTCTACTTTTTTGAACAATCTATGTGGGTGAAATGATGATACCATGCCAAGTTTCAATTTTTTCAGAGTTCATTTGTAGTGCTTTTCAATTTCCAGGTCATTTAGTTCTCAAAACAAATCATTGAATGAATGAAAAATAGCAAATGAAGGCAGAAATGGTTAAAAGTTGATGGCGTCGCTCTGAATGGTGCATACTGAATGCAAAAAATATAAGAGCATTTACATCACGATCTTATATTTCTTTAGAATCTAAACTGTCAATATGATCTTATAACATCAAAAATACTTTGATCATCAATGATCTTTGTGTGTACAATCTGAATTGTCAATATGAGTCATCAACGATTTATAAACCGATGAAGACTCATATTGCGGCCACAAATTCTACACATAGAGTTCAATGAAGACCAAGTGCTTGTGATAGTTTGAGAAATAACATATTTAAGGTGGTAAAAGGCTTGTTAGGGGAGCGAGGTGGGACTAAAAACAGCTTGCCATAACCTCATTAGTATCGGTTCGTGGTACGAACCGGCACTAAATGGTGATGGTGGGGCCATAGCCTGACAACAGACTGACACATCCCCTTTAGTACCGGTTCGTGGCATGAACCGGTACTAAAGGTTCGCCACAAACCGGTGCTATTGATCGCCGCCATGAACCGGTGCTATTGTACACATTAGTGCCGGCTGAAATTCAAACCGGCACTATTGGGCTTCACGTTTGATCCTTTTTCTACTAGTGACAGGGCCAAGAGATAGGATCATGTCAGATTTGAGACTGGATTGCTGCTTTTAGATAGCTCCTCGCCATTACCATGGCCTTATGTTCATACTGCCTGTGCAGCAGTTGTTGTATGCTTGATGTATAGCTTTTGTTTTTATTTTATTTTTTAGCCTTCTATCCTTTTAAGACTATTATTTACTAAAAAAATCAATAAAATTACGCAGCAAAGTCCTGCTGTTTTCCTAAAAAAAGGCAGTACAAGCAGTAGGCTCAAGACATCTGCCCCTGAGCCGACTCCCCGCCAATAATTTGCAAGAACCAATAGAGCTCCAACCCCAGCCAACTCTCTTGACATGAAAAGCTGATTGTGTACAACCAAAACGATATGCAGTTGTTTTGCTTTTTCATGATTGTATTGGTCCCTTGTACTCTGTAAGAAGGTTCGGCTCGGGTAGTTACTACAGATAAATGTCTTTACTCCCCTAATAAATAAATTTCTTTACTCCCCTGAAAAATAAATTTCTTACTCTAGTATAAATTGTACATCATCGATGATACGGAGTATTTGTGATCTTTGGACATGTGCTGCCACGTTGAGGCTAATTAATCCTTTTTTTAGAGGGATGGTATCGAGGCTAATCATCAATGCTGCTGCTGATAGCTCCTCTTGGCTTCATTAATTCTGATTGATTGATTGATTGATCCTGAATTTAAAAAACAGCATTGGAGCATATTCAAACCGTAGAGCTTAAACAAGGAGACATGGCAGCAAGCAAGCAAGCAACCAACCAGCGGTTGGAGGGAGGGAGGGAGTCAGTGGAGTCGACGACCGGTCACTTACTCACTTCATCGGATTAAAAAGCAGCAGCGCAAATAATCATGCGGCACCAGCTCACTATACATGTCTTGATTCTTGACGACACAGCCAAAACAGTTCTCGCCTACCGTACCGCGGCTATGGCTGCGACAACCAAGCCGCTCCTCCACCCGGAGCCGGAGGAGCGCCACCATCGTTCCGCGGCAAACTCTGCCTGGAGACTCGCCGTCGTTTCGGCCGTTCTGATAGTGCTGTTGATGGCAGCCTTTGGCCATCTCCGCACAAGGCTATTCCGCTCGCCGCCGGAGCCAGTCGAGGTCGAGCTGATCCTCGTCGCCGGCGCCACGGAGAAGGGAGCAGGTACGAGGACGACGTCCATCCAACCATCCATCCATTTTGAGTTAAATTTGTTAGTTTTGTTGATACTGTAATCGTTGGATGTCATCCAGTGTGCTTGGACGGAACCCCAGCGGGCTACCACCTGCAGAGAGGCTCCGGCACAGGATCCAGCAGCTGGCTCATCCATCTAGAGGTCCGTGGCTCGTATCATCCGTCCATTACTCACCCATTTTCTTATACTCCATTGCTATACATGTTTTTCTTGTCCATATCTCGCACAAATTAGCCTGCAAAACAAAAAATAGATCAGATTGAAGATGAGATGATCTTCCAGTTAATGTTGTTAATCATACATTGTTTTGATAACTGGAATCTACTTCGAGATAGAGACCTGGCTCCTAATTTCTTTTGTCATTAAGCATGTGCCTCTCTACATCTTTGTTTTAGTTGAGGTCATTTAGTTGATTGACCTACTCGATCATGAGATGGCCACGTTTTGTAGAGTGTGTAGAGTGGAGATGCATTGTAGGGACACAGCTCGGTCTCACATGTTTTGGAACTAGTCGATGCTGTTTGTATTGGCTAATCAATATGTGAGGTTAAAAACCACTTGAATGACCTATATATTCTTAAAATTAAAAACACCCAGGGAGCAGGCTGGTGCGGCACAATCAAGGAATGTTCCGATCGCAAAATGTCCATGTTCGGTTCGTCTAACTTCATGAAACCAATACCGTTTGCTGGTGCTGGGATCCTTGACAATGATCAGCAACTGAATCCTGGTAATTACTAATGATTCTCTCCTATAACCACTCCATATCTATTAGTTCCAACTTTCTGTTTGTTTTATTATTCTTACACTAATTTTGATTAGTGTATTATTAGATTTTTACAACTGGAACAAAGTCTATGTACGGAATTGCGATGGGGCGTCATTTTCTGGGGATGCGGAAGGTCAAGCACAGGTGAATTTTCTTAATCTTGGTGTATCGCTGTTTTGGTCCATCCAAGTGATGTTACTTGGTACTGATGTAGGACGGAACCACCCTTTACTTCAAAGGGTTGTACATCTATGAAGCAGTCATTGATGAACTCATGGAAAAAGGACTCTCCAATGCTACGAAGGTCATACTTAATTTATCAAATTCATATAATTTCTTAGAAGGATATTAGTACATACATATCAGTTCAGCAATTTCAGCAATAAATATTTAATTTATTCAGCTGTGGACACTATGGGGAAATGAAACAACCATTTTTCTACACATTTCAGGCCCTCCTTACAGGCTGTTCTGCTGGTGGTCTAGCTACCATGTTGCATTGCGATGATTTTAGTGCAAGGTTTCCTCGGGAGGTTTCAGTTAAATGCCTTGCGGATGCTGGGTTCTTTCTTGACGTGTAAGACTCTTGAAAATAAAATATAAATCACTAGCATGATATACCTAAACTAATGTATCACTTTTTTCTTGGTAGAATGGATATATCAGGGGAAAGGTCCTTTCGCTCTTACTATGATGGACTTCTTCACCTCCAGGTTATTTGTCGGACATGCTTCAAACTTTAAAAGACATGCCTTATTTTATAATAAAAGCCTTTTGGTCATGACTACTACTAGAATAAAACTTTTATTTTCCATGTGGTTAATCTTGTGCAAGAGTTTGTAGTACACTCCAATATTTTTTCTGTCCATGGGACTCATGCCACTTTGTACTAAAATGGCACTGAGGTCTTTTCCCCTCCTTTTATTTTTACTAAACTTATTTCAGAATGTTCAAAAAGTGTTACCCAAGGACTGTCTTGCCAAAAAGGACCCAACTGAGGTAGTTTCCGTGTAAAACTTGATTTGCTTCCGATACTTAGCCTGTCACTAGGTTACGCGGGTAAGTTCGTTAGCTAACATAATCTTGCTCCTAGTGTTTTCTCTCCGCAGAGCTTATTAAGAGCATCAACACCCCTATGTTTATTCTCAACTCTGGATATGATTCATGGCAGGTAATTGATATTTTCTTCGTTTTGTTCTCATAGAGAGGGGATATTTTTCTTCTTATACGCACTTCTCTTTTAGAACCCTCACTATTTCATCGATGGTTCTTTGCCATAGATACGAAATGTTCTTGCACCAGATCCATCAGATCCTGATAAGTCGTGGTTGAGTTGCAAGGATGACATGGATAACTGCAATTCCACACAAGTTGAAGTGTTTGATGGTTAGCTGAGCTTGACAAACCTTTTATCTTTCCTCTCTCATTCAACACCAATGCCTTTTATGCTCCCTGGAACATTGAATATTCCTCGTCCACATAAACAGGATTCATGGACACGATGGTGGATGCTTTGAAGGTTGTTGAAGACAAGGAGGACTGGGGATTGTTCATCGATTCATGCTTCACTCACTGCCAATCCATATTTGGCCTCTCTTGGAATTCAGCGATCTCCCCAAGGCTAGGAAATAAGGTAGGAAGTTCGATAATGCACCAAAAAATCACATTATCTATAGCACCATGCATGTTGTTGCTTGGATAAATATATTTTGATTACCAATTTGTGAAGCAGACTATAGCAGAAGTTGTTGGAGACTGGCACTCAGGAAGGAGCCAAGGAGTAAAAGAGATTGACTGCGAGTATCCATGCAACCCAACATGCAGCAGTTTGTTGCCGACATGATTTGTTACTACATTGGGTTATTTCAGGAATTAATATACAAAGATTCGACAAAGACGAAATTAACGCAGCAACCACCTTGCTGTATTGTCCATCCAAGTGAGAGAAATTATAATCTCCTAGAATGAAAATAAGTATGGGCAGGTGAATGACAATGCATCGAGTGATAGTGTTCACCGAGTTTAAAATTAAATGCTGGATAACGTTTTGTTATGGTTATACATGTTCAAGAATTGTCAATGTTTGTAAGTGTGCATAACATACACGCACAATAGTTCTCTTACAAAACCGCAAATATGTACAAGGAAGAGGTGCAAGCCTGTATTGGAGTTTTGCACGACCACACACTAATCCTCAAAAGAAACGACTAGTAGTTGCTCCACTCTCAGAAAGGAGATGAGCATGCATGGCTTGATTGGTTGAAATTAATGCCTTCAAGATTGTTGTGCCCATTCTTCCATGCTTCTACATGTTCTATGGTCGATCTTAGTTATTTTGCTGAGATGTGAAAATTGCTCTTTGCACTTGACATGTTCGACTAAATGGTGCAAGAGAAGGGCAGTAGATGTGGGAGACAGCATATGATCATATGTTTCAGTTACCATCTCGGGAAGACTGTGTTGGAATTATTGGGCTTTAGCCCATTATTATTTTCAATAATTCCTAGGGGAAATCAAGAGGGTTGTATGACACATTCATGCATGACAAGGGCCGGGGGTGTGAAAAGTTTTGTCCTACCACACTAGTGGATGGTGTGGGAGACGAACATATAAGATTGGTTGTTTCCACATCATTAGTAAGTATGCACGTGCAACGCACGCATGATCATAGAAAGGGATTTCCTCCATCATCCTAGTTAGGACACAGCCGTTTCAAATAATAATTTGTCTACATATAGGTTTTGCAAATATAGTTTTTTCATGCGCACCATGTCTCAATGGACTTCTCAACCATACAGACTTAACAAAAACACATTACATACCTTAGTTAATTTGGCCCCACAGATTGGCACCTAACTGACACACATATACATAGGATAAAATCTATGAAACGGCTCACACGACTTTGCAGGATAAAATCTATGCGATAGTCTGGAAGGTCTACTAATGTACCCAAAAAGTAATGGGTGTGACTTGCACCCAAAATGTAGGTGAACACATTTATCATCTCGAGTGCTCGTGTAGGTATCATTTTCTAGCTAGAAATAAAAATCAAAACTCGTCAATGGAGGAGTATCCATGTCATGTTCTAATTAGATATAATCCAAACTTGCCGAGTACGCTCAATGCACACCTAAAGTAATGAGCAAAGATTTACAATCAAATCATGTTGGACAGAATGCGCGCACCATAATACAATTCATACAAGCATCAACACCAGCACAAACTCTTCTTTTGTTCTTCAATCCCATTTTTATGTACCTCGATATCACGACATCTTCACCTCCGCCGACAGTAACCAACATGAGTTTATTTAGTGACCATGAGCCAATATATTTTTATAACAAAAAAACATTGAAGCAATGGAAATTGTAGGAAAAAACTTGCTGCCAACTACAGTTCAGACACAAGAGTAGAACATCTAGTCTTCACCTTTGATGGCAACACACTTTTGAGAATCTGATTACCTAGAACAGAGTATACACAATAGGATGATCGCAATTATCTCCTGGAATGTAACAACAGTGCATACACATCTATTCCTCCCAAATCACAATATCTTAATTTTAGAAACAAATGGCCAGTTCAAAAAGACATACAAATTACCAGAAAGTTATCACCAAACTGGCAATCAGATAGAAGGGAGAAATGAATTGGTCATGCATCAGACCCTCCTTTTTTAGGACCACAGAAATACTTAAACCATGGTAGATACAAAATCGTTCCTCATTACACATCTGGTATCAGATGGGACATCAGTTATCACTGAAAAAACGCCTTCTCTTCTTGCCAGGGCTGCGAGCTCATGGGCCAGCTTGTTTTTGTCCCTAGTAACAACACTGATCTCCGCAGAAGAGAAGGCTGAGAGGAGCTTCTTTGTGTCAGTCAGCACCGCATGACAGGCTGATCTGCACATCTCCTTGGACTGCAGACCACGTCCCAAGCCCGAGTAGTCCGTCTCCAGAATCAACTGGCCATTGAAAACCTTGGCAAATTCAGTCACTCCCATCACAGCAGCCGCACTCTCTGCTTCTTCTGCCGAACTACAGCGGCCAAGTTGACAAACGACAGACACGCGGACATGCCCCTTGTAGTCACGAGCTACAGCGCCTCCCCATGTATCTCCCGATTCCTCCAAGTATGCGGCATCGGTATTTAATTTTGCCTTGCCTGGAGGTGGAGCAGTCCAATGGTTGGGCACTGGGGTCGCCGGTATGCATGCCTTGGCTGAAAACAAGAGACTGTTTATTCTTACACCCTTCTTCCAAAGGGTCTCGTGCAGCCAGTAGAAGCTCATCATGCAGTCTTGAGCAGAAACTGCACTAATCTAGTGACAATGTCTTTTCCATCACTGTGGACAGTATTGTTCCTCAAGCTCCACGCCTGCCATAGACTGAACAACATATTGTTTCTGAAATTTTCAGACTGAGAGAGCAGCAGCATTTGTAGCCGATCCGTGCCCGCGTATCTGAATTCAGAATCCTTGGGGATTTCCCAAAAGGTCCTCATTGGAGAAAAGAAAATACAAAAAATCAGAAGAAATGTGATTGAGCTCAGTCACAAAGTGTAAGCTTAAGCTAAAAGAATACTAAAAAAGAGGAGGGACAGTTACTTTAGTATTTACACTTCATAGTGCCGCTAGTATCACCTGATACTCAAATTGGTACATCAGCAACATCAAACTAACTATTGCCATATGTACTGTTTTTAAGCAGAGGAGAATCAAAATATCCTAGATCTGATGCTTATACAAGTTTCAGGTAAAAAAATGCTTGTACAAGTATGCAAACTGAAAATATTTTGACTACGTACATAACAAAAATTGTGGGATTTCACATCAACTCATAATATATAGTAGCGAATACATCTGCCTAGATAACAAGATTGGAGGATTTCACATCAACCTACCGCAGTACTACCACAAGTAACTCCTGAAACAAAACACTACAGAATCAAACAACAATGTTTAGTTTGCAAAGCAGAGTCCGTTGAATAGTCATGAAGTGTAGATTGCATCAACAACACATAACTTGTAATGCAGAACTACTAAAATAATCAGATTCAGCAAACAAGGCTAGGGTACAAGTTATAACCTACTGTATGGGCATAGATCATATTGACTTCAGCAAGGTCTTATGCACATTACCCTGACTAACATGGTCGATACAATAGTCATCTACCAAATATTTTGGGGATGGAAGTTAAATAGTACAAAAGCATAACAACTCATCTGCTAAAAAATGGATTAAACAAAGAAAACTGTTACACAAATGATGGGTTGTGCCTAATTTCTACACGACAATATATAGCAGCCATCGATCACCTCAGGTCACGTGGGCTGCAGCCATCAATCACAAGATCGTGTGAAAATCTTCCTGCAAGGGTCGTGTGCATAGTAATTTCGTAAAACAAATTCTGAAAAAATTAACACTCTGCATTCACAATGGTCAATAGTTAACCAATAAAAGCACCATGGGTGAGGATCCTCTGCTGTTCTGTAATTCTGCACGGGATGCAAAATTGCTACTTAGCCTCCTCATCCATGCTTGAGTATCCTTTTCTCCATTCTACACATGTTGCATAACAAAAGTTGGGGTATTTACTAACAAAGATTATACAACAATGAATGGTAGAAAAAAACAGTACATGGACAGAGATAAGATGTGCAACTGAACATGGAAAAATGAGAGGAGTTGCTGCAGGTGGGTGTACATGCAGATATAAGATACGCAACTAAACATTGAGAAAGAAGGTTTCAGCAGTGGTGGAACTCACCCGCGACGCAGTTCTCTTCGCCTTCGTCGTCACGTCGCCTCCTGGTTGTCCACTCCTTGCTGTTCAGTTTATGGATCATCCTGGGCGACCCTCGATCGTGGCACTGGGCCTCGATGACATGCAGCAGGCTGCTGGTGGCGGAGCGGGCGACGTGGGGTGCGATGGCAATGCACTGGGACCTGATGACGCCCGATTTCATGCTGCTCCGCCGCTCGAGCGACTCGAATTCTCGCTGGCCTCGCTGTGGGGCCACCTGCTACTCTCCTCGGCCTCATGAATCACAGGGGCGCCCACCTCCTCCTCCTCCTCGTCCTCCAACCACCTCCCGCTCCACCGGGAAGAGATCACCGAGCGCAACTCCTTCTTTTTGGTGCGCCTCATCGCCTACTTTCCCAATGTGTCCGACTTTGGCGCCTATTTCAACGCGTGTCCGACCTCGCCGTCTACTGGCGCGACCCCTCCACGCTCGCCAGCCTCGCGCCCTGCTGGCGTGCCAACCTCCGAAGTGTCAATCTCCCCGGCGGAGCGGATCTCGAGCCGCTGCTCCAGGCCTGCCTCGCACTCACCGCGCTCGACCTCTCCAAGTGTACTGCTGGTCGGAAGATGCCATGTCGGCGCTCGACACGCACCCGACCGCCGCCGCCAGGCTCACCGACTTCAACCTCGTCCTCGCCGGCGCCTCCAATAGCTTCTACGCAACCGAGCTCGGGGCCATCGCGGCCGTGTGCCCCGGCCTCCGATGGCCATGGTGTCCTGCAGTGTGGGAACGGAGAGAGGGAGAGAGATTAGTGAGGAGAGGGAGAGAAAAGGAAGAAGGGCGTTGGGCGCGACTGACCGGCAGAGGAGGTCGGCGGCGGCTTGCAGGAGCGTCGGCGGCGACCAGAGGCTGGATCGACTTGGGGTGGATTGAGAAGCGCACGGAAGGAGGGGAACTGGGGAAGGGAGGAGCGGTGGCGCAAGGATATGTATTTCTCGATCCACAGAGAGGCACGATTGATGGAATCGATCCGAAAATCAAGGAGCTGTGGGCGGGGCCGCCAGGATCGGGGACGCGGAGCGCTAGGAAATCGGCATACCGCGCGTCTGCTCGGCAGAACATTGCATCCCAGACGTTGATTTAGATTCTAGGCCATTGAGCTAATATGGGCAGTAGGATGTGTTTATGTTGATTTGATCTAATGGTCCTGGTTATTCTGGGTACAGTTTGTTGTGTGTCTTTGGGGTAATTCATGTTTGCTCTTTTTACAGTAGTATAGACTAAGAGCTTAAGATCTTCCTCCACCGCCCACAACTTCATTCCTCGCCTCAACTGCCTCCTTCCAGAACACTGCGACGGCTACCGCTTTCCCATCTCTCTTCTCGGCGTGCACCGAGAAGTGAGACAATAGGCATCCGAAACCCCGTCTCTTGTGATTCTGTATGAAAGAGAGACAATCAGGGTTTTTTTTTGTGGGGGGGGGGGGGGGGGGGGGGGGGGAGGGCACTTCCGTGCGACTGTTGGATCTTCTGCACTGTGGCTACGGTTGATGAGTTTTCCAACGACGGGTTCTTCCCCGAGGTCGACGTCCTCCACCACAACATTTACACTCAACGATGGTGCTGCGTGTAAAAGCTTCTTTTTTAGTTGCACGGTACATTTTCTTATCCTTTGTGTTATGGCTTGCATTTGGTCTACTAGCAGTAGCAATTGATGAGTAATGCCACAACTGCATGCAGCCGTACTTTTCCATCTGATTTGCATTTTCATCTAGATCCTTGCAATCTAGTGCCTTTATAGCCCAGACACGGGTCATAGCGACGACGGCAACACTGTTTAATGTGAGATGAAGTTATCCTTCCTGCCCTTGAGTCCTCGTGGAATCGGGTCAGTGCAGCACGAGTGCTGGCACACCACCGAGGTAGAGTGTACGCAGGTGAGCCGCTGCTGGCCGTGCTGAAATATCTCATGTCGCTCGCTCGCTCTCATACTCGTGACCTCGTCGGAGGCAGCACACATCATCCATCGTCACACAAAGTTTCACAACCTCTCCAGACACAAGAGCATCATTCATCTGGTGCGTAGACTGATGGAGGTTCAGCTTACGCATCAGCCCGATCAGTTGTGTTGGAAGCTTACTAGATCTGGGGAATTCACAGTCAAGTCGATGTATATTGATGTCATCAATTCTAGTGTGATTCCTAGTTCCAAACATGTTTGGAAAGTTAAGGTTCCTCTGAAAATCAAAGTGTTTATGTGGTTTGTACATAAACAAGTTATCTCAACGAAAGATAATCTGGTTAAGCGAAACTGGACAGGATCTACTAGGTGTAGTTTCTGTGATCGGGATGAAAATATCAAGCACCTCTTCTTTGATTGCCCGTTGGCGAAGGTCTTATGGCGCTCGGTGCAAATTGCCTTTAACATTCCTCCTCCGCATTCGGTCAGGTCGTTATTTGGAACGTGGCTGGTTGGGATAGAGTCCGAAACAGCTAGACAAATTCGCGTAGGAGCGTGTGCGTTGTTATGGGCAATTTGGAACTGCAGAAATGATTTGGCTTTTAACAGAACAACAACTATTCATTTTTTGTAGGTTTTATTCCGGGCTACTGCGCTAATCCGTATGTGGTCCTTACTCACTCCGACGGAGGCCAGAGAGCGTTTGGTTACTGGATCTCTCCGGTGAGAGATGGTAGCGCGGGATATTTTCAACCGGTTTGGATGGCGGTCATGTAATAGGATAGGCGATTAGTTTACCTATTCATCTTATGCCAGCCGGTTGTGGCTTTTGGGCCTTATTTGCTTTTGTTGCTCTTTGTGAGCCAGCTCCTTTTGGAGCAGACCGCTAGACTCTGTTGAACTTATTTATTTTTATATAAATGTGGCCGTATGCATCTTTCTGATGCAGAGGCCGGGGAGTCCCTCCTTTTCGAAAAAAACGCGTCTGCCATATATGCATGTCTATAGGGAATCTCACATTTAATTAGCCAACCATAATTATATGCACTCTGTGTTGAGAATCCCGTTTAATTGCCCAACTATTAAGACCTCTTCCAATGCAAAGGTGCTTAGATAAGATGCTAAGTGTAATATCTTAGCAACCCAAGTCCCCAGTGCATAGGTGCTTAGCTTTGGGTGCTAAGCTTCTTTCATTTAATTAGTTGTAGACTCATAATTGTGCTTCCACCTAGGTATACGCGCCTAGCAGCCCTCCCCCTCCTCCCCCTATGGTACACGCGTGCCACCCAATGCTGCAATCTAGGGACTAACGAAGCTGCCATGTCTGGTCGTCGGAGTTTTGCGACGGTGGAGATGACATGGTCGGCGGGTGCTACAACCAAGATGCCCGGGTGCTGGAACCACGTTTGACTGTTGATGCAACGGTGGTGCGGAGCCAGCAGCTGGCTTTGCTGCACGGGAGCTGGAACCAACAACTTTTTTGCCGCAACCCACCGAGGCAAAGCTGGAACAAACAACCGTTTTTCTGCAACCGATCGAAGCCGACAGCTCAAACCAGCAGCTTTTTTGGCTGAAACCGGCTTACAGCGGAGCTAGAACCAACCGTTGTTTTGGCGGGGATTTGAAGTACAGACCTCCAGGTGGGGAGGAGCGCACCTTACCAGACAGGCTAATGAACCATGGTGAACAAAATGGAAGGCACACGGTTAAGAACTAAATACAACATAGAATCTAGACATTTTTTAATTTATTTTCCAATATTTTGAAAATTGCGAACAACTTTTTAAAAAGCGAGCAATGTTTGTAAATCCGACAATTTTTTGAACTTCTTCTTTTTTCAAAATGTGTAAACATTTTTTGATAGAAACATTATTTTAAAATCCTGCACATTTTTTGAAAAAAGCAAACATTTTTTGACTTTTGAGGAAAATAATTGATAATGCCAACAGTTATCAATATTTTGAACAATTTTCTAAAAGCACAAACAATATTTAAAATTACCAAAGATTTTTCAAACACATGAATTTTTTTAATTTTCAAAGAAAATATTCAAAACCGTAAATTTTTTCCATTCTCGAACATTTTTTGAATTTTTCAAAAAAACTTCACTGAAAAAGAAACGGCAGTACGAGGCATCAAACCCTGTAACTGCCGATGCTAACCGCTTGTCGCTAGCCACATGAATAAGCTTCACTAACTAAGTAGGAAACACGGACTACAAGAAGTAGCCCTCGGCGATCTGATTACTGTAGCAAACTCATCTTTTTCTCACTATTTCTTTTTATTTAAGTTATTTTTTTAGTTTTCATTTTTCCTAGACTACCACAAAATTTTCAACACGAACACTTTCTGAGAACACTAAAAAAATTTTAATTTAGAAAAAATCAGAAAAATACAAATAAAATTTGAAACCAAGATTTTTTTTGAATTTTGCCATGCATTTTTTTCACTTGTGTACAAAAAATTGAAAACAGGAATATTTTTTAAATTTGAACAAATTTGAAAGAACGAACATCATTTAAAACTCTCCAAACATTTTTTTAATTTGTGAAAAAATTGTAAAAATAAACATTTTGTGAATTTGTGAACAAATTTTAAAAACGGGGACATTTTTTGAAGCAATGACTTTTTAAAAATTCAGCCCGTCACATACTTGTTAAATGCTCTTGAAAACATTTATTGTTATTAATTCATTTGTTCTTAATTCACCATTGCGATGCCGTCTCCTAGTTTGGCCAAGGCCTAAGCATTTTTTCCTATTTTTTCGTTTTTCTTCTCTTTTGTTGTTAATTCATTTTTCTCCCTTTTCAATTTTTTTTGAAACCTGTACAAAAGTTTAAATATTGTTTGTAATAGCAAAATAATAGTTTTAATTTTTTTCCTTCACATACTTATTAAATGCTCTTAAAACATTTATTGTTTTCAATTTTATACCTTGTTATTAGTTATGTTAAAAACTTGAAACAATAATTTTAAGTACCTGTTTAAATTATGATTTTAATTTTTTTCCTTAAAACCTATCATGGATGCTTACCATGGGCAATGCCCACCAGCTGGCAAAAGTATGGATCGTTTGAAGAATGTCCAAAAAACACTATATGTTCAACGTAGGATGTCCTGGTAGGACAGAAGGCTTTGTCTGAGAGAATGTTGTTTGTCAACATCAATCAAATGACCCCATTTTTTCTACATTGCGTGTACGACCAATTCAAGGCACCATGTCAAGTAGTTTTTGTTTTCGATAATTTTTGCATTTCTTGAGTTTTCTCTGTCAAAATAGGCTGATAAATGGCCGGACGTGTCGCAGCTTGCAAACGGTGTCAGAAATCATTCATACCTAGCATGGATGCTTACCATGGCATGCCCACCTTCTTGCAAAAGTTTGGGTCATTTCAAGAATTTCCCAAACTAGACCATGTTCAACGGAGGGTATCCAGGTGCCTTCGTTTGAGAACTCCTTGCTTCTCAACATCTAAAATGATACGATTTTTTAAATTGATGTGTACGACCAATTCAAGGCACCGTTCAAAGTTTTTTTGGTTTTCGACAAAAAATTCATTTTCTGAAGTTTTCTCGGTAAAAAATGACCGATAAATGGTAGGACGCGTCACAATTTGCATACGGTGTCAAAAATTGTTCAAACCCAACATGGATGGCTAGCATGGGCATGTCCACCTGCTTGCAAAAGTTGGGGTCATTTCAAGAACGTCCAAAACTAGACCATGTTCAACGGAGGGTGTCCGGATAGGCTAGAAAGCTCCATTTGCAGGCACGATGTTTCTCGACATTCGACAACTGACACCAATTTTTTATTGGCTTGCATGACCAATTAAAGTCACCATGCCAATTTTTATTGGTTTTCGATTTTTTTGCATTTTCTGGAGGTTTCTTGGTAAAAAAATCTGGATAAATGGCCCAACATGTCGCAACTTGCATACGGTGTCGGAAACCGTTCAAACCTGACATGCATGCCTAATATGGATATGCTGACTTGCTTACAAAAGTTGAGGTCTGTTCAAGAATGTCAAAAACTAGACCATCTTCATCGGAGGGTGCGTGCAGGTAGGCCAAAAGGCTACGTTTGAGAGCACGTTGTTTCTCAAATGGCCCCACTTTTTTTACATGGCCTTGAATGACCAGTTCAAGGCACCATGCCAAAGTTTTTCACAAATGTTGCATTTTCCTTAGTTTTCTCTATAAAAACAGGTCGATAAATGGCCGGACGATGTCACAACTTGCACAAGGTATCGAAAATCGTTAAAACCTGACATGGATGCCTACCATGGACATGCCCATCGGCTTGCAAAAGTTGGTCTCATTTCAAGTATGCACACAAATTGACCATGTTGAACGGAGTGTGTTCAGGTATGGTAGAAGACTCCGTCTAAGATCATGTTGTTTCACCACATCCTTGAAATGGCCTCAATTTTTTCCATGACCTTGTATGACCAATTTAAGGCATCAAGCCAAGTTGTTTGGGTTTTTGATAGGTTTTGCATTTTCTGGAGTTCTGAAAAAAGTCGATAAATGGCCTGTCGTGTCGCAACGTGCATATGTGTCGGAAGGCATTCAAACTAGGCATGGATGCCTAAGATGGGCATGCCCACCTACTTGCAAAAGTTCGGGTCAGTCCTGAGATTTTTAAAAATTATATACTGGACATAATATTTTGAAAAATGTTAATCATGCATTTGAAAATTGTTAATTATGTACGAAAAAATTGTTGATCATGGATTAAAAATGACAAAATCTTTGAATCATGTATATGAAAATATTCATCAAGCATTTAAAAAATATTTATAAGTATTCAAAAATGTTAACCAATTATTTGGAAAATTTTAAATGTGTATAGGAAAAATGATGACCATGCATTAAAAAGTAATAAAAAAATTTATCATTGTATATAAAAATGTTAATCAAGCTTTTGAAAAAACATTATGACTAAGTATTTGAAAAATGTTAAATAAGTATAGAAATTTTTTTGATCATGCATAATAAAGGTAATGTTGCATTTGAAAAATTATTGATACAATTTGTGAAAAATATTAAATGTGCATAGAAGAAATGTTGACAATTTTTAGAAAATGTTAATCTTGTATTTTAAATTTTTAATCAAGCATTTGAAAAAGTTTAAAGTGTGTATAGGAAACATGTTGACCATGCATTAGAAAAATGTTAATCTTGTATTTGCAACATGCTAGTCAAGCAATTATACAATGTTAAATTCGTATAGAAAAAATGTTGACCATGTATTGAAAAATTATGAACTTTTTATTATGTATATAGAAATGTTAATCAAGCATTTGAAAAAATCTTGAGGAACTATTTGAACAATGTTGATCAAGAATCTGAAAAATGTTGATCATGTATTCAAAAAATTATTTGAAAACATGTATTTAAGAAAAATGTAGATCGTGTATTTGAAAATGTATACTATGTACTGAGAAAACTTACGTGAAAAAAAGAAGAAAACTGAAAGAAAGCAAAAAAAGAAACAAATAAACCCAAGTAAAAAAGCAAAAACAAAGAATCCCAAGTAAAAAAAAGAAAAACTAAGTATAAGGAAGATAACTGATAAAAAACAAAAAAATGGTAGTATATCAAAGAAAAATAAAAGCGAATAAAATTGGTGAAGAAATAAAGAAAATCAAAGAAAAAAAATGAAAGAAACAACTGAGGTGAAGAACCAGTGAAGGAAACACGAGCGATCGAACGAATGGGCCTGGCCCAGTACTGTAGCGAGGGGAGGGGGGATGTTGGGGGGGGGGGGGGGGGGGATTCTTCAACGAGAGCTCCTTTCGTCGCGCTTAATGCAAGATATAGCTCTCGTGATGATTCCACTGCTAACTGCGAACGGTCATGCCGCTAGGATAAATTGGTCCAAGTCAACCATTGGGTCTAGCCCTGCACGTTTTTGGAAAAGGGCTTTGGCCCATCATGGACTATGAGACTACAACACGAATTCTTCTTGTATATCACGTAACTTGGACTGGTGTAGTGGTTACGACTTGGAGGCCCTTGAGTTTGGCGGTTCAGTTTTATTTTGTAGTACTATATATGACCATCATGCCCTTTGCCATCAATGTGTTAAGGGGGTTGTACCGAAACAGAAGCCATTGTGTTTAGGGGTTGTGTACCGAAACAGAAGTGTTTATTACAACACCACCTGGTGTTGTAACAATTGGGCTGACGAGCTTCAACCACTGCTCGCCAGTGCTATGTGGCACGATGTTGGAGTGGCGACCTGTCCATGGGCAGGAGCTGCAAGAACCGAGGCAGCAACTAGGGAAGCTAACAGCAGTTATGATGATGCAAGCACACGGTGCGGGGAGGTTTGTGGCGCTCGCTGTCGCTCTTGTCCCCCGCGCATGGTCGTGTAATCTCTACTATTTTTTAATTAAAAAGAAGGGAAGGTTCACATTTCACCATTCTTTCCACCACACCTTCGTCCAACCTTCCATGTATAGGATAATCAATCAACTTAATTACTCACCTTTTGAACCAAATTCAGTTCAATTTACTTACCAAACTTTAAGCAAAATATAAGGTAATTCATGGTTGGAATTTGATGAAGATTTATTTACACAATCATATTATTATTGATTGGTAAATCACAAGCTAACATACTGAAATATTTATATCCCGTTGCAACGCACGGGCATTACTCTAGTTTGGAGAAAAAGACGACGCGGGGTAGGGACGAAGATCCAGATCTGACGGTTTGGAGGGCAAGGCATAGTGCGCGATTGGAGTGCTGCGCGTGACCAGCTGAAATTTGGGTCGGCGCCTAGCATCCACCTAGATAGAGGACTGAAATTCACGTGATGAAATTTCTTGATGTATGTTGATGTTAGTCTCGATACGATATCCATCGTGTCTGAGCAAATCGCAACGCATGGAGACACCAAACCTCGTACCTGGGGTCATTTCGAAGTAGCAAAACCGTGGAAAATTACGATTGCTTTCCAGCTGGAAGGTTTGGCCGGGTTTACGGAAGATGACGAGGAGTGGAGTGAAGTGCAACACGAGTAGTGTGTACATTAGAAGAGGAAGCAGCAGCAGCTGCCGACATCAAATCATGCAACCTTCGCTAGTGCAGGACACAGCCACACCATTTTTCGCTTGCTGGCAACATGACAGGACGGCCATGGTGCCGACGACAGCGGAGCCGATCCTCCACCTGGAGAAGAGCCAGCGTCGTCCACCAGACCACCGCGGATGGTTGGGGCTTGCGGTGGCGGCCCTGCTCCTCGCCTCCGTCCAATGCTGTTCGGCGTGCCGCAGCCAGAGCCCGTCACACTCACCCTCCTTGTAGCCGCACAGGAGAAGAGAACAGTGTGCTTGGACGGAACCCCGTCGGGGTACCACCTCCAGAGAGGCTCCGGTGATGGCTCCAACAACTGGCACATCCATTTGCAGGTACGTGCAATCCATCCTTCCAATGTTCCCTGAATCTTTTTTCCCTCTATATACATGGGACCCACTGGTCAAACCTGACCAGCGGGCCCATGGCGGGAGAAGAGGGCGCCGTCGACTGGTCAAACCTGACCAGTGGGCCCACAGGACCCACTGTCAGTGACCCAACGCTGTACCGCTTCGTCTTAAGTGAAGGCGCCGTCTTACCGAAACGTTTTCTTTTTTGAGTTTAAAAAAAATCAGATTTTATTTAAAAAAAATTCCAAACAACTTTTTTGTGCTATTTTGGATATATGTGGTAATTGCATTATTTTGAAAATAGGGAAAATGGAGGGAAGATGATTTTTACAAAATTATGGAGTGAATCAACCTTTCTGGATATCCAAGGCAAGCATCTTGAACACTTGATATGATGATTGCTTGGTTGATTGCTTGCTAGAATTTTAAAACATGTTTAGGTTAATTCAAATGAATTTGCAAAGTTGATAATCATGCATGTATGATGACTAGCTAATGTTTTGATTTCACTTAAACATGTAACATATGTGGATGTGGTTATTGCCTCATGCCACACATGCTTTATTGGATCAAACCAAGTGCTATCCAGACACGTAAGATGAAATTGACACATGGACATGACACATAGGCAAAACTTGATGAGGTGGCACTCCGTCATATCAATGCATCCATGTTTACAGCGTCATGACCATCTAGATTGGTCCTAATCAGCTAGAAATAAGGCCGTTGACCACTATTGCCTGCTTTATGACCATTTCGTATAAGGCAATTACGACCTTCCTGACCAAATGGTCGTTATGGTTTAGGGTTTGGACCCTCCCAAACAGCTTACGACCAATTGGTTTCAAATGGTCGTAGATTTACGACCAATTCACCCAGGTCACTAATAGAAGGTCACAAGTTGACATATTTCTTGTAGTGGCAGCGGCGACGGATCATCCGTGCTTTGTCGAGTTGTCGTTGTTGGCATTTATTTATTTTTTTCCTTTCTCTTTTGGGCTTGATGTGTTGTTCACCCCAGCAATGTCGTTGTGATCAGTGGAAGTTGTTTTATAATATAAAGCGGGGGAAACACTTTTTCAGCAGGTTACTGCTGTTATGGGTGTGTTCATGCCGTCGCTGGTACTGTACTTGCATGCGCACATATCCATGAAGGCAAGCATGATTACTTCTTTGCTAATTACCCCACGTACGTATCCAATAGATCCTTGGTAAGAGACAAATATCAAACCAGATTGACTACAAACCCAATTGCTATACTCTAACCAGAGTACATAAGAACATTGTGTAAAATTCTTGCCTCCTCTAATCAGAGATTCAGAGTACATGTTTAAATTTCTTTTTTGTCAGGATTTCACCAAGGTCGATTGGTTTATTTCCATCTGCTTACAGTTAAACTTTCTTTCTACTATTTATTTTTGTTACTATTGAACATGTAAACCACAGGACAGTAGTTTGTCGAATTTAACTTCTACTAATGCCTGCTAAAAATTCCTGTAGCAACGCACAAGGTGTCATCTAGTTTTTATAAAGTAGGATCACAATATGCAAATATTCTCATCAAACTTAAAAAAAGAAATTTCGACTGCATGGGTTCCAAATTTTAGAAACCAAATCATTGGGTCTGCCGTGCTCGCAAACTTCATGGAATTGGATGATAAAGTTTTCGAAACATTAACTTTCAAAAGTTTCATGGAAGGTTTTCAGAAATTTGAGGATGAATCGCGAGAGATGGAAATTTTCACGCATTTTGTGAAAAACCTATCTGTAGGAATTGTGAAGTAGCATTTTGGATATTAGTAGTTAGTTAGCTAGCGTAGTGCGTGGAGTTAGTGGTTAGTGGAGTACGACGTGAGACCGTGCGTGGTAGCTGGCGTGCGTGCGTGAGTCTCGTGTACGTGTTATTTAAGTGATCAGATGAATGAGAAAAAGTTTAGGCCGTGAGGGCTGAGGAAAAATGTAGCCTATGTGGTATTCATCGGGAGACAAGGCAAAGCTAGCTTTGTCCTTGATGAAGTGTGTGTGTATTCGTGAGAGAAGAAGAGAGAGTTGCGTGAGGCAACGTGAGGAAGAACAAGGGAGCGAGGAGCAGCTCCAACAAAAGGTACGATTGCTTTCCAGCTGGAAGATTTGGCGGGGTTTACCAAACATGACGAGGAGTGGAGTGGAATGCAACACGAGCACTGTGTATTTTAGAAGAGGAAGAAGCAGCAGCTGCCGAAACCAAATCATGCAACCCCTGCTAGTGCAAGACACAGCCACACCATCTTTAGCTTACATGCGACGTGACGCGACAGCCATGGACATGGTGCCCGCTTCAACGGAGCCGCTCCTCCACCTGGAGCAGCGCCAACTTCGTCCATCAGACCACGGCGGATGGTGGGGACTTGCGGCGGCGGCCCTGCTCCTCCTCCTGCTCGTCACCGTTGGCCATCTCCGTCCTATGTTGTTCGGCGTGCCACAGCCGGAGCCCGTCGCGCTCACCCTCCTCACTGGCGCACAGGAGAAGGGTGCTGTGTGCTTGGACGGAACCCCACCGGGTTACCACCTCCAGAGAGGCTCCGGTGACGGCTCCAGCAGCTGGCACATCCATCTACAGGTACGTACCATCCAGCCACATCCAATGTTCCCTGCATCTTTTTCCCTCAATATATCGGTTTTTTTTTTGCGAAATTCCCTCTATATATCAAAAGACATGCATGATGGGGATGTTTAGCAAGTTGAATCAAGGAAGGGCAATTAGTTGATGGACTTGTATGTTTTTTTAACAACCAAGGGAGGAGGTTGGTGCGGCACAGTCAACGATTGTTCCAATCGTAGGATGTCTGATCTCGGTTCTTCTAAATTCATGAAACCAATACAGTTCGCCGGCGCTGGAATCCTCGGCAGTGATCACCTGCAAAATCCTGGTAATGACTGATTCTTCTCTTCCACACACACCAGTCGATATCTATTTAATTTTTTCATTTTTTTTCATGTCCTTCTCTCTGTTTGCTTGAATATTCAATACTTCTTGCTATGTCTTTGCACTAATTGTCATCAGCATGTTACTAGATTTCTACAACTGGAACAAAGCCTACGTGCGATACTGCGATGGAGCTTCGTTTTCAGGGGACGCGGAAGGTCAAGCACAGGTGAATTTTCTGGATTCTGATATATATGATGTCGTTGTTTCGGTTGCTTCAGGAGATGTTTTATTCGTAATGGTGTAGGATGGAACCATACTGCACTTCAGAGGATTGCGTATCTATCAAGCGGTTATTGACGAACTAATGGAAAAAGGACTCGCCAATGCTACACAGGTCATACTTAATTTACTGTGCTAATATAAATTGAGCAAGAGCCATTAGTACAAAAGTTGCATTCTGTGCTACAAATGTTAGTTGTGAACAAGAACCATGTAAAAATGATTTTTTTTTCATATTTCTACGTATTTTAGGCCATCCTTACAGGTTGTTCTGCTGGTGGTCTAGCAACGATAGTGCATTGCGACGATTTTAGTGCACGATTTTCTCACAAGGTTTCGGTTAAATGCCTTGTCGATGCTGGGTTTATTCTTGACGTGTAAGACTCTTGAAAAGAAAATAAAAAAGTAACCCACTAGCATGGTATCTGAACTAAAAGTGCCACTTTTTTCTAACAGAAAGGATATATCTGGACAAAGGTCCTTCCGATCTCTCTATGGTGGAGTCGTTCACCTCCAGGTTAGCCATTGGACTTGCTTAAAACTTTAATAGCATGCCTTATTTTGTAACCAAGATTTCTGGTTATCTTCCCCCCCCCCCCCCCCCCCCTCACTTCTCTAAAACACGACTTTTAGAAAAGGCTTCGTAAAACTCTTGAGTTTGCAAGTGGTTAGCTGTGCAACAGTCGGTAAAACACACAATATTTTTCTGTCCATGTGATGATGCCACTTTGTACTAAATGCCACTGAGTTTCTTCTGTATCTCACAAATTTTGCTAATTTATTTAGAATGTTAGACAAGTATTGCCCAAGGACTGCCTTACCAACAAAGAGCCAACTGAGGTAGTTTCAACTGAATAACTTGATATGCTTCGCACTCTTAAGCATACCATCAGGTTATGCTAGTAAGTTCGTTAGCTGAAATAATTGTGTTCCTAGTGTTTCTTCCCTGCGGAGCTTATTAAGAGCATCCACACCCCCATGTTTATTGTCAACTCTGGGTATGATCCAGCGCAGGTAATTTTAAATTTTCTTCTTCTCGTTCTTATTTCTACTTCTCCATTAAAAGTTTCACCATTTAATCGCTTATCCTTCGCCATAGATACAAAATGTGATCATACCAGCTTCGTCGGCTCCTGATAAGTCGTGGTTGAGTTGCAAGGACAATATCCGGAACTGCAATTCCACACAAATTGATGTTCTTGATGGTTAGCCTAGCTTGTCATTTTTTCACTCTCATTAAGCACCAATGTTTTTCCCTGTTTGCGAAACTCTAAATATTCTGCTACCGCATCGATAGGACTAAGGACCACGATGGCCGATGCATTAAAGGTTGTTAAAGATAAAGAGGATTGGGGATTTTTCATCGACTCATGCTTTACTCATTGCCAAACGGTCCTTGACGTCTCTTGGAATTCACATAATTCACCGAGGCTTGGAAATAAAGTAGGGAGTTCGAAATCCACAATAAATCACATTTTTTGCTACCCCATGTTGTTTCGTGGATTGATATTGTTTCACTACCATCTTATATATGGAGCAGACCGTTGCAGAAGCTGTTGGAGATTGGCACCGTGGAAGGACGCAAGGAGTGAAAGAGATTGACTGCAAGTATCCGTGCAACCCAACATGCAATAGTCTGTCACCTTTATGATTTTTTATTACATTGCATTGGTCGAGGTTTACTATGTAAAGAGTGCAAGAAAGAAAGAGAAAAAACAGCAATCATCATATTCTATATTTCATCAAAGTGAAAAGTAATGACAAGTAATGATCATATGTAATGAAACAAGTGCGGTCAGATGAACGATGGTGGATCGTGTGAAAATGTCCATGGAGCAAAAAAAAAATGTTTTTCAAGCACCAAATCAGTATGGAAAATTTCCCAAAAATGATGAGTTATTCAGTTAATCTATCTGTCTATATACCAACATATCTATTTATTATCTATAAAAAGTACTTTACGGGCTAACCAGAAAAATGATAAATAGCTTAGAACCACAAAAATTAGAAACATCTGACCATTTTGTTTTGACAAAACAGCTCCTCCTTTATTCAAGTGTCAAGATAGTGGCATCATTTACAAGCTTTTGGATGATCGCGCTCGGGGCAGAATCCATCCATAATTCGGGAGGAGAAAACTTAGCTATCCTAGTTAGTTCGTGAGCTACTTGATTACACTCTCTAACACAGTGTTCATATATTACATGGTTAAAATCTAAGGACATAAAAATGCAATCATCAAATATTGCACTAGCAACTGAAGATGAGTAGCCATCTTTCAATGCCTGAATCACCTCAACACTGTCTGACTTAATTTCGATCTTCGTAGCGCCCACTGTATGCGCAAGGTTCATGCCAAATCTGACTGCGGTAGCCTCAGCCGTGAAGGAATCAAAGCATATATCAATCTTTTCATTAGCAGCAACAATAAACTTTCCTGTGTGGTCTCGCAGAAACATCTGACCATTAAATAAACGGAAATAATAACGCCCACACGTGTGTGCGTCTGGCAACTCGCCCACAATCATGGATTCTTGTCCAACCAATTCTGCACGAATCTTGGCGCGTTCTAGCAGTTTTTGTGTGCCACGCAGGACTGGGCTGGTGTGTGGGCATTCATCCGATCGCCCACACGTCCTTTTTCACCACACGGGGGCTGGTGTGTGGACGTTTAGCAATTCGCCCACAAACCAGTTTTCACGCACGCAGAGGGGCTGGTGTGTGGGCGTTTATCACTTCGCGCACACACCCGTCTTCTCGCCCACACCCAAAGCCGTCAGTTACCATGTGTTTCTGCAGGGTACATAGAAAGCGTAATCACAGGATAACACAAGATGAAGACAAACAGACTGAAGAAATTGAACTGAGGAAATTGAGAAAGTCTTCAGTCAAAGTCTTCAAACATAGATATGAACAAACACTCAGCACAATAATGAGGAAATGAATGGGTTGAGGAAATAGAACCAGTAAGGTTGGTGAAGACAATGATTTGGTAGACCAGTTCCAACTGCTGTCTCAGTTGTACGTCTGGTTGGAGCAGCTGAGTATTTAAACTCGAGGACACACAGTCCCGGACACCCAGTCGCTGAGCACGCAGCTCTGGACACCAAGTCCTCACCGTATTCTCCTTGAACTAAGGTCACACAGACCTCGTCCAATCACTCGTGGTAAGTCTTCAGGCGACTTCCAAACCTTCACAGACTCGGTCACTCGGCGATCCACAATTCCTCTTGGATGCTCTAGACCATGACGCCTAACCGTCTGGAAGAAGCACAGTCTTCAAAGGTAACAAGCGTCGGATCCACGCAGGATCAATCTCTTCAGTGATGCTCAATCACTTTGGGTTTGTAGGAGTTTGGTTTTTGGGTTTTTCCTCACTCGATGATTTTTGCTCAAAGTCCTCGGAGGATGGGATGCTCTCAAATGACAAGTGTCAGTTTCTCTCGGAGCAGCCAACCAGCTAGTGGTTGTAGGGGGCGGCTATTTATAGCCTAGGGAGCAGCCCGACATGATAAGACATAAATGCCCTTCAATGATATGACCGTTAGGTGGATAAGATATTTTGGGACAGCTGGCGCGCACCACAGCAACGGTCGGAAATTTGACTCTCAAATTCCTCAGGGCTATCATGTTCCTCACTGTGTAGGCAATTCGCACTAGCGAATTCCTAACTCCTCAGTCAGAACAAATACCTCAGCGACCAGAAGAACTTTGTCTCTATCACTGAAGAAATTGACTGAACTGTATGAGATTTCCAAAGGCTTCACTCAAAGGGATTGGTAGGTGTAGGATTTTGAGTTGAGCATCACATGGAAATTTTTCCTTAGTATTTCCTCAACCCCCTTTAACAGTACGGTGTTTCCTATGACTCAAGAAAGAGAAAATGAAACTACAAAAACAAAAGTCTTCACGCTTCATGTTCCTCAAATGAATACCAAGTCTTCAAGGTCACACCAATTTCTTCACTTTCAAAGTCTTCAGAAAGTCTTCAGGATAACAAAGTCTTCAGTCGAAGAACTTCATTTTTAGGGGTCGACTTTCTCTGTAAATATCAAACTCCCCATAGACTTATAGACCTGTGTACACTCACAAACGCATTAGTCCCTTAACCTATAAGTCTTCAATACACCAAAATCACTAAGGGGCACTAGATGCACTTACAATCTCCCTCTTTTTGGTGATTGATGACAATATAGGTTAAGTTTTCAACGGGGATAAATATATGAAGTGTAAGTACTGTTATTGAGGAATTTGATTGCAAGATATAGAAGAACTCCCCCTAAAGATGTGCATAGTGTGGAATTTGCTTTTGAGGCAATGCACATTTGAAGATTTGAATCATGGAGATCTCCCCCTATATCTTGTAATTCATACACGCATTTGACATATAATATGAAGAATTTGAAATTCATGGTGAAATATGGTGACTGATGTAATTCAGCATGCGTATATTAACATATAGCGAGGAATAAGCATGCAGAGGAACACATCAAAAGTATCAGAGCACCATCGGGTTTAAGATTACAACTCGATCCAATAAAAGTTTCAGAAGAACGAGAGTTGTAACTTAGCAAAAAAATGCCCATATAATAGACCCGCTTGAAGACTAACTCAAATTTCTCCCCCTTTGTCATTGAATGACCAAAAGGATCGAAACTGAGGACTAACGCCCCTAAAGAATATCAAGTTGATGGAGGAGCGCCAGCGTTGTCGGGGTCGGTTGTTGTAGTAGGGCCTGCCGCAGTGTCGTCCAAGTCTTCATTCTCATCAGTGTCGCGCGATTAAGAATAAGAGCTGGCCACCAATGGAGGAACCTTGACCCTCTTGAATTTCTTCGGAGGAGGTGCAGACTAGTCAAATTCTTCCTTGAGACCCAATGTCTCTAGTTATTCAGCGCTATAGACATGAGTGAGGACATCCCAGGTGCAGTTGAAGGTTTCATGAAGGTAGTATTGGTTTTTCTTCACTGCATTGTGTGTTGAGGTCATGTTGTGAAGAATTGAACCAAGCTGACGCTTGACCCATTTATGATTGCGATCAACCTTCTGATGAAGACTGAGGAGTAACTCACGATCAGTCATCACCCTGGGTGCTGTAGCTTGAGGATTTTGCTTGGCTGAGGTATTGGTGGCAGAGTCATGTGTGGCAGAGTCATCATTGGTAGAGTAAGATGCTGCCTTGCGAAATTGACCATCCAATGGACGAATGCCTTCATCTATCACAGCAGCGGCCTTGCCTTTGTCATCAGCTGAGGAAAATGTCCGTTTGAGGACTTCAATGGGAGGCAAGTAGCTGCAGTGGTTCAGAGTATCAGCTTTGTAATTGAGTGAAGACCTTGCCCTGATGAACCTCATAATCCAAGGCGCATAAGGCTTCAGCTCAAATGGTGACATAGCAATGTTCGCCAAAGTCCTCATGAAGAAATCATAGAAGTTGACGGGTACGCCATGAATGATGTTGAAAAGCATATTCTTCATGATGCCAACGACTTCTTCACCATTTGAGTCATGGCCTTTGATAGGACTCATTGTCTTCGTCAGAATGCGATAGACAGTCCGAGGCACATACAGTAATTCCTTGACGAGGAATTTGGTTCGAGGGGCCTGCCCAGGCTTCAAAGGCTTCATCAGCACTTGCATATAGTGATTTGTCAGTTCAGATTCACTGTAAATGCAACGTGCACCGTCAAGGGGAGGACTGAGAGGAAGGGCATGAAGCAATTCAGTTGCTGGTGCCTTGTAGTGAGTGTTTTCAGACATCCAGTCCAACACCCATGAGTTCACATCTTCAGCGTCTCCAGTGATATGCAGCGTCGCATAGAATTGAAGAATGAGTTCTTCATTCCACTCACAGATGTCAGTGCAGAAATTTAGGAGTCCTGCATCGTGAAGAACACTGAGGACTGGCTCGAAGCCTGGCAGAGATTCCATGTCACGTGAGGAATATGTGCATGATCGAAGATTTTGTCTTTGTCAAATAGCACCGAGGAATAGAAATTGGCTTGACTAGCAGTCCAGAAACGCCTCTTCCTTATGCGAGCAGAGTCATACGGATTGTAATCAGTGAAGAAAACATGCTCGCCAAAGAAGTCTTCAGCCTTGAACTTTTGCTTCCGTGAGAACGGATCCTTTGGCTTTGGCAGAGGGGTGTCAGTGAGTTGCATTACCACCTCAGGGATCGCGAGCTCAGGTTCTTCAGGCTGAGGAATTTCTGGTTCCTCTTCATGTGCAGTCTGAGGATCAGCAGCAGCAGGTTCTTCAGCACTAGTGGTTGGAATTTCTTCATGCACAGAGGGAGTGGGATGAGTTTCTTCAGAGCCCAGTTGAACAGTTGGTGCAGGGGACTGAGGAATTTGCTGGATTGGGGTGAATAGTGGTGAATTTGGATGCTGACTATCCCAAAAGTCATCATTCATCACTGGCGTGGTGCATCCAATGTCCACGTCTTCATTTTCAATTTCCTCAACACCAGCCTCTTCAGCTGTGAACTGAGGCATAGGCGAGGAAATGATTGGCGTTGAAGGGATTGCATCCACCTCAATTTCTTCATCAATCTGCTCTGATGAAGCAGCAGAATGATTTTCTTTATCATATCCGCTTGGGATCTCATAGTCTTCACCTAAAGGAACAAGGTCCTGTGATGGCATGGAGGAAATCGGAACAACATCAATTGGATTTTCAAATGAGCTGGTCATTGGCTTCATTTTCTTCGCAACCGAAGAGTTTGACGCAGCTGATGCCTTCCTTTTCTTCACTGCAGCTCGCTCTGCAGCCTTGGTCTTCTTCACATCTGATGCAGATGGAAGAATTAGAGTTGGTGTAGGCGCGGGAGGAGCTGAGGAATCAGGTTGAATTTCCTCAAGTGCAACTGATGCAGTTGACCTGATCTCTTCAGTTTCTTTAGGCGCACCACTAGTGGATGCCCTGGCAATTTCTTCAGCGGCTGGAATGGAGTCATCAGCCCTGGAACTAGCATTGTCATCAGCAGGCTGAAATTCATCAGTAGTGCTGGCATGTTCTTCAGCAGGCTGAGCAGAGGCTGCAGCCTGAGGGATTTCTTGTTGCGTTGGGGCTGCAACATTTGTGAACTTCTTCGTCAGGTTGACGAATCTGACTTTGGCTCCTTGCCAATCAGCATAATAAGCATCAAAGTTTTTGCTGAGGGCTTGGATTTCAGTCTGGACCTTGAGAAGTTCCTCAGGTGTCATTCTGACAACATTTTTCTTCAGGAACTTCTCTTTCCTGAATTGAGCTTTCTTGATTTGTCGTGCCTTTTCAAACTTCCATTTCTCTTCAGTGATGAAATGGGTCAGCATATGACTTTGTCCAGGAGTCAGATGAAAATCAGGCATAGGTGTGTCTGGATCCTTGTGCCAGAGGTCAATGTAATCGAGGATTTCCTTCGGATACAAAAGCAGTGGCACAGATGTGCCTTTGGCTCTAGCGGCCTTTACTTGTCTGTCTGATGATTTCTGCAAGTTCATCATCAGAAGCTTCATCATCAGATGGCACATGAAAAGCAACCTGTTTCTTGTTCGGACTTGGCCGAGGACCTCGTCCAGCTGTTGCTTTGGTCTTCAGAAGTGTGGGGCCTGATGAAGAATTTGGTGCAGCTGAGGAACTTGCTGAGACACCAGAGGCAATAGAGAAGCCTGCAGTCCTTTGACACGTGGCCAAATGCACAGGTGCTGAGGACTTTGAAGGAGCTGCTGAGGACTTTGGTGGAGCAGGAGCAGCATGAGGAATTTGCCGTGAGGGCATTGCTGAGGAAATTGGCCGTGAGGGCGCAGCTGGTGAAGCACTTGGCTTGTGTGCGGGCTTCTTTGCCATAGATTTTCTTGGCTTAACAGCGGCCTCAGTGGCTGTCGCAGTGGCATAATCCTCATTGAATTTCCTCACAACCTCCTTGGCTTGTCTTGCCAATTTGGCTTGGCGCTTGTCCCATTCTTCAGGAAAAATCCTCACCACGCTTGATGCTGGTGGGGTCAGCTACTTGGCCAGGTGCCAATGGAGCTCTTGGGCATGGAGGATTGAGGGCGAACTTCCTCATGTACTTTCGAGTAACATACATGTACTCCCTCCATTCCCTTGCCCATCTCCGTTCAATCCTCTGAATGCGCACCTTGCGCTGATTTTTGTTTTCCTTGCCAAACTTGGCTTCATCAGGTGTGCAGTAATCAGCATAAATGTCCTCAGGTATCTCGAAAGCAGTCATGACCTCAGGCTTCTTTCCTCCTTTCTGAGGCTTCTTTCCGTCTGCCATATTCTTCAGCTGAGGAATTTGAACAATCGAATTTTCTGAAGAAGTAGCAAATTTTCTTCTAGGAACGCATTTTCATCAGTGCATAGATGGCCATTTGTGGGCATATGAATTTTGACGCCTTTGCACTCTTGCATGCTGAATTTCCTCAGTACATCTTTGAGGTATTTCTCCTGAGATATGAATATGCCATTGCGCTGTTGACGAATTTGAAGACCGGGTGTGAAGCCATTCTTCACGAAGAATTCCTTCAATGTATCATACCACGCCCAAGGGGCTTGCTTGAGGCCATAGAGGGCCTTGTTGAGTCTGAAGACTTTGTCAGGATTCTTTGGATCTTCAAAACCTGGGGTTTGAGCAACATATACTTCTTCCTCAAGCTTACCATTGAGGAATGCACTTTTCACATCCATTTGATATAAAATGATATCATGATGGTTAGCATAAGCAAGTAATATGCGAATAGCCTCAAGTCTAGCAACAGGTGCAAAAGTTTCATCGAAATCAATTCCTTCAACCTGTGTGTAGCCTTGAGCTACAAGTCGTGCCTTATTCCTCACCACAAGGCCAGTTTCATCTTGCTTGTTGCGATAGATCCACTTTGTGCCAATGATATTATGCTTGCGAGGATCTGGACGTTTGACTAGTTCCCAGACATTGTTGCGCTCGAACTGATGTAATTCTTCTTGCATGGCCTGAATCCACTCCGGCTCCAGAAATGCTTCATCTACCTCAGTGGGCTCTGTGACAGAGACAAAAGCATAGTGCCCACAAAAGTTAGATAAATGTGAAGCTTTTGAGCGTGTGAGAGGACCTGGTGCTTCAATGTCATTGATGATCTTTTCCACTTGCACTTCTTTTGCAACGCGAGGATGTGCTGGTTGTCGTCGAGGAATTTGATCAGCATTTTCTTCAGCACCATTTTCTTCAGCATTATTTTCAGGTGCATCAGCTCGACGTTCTTCATGAACTGGAATGAATTCTTCAGCAGATTCTTCAGTAGGAATGACATCCTCAGTCGCCTTGAACTTGATAGAATCCTCAGGTGCTGGTTCATCTATCACAGAAGGTAGGTGCTCTCTTTGCGAGCCATTAGTTTCATCGAACCGCACATCTACAGTTTCAACAACCTTGTGAAGGGCGATGTTGAAGACTCTGTAGGTGTGCTAGTCCTTTCCGTAACCAAGCATAAAACCTTCATGTGATTTCGGTGCAAATTTAGCATTGTGATGAGGATCTCTAATCCAACATTTAGCACTGAAGACTTTGAAATAACTCACATTGGGTTTCTTGTCAGTGAGGAGTTCATAGGCAGTCTTCTTGAAGAATTTGTGAAGATATACTCTGTTGATGATGTGGCATGCAGTATCAATTGCATCAATCCAAAAACGACGAGGCGTTTTGTATTCATCAAGCATAGTGCGAGCCATCTCAACAAGAGTTCTGTTCTTGCACTCCACGACGCCATTTTGCTGAGGAGTATAGGGAGCAGATAACTCATGAGTAATACCAAGTTCATCAAGATAGTCATCAAGACCGGAATTCTTGAACTCAGTTCCATTGTCACTCCTGACGTGCTTGATCTTCACACCAAAGTTGGTTGAAGCCCTAGAGGAAAATCGTTTGAAGACTTCCTGCACTTCATGTTTGTAAGTAACAATGTGTACCCATGTGTAACGAGAGTAATCATCAACAATAACAAAGCCATATAGAGATGCATCATTAGTGACTGCCGAGTAATGATTAGGTCCAAAGAGGTCCATGTGAAGCAATTCGAATGGACGAGTAGTGGTCATGATAGTCTTCGCTGGATGCTTGGCCTTGGTCATTTTTCCAGCTTCACGGGCTCCACACAAGTGATCCTTGAGGAATTTGACATTCTCAATGCCAATGACATGCTTCTTCTTTGCAAGCGTGTGCAAATTCCTCATGCCTGCGTGACCAAGTCGTCGATGCCATAGCCAGCCTTCTGTAGCTTTTGCAAGTAGACACACGGCTGGTTGTGGTCCTGTAGAGAAATCAACAATATACAAGCCTCCTCTCCTAAAGCCTTCAAAGACTTTCGAATTGTCAGCTTCCATAATCACAACACAGCGATACTTGCCAAAGACAACAACCATATCAAGATCACAAAGCATTGAGACTGACATGAGGTTGTATCCTAAGGACTCAACAAGCATGACTTTGTCCATGTGTATGTCCTTAGAGATCGCAACCTTGCCAAGACCCAATACCTGACTTTTGCCTTTGTCAGCAAAGATGATATGCTTCAGATGCGACGGTGATAAGGGAGCATCCATCAATAGATTCTTGTCACCAGTCATGTGATTTGTACATCCACTATGGAGGACCCACTCAGTGGCTTTGGGTTGATCATCCTGCAGATGAATTAGTGCAACTTATGATCTCATATACTTCATCAGTGAAGAATATGATATCAAGATCATCAGATGAATTTCATCAAGCAGTAAACAGATATAGCAGTAGGAGGACGTGTGAAATGAAAGTTCATTTCTTCATGATTCTCCTGCGTCCTTTCAGGCAATTTTGTCAGGTCCCTAGCAAATTCTTCAGACGTTAAAGCACGTCTGGAGACCTGACCCTGCAGAAGAGATTAGTTCTTTTTCTTCACCACCCACATCTGAAGGGGTGGCAAAGAGTTCATCACTCTGCGAGCACCATAAGAGAATGGTGGCATAGAGGCCAAACCATTTCGTTTCACATAAGAGGGGTTAGGGTAAGCATATGAATAAGCAGAGAAATTCTTCGAGGACTTATGAACATAATCGTTTGAAGAATAATGCACATATTCATAGCCCTTAGCTCTACCCTGCGAAACAGAGTTGTTAGCACGATGATAATCATATGAGGACTTTGATCCTTTGAGGAATTTGATCCACGTGAGGAATTTGGTCCGTATGAGGACCTGGATCCATATGAAGAATTTGGTCCATATGAAAAGTTTGATCTGGGGTTCTAATTCTTCACAGGTGGTGTCATGAGGACATTCACCTGAAGACTTTCCAGGCATTTCTTGGGAACCCAGATTTTCTTCATAGGAGAACCGTTCCTGCAGTTAGGGCCAACATATCTAGCAAATATTCACCATTCTGATTTTTGAACAGTTTATAGTTGGAGTCAAATGACTCATTAGAAGAATGAGGAGATTCACATGTAAAGCCAGATAAGTTAGATGGATCAACTGGAGGTCCCTTTGCAGCAACCCATGAGGCTTTGGGGTACTGCTCAGGCTTCCAATATGTTCCATCAGCATTGAGTTTCCTCTCAAAGGCAATACCTTCTTTCCTAGAGTTTCTGTTGAGGATCTGCTTTTTAAGCACATCACAAAGAGTCTGATGCCCTTTGAGGCTTTTTTACATGCCTGTCATGTACAATTCCTTCAGCCCTGCATTGTCAGTGATACTAGCAATGTCCTCAGATGAGGAATTAGTGATAGCAGAGGTGGGTGAAGAATTTGTAACAGTTGAAGAATTTGAACATTCAGGTGAAGAATTAGCAGATTCACATTCAATGCACTTTAAGCATGGAGGAACAAATTCTTCCTGAGAAGCGCTGATCTGTTGAGCCAGCAATGAATCGCGCTCCTTCTGAAGATCTTCATAACTCACTCTTAGCTTCTCAAGATCTTGCTTTCTTTGAAGAAATTCATAAGAAAGTTTCTCATGATCAGATAAGAGAGTGTTGTGATGACCTTGAAGGCTATCAAACCTAGACTGAAGTGTCTGAAGATTTTTAGTCAGGGCTTTAGTGCGATCCATTTCTTCACCCAACATATCATCACTTTTGTCTAGCATGTTTTGAACCTTTTCCAAGGCCGTTTGTTGTTTAGTGGCAATGCAAACAAGTTTGGTGTAACTAGGTTCAATATCATCATCAGATCCATCATCATCAGATTCATCGTCACTAAACTCAGATGAGGAACATTCGGTTACCTTGTCACCCTTTGCCATGAGACATGATGCAGAAGATGATGATTCTGGTTCGAAAGTCATCGTTTTGAGAGATTCCTTGAAGTCCTCAAACCAAGGATCATGACGGATTCGATGACCTTCATAGACATCAGAGATTCGGTCCCAGATAAGCTTCGCATTGCAAAGATGCATAATGCGCTTGAATTCGTCTCTGGATAGGCAGGAACAGATGATGTCCTTCGCCATGATGTCAAGTCGAGTGTACTTGCGAATTTCATCAGCGCCTGCCTTCTTGCATAGATCGGTAAGACCAATCTCAGTGACGGTCCACAGCTCGCTGTCCATTGCCATGAGGCGCTTCCTCATCATGGCCTTCCACTTGGGATAATCATGACCGTCAAAGATAGGGCATGTCACTTTCTTCATACCTGCGGTCGACATAACTAAAACTCCAGGTGGTTAAACCAAAATCACACAGAACAAGGGAGTACCTTGCTCTGATACCAATTGAAAGTGCGTTGTATCGACTAGAGGGGGTTGAATAGGCGATTTTTATGAATTCTTCACTGAGGAATTTGCCGATGAGGAAATTCCTTACCGAAGAACTACTTGCAGCGGAATAAGTACTCAGAAGTAAGCATAACAGAATACAGGCATGGTCATCATGATGAAATGAAGACAAGCACAGAGTACAGAAAGCGTAAGCACATGATAACACAAGATGAAGACAAACAGACTGAAGAAATTGAACTGAGGAAATTGAGAAAGTCTTCAGTCAAAGTCTTCAAACACAGATATGAACAAACACTCAACACAATAATGAGGAAATGAATGGGTTGAGGAAATAGAACCAGTAAGGTTGGTGAAGACAATGATTTGGTAGACCAGTTCCAACTGCTGTCTCAGTTGTACGTCTGGTTGGAGCGGCTGAGTATTTAAACTCGAGGACACACAGTCCCAGACACACAGTCCCGGACGCCCAGTCGCTGAGCACGCAGCTCAGGACACCAAGTCCTCACCGTATTCTCCTTGAACTAAGGTCACACAGACCTCATCCAATCACTCGTGGTAAGTCTTCAGGCGACTTCCAAACCTTCACAGACTCGGTCACTCGGCGATCCACAATTCCTCTTGGATGCTCTAGACCATGACGCCTAACCGTCTGGAAGAAGCACAGTCTTCAAAGGTAACAAGCGTCGGATCCACGCAGGATCAATCTCTTCAGTGATGCTCAATCACTTTGGGTTTGTAGGAGTTTGGTTTTTGGGTTTTTCCTCACTCGATGATTTTCGCTCAAAGTCCTCGGAGGATGGGATGCTCTCAAATGACAAGTGTCAGTTTCTCTCGGAGCAGCCAACCAGCTAGTGGTTGTAGGGGGCGGCTATTTATAGCCTAGGGAGCAGCCCGACATGATAAGACATAAATGCCCTTCAATGATATGACTGTTAGGTGGATAAGATATTTTGGGACAGCTGGCGCGCAGCACAACAACGGTCGGAAATTTAACTCTCAAATTCCTCAGGGCTATCATGTTCCTCAATGTGTAGGCAATTCACACTGGCGATTTCCTAACTCCTTAGTCAGAACAAATTCCTCAGTGACCAGAAGAACTTCGTCTTTGTCACTGAAGAAATTGACTGAACTGTATGAGATTTCCAAAGGCTTCACTCGAAAGGATTGGTAGGTGTAGGATTTTGAGTTGAGCATCACATGGAAAATTTTCCTTAGTATTTCCTCGACCCCCTTTAACAGTACGGTGTTTCCTATGACTCAAGAAAGAGAAAATGAAACTACAAAAACAAAAGTCTTCACGCTTCATGTTCCTCAAATGAATACCAAGTCTTCAAGGTCACACCAATTTCTTCACTTTCAAAGTCTTCAGAAAGTCTTCAGAATAACAAAGTCTTCAGTCGAAGAACTTCATTTTTAGGGGTCGACTTTCTCTGTAAATATCAAACTCCTCATAGACTTATAGACCTGTGTACACTCACAAACGCATTAGTCCCTTAACCTATAAGTCTTCAATACACCAAAATCACTAAGGGGCACTAGATGCACTTACACGCCGCCGACCTCCTCCCTCACAGCCTCGCCACCGACCAACCCTCCCCTACCCCCGCCGCCATGGCGACCCCCTCTTCTCTCCTTCTCTCCAGCAGCTCAGGCCGAAGCCCTAGCCCGACTAACGTCATGGCGGCCTAGCAGGAGCAAGGACCCCGGCCATGGCGCGGATCAAATCCACAGGACAGGAGGTGGATCCTCTCCTCCCCTTTCTTCTTTTGGATTTCTTCAGTTTCCTCAAATCTGACTCACGTTTGTGTTGTTTTGCATCTGGTCTGGTCAAGGCCATGGCGACCTAGCAGGAAGCACAGGAGGAGCCCGGCCATCGCGACACCGCCGGCGGCCTTCTCTCCCTCCAGCGCCGCATTTCCACCCCCTCACCTTCTCTTCTCTCCCAAGGGAGGGAGGGGAGGGGAGGGAAGGGAATGGAAGGGATCGGGCGGCAGCGCCAGATCCACGGCGGCATCGGCGCACCGTCGTCGACCTGCTTCGCGGTCATCTGGCCCGGCAGTAGCCATGGACGGAGACGCCCGAAACCCTAGCTAGCCGGCAACAACCATGGAGGTCCGACGCCTCAACCTCCAAGGACGCTGCAGGCCATCTCCGGCGAGCTCGTCCGCGGACCTCCAACCATGGTGCGTGCGCGTGAATCCCTCCTTAATGTTAGTTTTAAAATATTCACGAAGGTTGCGATAATTAGGCTAAATTCGGTTGCTGAACATGTGATTCGTCCTTCACAGACTGCTTTTATGTAAGGAAGAAACATCCTAGATGGAGTTGTTATCCTTCATGAAATAGTCCATGAATTACATCGGAAAAAGTTGAATGGGGTGGTACTCAAAATAGACTTTGAAAAAGCGTATGACAAAGTCAAATGGCCATTTCTTCAACAGACTCTTAGAATGAAAGGATTTTCTACAGAGTGGTGCGCTATGGTCCATAGCTTCGTTTCTGGAGGTAGTGTTGCCATTAAGGTCAATGATGATGTTGGACACTATTTCCAAACAAAGAAGGGATTGCAACAAGGTGACTTGGTATCGCCCATGCTATTCAATATAGTGGCGGATATGCTAGCGGTCATGATTGAGCGTGCCAAGGTTGATGGTCAAATTGATGGAGTAGTAAGTCATCTAGTTGATGGTGGTCTCTCTATACTTCAATATGCCGACGATACGATTCTCTTCATGGATCATGACCTCGAGAAAGCGACAAATCTGAAATTAATTTTATCAGCATTCGAGCAACTCTCAGGTATGAAGATCAACTTTCATAAAAGTGAATTGTTTTGTTTTGGCGAGGCTCAAGATGAGGCCCACCTGTACGCTGAACTGTTCGGATGTGGGTTGGGCCAGTTTCCGATCACATATTTGGGGATACCGATACATTATCAGAGGGGAAAATATCTAGTGGTACCAAGCTTTAGGTGCTACCGTGCTACGGGCTTCTCGACCGTTGGAGTCTCAGATTGGAAGGTTCTCAATAAATCTGCGACATTTGCAAAATAGCCTTCGAGGAGTCAAAAAATTGCGCGCAGGTCTACCATATCCAACAGCTCCTAGATACCGTCCAATCTAAGAATCCAACGGCCTAGATGCCTGTATCACGGTAGCATTTAACCCTTGGTAGCACTGGATACCCTCCCATTATTGGAGACTCACAAATGCTGAATGGAAACATATTGAGGAGAGGCTGCAAAAAAGTCTTAGCAGTTGGAAAGGTAAATTGTTGTCTATGGGTGGAAGATTGGTCCTCATAAACTCAATACTAAGTAATATGGTACTATATATGATTTCCTTCTTCCAGTTGCCAAAAGGAGTTTTACATAGATTGGATTATTTCCGATCAAGATTCTTTTGGCAAGGAGATAGCGAGCGAAAGAAATATCGACTGGCTAAATGGAGTGTGGTTTGTCGTCCCAAAGACCAAGGCGGGTTGGGCCTTCATGACCTTGAGGTTAAGAATAGGGCCCTCCTTGGCAAATGGTTGTTTAAATTACTAACCGAAAATGGTGTATGACAAACCCTCCTGAGGAGGAAATATGTGGGCTCCAAGGCGGTATCCCAAGTATACTGGAAGCCTGGGGATTCTCACTTTTGGGCGGGTCTAATGGCTACGAAGAAATATTTCTTCTCCTATGGATCCTTCTCGATTAAGGACGGCTCGGAAATTAGATTCTGGGAGGACAAGTGGCTAGGAAATGCCACACTCCGGCAACAATATCCGGTTCTATACAACATTGTGCGTCACAAGGGTGATACTATTGCCACTGTAATGGAATCATTTCCGCCAAATGTGACGTTCAAAAGAGATTTAATTGGATCTAGACTCCAATCGTGGTACATCCTGCTTTAACGGTTGTCCACGGTGCAATTGTCACATGAGTCTGATGTATTTCGATGGAACCTACATGAGAATGGAAAATTATCAGTGGAGTCTATGTATAGAGCATTAATCCAGTCTGATGTGCGAGTTGATAATAATAAGAAGATCTGGAAGACGAAGATACCTCTTAAGAATAAAATATTTGCATGGTATCTTCATCGTGGAGTCATTCTTACTAAAGATAACCTTATCAAGAGGAATTGACATGGAAGTCCGCGATGTGTTTTTTGTCATCATGATGATACAATAAAACATTTATTCTTCCAATGCAAATTGGCTCGGTCTATATGGTCAGTCATCCAGATAGCTTCTGGCTCGTATCCTCCTAGTAGTGTTGTCAATGTATTTGGCAACTGGTTACATGGGATTGATCACAGGTTTAGAACTCTTCTTAGGGTGGGAGCGTTAGGCATTATTTGGTTGCTTTGGCTATGTAGAAATGATAAGGTTTTTAACGATAAAAGTACTGCTCTAATGCAGGTTATCTACAGATGTATCGGAACTCTTCATTTATGGTCCTCTCTACACTGCGTGGAGAATTAAGACCTATTTACGGAGGTGTGTACACGATTGGAGGATACGGCGAGGGATACTTTTATCCAACATGGGTGGCAACATGATCATAGGATTGGCCCACCCCCGCTTTAGGCGTTATACAGACTATATCTTTGTATTCCACCTATCTATTTTTCGTTCTTGCAGAGGACTTTGTGTGGCTGTGTACATCTTAGTTATGTAAAGGCTGAGTGTAATGCTTAAACCTTTTAAGTAATAAAGCGTCCCTTTTTAAAAAATACTCGCGTGGTTACTATGGAATGAAACAACACTTAAAATGTTGTGGCGTGTGAACGATTGTCCTTGGCCACAGTAACACCAATGTGTTGTGACGACGTTGACGGTCATCGTCCGACCCAACCATCCAAATATCCTTGGGCTCTATTGCACATCGACAATGGATGGGGAGCTAGGGTGTCATGTCACGGTCGCGGGACTTAGCACGTCCGGCGGTGCAGGCAGTTGGGATGTCACATATAGTCGTCGTGGGGAGCTACCTTTATGACCGTGATCGATGAGCAATCAACACAGCATCATCAGAGTCGACTACAGAGTAGACGAAGATGGGGTGGCGGCGTAGAAGCCCTAGTACAAAAACCCTTGTCGTAGATGGAAAGCTTGGTTTCATTACATGTAGACATACACAGTTGACATATCTGGATACGTGAAGCAAAAAAAATAAGTCTGGAAAAAACTGATCCGTCAGCAGGACAACTTGGTCACATAGTGATGAGCATCACTAGCCACATTGATGGAAGTGATGTCACAGTGCAATTTCTATGAGTGGCCAAGCCTAGCGGTCATGCGAAGATGACGACATCGCAAATACCGCTTTTCAGCTGAGCAACACTACATATGATGGATTGCTTACGTTTGCAGCCAATAGCAGCCCCTAGCTGGAACTTCAGCAGCAGCCATGGAGAGGATAAACAATTTTTGTATTTGTGTCTGCGTATTTTGATGTCTTGAGAAGAATAAAAGAAAACTGGAGAAGTAGCAGCGGCAATAAATTGGAATATTTGCTATGTTGCCTATTAGTTCACTTTCCATGCTTTGATGATGTCTCACATTCAGTCTTGGTAATTTGCAGAAAATGATTGAACTTGAAGAGGGATAAAAAGGCATATCATATCAACTAGGTCTTTGTGGTTTTTCAGCAATGTTTTTGTAAGATAGTTATGCTAATAGTATTGACATTATGTCAGTCATCTAATATTACTTTTTTTTCTTCTAATTTTCATGTTATACTGTGACTCCGTGTGGTCCTAATTACTCATGTATTAATTCTAGATGAATTTTCTCTATCGACACCAGTCAATGTCGCAATGACTAATGATTTATGGGCTTGAGAATCCGGAGTTGTATGCATGTGATGCTTATGCCATGAATTGTCTTGTTGTGTGCTATCCGAGGTAATAAACATTCTTTTGGCAAGTGTTGTAAGCTGATTGTTAAGTTGGTGTATTTTAGGCTGATTGTGAATTTTATATTCGGTAAAGAGTTTTGTCCGTGTTTTTGTGTACTACATTTGAACTTCATTTAATTTCTATGACATCGTTGGCCTGTCATTTAGATTTACTGTTCCCGGCTGCCGTGACGTATCCTGTTGATATTTATGTGGTTGCTTATTCGGTTTGTTTTTTTTAGTTATCTGAGATTCTTTCATTGTAGAGTTACATTATGTAACCGGTAATGGATACTGTTTTAGAGCAGGACAGACTGCTCTTTTGCATTTCCATCATGTCATCGTGGCTAGGTGAATATTGGCAGGATGCACCCTGAATTATGGATATGAGGAATTAGAGCAGAGTAGCAACTAGTATGTCATTTTGAAAGCAAAAAAATTCAGACTAGTATTTTAGGTTGTGTAATAAGTTAGCAAAGAAATATTTGTTTGTTCAATAGTCAGGATGGTTGTTTCTAACTCCTTATCTGCATTAAGAAAGTAGTAAGTACGAGTGCCACAAGTAACATATTCACACTCAGATCACATACATATACAACAATTAACCAGAGACAACCCCTTGAGAATTATTATGAGTAACAAAGCTTCTTCCTGAATATACTTTTGCCGTAAGATGGTGAAGTAGTTCATTGTGTCGGTGCAACATGCAAAGCTTGGTTATAGGTTACTATCAACTAAGCCTTGAATTGTTATCACGATGCAGCAGGTAAATTGACTAGTAGCATGCTAATATCTCCTATCAATCTAGTAAAACAATTCCAATGATGCCTCTTCCTTTACTTGGAAGGTTTTGGCAAGAATATATTTGGTTCTCCATGCATCTTAGCCTGGACATGTTGCTCCTGCGGAAATAAAAAAAAGAACGCAACATATGTCTTGTTTGAAGTCCGGCCAGCAGAAAATTCAGAAACTTGAGGACAACAATACACACACACATGACTTATAATATCTACTTAAACTGACGCCACAGAGACAAAATCTATGAACAGAAGAGCAACTGCTGACAAGATATTACCAAAACATTGAATTTTCCTGGCAGCTTAAGCAATTTTCTGAAGATCATTCCGTTGAATTTCAGGCTCAGCCAAATCCCTGGCTGTCAAGTTCAGAGTAAGTGGCTCGGCCTAAGAGCTCCAACAGTCTCCGAGATCTCCAGCCAAACAGCGCGCACGGATCCCGTCTGAAGTTATGGAAGACCATCAGCTTTATGAACGGAGGCACTCGATGTCGCCCGCCGACTACTCCCAGGGCTTGAGAGCGAGCTTCCTGCTCATCCCAATGGCCCCCCTGGGTTGCTGCAAATTGATTCAAATCTGAGCTAGAGTTGGGTGATGAGTCATGGAGCTAACATTTTTTATAGAAAAGGTGACCACGGGCCTCTGCATGACGATGCATGGAACCACTTTATTAATTATTCACACAAGACCTTACAAAGTCATACAATAATAAGACTAAAGCCATCGTCTAGGCAACATGTGTCGCTACTCCTATTCAGTTGATGAAGGGATGTTGATAGTCTGGGCCTAATACCAAACAGACCTCGCAGCCAAACCTAACATCTAAGACCTGAGGTCGCAACCAGAACGCCTGCCGGGTATGGGGCCAGAGAACGCCACCACGGGTCTAGGTTCCGTCGACGCCACCACGACGCCAGAGAACGCCACCATCCTGCGCTCGTCCATCATCACACGCCCACCGGCGAGACCCCGATGCTCCATGCCGCTGAGACCCGCCGATGTCGACGTGCCAGATGCCACGCCGCTCCTCCGTCGCGAACACCACCTGCTACCACTAGTCCCATCCCCTCCACCTGCAGTTCCTCTAACCGAGCACCCAAACGCCCTAGGCGGCGCCTCCAAGAGATTTAGGGTTTTCACCCGGGCATGGGGTCGGGGTAGAGGGCAGGAACCTCGACAGCGCATGCAAGTAGGAGAACGGCGACCCTGGTCGTCGACACCGTCGTGATGAACGAGTCATCCAGAGTTTCCTCCGGTCCGATGTCACCTCTACCAGCCCCTGCGAACGCACCGGGGCCAACGACCGCGATCGTAAGCCACCAAGTGCAGCGGGAGAAGGCCTGCAGCACGGAGGAGATCCACCGGTAACTCACCGCCCACACGGTCAAGATCTCGTCCATCCACCCCCCGCGAACGTCACCAGCCGAGGGCGCCGTCGCCATGCCTAACGAGGCTGCCGTCCTAGGTCCAGGTTCCTCCACGAAGGCCGGAGTGGCAAGATCCACCACGAGCGACGAGATCTGGCACCGCGTGGCCGACGCCATCGCCCAAGCCCGCCGTCGACCGATCCCGCCGTCGCCGGGAGACCACACGTTGCGGGGAGGGCCGCACCCCGCGGATCAGAATGCCCGCGCCGCCGCGGATCCGGGAGAGGGAGGAGAGACCCTCCGCCGCCGTCATCACACGCACGGGCGTTGCCCGGTGCCGACCATCGGCAGCGGCGGAGGGGGAGAAGGGCGCTGGATGGAAACTATGCGGCGGCGGCGGCTGTGCCCTCCCGAGCCGCCCGCGTGGGAGGCGATGCGAGAGGCGCTCTGGATCTAGCACCTGCAATATGGTGCTGTGTATATGAGTGATTTGCCAGCCAAATGGACTTGCATATGATTCATCTCAACGTTTATAAAACATCTCAGCAAGGAAGACATTTCGGTCACCATTTTTCACTAGCTGGACCTGCAAAAAAGAAACATACTGCTCTTTCAGATCTTAATATACAGATAAAGTTTTGCCCCTGGTCACCTAGACTGCTCTTTCAGGTTGTAGCTGATTTCACATGCTGGCCGGTGAAATGCATGCATCAATACGGTAGCTATATACACTACACATGTAGAGGGAGCCTGATAATTGTCTTGAGACACTGAAATAACACTAGTACCAGGTAGAGCGTAAGGCCAGAACGAATGCTCTCCAGGACATAATACGACCATTATTTTTCACTAGTGTCAACAATGTATGCATACTCTGAACAGGATATAGAAGTACAACACCTGCCCAGCAGAAATATGTTAACATCTGAATCTGCCATACACGTCCAGAAAGAACAAAATATCAAGTTGTGTCCGGAACTTTATATACATAGGACAGCTCAAGATATTAACAGCACCTGTGGTATAAACATAGCATCAAGCATCTATCCAACAAGTTAACAGCTGAACTGAAATAATAAGAGATACTAGTAATAATTGCAAACCGTGAAACGGAGAAATGCAATAAGAAATTCGTAGATTTTAAGGGTCGCAGAACAAACTTTTTCTCTAGCATATTTATTATTCCCTTTATATTCAACGAGAAGCCATACGGGACCTTCATACTGAGCAGGCATTGAAAGAAGATTTCCTTCTCTTCTTTGGTAAGAGCATAGCTACACTACTAGGCAAAAGGCTACTAGCAGCGCGGGTAAAAGGCTACTAGTAGCGCGGGTACTCGCGCTACTAGTATCGCGCTACAGCTAAAAGTTAGTAGCAACGCGGGTGCACCCGCGCTCCTACTAACCTAACTACTAGTAGCGCTCACTTATATCCCACGCTACTACTAACCTAACTACTAGTAGCGCTCATTTCTTATTTCCCACGCTACTACTAACCTAACTACTAGTAGCGCTCATTTGTTTCCCACGCTACTACTAATAATTTAGGAATTAAAAAAATAAAAGTTAGATGTAGTATTCATGGATGGCAATACGTCCAGTGCAAACCAAACCAACGTCACATAACATTCTCAAGATTCCATTTAACTTCAGACACACACACAATGATCATCGAAAGGTGGGTACCTTCCCTGGTGTTCCATCACCAACCTAAACAGACAACTTCCCTAGATGTACCTACCAAGGCTCGGAGCTTAGACGCCGGTGTACCCGAATCCTCCCTCCCCCGGACGGTGGCGTCGAGGTCCTCCACCTCGGCGATCTCCGGCGTCGAAATCACCTGGACAATCATCTAAGCGACATGGCCACCAGCTTCACGGAGAAGTCCGCCTCTGAGTGGTTCAAGAGCACAGCGCCCACCGGCTGCGCTAGTCAGCGCTGATCACCCCTGCGCCCATGTCGAGAAAGTGAAAACTTGTTAGTACGAAAATTGCATCAGTTCAACTAAAGGGTATATTCCAATTCACAAGACCCATTAATTAAGTTAAGATTCTTTCTCATCTAGCAATTTAAAGGGGCTCATGCCAAAAATATAGGCTTAATTCCTCACTGGCTATTCAAACTAAATGGTCCAAGAACTTTGGGATAATCAACAACCTTTCCACTTATCTCCGCTAGCTACTTTGGATTCAACAAGAAAAGGAACATTTATTTGAACTGAAAAGAACAAGCAGGCAAGCATGCTATCAATCTTCTGGCTAGAATTTCACAAAATGCACCTGTCAAGTGTACTCTAACAATCGACGTGTCCCATCTCCTCATGATTAAGGACTCTAGCTGAGCCGACAACATGGAGCAAGATGTAGTCGTTTCCGAGCATGAACCCTTGGTTGTCATCAATGAACCTGCAACATCCATCATGCCCATTGTAAAATATGTTAGTTTCAGATAAGAAAAGAACTGAACTCTGAACATATGATGTTATCTAAATCCTTACTTTATGGAGATGTCATCGGCAGCAAAAAAAGGAAATATATTTCACTGATTTTGGTGTTGCAACAACGTATATACTTTATCACATTATAAGTCCTCACACCATCAACTATGACAAAATCTGAGAGTATAAGTCTGGTTACATTCACCCAAGTCCAAACATAAAATTCTGTCCAACATAGTACAGGCTACTTTGATAATTTCATAGTATTTAATATAACGAACGAAACCTGACAAGTGATATGTGTTTAAGTATCTACAGAACAGCCTCTAAAATTTTCATGTTGTAACTTTATTTTAATACCACCTCTAACAGGGCCTAATCTCCCATATCAAAATACTGTACCCAGGAACATATATTTCGGGACAGCAAACTAAATAGATGGCTGCTCTCAAACCGTACATCCAAACGACACAAATAAATACTCTAAAGAAACCTTGGAACTTTATCTAAAACTTATGTACAGGGGCCAACTCAAAATTCTAAGCCTAGCTAACTCATTTTTCAGATCTAAGCTTGCTGTCCAAATTGGACAGTGCAGTTTTTAACTGAACCAAGTTCAGTTTACAGCCATGATGCAGAACTAGATGCTAAAACTAACATCTTGTAGGGAGAGGCGATGCACCATTTTTACCTCGAATCAAAGGCTTAGCATATGCGCTTTGGCCGGATAAATAGATGATATCTCCCTTAACAGTATCCATGCCATGATGCAGAACTAGTATTTCCAAATTTCGCCAAATCACCACTCGAGCATTTCTAGGGGAAGTTAATTGATTCTCTACATAGCACCCTACAATAGCTAATCCTTAAACAGAAAATTGGGCAAAGCGAGCACCACACATGTTTAACTGGGGTACATGTACATCCAACAAGGACATAAAACTAAGTAAAACCAAATGAAGCAACTGAAGAGTACCTCTTCCACGCTAGCCTTAGCCGCCGTCTCGCTGCTCACGCACAGACACTCCGTCCGCCAGGGCTTGAATATCTGCAGAACCAGAAACATTACTCCTCCAAACCCATAGCAGAGAATTCGAGCCCGACCACACCCGGGCCACTACCCCCAAATCACAGAGACCACTCCTCCAAACATTTTTTGTGACTTTCATTCTCCATTACTACAAAAGGCAGAGAAACAAACATTTTTTGTGTTTTTCATTTTCTTTTGCTACAAAAGGCAGTAAAATGAACTAGCATTTTTGTGTGTGTTTTTTCCTGCGCGCGCTTCGAAAGACAATACATAGAGCAAACAAACGGAATCCTCTCGAGATCTTTACTTTCTCCGTGGTGATTTGTGAACACCGCTGCCAGCCTACATATATGAAGTAATTCTTAGAAAATGTATACGTGGAGTATCAATGGTTACTGTTTAAAATGATGAGAAAGATATATGTCTTGTGCGTGCAGATTGGTAATTAAATTTATTTTTTTACAGTTGATTGGCAATTCCTGTTATTCAATCTAGTCTAGAATGTGAAAAAAGACAAGGAGCATATGCACCTTGATTCCCACATGTGAAGATACACTGCTAGCTTAGCTCAATCAGAATACTATGGTTTCTATAAAACTGTAGTTTTGAAAACTGTGAGGTGTTTGGCTAAACCAACAACAATAGTTTCATATTCACTTGTATTCCTGATACAATGTTTTTTTCTAACTTCTAGAAAAAGAGGTCCAGGCCTCTTTTTTCTCAAACTGAAAGCTTGGTTTGTAACTCACAATTATCAACATGGCAAACTAGCCCTCTGCATAGCATGCTCCACACTAGTTAAACATGATGCCGAATTTTTCGAATACTGCGGTATTTTAAAAATTACACTGCCAATCTAGGCCTTACTGCATATAAGTTTCATAATGTAATTTCGTCCAAGCATTGAGATTCAGAGATCAGGGGACGATGGGATGAGGTACCTCTTTGAGCTGAGCAGGGGTGACGAATAATGTAATTTCATCCAAAGCATTAATATAGCAGGCTACCAGTACCTGCAAAATTTCACACAATCAGCAAAAACACTTACCTAACACTTGTACAGAACCATGCCCGTACATCTGTTCTCATTTCCACATGGTCTGTCCTGCCTTCAGAAACTATCATGAGAGGCCATGTGAAGCTCATAAACAGGCAGGGACTGAACTAGACGGATCTAAATGATCCACGACTCAGCCAACATGGACTCTTGTTTAACAAAAGATGGAAGTTTCTGCCATGGAGGGCACATGCATACTGCATGTATGTTAAGTTCGCAGGCTTAACATTTTCCCTTATGCTCAGGTTAATTAACCGGAGGCATACCCCAATGGCCCAATGTCTTCAGCAACTCAAGAAAAATTGCATATCCTCGATTGAAAAAGAATATAATAACTGAGGGATAGTGAGATGATTGGAGATCTAAATTTCTTAAACAGCTCAGGATTCTCACCGCTACTAGGGAGCAGCTCAGGATTAATCTCACCACTTTCTTCGTCATCAGAAACGCCTTCCGCCCCGACAGCGCCTGCGGGAGGGACCTGTACGCGCGCCTCGTCCTCAGCCACGACCTCCTCTCCCTCGTCATCCTTGCCGCCATGCTGCTCCTCTTCTCGGTGAGGCTGACGGCCCGCACCGACGACTCCGCGGTCGTTGGGTGGAAGAGTCGCATGCTCCTCCTCCTCGCCGTTTGCCTCTCCACCGCCGCCTTCCCCCTCGCCGCCTCAAGGTAAGGGTGCAGGCCTTGAGGCACGGATCTGGGAGGAGGGGAGGGAGGGGCGGAGCTTGGGGTGCTTGGGGGCGTATTCCGTGCGGCCGGAGCTCGCCGGAACCGGCCGGCGCGGGTGCTGGCGCGGCGAGGTGGTCGTGGGGGAGATGAGTCAACTGAGGGGTGGGGGTGAGGTTGGAGAGAGAGAGAATTTGGTGGGGTGGGAGTGGATTTTTTTTCTTTAGGATCGGGGTGGGAGTGGTGTGGCAAGGGAGGGATACGCTCAGTAGTAGCGTGGGTATCTTTACCTGCGCTATAGCTATTCACTTAGTAGTAGCGCGGGTTTATACCCCTCGCTACTACTATGGCATGTCTCAGGGAGGCACGGTAGAGACCGCTTAGTAGTAGCGAGGGTTAAAAACCCGCGCTACTACTATCAACTTAGTAGTAGCGAGGGGTAAAAACCCGCGCTACTACTATGGCATGTCCCGGGGGGCACGGTAGAGACCGCTTAGTAGTAGCGAGGGTTAAAAGCCCGCGCTACTGCTATCAACTTAGTAGTAGCGAGGTTTAAAAACCTGCGCTACTAGTAAGTAGCAGTAGCGAGGGTTTTTAACCCTCGCTACTAGTAAGATTCTGTGTATAGGCTTTTCCCTAGTAGTGCTAGCAGGACCTTCATACTTCTTTGGAGGCATGCCATCTTTTTCGTGCAAACGTTGTAGGTCCTCCCGTGCCTCCGATGTATCTTTTGTCTTCCCATACACGCAAAGGTTCTTCGTCACGTGCATCACGTTGATTGAAGAGCGGACCTCTAGGTCTTTCCAGTAGGATAGGTCCCAAAATATAGATTTCTTCTTCCACATGGGTGTGTGTCCCTCAGCGTCATTCGGAACAGATAGTCCGCCGGGACCCTTTCCAATGATTACATGTAAATCATTGACCATAGCAAGTACGTGATCAGTCGTACGCATGGCGGGCTTCTTCCGGTGATCTGCCTCGCCTTTAAAATGCTTGCCTTTCTTTCGACATTGATGGTTGGTCAGAAGAAATCGACGATGGCCCAGTTAGACATTCTTCCTGCATTTGTCCAGGTATATACTTTCGGTGTCAGGTAAACAGTGCATGCATGCATGGTATCCCTTGTTTGTCTGTCCTGAAACGTTATCGAGAGTGGGCCAATCGTTGATGGTTACAAACAGCAACGCGTGCAGGTTAAATTCCTCCTGTTTGTGCTCATCCCACACATGTACACCGTTTCCATTCCACAACTGTAAAAGTTCTTCAACTAATGGCCTTAGGTACACATCAATGTCGTTGCCGGTTTGCTTAGGGCCTTGGATGAGAACTGGCATCATAATGAACTTCCGCTTCATGCACATCCAAGGTGGAAGGTTATACATACATAGAGTCACGAGCTAGGTGATGTGATTGCTGCTTTGCTCCCCGAAAAGATTAATGCCATCCGCGCATAAACCAAACCATACGTTCCATGGGTCACCTGTAAACTCAGCCCGGTACTTTCTCTCGATTTTTCTCCACTGTGACCCGTCAGCGGGTGCTCTCAACTTCCCGTCTTTCTTACTGTCCTCTCTGTGCCATCGCATCAACTTGGCATGCTCTTCATTTCTGAACAAACGTTTCAACCATGGTCTTATAGGAGCATACCACATCACCTTCGCAGGAACCCTCTTCCTGGGGGGATCGTTGTCAACATCACCAGGGTCATCTCGTCTGATCTTATACGGCAATTCACCGCATACCGGGCATGCGTTCAAATCCTCGTACGCACCACGGTAGAGGATGCAGTCATAGGGCATGCATGTATCTTCTACACCTCCAATCCTAGAGGGCATACGGCCTTCTTTGTTGCGTACGTACTATCGGGCAATTCGTTATCCTTTGGAAGCTTCTTCTTTTCAATATTTTCAGTTGCTTCTCAAACCCTTTGTCAGGCACAACATTCTCTGCCTTTCACTGCAGCAATTCCAGTACAGTACCGAGCTTTGCATTGCCATCTTCGCAAATGGGGTACAACCCTAACATGTGATCGAACTTCATCTTCTCCTTTTGACTTTCGCACTGTCTCCTTGCATCAACAATGACCCGACGGAGATCATCATCGGGCACAATATCGTTTGGTTCCTCTTGATCTTCAGCAGCTTCCCCCATTGCAGCATCACTTTATTCCGGGGGCACATAGTTGTCATCGTCCTCTTCTTCTTCGTTGTCTTCCATCATAACCCTGTTTCTCCGTGCTTGGTCCAAATATTATAGTCTGGCATGAAACCCTTATAAAGCAGGTGGGTGTGAAGGGTTTTCGAGTCAGCTAGGGCTTGGACAACACATAAAATAATTCTGCTTGTTTGCCTCAGCCACTTCGAGAAAATTATGCACTACATTAACGTACTCGGAGGTGTGTCTCCCACCGTACATCCATTGTCGGTTCATCTGCGTGCATTATATATAATTAAGTGTGTCAAAAACCATTACAGAACATCATGGAGAGATAAGTGATCAAATTAATAGAAGTTCATCATCACATTAAAACCAAAGTACATACACATAGTTCTCATTGAACAATATATAGCTCTCCAGAGCATCTAATTAAACCATACATTGAAACTATGTAAAACATTTCAATGCAACAACAAATGCGATCATAATCGCAACCAAGGTAACAATTGATCCAACGGCATAATGATACCAAGCCGTGGTATGAATGGCATATTTTTGAATCTTTCTAATCTTCAAACGCATTGCATCCATCCTGATCTTGTGATCATCGACGACATACGCAACATGCAACTCCAATATCATCTTCTCCTCCTCAATTTTTTTATTTTTTCCTTTAAGTAATTGTTTTCTTCTTCAACTAAATTTAACCTCTCGATAATAGGGTCGGTTGGAATTTCTGGTTCACATACCTCCTAGATAAATAAAATCTATGTCACGTTGGTCGGCTTAATTGTTATAAACAATAAATGAACCAAATATTTATAAAAGATAATATATACCACATCCAAATCATAGACAAGACGAGGGCCGGCGGGGGCGGATACCAAAACCATCGCACTATATAGTAATAAGCAATAATAAAAGTAAGAAAATTAGACAAGTATCTATCTAAAGTAACAATTTTTTTCTTTCACAAAGAAGATAAGAACAATAGGCTCACCACGGTGGCGCCGGCGACGAGATCGGCGCGGGCGATCAACAGCGGTGAAGACCGGGACGGGACGTGACGGACCGCTAAACCTAGACAAATCTCGGAGAAAATGGAGCTTGGAGGTCGAGCTTCGAGAGGAGAAATCATAACTAGTGTGGCTCGGGCATTTCATTGAACGCCTCATGTGCATAGGAGGTGAGCTAGAGCACCACAAAGCTCTCCCCTCGCTGGCCAGAAAAAACAAAGCAGTGTGGAGTGCTCTGCTCCGGCGATGGGGTATATATAGGCAACTCATTGGTCTCGGTTTGTGGCAGGAACCGGGACTAAAGGCCCCCATTTTGTCCCGGTTCCAGCCACGAACCAGGACCAATGGTTGTGGCCCAGGAGCGAGGACCATTGGTCCCGGTTCGTGCCTGGAACCGGGACAAATGGGTCTAGACGAACCGGGACCAATGCCCCACGATGCCCGGCCGGCCCCCTGGACGCATGAACCGGGACGTATACCCCCATGGGTCCCGGTTCGTGACTGAACCAAGACTAATGGGCTAGCCAAGCCCGAACCAAAGCCCTGTTTTCTACTAGTGGATACGATCAGGTTGGTAGGTGGATTGTTGAAACATTGCATAACAGTCCTTTTATTTTATCTCCCTCCCCTCTAAGTAACTTTGTGTGTTTAATTTTAAACGAATTGTATGATTTCAGAAACGTTTTGACTGCCTTCTTTGCTTTGAAGAGATCTTTGAATCAATATTATTATTAGGTGTATTTTTGAAAATTCATATTTTTTTACTTTTGAAACTTAACTCGAAACTTGACTGAAAAAAAACATTTACATGTTTTGTAATACGTTTATGAGAAACATCCGCCTCTATCACACGTGGGTCTCGTGTGCAACATGCTTCTAGTACATCAAGTTTTGAGTCAAGTTTTAAAAAACTAAAAAATATTTGTTGGAAACAGATTCACTATTGATCTTATTTTGAAGATCTCTTCAAGAAAAAACTGACAGTCAAAACGGATCTGAAATCAAATATTCGGTTCAAAATATATGAATCATTTTGTGTTTGGGCCAAAAAAAATAAACATGCTGATTTCTGATCGGAGTGCGGTCTGGGGAGTCTGGGTTAATTTCGACAAAGTAGAAGGTTGTCTTTGCAAAAAAGTCGTAATCCAACTTTTGACCAAAATCTAGCCCGTTTCTTTTTCATCTAAGGGCCCAAAATCCACCGGTGCATTGGATGCACAAATTAGCTTGGTGCACAGGATACATTCTCGTGGTGTATAAGTCCTGCATAACCATAGTTTGATGTACACACCTTTGAGTTGAGCCGTCACACTACTAGGGAAAACCTTATACACAGAATCTTAGCAGCAGCGCGCTTTAGAAACAAACGCTACTGCTAATTAGCAGTAGCAAGCTTCAGGAAACCGCGCTACTAAGAGCCCAGTAGTAGTAGTGCTCTAGGTGAAACAAGCGCTACTACTATAATTGCCATAGTGTTGCCCCCGGGCTAGATATAGTAGTAGCGCCCTTCTTTAGGACGCGCTGCTAAAGTACTTCGTAGCAACGTTTTTCGTCAAAGCTCGCTGCTGCTAAGTTTCACCCCCTTGCAACTAATTAAGTTTAGTCCCATACTGCTAAGCGAACAAGGTGTTTACCACCTTAAATATGTTACTTCTCAAACTATCTCAAGCACTTGGTCTTTATTGAACTATATGTGTAGGATTTGTGGCTGCAATATGAATCTTCACTAGTGCCTATACAGGTACTGTGAGGATTCATGTTGACTATTTAGATTCTACACAAAAAGATCAATGATGACCAATGTATATTTTTGATGTTTTTACATTACTTAGACTTAGCAGTAGCATTTTTTAGGACAAAGCGGGACTGATATTGGGCTTAGCAGTAGCGCGCTCCCTTTATCAGCACTACTGCTAAAGAAAAACAAAACACGTGTCCCGGCCGGCCCCCCGCACGGTCGTCTCTCAATCGTCCCCCTAATCCGCTCGATGCCGGCAGCTAAGGTTAGGGTTTCTCTTCCGCCACCGCCGACACAGGTAATGCTCCTCCCCCTCTCGCCGCCCCTCCGCTGCTCCTCCACCCTCTCACCGCCCACTCTGTCGCTGGCCGCGACCTCTGGCCGGGCGCCTTTGGCCAACCGCCCTCGATCCCCTTGCCGGCTGCTGTCGTCGCCCCCTCTCGTAGGAAAGTCACCGGCCTTCCCCTCGTCAGCACCCCCGACTGAGGTCACCATGGCATACCCCCTCCACTCGACAGCACCCCCCGAGGGCTGCCCTACATAGATGCAGCGAGGGCTTACGAATTTGTTCCTGCTACATTTTGATTTAGTAGGCTAGTTCATATGCAACATTTTGATTTAGTTGATATGATTTAGTTGATTTAGTATGCTAGTTGATTTAGTTGATTTAGTAGGCTTGTTGATTTAATTGATTTAGTATGCACCATTTTATTGTTATTTTTTCTGTACATGGATAGTTAGATGCTTTTGTTTATCTGTAATAACTTATTTTTTGGCAAAATGTAGGTGCCAATTTAGTTAAATTTACCACTTGTTTTTTTTGCAAAATGTAGGTGCCAATTTAGTTCGTATGCAACATTTTGATTTAGTTGATATGATTTAGTTTATTTAGTAGGCTAGTTGATTTATAACATTTTGATTTAGTTGATTTTGTATGCTAGTAGATTTAGAAGGCTAGTTGCTTTAGTTGATTTATTTGGCTTGTTGATTTAGTTGATTTAGTAGGCTAGTTGATTTAGTTGATTTAGTAGGCTTGTTGATTTAGTTAATTTAGTAGGCTTGTTGATTTAGTTGATTTAGTATGCACCATTTTATTGTTATTTTTTAGCAAAATGTAGGTGCCAATTTAGTTAAATTTGCCACTTGTTTTTTTAATCAATTATTACATGCTACAGTTTTTCTTTCCTGTGAAGTGGATCGTTAATCCTTTGCTCATATTGCTTTAGGAAAATGGCGCCACCACCACCACCACCATGTCGATTGTGCAAGTCAAGGTGCGCCAGCAGCCTTGCAACTGGCAAGCTGTTCGACATCTACTTCCAGCCGAGTTTTCGTCATGCAGCGGTAAGAAATTAGATGAAATGTAACAACTGTTTTACTTTTAGTGTTGGCATTACTGCATTGTGTCATTTTGCGTTTTTTTACACAGATCGTCCCTTGCAATGTGAGGTTGAAGTTCAACAAGCTGACAAGAGACACCTTGACATTTGAGGCTCCTAGGGGCCGTACACTATGGAGGTTGAGAGAGGACGCAATATGTCGCAGATTGAAGGAGATGGATGGGCCCGTTTCATCGCCCGCATGCGTCTTATTGGTGGTGAGTTGATCAGCTTCTCCTTCAAAGCAAAAAGACCCAAGCTGGCTGTCATTTATATCAACCTGGTGGAAGATGATGAAGATGACGAAGATGATGAAGATAATGAGGACCCACATGATGAAGATGATGAGAACCCACTTCATGAAGCCATTGTAGCTCAAAGAATGAGGCTGAGCGAGGAGGAGGTGTGCAACCTATGGGACATAATTCCGCCACGTCATTACTTTGTCGGGGTGCCATTCGTGACCCGCCTGACAAGTACCATGGTCGATCGGCATGAAATGGTATGTTATACTGACTGTAGTAATTTGATGATATACATATGCTTTATTGTTATACTTACAAATGCAAATTATCCAATGATATGCTTATTGAATACGATGATATGCTTAGTGTAGAGTCCAATGATATGCTTTGTGGAATCTAGTCAATGATATGCTTTAGTGTAGAGTCTGATCACATGCTTATAAGTGTAGAATCCAAGGAACTATTAATAGTTTAGATAATCCATATGTACTTATTAGTAGAATTAATGCTTAATTAGTACAAATGTGTAGTACTGTGTCTTTTGATAGTGTAGAAATCTATACTTAATAGAAATGTATTTGCAAGAGTATGTGCGAGGCTATTTATTAATTGATATGTTTTTCTTATTCAGAAATTGCCAAAGAACCTATCTGTGAGTTATGGTATCGAACCTGATGAAGAAGGCTCAGCTGGACTACGCCTTACCGCAAGGGGCTCCGTCACCACCTGTACTTTCCGCATTGACACAGATGGTCGCACACACTTAAACTCGGTTGGGTGGAAGAGATTCCTCGTTGGCAAGAATCTTCGTGTTGGACAGACCATCCTAATTACTATCAGGAACACCCACCGCCCAGGCTTAAGGATGATGATCATTGTCGATATCATCTAGAACTACATATGTGTGTGTGATTATATCATCTAGAACTACATATGATGATCGTCGTCGATATCATGTAGAACTACATATGATGATCGTCGTCGATATCATCTAGAACTACATATGATGATCGTCGTCGATATCACCCTCTACTGCTTGAGGATGCATGTTGACTATATATGAAATTGTTATCTAGTACTCCCTCCGTTCCAAATTACTCGTCGTGCTTTTAGTTCAAATTTGAACTAAAACCACGATGAGTAATTTGGAACAGAGGTAGTACTACCTAATACCTATAATGCTTTAGGAAATTCATATCTAGTAGTACCTAGTATCTAGAAATTGCAATCTATTGAAGCTGAAACGGGATAGGAAGCCAGGGGAAATGATGAAAGATATAGCAGTAGCGCGGGGCTAGGAAAGCGCTACAGCTAACTAATAGCAGCGTTGTTCTAGAAAAGCGCTGCTGATATAGTCAATAGTAATAGCGCTGGTACAGACCTCGCTACTACTAACAGTTAGCTGTAGCGCCTTATTAGTAGCGTCGCGCCCCGTGCTGCTGATAGCCTCAAAACCCGCGCTACTACTAGGGTTTTCCCTAGTAGTGTCATATAATTCCTAAACCCTCTTTTGTATTTTCTAAAATGAGAAAAATGTAAAGGATTTTCTGGTACAATCTTGTTTTACTTATGGCCCAAGTACCTGGCACATTGCACTACATAGCTGCTATGGCCTTTTGTCCCCTCTCTGACTGGCCTACCAACTACCATCATGGCCAACGGCCAAACCGTTCTCCCTTCTCCGTCGCACCTGCCCCGTTGTCGTCATCCTCTCGGAGAGGAGACATGAACACGAGGTGCATGCACCTGCCAAGAAGAGCACGCACCCTACACCTCTTCTCACTCTTATGGTCGCTCCTACCCCTCTCTCCCTCCTGTGAGTCATGTCCCCTCTGGATCCATCATTCCCCTCTTTTTTCTTCTTCTAGAATTCAACAAGCTCACGCCATGGGACAAAGATCGGACCTGCACCGCCTGCTCTCCTCGAAACCCTAATTGCCTCCCAAGGGGCTCCTAGTTTTTCGGAGCGACACATTAATATCACTAGCACATATGCTCGTGCGTTGCAACGGGAAAGAAAATTATCATGTTCATCAGAACATTCACCTGCGCGACACACCAGCCTCTGGACGATGCCACCCAGTGATGGTAGTGGGGCAAATGAGGTGAGCTCCTCCCCGATGGCGCCCAAGATAGAAGCACATCGGTGCGGGAGTCGGCTAGTTTACGTGGTAGTTGATGAAGAGGTGATGCTATGTCGTGTGCATGCATGCACCTTGTACAGGTCCACACCCGCCTATCTAATGCTACCGCCTTGGACACGACTCCTGGACAATTTCATATGTCTAGGTTATCAATGAGAACTTTCAGCGAAACATGAAAAGGGTCATGATAATTAGCGCGTTTGTCTGTATTTGGACATCTGGCGGCAGGTACACGGTAGCATCAATATTGATGGCACGTTGAGATATTGTTATTGCTTCGACTAAAGCTTGAGCCAAAGGATATATATATATATATATATATATATATATATATATATATATAGTAACGCTAAACTAAGCGTGAGTGTAGAATAGCTTATTCTACACCCCAGTAATGGTACATACAAAATATAGTAACGCACTATGTAAAATATAGTAATTTTTGTAAAAATGTAGTAAATTCCAAACTTCGGTGATAAAAATTTTATTTTCCGAATTACTACATTTCGTACACCGTTTTACTAGATTTTGTATATAGCGTTACTAGGGGGTGTAGAATAAGCTATTCTACACTCACGCTTAGAATAGCGTTACCCTATATATATATATATATATATATATATATATATATACATATATATAGATAGACAGAGTAGCACTATCCTGATCCTGAGATCAGAATAGTTATTTGGATCACAACGCGGTATATAGGGGCGACGCAATCCCTCCCGAACTCTGGAACCCGTAGAAAGAAAAAGAGAAAAACACTAGCTAATTTATTTTGATTGCATATTGTTTATTTTGCCATCCAATTTATTCAGGGAGATGGTTAGTCATGCTTCGGGTCTTGCACGAGCAGCTGTGTTTTCTGTGTTTTTACTACTGAAAAAAGAGGAGTAGAACGGCTGGCCTATTTTTTTTGAACTTCCCAGTTCTGCTCTGTGGCAAGACCTGGTCAGCTCTCCCTCTCTGAACACCCGAAAACAAGTATATGTGATGCTAGCATGAAGATGAATTCAATCAAAAAAATAGTGTTGCATGTTTGCTAACTCTAGTCGCAATGTGAAGCTGCACATATCTAGCAAAAACATGATTGGTGTAAAATATTCAGATGCTCCCTGCCTTAACTTGTTGATTTTCCCGTCTAAAATTGTATGAAATGAAGGAATAGTCTGGGTGGACAAGCAGTCCAAATTCAGAGAGGACAGCTCGACCTGCAGCTAGAGGATGGCTTGACCTGCAGCAATAGGACAGCTCGACCTGCAGCTGGGTGGCCGCATCCGGCAGAGAGGATAGAGGCGGCTGGGTGATGGATCTTGCATGCCGCCCTCCGGCCTGGAGGCTGTCGAGTTGTTGGGTCACCGTCCACCAGCAGCAGCAGGTCGTCTTTCCTACCTCCAGTACAGAACGCAGACGATGCTGAGCTGCAGGTCCAGCACCAGCACCAGCAGTAGGTCGTCTTTCCTCCGAGCAGTGAGCTACTGTCCGCAGCGTCCTCTCCAAGAGCACTGTCGAGCTGCTGTTGGTGCACTACTGCTGCAGTGCAGCTTGAGTGCGAGAGGAAAAATTTCTGAGACAAATTAGTTGCTGGTGTTCTCCTTGGGATTTGTTTTCTTTAACCTGCTGTTGTCCATGGTTAAAGAGGTACAAATCTGTTACTTGAACTCACAGTACACCTGTTTTCCTAACAAGCAGTGATACGGTTTGGTGTGACTTACAATGCTGATTCGGTTTGATGTGAGTTTGATCGACGATTCAGTTTTATGTTACAAGGAAACACCAATGTCCCTATGTATGATTTTTTGTTTAGAATGCAGAGGAAAAACAGTTGGGAAAGTTATTATTATGGTTCCAAATTTTGAATCTTCCAAGTGGTTGCTAATGGCATTTCAACTATTATGTTGCTGTTTAAATTTATTGTACAAAAAGAACACCACCTACCAAATTCACTTGAAAATTAGAAGAGTTGACACAGGAAACGAGAAGTTGTACACCCACGCTGGCCACCTCCACCTTCTTCCACCGCTGCACCCCACGGGTGTCCATGACCGCACATAGCCGAGATCGAACGATACTGACGGCAACCACCAGCACACTCGCTCTCACGCATGGACTGTAGCGACGGCCGAATCCGACCTTCCCTGACATGACCTTTCTTCCTTCCTCCTCTGCCGCTGCGGCCTTCTTCCCTCCCGTGCCTGCCTAGACTGCCAATTGATGCATTATCCCCTACCGGTGACCCTCCCCTGAGCTCACTTTCTTCCCCCCACCAATGGCATTGCAAACAAGATGTTTGTGTATATGCCTCAAACAAAAAAGTGTGTTTTTGTAAGATTTTACCTTGGATCAATGCATCCTCTCTCTCTTTGGTTTACAAGAGACGTTCATATACAACGACAATAACAAAGTTCATGTTGTCAGAAAAAATGAAGTCCATGTATATGCAGGGGCGCACAAAAACACTTGTGGCTGACAAAAAATGTTCCTTCCGTTTAGCCGCAAACAGTTTCTCTTGATGCCTGCTCATTTTACAGTGATTAAATGATGTTTTTTATGGTTCATGTTGGTGCTTGATGTTGACTGTATTTTCCGCATTTCTAAAAAAATGTAGAAGTTCAAATCAAAATACCCTGAGCGATTTGATGTTTATATAAAACTCAGATATTTCAAGTTACTAAAAGAAAAAGTAATAAGTTCAATTTAAAATGATGGAGAAGTTCGATCATTATAAACCAAGAAGTAAAAGAACCCTCACCGATAAAATGTTAACTCTAGACGTTCAAATTTAAGTAAAAATGGATTTCCTCGTTTCTAAAAGAAACCTGGAAGTTCAAATTATAGTAATGGAGTGGTTCAATATTTATTGAAAACTCGAATTCTAACCGCTAATAGAAAATAAAACCAACGTGAGGTTCGAATTAAAATAACATGGAAGTTTGGAGTTTATTAAAACCTAAGATTTACCTGTTCAAAAAACAAAAACAAAAACCAATGCCATTTTGGCATTTTTAATAACAACTCATAAAATGTAAAATATTTCTTGCTAGAAGTTCAAGTGCTCGACGAGGGAAAGTTGGAAAATGCTACCCACTTTATGCACACATAATTCCCTCTCCCGTTTGTGTATATGTTTTTACTAAAAAATCAAAAGTGGAAAAAAAATGTGGAGGGGGTCCAATATTTATGACAAAACTAGGATGTTTTGATGCAAAAAGAAATAAACCAAGAAGTCCAAATTATAAAAAAGAGAAGTTCACTATTTATAAAAAAACACAGGTTTTCTTCTTACTAAAGAATAAAATTAAAGAAGTTCAAATTAAAATAAAAGTAGTAGTTTGATGTTTACGGAAAACTCAAATTCTTTCCATTTCTAGGAAAAATAAAAGTACGAGGTTTAATTTTAAAAAAATGTTTGATGCTTATTTGAAAACACATTTTTTTTCTAAGAATAAGACTAAGAAGTTCAATTTAAAATAATAGAGAAGTTTGAAGTATATAAAAAACTCAGATTTGTTGCAAGAAGTTCACGTGCACCTCCGTGCACGGTTCATGATTTATATTGCGGGACGTTCGGCCTCCAATTACATGTTTTAAAAATGGCAAAAAATGACGTTCGACCTTCAATTGTGTGTAATTCAACGTATACACAAAAATGTGACAGAAGTTCATACTGAAAACAACGAGAAGTTCAAGTACTGCAAGGAATGCATTTCAGGTGAGAATAAAAGGATAGAAAAATAAAAGCTTAAAAGGTTTGTTGACAGAAGTTCAAGTGCATTGTTCGGGGAAGTTAGAAAATTCTTGCGAGAGAGGTTCACCTTGTATTTCCATATTCAAAAATACAAAAAATTGTTTTTTTTTGCATTTTAAAATAATTCTCTCTATCCACGAAGAAGTTCGGTTATTATTTGGGAATAATTTGATTTAAAAAAAAATCAAATTATAAAAATGGAAAAAGTTAATGTACTACATGGTGTGTCTTTAATATGAGAAAAATGAATTAAAAGGCGAGATCCAATTTTGTTGTTGTTATAAGTTCATGTACTCGGTCGGAGAAAGTTAAAAAATTTATTGTGAGACACGTTTGTACAAAAGAAATATTATTTGTGTAACACTTACGAATGGATGAGAAAATTACAAACAAAAATACATCACAGAAGTTCAACGTGAAAATAGCATGAAGTTCAACTACTACGCTAAATGAATTTCAAATGAAAAACTTTCAAAATCGTCGCGAGTATGAAAAATGATCAATACGGAAAAGTTGCGTGTTTACAGCAGCTTTCCATCGGTATATCAGCCGCTCAATTCCCGTGAGTGGGATTGCGAGCTACGAGCAGTGGATGAAAATCTACGAGCAAAAAAATCACGTGAAAAACAGAGTGAAGTTCAGGTACACGCACCGAGAAGTTCAGGTTCTTCACGCGGTGCATTTTCGAAGAATCTGTTTCGTGGTAGAGGCAGAACGAATGGTCCCGCCGTTTTCGGAATTACTTGAAAACGGCTAGGAATCAGAGAAAACCATCAACATGAAAAAGTTTCGCGTTTTCCGTAGCTTTTCAACTATATATTATTTGCCCAATTTCGATAAAGTCTGTAGAAATTACGGCAAAAATACGTTTTTCGCCATTTTTAAAATCGACTTAAAACAGTAAGGAATTGAGAGAAACAATACAAACCAAAATGTTTCGCATTTGTTCAAGATTTCCAATGCCGTATCATTTGTTGCATTCGGACGCACGGTTAAAAACTTAGCTCGAAAATACTAACTCGGTAGGACTTGGACCATTTTCTAAATTACTCTTAAACCATTCAAAATTAGAAAAAAACTTCCAAGATGAAAAAGTAGCGCATTTTCATAAGCTTTCCAACGCCATATCGTATGCCTCCATTGGATTAGCCATTTAGAAATGACATCGAAAAAACGAACTCAGCTGTTCAGTTTACGAAATTTTACGTTTTTTCAAATTACTCTTTAACCATAGGAAATTAGAAAAAACTTTCAACATGTGGAAGGAACGGTTTTGCAGCAGCTTTTCAACGCCATATTATATGCCTCATTTCGATAAACGGTTTAGAAATGTGATCGAAAATACGATTCACGTTTTTTGTGCGAAGAAAAAACAGTTTTTAAAAACTGCTCTTAAACCGCTTATATTTTGTCAAAAATTTAAGTTGCGTCATGATATTGGTGTCCATAGCTTTCCAACGATATATAGCAAGCCCTATTTGGGCAATGTTGCGGGAAGTTCAACCTAGTTCACACAGAAGGTCAGGCGCGTTATTCAGGCAGTTCAGGTTGTGATCAGAATATTATTCTGATCCCGTGATCAGAATAATGTTTATCCTTAGAAGATGTCTTCGGACGTAATACTAATTAGCAATCAATCCGATATGAATGGTGTCTGATCACATCGCACGCACATGAGATGTTCGTGACAAGTGCGAGTCATAGAGGCAAGGACATATCGGAGATGGATGATGGGGGGTCCGACATATACTCCATGAACTCTTGGGCATAGTGTTGGTTTTCTCCCTTGCCTGAATTACTTATCTCCTAAATTTTTGAATATATTTTTCTTCTGATTTGTAGGCTTGCTTTGTACGTGAGAGCAAGAACAGTTTGGATGTCAAACTCTTTGATCGTGAAAAGTCAAAACGCATCTAGAATTGGGACGTGCGGCCCGATGAAGAAAAGGCAAGTAATGTATGACGGAATGGCAAAACAAACTCAGTGGGCTTGTAGAGCGAACAGTTTTTTTGTTTTTATAAAGAAAACTCTCTTCCAGAATAAGACCGCGATGGTTATTTCTCGCCTACGTGTAGGAAATAGTGGGCTGGCCCAACACTGTACGTTTTTTTATTTTTCGGTTTTTCTCATTGCGTGCAACCTAGTTTTTATTCAGTTTTTCGGCGTTCCTTTTTTGTATTTTATTCTTCCAATTTCAGTATTTTTTTCTCTGTTTACTTATGATTTCCTTCACTTTTTTCCTTTCATGTGTTAAACATTTTTAAATTTTTATTTTTTCAACACTTGTCTACTTTTTTCACGCAGAATGTACATTTTGATTATACATAAGGAACAACTTTACTGCATATGTTCAACATTTTTTAAATACCTTGTTAACATTATTTTAATATAGGTTTTACTGTCTATGTTTTCTCTTACACATTTTTCATTTGTTTGTATATATCAGGAACCTTTCTTTATACATGTTTAACATTTTTCAAATAGAACATTACATTTTTAAATAAATGTTTGGTGTCTGCTTTTTTTTCAACACATGTCTACATTTTGTAATACGCATTGTACATACTTTCATATATGTTTAACATTTTTATAATATATGATTAACATCTTTTCAGATATACGTTATGATATCTAGTTTTTTTTTATATATTGTACATCTTTTGTGTATGTATGAAATATTTGATTATACGGGTTAATTTTGTAAAAAACTACATGATTAAAATTTCATGAAATATATGTAATGTTGTCCATTTTTTTCATAAATATTGTTAAATTTCACATACGCTGGAAACATTTTTATGTAAGTTTAATATTATTTAAATACATGATTAACATTTTCTTCAAATATATGTTTTGATCACTATTCTTTAATACACATTGTATGTTTTTCTTGTACATCAAAAACATTTTTTATACATGTTTAACATTTTCCAAGTATATGATTAAACTTTTTAAAATTGCGATGAATACTATAAAAACCTAAATAGGAAAAAAGGAAAATGAAAAAAAAATATAAGAGAAAAAATATAAACAGAAAACTACAAACAAAAGAATAAAATTAGGTGGAACGTCATCCTTTCAAATGGGCAGGCCCACGAAACTGCTGCCTGCAGCGAGGCGAGCTACCACCGCTTCAATAATATAGGAACTTCCGCTTCTCCACCAACGACGTTCTGTTGGCTAGATGGTTATGCATGCGTGCTTCTTTCCAAACCACCACGGTTTGAGTCCGTCTTTGTATATAATTTTTTTTCTTGTTTTTTTTAAACGGACGACGTACAAACTCCTACAAAACACTTATGGGACGGAAAAAAGTGGAGAAACGTTCCTCCCTTTAATATTAGGTAAAGATTGTAAAATTTCACATACACTGGAAACATTTTTATATATGTTTAATATTGTCTAAATACATGATTAATATTTTCTTCAAATATATGTTTTGATCACTATTTTTAATACACACTGTATGTTTTTCTTGTACATCAAAAACATTTTTTATACATGTTTAACATTTTCCAAATATATGATTAAACTTTTTTAAATAACGATGAATACTATAAAAACCTAAATAGGAAAAAAGGAAAATGAAAAAAAACATAAGAAAAAAATAGAAATAGAAGACGGGTGTGTGCGCGAAGTGTGCATGTAAGCAGATGGCAACTCTTTCTTTTACATGGCAACTGCCTTAGCGTGCATTTAAGCACATGGCAACTCTCTCTTTTACCTGAACATGTTTTTTGCCATGCCTTTTTTTGTAGTGCTACATGGCAACTGCCTAGTGTTAGTAGGTGGCAACTTCTAAAGTTTTAAAATCATGGCAATTGCAGTAGACCAGACCATACATGGCAACTGTAGTTGAGCAACCATGGCAACTGTAGTTCAGCGACATGGCAACTGCAGTTAAATGAATATGAAAGAGGGTCCAGACCATGGCAACTGCGGGGACACATGGTGACTATCACGTGGCGTGCGAGACCATAAGGTAGAAGGCCTGACGTACGGGCGTGTGGGCGTTATCTATTTTTTCCACATGTAGGCATGTGAGAGGGACTGCGAGAAAAAAGAGGCGTGTGGGCATTACTTGTTTTGCCCACACGTAGGTATATGGGCTGATCCTTTAAACACCACACGAAATGTGTGGGCAGACCCCTTAACGCCCACACGTGTGGGCGTTATCGGCGTCCTTAATAAATTGACTGGAACTCTATAGCATTTTTGATGTAAATTAAAAAAAATTACCCACCTTTACCATTACATAACCCACCGGAGGTTACAGATTCCACGAGAAGTTATTTTCCTTAGGTTGCCCTCACGTCTCCCATACCTAGCTGATGGACTAACCTAAGAAATCCAAAACAATAAGGTGTGCATCAAGAGAGGTTGCTAGCGCGTGCCACGTCGAATGCGTGGGTTGGGCAAGGAATAAGAAAGGAAAAGTTGTCGAGCGAAACCCTCACACCGCACGTCCTCCACCTCCCTTCGCCTCCAGTGCCCCTCCTCCCTCTCCAGCGCCGCCATAGCCGCCTGGGCGACGCTCCCACCCACGCGAAGCGGCCCATCGCGCGGCGCCTGGGGACGTCGCCTCCCTCCGCCGCCAGCAGCGGCGACCGGCTAACATGCGGTCGTCGCCGCCAAAACTGGATGGCGTGCTGTCCGGCGAGGGGCCCGACCTGCCGCGCGGCATCGCCTCCTCCACATCCGCCCGCGGATCGAGCTCCACGACCTCCATCCCGACCTGCCTTTCCCTCCTCTCATTTGTCAGAAAGGAGTGTAGTCTGCTGTTGCCCCACACGAGCACCGGCGGAGCTTCAGCAAGACCGAATGGGCCGCGGCCCGCCCAGCCCATGAAGTTTTCTACAATATACATCTACTCTTGGGCCTTAAAACAGCAGCCCATAAGCTATGTTCTTCTTGTCGGCCCGCCCATGTATGGGCTGCAAGCTCCGCCACTGCACACGAGGTTATCCTCCTCTTTGGTTTTGCTGATTCCGATGGCGTTGGCTCGACCTACAGGTTCGTCTCCCTCTCTCTCACCCTGGTCTGCACTGCGGGCTTTCTTTTATTTCGTCTCTCTTCATCTCCACATGATTCTGGCATATCGGATTGAGTTTGTGGTACCTGCAGTTTATACCGGAACTTAATCTGAAGGTCAGGACTTCATGCCCTTTTCTCTTGAGCTGAAACGCATGCAAGCATGTCTGTTGACCGAGCCCCCTAATTCAACTATTCAGGTTGGTTTATACATATTGCTGCTGAATTACCTTGACTGCTTGTCAATCAATTAAACCATGTGTTTGCCATGTTGTAGATATTGCAAGATTTGTGTGCTATCTTATTATCTAGATGTGCTTTAGGCCTTTAGCAAAACCGTTTTTCTTATTATCCAATTGGCCGATTCACATAATCTCGCAGGTACAGATTGATTGGGTCATGTCTGTAGTTTTTTTCAGTGCTGCAGGTTCATGTTCTTGGGGAAAAAATCGTTGTCTATTTCCTATATTGGTGATGCGGGTGAACTGATTTGGGTATTATAATGAGCTTTTCTCTTTGGTAATTTCATCATCCACGTAATTTCTCCGACAGAGCAGAATCTTGCGAAGTTAACACTCAATTTGTTTGCGTTAAGGCATGAACACTACGCTTTGCTGATTCGGTGCCACTTATCTGGTGCAGGAAAATGTCGATGTTAAAGCATTTGGTCATGATGGATCATTTTACTGGTTCTCAGTTCAACTCAAGATGGCTCACATAGGACCAAGTTTGAATATTCATGTGTTGGATAGGGGTTGGGGTTGGTCTCCTGCACAAGAGGTGAAGTTCATTTATGTAAATTTGTGTCCCGTGGTCATATATTGGCCTGTAGAATTTATCAGGTGCCAAGTTCACTTGCCATACACTTAATTATGTTTCTTCTGATTTATACTACCACCTTACAGAATTTGAAATTAATAAACCATAACTTGTTCATGATAAATTTGATTGTTGATGTCGTCATGTGATATAATTTACTTTTCAGATATGTGAAGGTGCAAATTGGAGCAAAAGATTCGTCTATGATGCAGCAGCTCAAAGCTGAAGATTTCGTATGTTTGAACGCTTACCTGTCTTTACCTAATAAATAGCTCACTCATCCATTAGATTCTAGCAGTCTAATTGTTCTGATGGTAGTGCGCATGATTGGGTTGTTGTGTTGGATGAAAACAGGAAGGATGTCATATCTGAGCAGATAGCTGATCTGATTGGGGATGCTGGTAATACGGTATGCTCTAACACTGTTTTATCAAATATTTTGGTCGGCAATTACTTAGATAGAGTTCTCAAGTTGAAGTTGCTGAAATTTTCTTGGGAGAACATCCTCGAAAAAATCCTTGAGAGAACATACTTGCTGATATTTTGTATTCGTGGGCCGTATAGTTTTGGGGATGCAACAATTAGGCTATCCTCACTGGTTTTGAATCACCAAGTCGCTTTAATAATTCTCAGAGAGCAGCTCTACAGGTGCACAATGAGCCTCTAATACAGTGATACTATTCTATATGGGAATATACTTATGTAATTTTCAATGGAGTAACTTGCCAACTATATTGTGATATAACATGTGTATTCAACGCATCAAATGCTGCAACTAAGGATAAGATCTTGGTTGGTAGTCACACATATTTATGAGTGTCAGTAAACCATCTGGTGCTCTATCTAACAAAACAGTGCAAAAGAAGCAAACAAAACGCCGACGACAGGTCAGTTGATAGGACTGATCCACTTCTAAACGATTCATATATTCGTGATCTACCATTTTATTTTTTGCTTGGCCGGGATTGATTAGCTAACCACATTCTTGCAATTAATTACTATCTCAAGAAGTTCTTTGTACTGTCGCTTTGATCCCTTTTTGGGTTACAAGCATGCTCACCCAATGTTCATGAAAATGTTAAACCAGGGAGTGTATATTCAAGTCTAAAGCATCATATCAATTTGTGCTGTCTTTGGGTAATAGTTTAATTGTGCTTTTAATCATATATATCACTATAGGTTGTTGTTATAAAGTCTAAAAGCTACATGGGAAGATCTCAGCAAATACTTTAAGCCGCAAAGTATCAAAGGTGACGACCCTGTCATCCTTCTCCATTGGCTGGTTGCGGGCTAATCACTCTTGTTCTTTGCTGGGTGCAGGGGATTTCACCCTCTTGCCATGCGCTGAGCCGCGGTGGGAGAAAGTGGGTGGCAGCGAGCCGGTGGATTGGTCATTGGTCAGTTGCCATCTCTTCAATTCAGTGAACTTCATTACAAGAAAAAAGCAGCAATTTGGTCATAGTAAATTGGGTGTCATATGATTTCTTGGTTGACACCCTTTTGTTTTCACTGTGACTGAAACCCTACATTTAAATGACAAGGCAACTTCTCACACCTAAATCTTACATGCAAAATATATTGTATTACTTTTGAGACAGACTTTTTGTCCTCACAGGATAACTGCTTGTTGTATTTCACTATGAGGACATTTGTTTGGGGGGTGTATCCTAGAGTTAAGGATGCTTGGATGGAAGTGGTGGTCTCACAAAGGTAGTCATTATATTTTCTTGCCCTGAAGTTACTGATAGTGAATTAAATTTTCTTAGTGATTGCTTGAACACATTGCTTACCAGGCACCCTAATGTGTGTAGGCAAGATCGAAATGCACAAATACCTGCTCAGGTATTTTCCAGTTATTTTTAACTTCTTGCAATATGATGGCTGACACTTACTCGATTCAAATATAGTATGTTGGCTGAATCTTACTCCGTTCAGATATCTCTCTTCTTTGGCTCTTTGCTTTGGCTCGGATATGTCTTTGCAAAAGAAATTTTTGCCACCAATTAATTTGCAAGGGCACATACTATTTGTAGCAGCGTACAAAAACTCAATTCACCTCATGCTTTTGTAGAAATGGATTGTCGCACGAAGTTGTCTCAGTTAGTAGACTATATTTGTTAACGTATAGTTATTTTTTGTGAGAAGTAAACATATAGGTTTTTGACGGCAGTATACTTATATCTCTACTACTAAAGCGCAATCTGCAGTTGTCGCGATGGTTCGACCAATCCCACCACCCCTCGACCGCATCCCGTCGCTAATTAACACGGCCCATAAACGACATCCATCGCCAGCTCAGCCGAGGATCACGCACCAGCCGAAGAGAAACAGTTGCGACTCAATCCACGAACCACGTCCACTACATGCATTGACCAAAAAAGACGTACATGCCCAAACCAAAGAAAAAAACGTCCGAGCCAAGCCAAACAGAAAAACAAGTGTGAGAGCTCCATCGAGCCTTGAACGCACGTCGCCAGAAACGCCAGTTCCTCCTCTCGCTGGACGTATAGTCGCCGTCCGGCCACATCCTCCGGAACCAGTCCGGCCACATCGCTCTCACAGCAGATGTGCGAGCTGCAGCCTCCGCTGCCGCCGGAACCAGCAACCTCTTCTCCCGTCTCATGCTGCAGCCTCTGCTGCCGCCAGAACCAGCACCTCTGCTCCCGTCTCATGGTGTTGCTCGACAGGGCCGCCAGAACCAGCCACCTCCGCACGCCGGCTGTTGCTGCACCCATCTCCGGACGCCGCAGGTACATCCTCCTGCCACCATCTTCACAGTTCTCTAGGTTTACCATCCTCAGCTGGTTCCTACAAAAACAAAATGCATAGAGCAAATTACCTACATTACAAAGATACTTAAGCGATGCAGGATTTTAAGCTATGTACCAGCTACCTGAAAATCATAAATTTCAATGAAGAATACGCCCATTAAATTCTGGGAATTAATATATTTCATAATCAAGGATGAATAGGCAAGTTCAGATGTCTTTCCAGCAAGTACACCCAATGCAAACAACTTATTCCCCCAATCTGTATTTGGTGCCCAATACAAACTGAGACATAGAGAACAAACTTTGACATCGGGATAGTGATCAATACATCATATAATTTGCTGACATAGAGTATTGAACAAAACATCATGTAATTCGCAATGTGTACGCCACACTTGGTCATGAGTGTGTTGAGATAGGTATTCGAGGCGACTCATACTCAAATTTCAAGGTAATATATTTGTCGTCATGATTCATTCTAAAACATGGGTATCATTAGTTATTTTCATGACCACATAACTAATATTTCCACTTCTGAAGATAGATAATTGTGCAACTCCATTATAAATGCTCACACTCACGATACCCTCAGGCTCGGAATCCTACTGTGATAAAAAATGAACATGACCCAGAAGATAAATAAACTTGAACAAATTCACCAGTGATCCTTGAAGGGGTTGTGCAGTCAGGGTTGTGCTCTTCGCTCCGCTACGAGAGAATGGCAACACCTACACCTCAAGCTGAACCTGAAATGCAGCACCAGACCGGAATTTATGATGTAATATAAATTATGTTACTTCCATCCTAAACGGCTGCCAACTAACATGATCAACATTGCAGCTCACAGCTTGTGGAAAAAACAATCAAAATACAACAAGCTAGGTTCAAGTATATAAACATGCAGACTAGCCTAACCATTTGCGTTTTCCCGATTGACATAGAGAGGCATGTATTACCTCCACTTGTGGCAATGAAGCAATGGCTCTAATGGTAACCACAAGTAAAAGGAAGAACTTTTATACATAACTCTCGGTTCAAATTCTCATACCACAAGTGTATTTTGTTCCCATTTTCTGAATCTACAATTTTTGGTACATATGTGAGTGCACAGTACAGTCCTTGGCTTGAAATTATTAGGTCAGTTTGGTAAGATACACCCAAAAAGAGTTTCTACTGAATTGTTTAATCAAAAGAGGGGAATGAGGGGCAACATAAAATGGATGGCGGAATGAAGATTATTCGGTACATGTGAACAAAGAGTCGAGGTCCAGCCACACAACTTGTAAATTCCTATATGAACAACTACAATCATAAGAAAATAAAAATAGTACCTCCTTTTGCTGAAGTCCTTTTTTCAGATCTTGCAGCTCCATATCCAGTTTTTCATGTATGGATGAGTGTTCTCTTTCCTTTTCTCCTTCGTTAACTTCATCTAAAAAAGAAGAGTGCTTATTAGAGAAAGTGTCACGAACACATGATATTGTTTCAGTAACTTACTTGCATTTTGTTCCCGTACTTAAGCATCCAATACTGTAAGCATCTAATCATTTTTCTAATGCAAAAGAATGCAGGTAATAAGAACATAAAGCTTCTATAGGACATAGAGATGTCACAGGACAGAGGGCATCTGTATGATAAAGGGAAAAGAGGTATGTGCATGCCACTCACATGTCTCGACATAAGGTCTTCAATAAGCTTTCAGAGCTTAGCCTACCTTCATTTTTATCAGTTGTTGATTATGGGAGGAGACCAAGATCACAACCCACCAATACACCCCGGCCACCATCTGGTTTCTTCATACGCGAACAAACGGACACCACTAACTATAGTGTTTCGTCTTCCGATGATGATGACAATGTGTGCACACATGTGGCTATGATGGTTCCCATAGCCGGCAATCTAACAGCCTTTCAGCCAGTACAACATGTGCAAACGTCAATCGGTATCAACCTTACACATGAAAATATTTCAGCTTGCATTTATACATTTGTTAACCTAAGTGGTCCACAAAATGGTTCTTCAGGAAGTCACTCTCGTGAAGCTACTTACTATGATCACCGTGTATCACTTCAAGGAACACAGAGCAGCATTCAGCATAATACTGGTTCAGATATAGCGGTTCGACTCAACACCTCACACACTGGTCCTGAACACATTGCTTCAAATGCAATCATTACATCGGACAAAAAACAGAAAAGGCGAGAACAATACATAGCACGGCGGGATAGATTAACACCTGAAGAGAAGGAGAAAATCAATGCACACCGCAGAGCAGCTAGGAAGAAGAAAACAGACGAGGAGAGGAATGCCCGTCAAAGAGAAGCGGATGACACCAGAGGAGAAGCAAAAAAGTAACACCCTTAGAAGGGCGGACTACCAAAATATGATGGTCGAGGACAAGCAAGAGAGGAATAGCTGTAGAAGGGCGTCCTACCAAAATATGCCGGCCGAGGAGAAGCAAGAGACAAACGCCCGCCGAAGAGCATGTGTGCAAAACATACCACCCAAGGAGAAACAGAAGTTGCTAGCTCAACGCAATGCAATACTCGCGGCTAAGCGCAACATCCCTTGCGCTGAATCCATCGCAATGCCGCGCCCAGATGTAGCTACCTTAGCTACGCCCAACCTGATGTCGACCACTCATGCTAGAGACCCCGCCGCTTCAACTCCTTCCCCCCAGTTAGTGAGTAAGGCTGATTACAGCTTCGAATCAGACGGTAATCCTTCCATCTTTACTCTACTTGTTATGTCCATGTGCGTTGGACCAGTATTTACCAGCTCCTCAACCATGCAGGCGAGTACCTTAGTCGTACCCTGGACGATAATGAGGCCCCCGACGAACTCATAAATGCCTCGCAACAAACCAATGATCAGCGAATACACGACAACCAGAATCAAGCCCATGAGCAGAACCAGGAGACCAGAGCACAGCATAGGGCTCGCGAGCAAGCTCACAAACGAGGTATGGTGGTAAAGAACATTCAAGGGAGTGCCGCAAAACGAAGAGCGCACACGAAAAGCATAGCAGAAGGTGAGAGGTCAGCGTTGCTAGAGCGTCGTAATGCAAGCTTTGCAGCTAAGCAGAGGTCTCCACACCCAAGTACCTTACATGTGAACAGAGCAGCAACAAGCTCAAAAACACCGCCCATAGGAGCTGCTTCACCGGCTTCATCCCCTTCATCGAGCACACCATCTTACACCGTTGGGACCGATGGTAACCCTCTCATCTTTTACTCCCCTCCCAGTGACCACTCACACTAAACCATTACTTACCAGCTCAACAATGTTGCAGCTGAAATGGACGCCTTCCTTAGCGGCATCATGGACGATAATGGACTTTCCGATGACCACATGGATGATGAGTACTACCTATTTGCCGATCAAGGTACTCCCAGGCGCCTTTCGCTGCTCGTCCCTCTATACTATTGATTTATGTTCTGCATCCTATCGTGACATGTTATGTCTCGACAATGCTTGCAGGATCCGACGCTGATAACACTGACATCGATGAGCCTGTAGACTCCAACATGGGATCTATCGAGCTTGATCCTTTCGACTATGTGTACTCGAACATCCCAGACAGCACGCACATCCTGAAGCACGCGGCGAACTGCGACCATTGCAAGGCCAAGAAGTTCCAGTACGAGACTGACGGCTTCTGCTATCGGAACGGGGAGATTAAGCTGGCTGAACCGGAGCCTATCCCGGAGCTGATGAGGTTATGGTCTAGCACGGATGGAGACTCTCGGCATTTCCGGGAGAGCATTCGGTTCTTCAACGGGCACTTCTCCTTCACTACCCTTGGTGTCAACCTAGACAACAACTACACAAACATGAAGTCGGGGGTGTACACGTTTCGGGCACATGGCACTATGTACCACAAGGTGCACTCGTTTGGTCCAACATCTCATCCTGATCATCTGCGGTTGTACTTCTATGACGACGACCCCAACTTAAGCCATCGCAAGGAGGCCACCAAGCAATTGGACCAGCGTGTTGTCAGCAAGTTAGTGGACATCCTCAGGGAAAACCCCTACTCCCAGCAGTTTAGGAGTTTGGGTGCCCACAAGGAAAACCTCAAGGAATACCGGATAGACCTCAACATTGACCAGAAGCTAGACCAACGGAGATATAATAGACCGGTGTCATCTGAGGTGGCTGCGATTTGGGTCGAGGGAAGCGATCTAGCAAATAGGTTCAACCGCAGCATTACACTCTATGGGGACAACAACGAGAAGCATAGTATACATGCTATAGAAGGCTGCTATGACCCGCTGTCGTATCCTCTCTTTTTCCCAAGGGGGGAGCTTGGTTGGCATCCAAATATCCCTAAGCACAATATCCCTTGGGAACTTGCACAACAACCAAGAGGAACCCGCGATAACGATTCAGGTTCGCCTATTTGGTATGCTTATATGCAAAGAATAACATTGTCTATCCTTCCCATATGGTACCTAACCTTCTTCTTTCACGTCTTTCCATAGAGGGGAACAGCCGGTTGTGTGTCTCTGTTAGGGACTACTACTGTTACCAGCTACAGACGCGCCCTGCAATATTCAACCCCATACTTCACGGAGCACGCCTGTTCCAGCAATGGGGTGTCGACATGTTCATCAAGATTGAGGGTTGTAGGCTGAAGTGGATCAGGGACCACCAGCCGCAGATACGTGCCGATCTATACCAAGGCCTTGTGGATAGCATCGCAGTTGGGGAGATGCGAGCGAGCGCTGTTGGCAAGAGGATCGTGCTCCCAGGGACACATCAGGGGTGCAACCGAGACATGAAGCGGAGGCATATGGACGCCATGGCATTGGTGCAGACGTATGGGAAGCCTGACATCTTTTTGACTATGACATGCAACCCTAGCTGGGAGGAGATACTGAATGAGCTGCTTCCAGGCCAGACTCCCCAAGACCGACCAGATCTTGTCGCACGCGTGTTCAGGGCCAAGCTGGAAACCATGAAAGAGATGTTGTTCAAGAAGAACATCCTGGGTGTTGTGGTAGCGCATGTGTATGTCGTCGAGTTTCAGAAGAGGGGCCTCCCCCATGCACACTTCCTGTTGATCATGAATTCAAATTATAAACTTGTGGTGCCAGAGCAGTATGACCGCCTCATATCTGCAGAGCTCCCGGACAAGCATAAGTATCCAGAGCTCTATGCCATGGTCGTGAAGCATATGATGCACGACCCATGCGGTAATCTAAATCCCAAAAATGTGTGCATGCAAGACTTGAAGTGCAAGTGCAAGTACCCACGGCCGTTCAACCAGAACACCTTACAGGGGAAGGATTCATACCCAGTTTATCGACGACGGGACGATGGCCGTTGTGCTAAGGTCCGCCGTCATCTGCTAGATAACAGATGGGTGGTGCCTTACAACCCTTATTTGTTGCGGATGTTCAACTGCCACATTAATGTTGAGGTGTGCTCCAGCATCAAGGCCGTCAAGTACCTTTACAAATACGTATACAAGGGCCACGATCGAGCTTCAATCAACATTGACCAGCCTGACAGCAACGGGGTTGTAGATGAGATTAAAAGGTACATTGATGCGAGATGGGTTACTCCACCGGAGGCGATGTGGAGGATATTCGGCTTCAACCTTTCTGAGAGTTCCCCATCGGTCCTACAGTTGCTACTTCATCTCCCTAATATGCATAGTGTCACGTTCAAAGCGCAAGAGGACCTGACCGATGTCGTCGCCCGTGATAATGCATCTAAGTCAATGCTGACGGAGTATTTCCTCGCCAATCAGAAGCACGAGTGGGCTCGGGATATCCTATACAAAGACTTCCCGGGAAGTTTCACATGGCAGAGACAGAAGTACTGGAGGCCGAGAGAAAAGCGGCACCAAGTTGGTCGAATCGTGTCAGCCCATCCGGCCGAGGGGGAGCGGTACTTTCTGCGAGTGCTGCTCAACCACGTGCCAGGCAAGACATCTTTCGAGGACCTGCGGACCGTGGACGATGTGCTATGTGATAGCTTTCGTGAGGCTGCCGAGAGATTGGGCCTCATTGAGGCCGACAACATGCTTGACGAGTGTCTTATAGAGTCAACAGAGTTCGCGATGCCAGCCTCACTCAGGAGGCTCTTTGCAACAATCTTGGTATTCTGCGAGCCAGGTGACGTGTGCGGTCTATGGCATAGGCAGCTAGAGGCGATGTCTGATGACTACCGCCGATCACACACGTGCTCAAAGGCAGTGGAGCAGATGGTGTTGCTTGACATCAGGGGCATGCTACAGTCCATGGGCAAAGACATAGCATTGTTCCCTCTTCCGGACATCGACGAGACCTATGACACTACTGGAGGTGAGGCTAGAGAAGTCACCGAGGAGTCCACAATCGAGGTTGACGCGAACGACGCTGCTTTAGCGTCCTCGCTAAACGCCGAGCAGAGACTTGCATACGACGAGATACTGGCAACAGTCGATGCCGGTGATGGGGGTGTATTCTTTGTCGATGGCCCGAGAGGCACCGGGAAGACCTTCCTATACAAGGCACTACTCGCAAAGGTTCGAGGTGAGGGCAAGATCGCGGTGGCTACGGCGACGTCTGGCGTCGCAGCTTCCATCATGCCTGGAGGAAGGACAGCCCACTCGAGGTTCAAGATCCCACTCAGCATTGAAGATGGGGTATCGTGCAGCTTCACCAAGCAAAGTGGGACAACCAAGCTCCTGCGCATGGCTTCACTCATCCTATGGGATGAGGCCACGATGACGAGGCGACAAGCGGTTGAGGCACTGGACAATAGCATGCGAGACATCATGGGACAACGGGACCGACCTTTCGGGGGAAAAACTGTCGTGTTCGGTGGGGACTTCAGGCAGGTGCTTCCGGTTGTTAGGAAGGGGTCACGGGGTCAGATAATCGATTCAACCCTGCGGAGTTCATACCTTTGGAAGGGCATGCGCCAGCTAAGGCTCGTCACCAACATGAGGGCGCATAACGACCCGTGGTTCGCAGATTACTTGCTAAGGGTAGGCAATGGCACCGAGGAAACCGACGAGGAAGGCAACATAAGGCTCCCCGAAGATATTTGTGTGCCGCCAACAGGAGATGGCGTTGACCTAGAGAAGCTAATCGACCATGTATTTCCTGCTCTAGATGACAACATGGCCGATCCAAATTACATGACATCTCGAGCGATCCTCTCCACCAAGAATGACAACGTTGATAAGATAAACACGCGCATGATAGAGCACTTCCAGGGGGAAGAGAAGATCTACCACAGTTTTGATAGTGCAGAGGATGATCCACATGGCTACTATGCCCCCGAGTTCCTCAACAACCTGACTCCCAATGGCCTGCCTCCGCATGCGCTCAAACTAAAGATAAATTGCCCGGTTATACTGTTGAGAAATATTGATCCAGCTAATGGGTTGTGTAACGGCACAAGGCTTGTGGTCCGGGGTTTCCAAAGGAACGCCATCGACGCAGAAATCGTGCTAGGACAACATGCTGGTAGGAGGGTGTTCCTTCCTCGGATACCTCTCTGCCCATCCGATGACGATATATTCCCTTTCAAGTTCAAGAGGAAGCAGTTCCCTATTAGGCTCAGCTTTGCCATGACAATCAACAAGGCGCAAGGGCAAACCATCCCCATTGTCGGGGTTTACCTACCGGACCCGATTTTCTCTCACGGTCAGCTTTACGTCGCTTTGTCTAGAGCCACCGCGAAGAGGAACATTAAGATTCTCGCCATCAAGGACAATGACAATGGTAAGGGCAAGGGCAAGGACGAAAGCAAGAATTCAAAGAAGCGAAAAAGATCTGAGCCCTTATTAATAACCACGAAGAACATAGTCTACAAAGAAGTCCTTAGCACATGAAGTCACTGGATCAAATTATATCATGTCAAGGTAAAATATGTTCAATTCTGCATTACAACCACATAACTATTGTAGATATTAATGCACACTGACCTGAGTTTGTTGCTGCGCAGTACTCGAGGGAGCATAGTCAGTCTTCAAAAACCATCAGTATTCCTTCCGCGACATTTGCCCGTCCTATACTTGGTCAAAGATGCACCTGTTTAAGCTGGAAATAACATGAGTCAGCGTGAAGTTTCCAACATATGCAGGAGGAAGATGCTTGGACAGTGACTTGGTAAAGAAGAACAAAAATACTAAGGTTTCATATTTCTTTCTAAGGCATATGCTTTTTAATATGGTAAAACTAATATCATATACCAATAAAAATACTGACTTAAACTTCAGTTGCATAGAATCTCTTGTTAGAAATACATGGATAAGGAACTATGTATCTGATAATTTATGAACAACCCAAATTTGAGCTGAGTTTGCCATCAGTGAAGTCCTTGTATCTGTACTATCTATACTATTACATGATGAGTCTTTCAAGCCAGTAGATACTTCTATCTGAACAAAAAGAATATAATCTGTTCATCTACTTTTTTCTGTAGCTTTGTGATAGATTTAGCATGCAGGTGTCCTTAAATTCTAACACTTTCTTAAACATCAATTTCAGGCCTCAAAATTCATTGCAGAATGTGTCCAAGGTGCCATGTACAGGATTAGAAACATCCACCCTTGAGCTATCCAAGTAATAATATTGACTATGTTCATATTTTCCGTTGCTACAGTACAATTTAAACCAGCCAACTCCATATCAGTACTACTCCAAACAGAAACTGGAATGATTTTTTATGGATTTTCCAATTTCAGCAGGTTGTGCATTTTTCTGAAACTTTTATGCACAGGAAAGACTAGCCTTAGTCTGACAGTACGACGAACAAAATTAAACGGTAGTGAAACATGGCCATTTCTAGGTGTATCTAAATACGACCATATCCCTCTACAAATGTAAAACTTCCTTTCTTTCTCTCATTTACCGGTAGCTCAAGGCCAGCAGCAGCAAGCAACAAAAGCAAGCAGCAGCGGCAAGCAAAACAACCGGCAGCATCAAGCAGCAAAGCAACCATCCAGCAGCGCAACAACAGCAAGCAGCAAAGCAAGCCAACAGCGGACAGCAGCAGCAGCAGGAAGAGATGGCTCCTCACCTTGCTGTTCCTGGCAGGGTCGGACGGAGCAGGGAGGCGAGAGGACGGACGGCAGCAAGTTTCGGACGGCGTCAATGGCGGTCAGCGGTCGAGGAAGAAGTAGGAGGGACCCACGGCTTCGAGTCCGTGGTCCAGAGGAGACGCGGACGACGCGGAGCCCGTCACGGCCCCTAGAGCTGCTCGGGGAGGAGGATGACCGCGGCGGCGTCGCAACAGCGGCCGACGGAACCGAGAAAGGCGACCTTGGTTCAAGACGTACCTGCACGCCGGCGCTAGGAATCACCATTAAAGGGACGGCAAGAGCTACAATCGAGCTAGGAAACTACCTAGGAGCAAGGGCGCACCAGAGAAGCGAGGTGGTTCACGACGGCGTTCAACGGGCGTGCATGTCGGAGCCGGAGGCGTGAGCGTCGATCCGGACCGACGGCTGGCGGATCCCGCCGGTGCCAATGGCTGGCGTTGCAACGGCAAGCGGCGGCGTCCCCGGCGAGTTTGACAAGAAAGGGGATCCGGGGGGAAGACCGGAAGAGTGAGGAGTGGATGAGGAGAAAAGATGAAGAGACAGCCGGGCAGGGAGTAGCTGACGCTGCTGGAGTGCTGGATTGACGGACCCATTGGTCAGTGGCAAAAGGAGGGGTTCAAAGAAAATAAAAATAAAAAAATGGTTGGAATATCTCTTTCTTCTCTACTCCTTCTAAGCTTCTCAGGATTAGCATAAATCTAAATTTTTTGGTGCTCAAAACTCTACAAAATGTCTTGAAAAATTTCATAGATGCATATATATATAAGTAGTATTCTATATTGTTGTGTCTGAAGTGAAAATTCCAAACAAAAACAAAGTCACAGTTTGTATCTCTATGATGAATAACGGAAGTTTCAATTGCTAAATTTAAACTAAGATTTTTAGAATAAATTGTGGTCTCTAAGCTTGTCGCATTTAATCCATCAACTAAATGTGTTATATTCCTATAACTGTAACTAGCGCTTAATTTTATTTGATTTTGGATTAATAAGGTGGGCTATACATTATATGTTCTCAATTGCTTGATTGGAACGTCATAGTTTTGGTAACCCGTTGCAACGCACGGGCATTTTACTAGTAATATTCTTATTGTTGAGATACTAAAAACATTTTGGTTAATTTTTACTTACTGTGACACTTCAGTAAGTCTTTTGAGTAGGCAAAATCTCTCAATTTATATTGCCATAACAGGCGATGTCTCATTCATGGCATCAAATACAGCTTATTTTAGAATGGTACATATGTAATGTTTGGCTTCCTTATATCATGTATGCTTTCCGTTTGCTGTAAACTAATAGTTAGGTTGTAGTGTTTTCATTCGCTCTTGGAAGTCATATCACAAGCACATCCGTAGCTATTGGCCTTGAACATTTCACCTTCCAGGTAAAGGTAACTCGGATGCTCACTACCACTCAGAATCAGTGACTTGCCTTCTTACTATGATTTTTTTAGAAAACCTTCTTGCACTTGATAATGCGTCTTTTTATGACACATAGGACTGTTTCTCCAGCACTGATTTCCAAGCAACAAAAGTTGTGCCAATGTATGATAAATTTATATTTCTAGCCTACTCTCATGTTAATGTTGCTGTTTATACAACTTAATTAACATGGGTCATCGTCATGTGTAAATCTTCTGCTTTGAATTCTCATTTTGATTTTCCACAAACTATTTCTTTCCGGTAAATTTATATTTCTTATTGTATTTACTTCATGTCGATTTGGGTAACCATGCATCATACAATTCAGATTTTAGTCGCAGTCACTCTCCTCATCAACGCTCAACAATGGCCTCTTCTTCCGGTGCCCGAAGCAGCCGCATACCCATATGCCTCGTGCTGATTCTCCTGATCGCCTGCGAGAAGTCAGCCATCATGTAGATCGGCCAGCAATGTGAAGGACCAGATGATCGTTGATAAATACGCACTGTTCTGATCAGAACTATTGATTTATTGCAGTACGATGTTGCCTCTTCAGTACATCTGTGTTAGCTCTTTCTGTTACTATCCATTCTGTAAGCTCTATTTGACAGGAAAAAGCCACTGAAGTTAGCGTTGCATGCCTGAAAGTCTACAAGTAGTAGTCTGACAAGAGGGCGTTTTGAAAGATGTTTGCTTGTTGTAGCTATACCAGTTATACCTCTACGGTAGGTAGCACTGTATTTTATTATTTTTATGGATTTGGGGAGGACTTTTAGCTCACTCTTTTTTGTACCAAATTATCTGCATTTGGCAGTGCTTTCATATTTCCCTTCTTTGGCTCTGACGCAATTAAACTTTGTTATAGTATGTTGAAAATTCAGGTGATGACCAATCAAGAGGTTGTTGATGAGATCAATGGCACCAGAGGGGCGGACAGGCAGCTGCGAAGCATCTGACGGAGCAACTGGTGAATAGGAGCGAAGACAATATCTCTTGCGTCGCTGTAAACGTCCGCTGCTATGAGAGCTTCAGTCAGTGAATAGGAGGAGCAAAGACAACAACTGCTTCGTCATTGTAAACTTCCACTCTTGGCCGAGCTTCAACCTGCTAGCCCCTTATGCGTACAATAATTAGTTATATGCCAGATTGGTTTTACAATTTTTCTGTAGTTATTCATACGATGTAGAGTTTAATATGGTTGGGGATAATCCACCACCCAATGGGATCAGGGTCTCTAAAATATTGTTGTTTGTTTGGTTATCAGGTGTAAATTCTATTGCAAGTTCCTTATATGTGCATGTTCATCAATCTGAAAAAAAGAGGTGAAAAGGTCGCTCGTCAATCTGGCACCGAGCAAACTTTCTCTCAAGAGGCGCCACCGGGTGGCGCCCCAACCCCTAGTCTATCTATCATACGACGCACGATCTGAGCAGCTCCATGAACCCATGACCTAGGCGCCTCCTCCCCCTGCTGAACCATTGATGCATGTGCCGCATCCTTATGGGAGCTGCCACAAACGCTCGACCTGGATGCCCCAAGCCACCTTACCGAGCTATTCCACCCCTCCTTGACCTCCATTGGTTCCTCTGCTACGCCCTCTTCTGAGCCACCACAAATGGTCAATCTGGGAGCCCAATCAAGCCTCCTCCCCAAGCATCAATGGTTCCTCTACTGGACCCTCATGGAACTGACACTAGTAGAAAAGGGGAGCAATGGTCCAAGCAGGGCCAGCCATTAGTCCCGGTTCAGTCTAGAACCGGGATCAATGGGGGCATTGGACCCGGTTCGTGAGCCTCGGGGGCCAGCCGGGCCACGTGGGCCATTGGTCCCGGTTCGTTTGGACCTTTTGGTCTCGGTTGGAGGGACGAACCGGGACCAATGGTCCTCGCTCCTGGCCCACCACTATTGGTCCTGGTTGAAGGCATGAACCGGGACCAAAGGCTGCCCATTAGTCCCGGTTCATGCCACCAACCGGGACTAAAGGGTTGGTCCTCGTTGCGGCCAGAGTTTAGTCCCACCTCGTCAATTGAAGGGGGCTCACACCGGTTTATAAGCCCCTCCCTCTCTGCTTTGTTGAGCTCCTCTCAAAATGAAAATAGATGCCCTTATACAGGGAATTTGACCTAAATTCATACTGAATTTCTCTGAAGTTAGTAGAAATTTATTATGAATTTAGGTTGAATTTTCTCTATAAGCGCATCTATGCTCATTTTTTTAGTAAAGTTAATCACAACTATTTTTTCTTCTATTTATTTCTGAGTAGTTTTTTATATAGTTTTTTTCTTTTCTGCTATATTTATTTTTTCTTTTTATTTCTGAGTTGTAATAAGTCATCAAAAATAAGCATCTATGCTCATTTTTTTTAGTAAAGTTAATCACAACTATTTTTTCTTCTATTTATTTTCGAGTTGTAATAAGTCATTAAAAATAAGCATCTATGCTCATTTTTTTAGTAAAGTTAATCACAACTATTTTTCTTCTATTTATTTCTGAGTAGTTTTTTATATAGTTTTTTTTCTTTTCTGCTATATTTATTTTTTTCTTTTTATTTCTGAGTTGTAATAATTCATTAAAAATAAGCATCTATGCTCATTTTTTAGTAAAGTTAATCACAACTATTTTTTCTTCTATTTATTTCCGAGTTGTAATAAGTCATTAAAAATAAGCATCTATGCTCATTTTTTTAGTAAAGTTAATCACAACTATTTTTTCTTCTATTCTATTTATTTTTTCTTTTTTCTTCTATCGAGCCTCTTCTTCATCGTCTCTTCACTCAGGGCTTATAAACCGCTGCGAGTGCCTCTCGCTTGGCGAGGTGGGACTAATTAAAAACAGCTGCAGAAAGAATCAACTAAAAAACAGCTGCAGAAAATAAATAAGTAATTAGACGGGTGCATTGGTACCGGTTGGTGGCACCAACCGGTACCAATGCCTCTCTTTAGTCCCGGTTGGTGGCACCAACCGGGACCAATGCCCCTCTTTTGTCCCGGTTGGAGCCACCAACCGGGACCAAAGGTCTTTGTTTCCCGTCATTTGGGCTGCTGAAAAGAGGCATTTGGTCCCGGTTGGTGGCACCAACCGGGACTAAAGGGGGCAGTAGTCCCGGTTTATGCCACGAACCGGGACCAAAGCCTTTGCTATATAAGTAGCACTTAGGAAAATTTCAGAACCGCGTATCCCCACTTCCATCTCTCCTCCTCCTCTCCTGACGCCGCCGTCCCCTGCCGCCCCGACGCCGTCGCCGCCCCGCCCAGCCGCAACACCGCCGTCCCCTGCCGCCACGGCCCGCGCCGTCACCGCCCCGCCCCGCCCTGACGCCGCCATCCCCTGCCGTCCCGGCCCGCGCCGTCGCCGCCCCGCCCTGCCGCCCCGACGCCGCCGTCCCCTGCCGCCCCGGTCCGCACCGTCGCCGCCCCACCCCGCCCCGACGCCGCCGTCCCCTGCCGCCTCGGCCCGCGCCGTCGCCGCCTCGCCCCGCCCCGACGCTGCCGTCCCCTGCCGCCCCGGCCCGCGCCGCCCCGACGACGTCGCCGCCCCGACCCGCCCCCCGCCGCACCTCACCGTCGCCGTCGCCGTGAGCAACTTTTTATGATTTTTGTTAGATTTTGTTAGATTTTTTTGATTTTTTTGTAGTTATAGATTTTTTTTTGTTAGATTAGATGTGTAGTTCATAGTATGTTAATTTAGATTGTGTAATTAATTTGTTCATATTGTGTTAGATTTTTTTTCTGTTAATAGATTTTTTTGGTGATATTATTGTTGAATATGCATGTTTGTATGTTCATATATATGCAAAGATCGAATATGTCAAATTTTTATGATTCTTTTTGTTCGTAATTTTGTTCATAGAATTTTAATGATTTTTTTGTTCATAATATTTAGAAAAAGGAAAAAAATAAGAAGAGAAAGTGTTTAATATAATTAGTTAGAAAAATACTAGTTTATTTTTAGTAAGTACTACTTTATTTTATTTATAGTAAGTGCTTCATATATAGTTGAACTAGCTAGTTGATTTAATAAACTACTTTATTTTACTATATATAGAAGTAGTTTGTTTTCAGTAAGTACTACTTTATTTATTTATAGTAAGTGCTTAGTAGTTGAACTAGCTAGTTGATTTAATTAATAAAACTACTTTATTTAACTATATATAGAAGTAGTTCCCGCATCGACGTTGGCGATGCCTATCCCGAATCCTTGTCGTCGTCGACTCGGCGGTGGAGGCCTGCTTGATCAGGGCCATGTTCGGGACTGGGCTTCGCCGGGCTGGTATTGGGAAGTGCTACCTTGCGGGGGACGTAGGTTGGTGAGGAGGCAGCCGTTGTTGACCCGATCCTTGTTTGGTGGCGGTCGCGTGAGCCAGTGACGGTGCTGAGGCTTCCGGACACCACGGAGGTGGTACGTCACCGTGTCAGTGAGGAGGATGAGCACGTCCGTCGCTACATGCTAATTTGAATACTACTTTATTTTATGATTTGGTTTTGCTTATTTTATGATTTGGTTTTGCTTATTGAATGCTCATATTGGATAAGTTCTCCTTCATTTCCGTGTGCTAGACAATTTGGTGTAATAATGCACTCGGGAATAAAAGGAGGAGCTACGTACATCACTGATAGTCAACCCGTGATTAATAATAATGATCTAGTTTAATATTTGAATTATGAACATAGGCCGGAAATGTCGTACTCGGACGACGAAAACCGCCCGGGGGGAGTGCGATTGGTGCCACGACGACCGAGGTATGTGCGATAGGTTCATTGAGCTGGACGAAGATCGACGCTTCAGCATTAAGCTCGAGGAGACCTTCGATGTTCATACGGTACGCAACGACGACAATAGTTTTTTTCGTAATTAAGCACGACTTCAACTATTTTAACGTGTATTTTCATCTTTTTCAATTCGACTAGCTTATCCAATGCTATGCAAGATGCTATGTCTTGGAGAGGATGGGTTTTGAAGACCATGAAAGTATGGAAACCAAAAAAAATTATCCTAAGTACCCATCATGGTGTGGATTTTCAAGTAAAGTTGTACAATGCTGAGAGTGTAACCTATTTTGGTTGCAAAAATTGGGAAGCACTTTGCAAGATGTATGGTTTTGATGAGGGTATGCTTGTCACCATGGATCTTGGTGATCCTACAATCGAGCAAGAGAGACCTTCGATTTGGGTCCTTGTGGATACACTTCCAATTCTTCCCCCATGTGAGCTTAACATAGTTATTAAGTAATTTATATTGTTTATTTCAAAATAGTTGACAACTTATTTCCATTGACAGCTTATTTTCATTCTTCAAAGAATGTGCGGAAGATGGTAGATAGAACCTACTACACCGAAGGCTCCGAATTAACTTATCAGGAGAAAAATCATCTGGTCGCATTTTGTACTGATCTTGAGAATTACAATATCTACAATCAAACTCCTCAACATTATGGTCAATACGTGCCACTAGTGTACGTGTTGAACTACGGTAACTACAATGGAGATACCTTGGTAAGATTTTTTACTATTACGACATCCGTGCATCTTTTTGCATACTTCTAAAACTAGTACATCATTGCTAACTACGAAGTTATTACTATGTTTTTAACAGATAATCCCGAATGATTGTGTGCCTCATCTGATGTATACGCACGGTACCCTTCATGTTTTGAACATACAACCAAGTCTTCCTACGAAACTCAACTGTCCATACCGGGTTTCTAAAAGAAGTGGAGACATGACAATCAAAGAATGAAAAAAATGTATGGACAGTCGTAAGGAGTTTCTTGGAAGCAAAAGGCAGCGAAGGGCAAGAATTGGAGACAGGATGATTGCCATTCTTCATAATGGAGAGTCAGGGTCTATATTGTTTTATGCTATTTTACCTTAAGGGTGTTTAGGTCCTACCTGATACTGATGATCATGTTCTAAGAACAATTATGTAGGGTTGGGTTCAATGACTATGAGGATGATGATCGTATGACTTATTATTAATAACGAGTAGAAGTTGTATGATGATGCATGATTAGTAGGACTTGTTATTATATATGATGATGCATGCATGAGTTATTATATCAGCGGGTGAAATGAACATAGCAGCAGCGTTGGTAAACCAAGGACGAAGATATAAGAGATGACACTTCTCTCTATTAGCTAGCTAATAACAACCTAAAAATAACCCCCAAACCCCCTAAAGCAGCCACTTTTTTTTAAAAAAAAAACATGGACACCAACCGGGACCAAAGGCCTCTCTGACTGGGCTCGGCGCACCGGCCACGTGGATGTACATCTGTCCCGGTTCGTGTTTGAACCGGGACTAAAGGGTGGAGGTATTAGTAACAATCCATTAGTCCCGGTTCATGAACCGGGAATAAAGGCCCTTACGAACCGGGACAAATGCCCCTTTTCTACTAGTGTGAAAGTCTGCACGTGGTGACAAACCACATCTATGGTCCACCGATACCATAACATCGCGTCTTGCATCATCGTCTTTGATGTGTCCAACCACACAAATCTGCCAGATGTGGTTCGTACAGATTACTGGTGGTCTAGAATCGGTATGGACGGCCTTTACTGTGTGGTTTTGTACCTAACTAGCAAGTGATGTATGCAGTTGTTTGTTATTTCTCTTATGAACCCTAAGTACGATTCCTACAAACAGCTGATTTTGATGCTAGCTACTATACACTGCAGATAAAATTTATTTGGTTCAGTTTTGTTCCATCCTATCTTATATTCTTTCTATTTGATCTGGATCATACAAAAAATAATGTTGTTGCAGTTCAGTTGAGCGAATTGATGCCCCTGGCATCGGCCAGGAAGAGTGATCTAAGCGCCACCGAGAGAATGTCATGGGACGACATCTTCTTATTTTTTCTGGGTCTAAGCCAGGTGCATGAGTTGTGAAGCAGCTGGTCATCCAAGGCAATATCTGGTGTATACATGGAACACATACGGCAAGTTCCTCCATCTCTAATAAATTGCTATCTGACTTTGTTTAATCGTGTTTGCGTAGAATTAGACAGCCATGGATCTACTATTTTCCTCCCCAAATTGTAGGGTAATTTCCCATTGTTATTAGAGGGATTGCAGCATTCTTGCTGTCTAACATGCATGTTATGGCTTTAAGCAATACATCATCTTAACAGAATTTTTGGAGGCTCACAATTACATATGAACGGTATGGTTCTATAGGCAAACAGTGCAGAACACATATTCATCTGGTAGGTATGTTACGTTCCGAAATCTGTATTATACTTTACTGACATATATAACATGCATATTGATCTGTTGTTCCCCTGGTGCTCTCTATTAGGTAACATAATCTTTCTAATTGGTGGCCCAACTAAATTTTTTTTAACACAGTATAGACGCAAGCGCTCATATACATGCGCATACACTCACTCCTATTAACGCGCGCGCGCACACACACCCTATCCCTATGAGCACCTCTGAAAGACTGAGCCGACATATCATCTTGAAATTTACAAAGTCACCATAGGCACCTCGTCATCGACGGGAACGTCTCCTCCCACTGAATGCGCATCGCCGGAAATCCTGAAATAATTTCAGCAATAAATGCGAGCACCAGGACTTGAGCCCTGGTGGGCTGGGGATACCACAGTCCCCTAACCATCCAACCACAAGTTGGTTTGCGGCCCAACTAGCTTTGGCAGATATCCTCATGCATGGCTACTGTAGTTTTCTGCTCTGCAAGTAGCTGGCACGTCGTTCTATTTGGTTTAGGTTTAATTAATCCCAGTAAAAATAAACGCATGTAAATATTCACACTAAAATTTCTAATGCTAATTTTTTGATTGGAAGGTCCCCTTACTAAAAAGGAAAATTGTGTTGATACCTGACATGCCCTGTTTTCATATACCGCCTCAAATTGATCATGAGGTATAACAACTATAAGCCCTATTGGCTTTATATTATGTTTTGATTTTACAATTAGTTTGGTACTCTCATATTATTAGCATCTCCGATATTTTCTCTTCATATTTAAGAACCCTGATTATTTTTGACTTTATGGCACCATCTCTCCATATGCATCTGCGTCATAGCAAGTCTATCAGCGGATACATGTCCACTGTCTCATCTCTCCATATTTAAGAACCCTGATTATTTTTCTGATTGGAAGTTATGTCAATGTTCATGACTAAGACTCAGGGATCAGCGATCCATGAGACGTGCATGCAAAGATGAAGACAAAAGCTCCCCAGCAAGATGAAAGTGCAATGAGTCCACATGCAACTACCTAATTATGGTGTTGGTATCTTTGATCAAGAGGATAACCACCTTCATACCCGGCGTCAGGCACATGGTTGTTATAGGAACTGAGAGAATGACATCTAACGTCATTTATTTATTCTGAGCTAGGCTATTATCTGGTCATTTGATTTGACCTCTTTGCTTCCTCACGCTTAATGTGGTTAGAGATAACATTTCTTGCTGAGTGGTATATTTGTGTCAATATAATGGACACTTTGTATCGGTCTGAGTTGTTATTTGATCATTCTTTCTATTATATAGAATTGGAATGTGCTTCGTTGAAGGAGAAGAGCATGTTGGCAATAATCTTGCCTAATGTCACGTGGTGAGTACAGCTAGATAGATTGATTCGTTTCCACGTAGTAGTACATGTTCGTGTCATAGCTGGAGTGAGTAGCTGAGTTTGGTAAAGTTTGTAGTCAAGCTTGCCGGTGATTAGGAATAGTAGGAGTCCGGCTAGGATAGTGTTAGTGCAGCACACTTCCGTGTTGGATTAGAGTTTGGGTCAGAATTTTCTTAGGAAGAGGTCACGTTGGTCAGTCCAATTAGGACTCGCGTGCGTACATCAGCCCATTATCAGATTGTAATATTGTGGAGGAAAAAAAAAGAGGCACAAACCTAAAAGTTCTGCGCGTGCATGTCCAGCGTGTTTTCATGTGATTGATCCATGGGCAAGTTCCAACAGAACATTGGATAAGCCAATGATAAACTACATTACTATCTGCAGCGGTGAGATTATAAAATAATACTTCTTTTGCTGAATTGGTAGGCATTTTACTAGAGCGTAAACAACTAAAATAGAATTCAATAAATTGGAATTTTAAATAATGACATGATGTGGTGAAAATACTCCAACGTTTGCTCGACTCACTAATCAGTGGCTTGTACAAATAATATTGTTTATCTTTTATTAGGCTTTCTTGTGTTGTTATATTAGTAAAATAATGAAAACAAGCTACATGGCAACCATATGAAATAACAGTTCATACTGATTCTTTTCAATAGAATAATAATAATTATTCACTTCCAAAGTTCATTTAGTAATAAATAATTTAAAATAATGAAAACAAGCTACATGGCAACCATATGAAATAACAGTTCATACTGATTTTTTTCAATAGAATAATAATAATTATTCACTTCCAAAGTTCATTTAGTAATAAATAATTTCATTAGACTTACATACAATGTGGTATAACTCCTTTATACATGTGATGGTCTCGAGTGCATATATGTGATGTTGTATGTCTTGGAAAAAATAGACCGCATTTATTTCTCCTTCCTAATGTCTTACACAAGATATCTTTCTTAAGTTGAATCATTCAAAAGTTTGTAGTAATTGGCTATTCACATTGATATTTTACATAGTGTACAAAGAAGAGATTTCATGTAAATCTTTAGAGATAACAAAATAACATTGATGTTTTAATGAGCTTTATAAAATTCTAGCCCGCGCATCGAGTTATAAGTGACATATAGAAAAGCAATAGTGGTGTTTATGGAGCAATCATCAGTGAAATTAGGCATAGAGCTTCTTTCCATAAACTGTAGTATCATATTTGAAGGTAGAGCCTCTAATGGTGATGTGCATCCCTTTTTCCATGTAGACAAGGTAGCCTTTTATTGCTGGTTGATAATTATATTTGTCATTACAACAGAGCAATGAGGCGAATGATTCACAAATATTAAAGTGCATACATATAGTAGCTTAAGAGTTACTAGGAAGCGAGGTTGGCGTGCACAGGTGGTGGCGCGTGGTAAGTTCATGTTGTTACCATCGCACCAAGACGCCTAGCTTAGGACCCCTACCACCAGACATGCACTACTAGGAAAAACCTTATACACAGAACCTTAGCAGTATCGCTGGATAAAACGAGGCGCTACTACTACTTAGCAGTAGTGCGTGTCCACAGAAGGCGCTATTGCTATAGACGTAGCAGTAGCGCAACAAGGACAAAGAGCGCTACTACTAAAATTGCCCCATCGTTGCCGCCAGGCTAAGTGTAGTAGTAGCGCTTTCCGTTGAAACGCGCTACTGCTAGGTAGTTTAGCAGTAGCACTTTCCCCTAACCCGCGCTACTGCTAATCCGGCCTTATCCCCTCGCGCGCCCGCCCGTTTCCTCACTCTCTTGTCTCACTGTCACACCATCACGGCCGTCCTCCTCCTGCCATCGCCCACGTCGCCACATTGCCGCCGCCGTTGCCACCATCCTCCGGCCTCGATAAGCATCCTCCTTCTCCTCTTGCTCCTCCCTCCTCCCTCCTCTAGCTTCCCCTCCTCCCTCCTCCGCCCCACTCCTCCCTCCTCTAGCTGCCTCTCCTCCTCCCCTCATCCCTCCCCCTGCTCCTCCCTCCTCTAGTCGCCCCTCCTCCATCAACAGCCCCTCCTCCCTCCACAACCCCTCCTCCCTCCCCCTCCTCCATCCATAGCCCCTCCTCCATTCATAGATTTAGTTGATAGTATAGATTGGTAGAATGTATGTTTTTTGAATAGTATAGATAGGTAGAATTTTGTAGAATGTAGGTTTTTTGAATAGTATAGATAGGTAGAATTTCAGTTGATATGTAACAGTTTGATTGTAGAATGTAGGTTTTTTGAATAGTATATATAGGTAGAATTTTGTTGTAGAAGGTAGATATAAATTTTTAGTAATACAAAATTTTAGTAAAAATATTAGTAATATAAATTTTTAGGTATAAAACTTTTTGAATTATAGAAATGTATTGGAATGCTATATGACAAATTTTTAGGTATCAAATTTAGTAATAGGAATTTCAGCAATCAAACTCATGGAGAGTCAGGGCCTATCTTGTTTTATGCTATTTTACCTTAGAGAGGGTAGTAGGTCTTATGAGAGAGAAATAGGTCCTAGATACAATGTGTTATTAGAGCATCTCTAGCAGACCCCGCATCCGGACGGCCCGCAAAACACGTTTGCAGTTCGCGGAAAATGATCTTTGCGGGCTGGCTCGGACGACTGCAGATGCAGACCCCCCAAACAGACCCATATAAAAGGATATTCGCAGAATCTACTTTTTTACGGGTCGACTTTTTGCGGGGTCTGCTCGGGCGCCGCCGCGTCGACCTGCAAACCGAAGACGCCCAATTCTCGAATTTGACATAGGTTCTCACAAATAAGTTTAAATTCAAACAACATACCATAGTTTACGCGCAAATAAAAGCTCCAATTTAGTAGGACAAACGCAAAAGAGGGTCCTGCAAAAGTGACGACCACGTCTGGCATCATCTTGGTCGATCTTCACTCCGCGCCATCGAGTCCATCTTGAAGTTCATCGCCACCATCTAATCCACCTCCGGCGCTTGTTCCAATTCCCGCACCGAAATCATCGACATTGCCACCATATGGAGCAGAGAAAACATCTCCAGCACTGTAACACGCACTGGACGATGCAACCATTCTCCTCTTCAAGATTTCTCTCCTTGCCATATCATGCCATTCTTTGATGTGGTCGTCCATGTCATTATGGTTCATTGTCATGATCTTGTTCTCTTCGGCAAGCAATCTGGCTTTGTTTTCAGCGGCACGAGCTCTTCTCTCCTCAATGGACGCTTTGGGCAGCCCCTCTTCCTTGAGCAATTGCCACTTTTCTTGATTCTCCTTTGCCTTCTTCTCGGCCAACTCTTTCTTGATCTCCAATGACTTCAACAACATCAACTCATTTGATTGCACCATGGCATCAATCTTCTCCCTCAAGCTCGATGTGTCGTGCTCTCTCTTCATCTTCTCCTTAGTCTTATTGTCGCCACCGGGCTTGTTCAAATTTCTTGGGCCATCATCATCCTCATCTTCATCCATGTTTGTAAGTGAACCTCTCTTCGTGCGGATTCTTTGTCGATCAACTTCCACTTCTCGCACTTTTTGAGCAAGTCCCAACAATGCTCTAGTTTGAAGAATTTGCCTTCCGAAGCTTCCATGTCTTTGTATCTATGTTGGGAAATTTTGTCCTACACAATTTGAACAAAGTGAAATGATGCAATCATTTCATATGATGCAATATGCTTATGCACAACTTGAACAAAGGCAAAACAAACTCACATAGCCAGATTCCACGGTTCCACTTGGAGGTGCATTGCATACTTGCTCCAAGCAAGCTGCCCAATGGCTACACATAGGCTTGATCACATCCCAACGCCCTTGAAGCGACCGAAATGTGCGTGGAGTCCTATTGGGGTACTTTGCCATCATGCGGAAGTATTGATCTTCGATCCTTTGCCAATACCTCTTGGCGGTTTGAGAAGTACCCGTGCATGCATCAAGAGACACCGCACTCCATGCCTTGATCAGAATTTGATCTTCCAAGATCGTGTAGTTCTTTGATCTCTGGCTTTTCCCAGTTTTTGCTTGTGATTGCTCATACTCTACCTCATCGATCTCCTCCAATTCTTCCTCACCACCATGATCATCCACGCCACCCTCCGTTTCATTGTAGTCAAATGCGGCGACCGGGGCTTGATCGATGTCAACAACGTTGGTGTCCAACAAGTTCACGAACTCGACAGTTGCATTGTTTGAACCACCGTTATAGTGAACGACAACAAGTCACGAGCTATCGCAAATGGCGAAATGCAAAGAAAATTGCCATGACCGAAGACGCATACCTTCCGGCCATTTCGTCAAACACCTCGCTTGCGGTGGGAGCAGCACCATTGAGCGGCATCGCCAGGGAACCTCTTTTCGGGGCAGAGGGAGTGGATGAAGAAGGCGGCTTCTTTGTAGTCGGAATCCTCTTCCTCTTTACGCCGGCGGCCTTGGCGACCTTCGCCGCCACCGGTCGGGATCACGCAACGGCGTTGGTGCCTGGAGCGCAGGCCTTCACGCGAGGGCAGCCAGATTTCTACCTTGCACGACCACGTTGCCCTGCCGCTTGAAGGCAGGCGCGATGGTGCCTTGGGTGACGATGGGGCCAACATGGCCGGTGACGATATCCACCCGAGGGGATTGAGCGTGCGCGACCTCGACGGTGACGGGGGATAACATGGAGTCATCCATGGCGGCGAAGGACGGCCGGGGAAGATGCACCGAAACGTCATGCGGTGGGGCAATGGTGGCGGAGGGTGGGGGAAGTGGGAACGGCCACGCAGAAATGTTCCTCCCGCCAAATCTTGCCGCGGATAGGGGCTAAGCTCAGGTCGTCCTCCCATCCCGTGAAACTAGAGGTCGGGGGAGATCTTTTGCCGCGCCCCGCAAAAAAAAATTCGGGTCGGCCGCGAATGCGGTGTCTGATCGGGTATGTTTTCCCGCCCCGACCCGCATATTGGCGGTTATTTTGCGGGTCGGGGCGGGATGCGGGGTCTGCTAGAGATGCTCTTATGTGCTACAATGTGTTAGAGTTGATGATGATGAGGAGGAGGAGTTGTGATTATGACTAGTGACCAAGTTGTTATATGACGTCTCATGGACGAAAATGATGATCATGAGGAGTTGTTATATGACAATGATGTATTATGATGATAAGTTGTTAATGATATGATGATGATGAGTTATTTTATCAATGGGTGAAAGAACCGCGGATTAGTTTCAAGTGGATGGATCCTAAGTGTCCAAGCCATTATGATTCACCCAGTGATGTAATAACTCATTATGATGTAAAAACAATCTCTAAATTGCTACTATATGAAAACTTGTATAATGTTGTATGAATACGACATCAAATAAAAATAAATAGAATACGTAATAATAGTAGTAGCGCGGGCAGAGAGGCGTGCTGCTAGTAATTACCAGTAGCGCTTTCTGCAAGAAGCGCTACTACTAAGTAGGTATAGTAGTAGCGCGGGTAGATCAACGCTACTGCTAACCTTTAGCTGTAGCGCCGTAGCAGTAGTGCTACTAGGCCAAAAACCAGCGCTACTGCTAGGCTTTTCCCTGGTAGTGATGTCGGATTTAACACCGTCACCATGGGCCGGAGCGGGACGAACGCTCATCATGTAAATCAGCAAGAAGCACAATCTTCAAGTCATCATACCGGGACCACTAACCTACCGACCAATAGGGGGTAATAAGAGATGTTATATGGTGCATCACGAAGCAAGATGCCACCATGGGTGCTATCCACAGGAAGGAAGAAGAATGCTTAAATGGATAACATCTTAAAGATAGAACCATTTTTTAAAGGATACCATCTTAAAGATAGAACAACTTTTAAAAATTATGGATAATGATATGCTCAGATCTTTCTGATATTAATTGTATGAGATATGGAGTAAATGATCTCTATCTACTGTCTATATATAAAGATATAGTCGTGTAAGCTTTTGGACGACCAAACAGTGAGGAGAAGAAGAACTTTGTGTCTGGTCTTATGGAAGGGAAGGCTATACTTCTTTGTCTCCTGGTGATTGCGCAGCTTGGAAATTCCATTCATGTTGGTACGAAATTGATCTCCATTTCCCTTTTTATTTCCTTTCTCATGACAACTAGAGTAGAATAATATTTTTCACCCAAACTAGGTAAACTTTCTTGGATTTTTCTCAATGTGGACTTCTTTTAATGATGTGTATTCTTCTCTATAGAGCAATGCTTTACTGGAATTGCATTTGGAGCCACTTCATGCACGAAATTAAAATGTCAGTTGTCCTGCATGAGAAAATGGGGACCCGAAGTCTCGAATTCTTACTGTAGGGAAGTCATCCCAAATTTTTGGCATTGTGCCTGTGTCGTTTGTGACTCCTAGAACTGTACTAGGTCATGATGTTGAACGATGGATAATGATGTGGTCCAGTAATAAAAGCTTCTTTTTACAGGCATGCAAGTTCCAATAATGGACAATTTTAGGTGTTCTATTTGATCAAGGTTGTCACCCGAAATTTGGGGCCCTGGGCGAAAAACGAAATAGAGCCCCAAATTTCAAACAGTTCGTATAACATAACAGAAGAATTAATATGCGCAAAGCGTACTCCCACTTTATTATATAACTAGTCGAATATAATGCTCGTCTGTTGCCACCGTCTGGAGGCTCCATTAAATCCACTACCATAAGGATCAATATATGTGTATATGTCTCTTGGTTTAGCTCTGCGATTGTCCCGATTTCCTTGGAGGCTCAGTAAATAATGTGTTGTGGTATGCCCTATATTGTTCATTAGTCTTTGTTTGTAAGAGCACGCAATAGGAATTCCTTACTCTAATGTACAAGAAATTATTTTACTATAAATGGATTACAATAGAAGAGTCAAAAAAATTGGTTGTTTCCTTTTGTGTAGAAGCTTACACTAGTGCAGAAAAGCCTAGCTATGGCATGACAAAAATGGCCTTGCTGGCATGGACACAAGACACCACCAATATGGCGTCATGGTTAAAAAATAGTGGTGGCATTGATGCCTACGTCATTAGTATTATATGTGTTGCTGGCGTGCCACGTCGGCAACACCACCACTATATTCACTTACCTAACAGCGCGTAATGTAATTTGCACGCCATGAACGTTTTGTGCAGTCAAAAAATATATATATATATATATATATGACACCATCTAACATTTAGCATTTCACATTAAAAGTAAGCGCATATATAACATTACACACTAGAACAATACCAAATAATAGAACATCATGAGTTAATAATTATGTGACAATCTCACAAACATTATTTAGTAGCTAGATCTCACAAACACTACCAGTTAATAGAACATTAATAGTGCTAACAAGCAGTTCATTTAGCATCTACGGCCGCGCCACACACATATTTCTAAATGAGGTCGATGCCGATTATCATCCTCAAGTCATGGAGTCGGGTGTTCCTGATGGTGACTAAGATGGCCTGTCCAACCTGGAGATTCTTGCTAGCAAGGAAGTTGTTCCAACCCCCAGCGCTGAAGACAGTGCGGCCGTCTGTGTCCACTACATAAGCATAGTTGGTGATGGAGCCCTGGCAGTAAGGCGTAGTCCAGCAATGCCTGCTTCATCCAGCTCGATGCCACAACTATCACTTAGCCTCTTAGGCAATTTCTGAAAAAAGACATATATGATAAATGAGCATGTTACGTTACTACAATAAGTCTATATCACATTACTACACTAAGTATATCATAAATTCTATACTAAGAATATAACATCATTACTACACACTAATAAGCATATGATGCATCACACATTACTACACTAATTAAGCATATCATCAAATTCTACACTAAGCATATATCATCACATTCTACGCTAGCTAAGCATATCACATTACTACATTAAGCATTTCCTAAAATTCTACACTAAGGATATCACAACATTATTATACTGATCATATTACATTACTACACAGTAAGCAGATCATCAAATTCTACAGTAAGTATATCACAACATTACTAATTAAGCATGTCAAATTTCTACACTAAGTAACATACCATGACATGGCGGTTAACATTCATCCTTGTCAGGTGGGTCCCGAATGGCATCCCAACGTAGTCATCACGTGGAGGAAGTATGTAACAGAGGTTGCCCAATTCGTCCTCGCCCAGCCTCATTCTTTGGGCATAGAGAGCTTCATCAAGTGGGTCCTTATCATCTTCGTCCTTTGATTTGAGGTAGATAACCACCATCCTTGGAATTTCTCTTCTGTAGGAGAAGCTAATCAATTCATCCCCAGTGATATGGATGTGGGCGATCAAACGTTTCCCACTCATCTCCTCCAATCTAGGATATCTTCCGTCCCTTGTCGACCTCCATAGTGTAGGGTCCATTAGGAGTGTCAAAGATCACAGTGTCATCGGTAATGAACTCATTGAACTCCAATCTCACATTGCAAGGGACGATCTGTGTAAGAAAAGTCAATAAACAAACACATTGCATTATTGTAAATAGCAACAAAAAAATAACTGACTATTAGAAACTTCATATAATGTGTTGCCCCTGCAGGAATAAAACACGGCTAGAAGTAGATGCCAATCAGTGAGGAAGCTAATGATGATGATCATGTAACTTCAGATCAAGTTACTACCGAACCTCGTAGGTAAGACAGAGTGAGATCCGCACCAGAGTGGTACGGTAATCCTGTTCTGGAAGTCATGTTACTAGACCATGATAAACCTACGAACTATGAGGAAGCGATGATGAGCCCAGATTCCGAGAAATGGCTTAAGGCCATGAAATCTGAGATCAGATCCATATATGAGAACAAAGTATTGACTTTGGTGGAGTTGCCCGATGATCGGCAAGCCATATTGTATAAATGGATCTCAAGAGGAAGACAGATGCTGATAGTAGTGTCACTATCTACAAAGCTCGACTTGTCGCAAAAAGGTTTTCGACAAGTTCAAGGTGTTGACTACAATGAGATCTTCTCAACTGTAGTGATGCTTAAGTCTGTCTGAATCATGTTAGCAATTGCCACATTTTATGAAATCTGGCAAATGGATGTCAAAACTGCATTCCTTAATAGTTTTCTTAAAGAAGAGTTGTATATGATGCAACCAGAAGGTTTTGTCAATCCTAAAGGTGCTAACAAAATGTGCAAGCTCCAGTGATCCATCTATGGACTGGTGCAATCATCTTAGTGTTGGAATATACGCTTTGATAAGTTGATCAAAGCATATAGTTTTATACAGACTTGCGGTGAAGCCTGTATTTACAATAAAGTGAGTGGGAGCACTACGCCTTTCTGATAAATATATGTGAGTAACATATTGTTGATCGGAAATGATATAGAATTTCTGGATAGCATAAAGGGATACTTGAATAAAAGTTTTTCAATGAAAGACCTCGGCGAAGCTGCTAACACATTGAGCGTCAAGATCTATATCGATAGATCAAGACGCTTGATAAGATTTTTCAATAAGTACATACCTTGATAAATTTTTGAAATAGTTCAAAATAGAACAGTCAAAGAAGGAGTTCTTGCCTGTGATGCAAAGGTGTGAAGTTGAGTAAGACTTAAGACCCGACCATGGCAGAAAATAGAAAGAGAATGAAAAGTCATTCCCTATGCCTCAGTCATAGGTTCTATAAAGTATGCAATGCTATGTACCAGACCTATTGTATACCTTGCTCTGAGTTTGGCAAAGGAATACAATTTTGATCTAATAGTAGATCATTGGACAACGGTCAAGAATATCCTTAGTGAGGACTAAGGAAATATTTCTCGATAATGGAAGTGATAAAAGAGCTCATCGTAAAAAGTTACAACGATGCAAGCTTTTACACCGATCCAGATGACTCTAAGTCTCAATCTGGATACATATTGAAAGAGCATTGTAGACATAGAATATTTGCAAAATACATGCGGCTCTGAATGTGACAGAACCGTTGACTAAGCTTCTCTCACGAGCAAAACATGATCATACCTTTGTACTCTTTGGGTGTTAATCACATAGCAATGTGAACTAGATTATTGACTCTAGTAAACCCTTTGGGTGTTGGTCACATGAAGATGTGAACTATGGGTGTTAATCATATACAGATATGAATATTGGTATTAAATCACATGGCGATGTGAACTAGATTATTGACTCTAGTGCAAGTGGGAGACTGAAGGAAATATGCCCTAGAGGCAATAATAAAGTTATTATTTATTTCCTCATATCATGATAAATGTTCATTATTCATGCTAGAATTGTATTAACCGGAAACATAATACATGTGTGAATACATAGACAAACATAGTGTCACTAGTATGCCTCTACTTGACTAGCTCGTAAATCAAAGATGTTAAGTTTCCTAGCCATAGACATGAGTTGTCGTTTGATTAACGGGATCACATCATTAGGAGAATGATGTGATTGACATGACCCATTCCGTTAGCCTAGCACTTGATCGTTTAGTATGTTGCTATTGCTTTCTTCATGACTTATACATGTTCCTGTAACTATGAGATTATGCAACTCCCGTTTGCCGGGTGAACACTTTGGGTGCTACCAAACGCCACAACGTAACTGGGTGATTATAAAGGAGTACTACAGGTGTCTCCAAAGGTACATGTTGGGTTGGCGTATTTTGAGATTAGGTTTTGTCACTCCGATTGTCGGAGAGGTATCTCTGGGCCCTCTCGGTAATGCACATCACTATAAGCCTTGCAAATAATATAGCTAATGAGTTAGTTACGGAATGATGCATTACGTAACGAGTAAAGAGACTTGCCGGTAACGAGATTGAACTAGGTATTGGATACCGACGATCGAATCTCGGGCAAGTAACATACCGATGACAAAGGGAACAACGTATGTTGTTATGCGGTTTGACCGATAAAGATCTTCGTAGAATATGTAGCAGCCAATATGGGCATCCAGCTTCCGCTATTGGTTATTGACCGAGAATAGTTCTAGGTCATGTCTACATAGTTCTCGAACCCGTATGGTCCGCACGCTTAACGTTACGATGACAGTTTTATTATGAGTTTATAAGTTTTGATGTACCGAAGTTTGTTCGGAGTCCCGGATGTGATCACGGACAAGACGAGGAGTCTCGAAATGGTTGAGACATAGAGATTGATATATTGGAAGCCTATGTTTGGACATCGGAAGTGTTACGGGTGAAATCGGCATTTTACCGGAGTACCGGGAGGTTACCGGATCCCCCCGGTGACCTAATGGGCCTTAGTGGGCCCAGTGGAGAAAGAGGAGAAGGGGCCAAGGGGCAGCCGCGCGCCCCTCCCCCCCCCCCCCCCAAGTCCGAATAGGACAAGGAGGGGGGCCGGCGCCCCCCCCCCCCCCTTCCTTTCCCCCCTCTCCTCCTTCCCCCCAAGTCCTAGTCCAACTAGGGAAGGGGGGAGTCCTACTCCCGGTGGGAGTAGGACTCCTCCGGCGCGCCTCCTCCTAGGGCCGGCCGCACCCCCCCCCCCTTGCTCCTTTATATACGGGGGCAGGGGACACCCCATAGACACACAAGTTGATCTACGGATCGTTCCTTAGACGTGTGCGGTGCCCCCCTCCACCATATTCCACCTCGGTCATATCGTCGCGGAGTCTAGGCAAATCCCTGCGCCGGTAGAACATCATCATCGTCACCACGCCGTCGTGCTGACGAAACTCATCCCCGAAGCTTTGCTGGATCGGAGCCAGGGGATCGTCATCGAGCTGAACGTGTGCTGAACTCGGAGGTGCCGTATGTTCGATGCTTGGATCGGTCGGATCGTGAAGACGTACGACTACATCAACCGCGTTGTGCTAACGCTTCCGCTTACGGTCTACGAGGGTACGTGGACAACACTCTCCCCTCTCGTTGCTATGTCATCACCATGATCTTGCGTGTGCGTAGGAAATTTTTTGAAATTACTACGTTCCCCAACAGATGTGTCATGTAGTCGACGTTCACATAACACCACTAAGGGAATTACAACATTGATACCATCAAAATATCAAACGAATATCAACTTCACATGACTACTTGCAACATGACTTATCTCATGGCCTCAAGAACAAAAGTAACTACTCACAAGTGATAAACATGCTCATGATTACTGGGGTATTAAAATGAATATTCGATCTAAACATATGATCTTCCACCAAATAAACCATAAAGCATAAACTACAAGATGTAATCAACACTACTAGTCACCCCCGAGGTACCAATCTAAGGTTCTGGTACAAGATTGAGCACAGGAGATGAACTAGGGTTTTGAGAGGAGATGGTGTTGTTAAATATGTTGATGAAGATTGGCCTCCCCAAGATGAGAGGATTGTTGGTGATGATGATGGCCTCGATTTCCCCCTCTCGGAGGGAAGTTCTCCCGGCGAAATTGCTCCACCGGAGGGCAAAAGTGCTCCTGCCCTAGTTCCGCCTCGAGACGGTGGCGCTCCATCCCAAAAGTCCTCTCCTTTTTTTTCTAGGTCAAAACCACTTATATACCAGAAGATGGTCACCAGAAGTGGGCTGGGCTGCCCACTACCCACCAGGGCGTGCCCTGGTGCCTATTGGGCACCTGGTAGCCCCCCTTTGGTACTTCTTTCTTCCAGTATTTTTGATTTATTCCAAAAATATTCTCTGTGAAGTTTTAGCCCATTTGGAGATGTTCAGAATAGGTATGTCTGACTTAGCTTTTTCAGGTCCAGAATTCCATCTGTCGGCATTCTCCCTCTTTGTGTAAACCTTGCATATTATGAGAGAAAAGGCACTATAATTACTCCATAAGGTGGTATAATGCATAAAAAACTATAAATAACAGTAGCAAAATATGATGCAAAATGGACGTATCAACTTCCCCAAGCTTAGACCTCGTTTGTCCTCAAGCGAAAGCCGATATAAAAAATCATGACCACATAATTTGAGAGAGAGGTGTTGATAAAAACAAAATACAGACATAGTAGCATTATGCTCATTATTATAACAGCAAATAAACTTCATCATAAAGCTTTATCATATAACTTCTCATGAACAAGTAACAATTAATCACAACATCGAAGTATGAAGCATAAACTCTATTGAAAACTGACAAACTATGTTCTCAGTCAATTTTGCAACACAATTCATCACATTTTCAGGAAGGGTCTTGCATCGAATTCATTTAAGTGCTATTGATAATATTTCTGTACATATTTCATTGTTATTATTATCATGTCTATATTAAGGGCCCCGAGTTTTAGTTGCGCCCTAGGCCCCTAAAATCTCAGGACCGGCCCTGTATACAAGGCCAGTATGAAAATACATTTTTACATCTATACAAGGCCACTAACAGTAATCGAGGCAAAATTTAATAATGTTTCTTCATACTAGCAACTTGTTTAATACTTGGATGTATGTAGTCATAATAACATTGTGCTACTTCCTTCCCATTCCTTCCTTGCATGCATGCAAGCGTATTATGAACCCGTTTAACAAAAAGAATGGCCTGTAAAGAAGTCATTAAAGTTTATCTTCCTACCTGTAATCTAAGTTTGTGGCCTTGTATAAGGGAATGAAGGAAGTATATGTTTTATATTTAGTAATCCAACAACCTCAAGTTTGATATTATGGTGGATGAAGATCCTATTACATTGTGAATTAAGATTACATGCTTTCTTTCAAGAAAGAAAAAAAATGTAGAAGATGAAATGTCAGCAATCAGATGACATCATTTATGTATATCTAACCTGATGTACGTAGCAGCGTGGTAGGTGGTGTGCCGGCCCCCAATACTAGTAGCAACTAGCAGAGCCCGTGCGGCGGCACGCCGCACCTGTCAATACGGTTTGTCCATATGGTCTGTGTTAACTGTCTATAATAAGTGTTATTAGTTTAAAAAGACAGAATCATGTACGTAAAAAGACAGAATCATGAAGCCAGAAAATATTTTGTACCTCTCATACTACCCAATAGTTTTATATTGAAGTATCATTCACATTTAGCATATCCTAGACAAAAAAAAAATTCTTGCAGCTGGAGCATGGCTAATATTGGTCAACAATTCCACATACGCGCCAAGAAGACGAAGTTGATAATCAAGCCATTGTGAAATACGATATGAAATGCCAATGCTACAAAACATTGTCATATGAAAAATTAACTTATACAAACTAGAACAGTTTTGTATTAGCAAATAGTTGGCTTTTAGTTGATCTTTATATAGGTTTGAATGGTAAATTATCACTGATTGTATTAGGAAATTTTTATTGTTTTGTTAGCAAAAATTGATCAACATAGAATACATACCTAGAGAATTAAATCTAGCCCCTCCTTATCCCCTATACCGCTAGGTCGAAGTAGATCGGCTGGTCGTTGTTTGCAGGTCCGCTACAACCATCATTGTTCACGAATGCTCGGCGAAGCATTGACGAGTCCCAGCTACAGCTGCTGGAATAATTGTGAGTGAAGCTCGTGCCTCGGACTCGGGCGTCCGAGTGCGGGCCGGCCCCGGCGCGGGCACTAGGACCCAGCGGTGGCCGGATATCACCTCCGGAGCAGAGGATGGTGGTGGTGGGTGGCGTACCTGGAGGAGCGAAGGGAGTGGCCAGAGCTGTGTGTCGGGCGGTAAGGGCTGGCGACGCCAGCAGCGCTGCGTCGACGAGCGCCGGGCGCTGACGAAGTGGATCCACTGCTGCCGGATCCGCCTTGATCGATGATCGAATGCCTCAATTCGATGCGAAGGGCGGTCTCCTCCACATCTCCGGGCTCCGCTTCTCGCAACGGGCTGGCCCCTTAGGAGCCAGCGCTACTTCAGTCGCGAGCCATCGGATGCGTTCGGAGGGGATCAGAAGTGGAGTGGATGGAGAGGGGGTGAAGTGGAGTTCGGATTGCACACTCTGTGATGGATATGGAATATTACTGTATCTTCTTGGCTTATACGCAAAGAAAAATATTATATCTTCTCTGCATATAACCAGAGAAGATTCACAATGACCTTCCATATCCCTTTGATGGTTGCTCAGCTTTTTTTAATCATTTCATCAAGCTCCGTCAGTCCATACTGCATGTCTGGGTCGCTATATTTTTACCTTGACATCTGTCGGGTAGTTTGAGGCTCCCGGTGGTTTTAGGGGGGGGGGGGGGGGGGGTTGAGGAGGCAGGGCCGCGGGATGCAAAAGTGGTGCATACTGCCTGTGTGGGTTGCTATATTTTTACCTGGCCGAGCGCCCGGTGGTTTGTGGGGTGTTTGAGAAACTTCAATTTCTAGAGGGAGCCAAAGCTCTATTTTTGCAATCTAAAACATAATACAAAAATTTTCTTCACTAAATTACCCTAGACTGGGGGGTCACGGCCCCTGCAGAGATGTGCATAGCTCCGCTAGTGATGTGGGGTGACGGCCGGTTGAAACAACGACACACAATCGCAACGCATCTGCCACTTTTTCATCTACGTTTTGTTTCTTCCTCATTGTTGGTTGTGTTGGAGAGCTGCGAATCCAAAGGCTCTAGGGTTGATTGAACCGATCTAGGGCAATCCATAGCCGCCGCACTCCTCGACGGGACGTGCGGGGCTCAAAAGTTGTGGCCAGCTGTCCTGCAACTCATGCTTCCAGCGAGTTGTCTTGCGTATCGCGCTCGAGCGCCGGAGGTACATGCATGGTGACGTGTTGGTTTGTGAACACTAGCATCATGAGAGGGTGGGAGAAAGTTGTTAGTCGACGAGACATGAAAGCAAAGCCTAGGTGATTTTGGCCTCTTGAGGTTGCATGAAAGCAGCGCAGCGTTGGGTCCAGCAAAGCAAAAACAGAGGAAGAGGAAGAGGAAGAGGAGCTTATTCGCTTGATTAATAAGTCTTGTCCTCTTAATACAATGTTGCTTACAAGTGTGGTGTTGGGATCAATTCATTCAAAGGTGAAGAAGGAACCTCCTGATCAGTTGCTTACTGTCAAGAGAGACCACGGCCAAAGCTTCACTCAAGAAAAGAAAACACAAGATAGTCTGATGAAGCTCGGCACGCTGCCCAAAAGCAGAGGAAAAACACGAGTGCTATCATTTAAATCAGTCAGTTTCAATGCTGAAGATGATAATATATCCTGGTCAACATCACTTTTCCTTGTCAGATTCCTTGTTGCACTCTTCAGGGTGCAATGCATATCATAAACCGTACGTACTAACAAGATGGTATTTTGTTTCGGTAAAGTATTTCTTTGGGATTTTGCATCATTCCCTCGGCTCGGCTAAAGAAAAGAATCTAAGTATTTCAAAATGAGAGCCCAATGCTCGCAAGTATGCCCAAACCTCCGTCTGCGTACCAAAATATAAGACGTGTTTGCAGTTCAATTTTAACAGCAAAAAAACATCTTATATTTTGGTACGGAGATAGATAATACATTTGATTGATTGATTGATTGATTGATGTTTTAGATTGGTTGATGAATCTGCCTTTGCAGTCTAATCTCGAGTCGAGTGCAAAGGCTCCATGAAATGTAAGGGAGGAGTTCCACCAACACACACAGGAGACTAGAATGAAGATTAGTATACACACTCTCAAGAAATATACTAATTAACTAACTGGAACACCACCCTGCACTGCACTAGTAGCCTTCTCTGTTGGGTACTACTTACTGCATTCATTCATGAACCTCTCCACAAAATGCAGAGACCAAACCACCAAAAACACACAAGTTATAATGCACTAGTAGCAAGCAGCTCTACTACTGCTAGTGACAGGCCCACTCTCTTCTCTTCTCTTCTGTCTGCCTTCTCAACAACCAACAACCAACCGTTGTCTTCCCTCCCTCACTGTGCATCCGTCCACTCCATCATCAGGAAGGGGATTAGATTAGGGGCTGTTGATGATCCCCGCCATCATCTTTTTTATCTGCCCAAACACAACAACACCACCTCATTGTTATTATCTCTATTATTACCAATGAGCACAAAACACACATCTCTTCACAAACCCATCACATCCGCTAAACACCTTGCATAGTCTATCTATTCTAGGGAAAGAAACACATGTAGTATATCTACAGCAAGTATGTGACAGAGATAGATGCGAGCCACATCATATCAACAGTGATGGAATACTAGTATTTCACAACAAAATACTCTGTCTGTCTGTCTCTCTATCCCTTGTGATGAAACACTAGCAAGTATAAACCAACCAAATACAACAATATTGAGGTTATATGTATATGCAGTAAAGTGTAGGGTTACTCGGTCAGTACCTCCGTCTTATTCATTCCACTGACATCCCTCAGATCATCTATCTGCAAAACCATGCAACAAGGACGACGCACAGCGTAAGTCATAATTAACTTGGCTAGAGTAGCTTCTTATTACTTCACTTGTGCCTAAACTTTCTTCTATGTATCGAGCTACAACACCTACCCCTTTAAACAGCTCCGGTGAATGCTCACGAAGCTCGATGATGTAATTCGCTCTTTTCTCTCCGATGCCCTGGAAATTCACACCAGGTTAGTGAAGTGAAAGCAAAACAAAACAAAACTGAGAGGTAACAATCCAAACCGAAAGCAAACCTTCAAGCTCTTCAATTGCTCCCTGCAATGGACATACAAACATGCATTAGATAAGCAGAGACGGTTCCCAATAATTGATTTATTATTAGTTAGGATTATACTCACTTGTTAGCGCTGTTGAGAACACTCAAGCACTCCTGGAGTACGGATTTCTGTGGTAACACAAAAAGCAAGTGTTCATCAAGAAGGTCGGTCAATGATGTAGAGATGTGACAAGGATGTGCCAGCAAGGTGTGAACTACCAACCTTTATCCCAGTGCTACGAGTCTTGAAAGAACTAGTCGGATAATCTGCTGCTTGCTCAAACTTGAGGTGTATCGCTGGAGTCTTTGGATCTGCTGGTTGCTCAACCTTGAGGTGCATTGCAGGAGTCTTTGGTTCAGGTGCATCTATCTTGGTCCCACCCTGGACAGATTCCATGCCCTCTTCTTGTGTTGTTTCCATGGCCACTTCTTCTGTCTTTTCCATGGCCACTTTTTGTGTCTTCTCCATGCCCTCTTCTTGTGTCTTCTCCCTGGCTACCTTTTGTGCCATTACGCTCAATGGACGAGCACTAAGAAGCTTCAGTGAGTTTGATATCTCTCTCAGCTTGTCGCTGATCTTCGGAGTGTTCATATGAGTTTTGACAGGAGTCTTCTCGACAAAGGCATCTGCGAATGACGATTGATGATCACCTAGGTATGCATTGAAAGATTTGCCAAGAAAATAATACCAAGAGTTGTGTTTATACCAGGAATGTTTGAAGTGCAGGTTTCGCCCAGGTCAATGGTACACAAACTCGCTGCATCCAGACTTGACGATGAATGGTCCTGAATAAAGAGATAAAGATGATGTTTTTTTCGTGATAGACAGAACTGCTAAAACAAACAACAACAAAAAAAACAGAGCTCCTTCTTCTGCACAGGGCTATGTACCACCTTCTGTACTTCAGATGGCACAGTATCTAAAGCGTCGCTTGTTTTGTCAAATCCCTGCATATTGAGTCCAGCATATGACAATCATCATTATTAACAAGGTTATCATCTGCCTAGTGCCACTATACTACCGGAAAGAAACCAATGTACCTAGTGACACTATACTACTGAAAAGAAACAAATGTACCTCATCTGTAGATGGAGCATCGATTTCCATGCCCTGTGACGATTGTACCTCCTGTAGATGCAGCGGAAACAATTTAAATTAAGTAACTGATAACCAAACGAAGTAACTGATAACCAAACAATCATGCACAAGTGCGATCCGTGTAATAACCTTGACTTCTGCTACTGTTGCTGGCGCAATGACTGATGCCTCTTCCTACAAATTTCATAGATTGGAATTGGTTAGTTAGAAACATTAGAATGGCAACTTCAACACCTGCATACTGCTCTGCTTGCAACATTGCAATAAGTTATTTACCTTTGCTGAATTGGTGCTTGGGCATAACAAGGCACTGTACATGTACATAAGACACGGGTTATTTATGAAAGGAAAAATTGGACAAGAAATTTCCTGGAGTTAATGAATGGTGTGGTACCTTCCACTCGTTGCAGTAGGTTTAGCATCCTTTTGCTTCGTTTTGATAGAAGCAGAAAGTGAGCTCTCAGTTTTCTTTGCTGAGCGCATCATTACTTGAGACCTTTTACGGAATAAACAAAAATACATGATTTTAGTCAGGTGCCAAGCTCCAAATCTATCACCAGCCTTTTACAGGATTTATTAATGAACGGTGTAGTACCTTCCACTCATTGCGGGTTTGGCATCCTTTTGCTTCATTTTGGTTGGAGGAGAGACCGTGATTTCAGGGTTTTTTGCTGAAAGCGCGATTGGTTGAGACCTTGCAAGAAATCAAAAACAAAAGTCAGTGACCACGATGTTAGTCAATTGCCAAGCTCAAAACGATCACCAGCCTTATGCAATGAATGGTGTGGTACCTTCCACTCATTGTGGGTGTAGCAGCCTTTTGCGTAATTTTGATAGGAGTAGGGAGCGAGTTTTCAGATTTTTTCGCTGGATGCATGGTTGGTTGAGACCTTGTAAGAAATCAAAAACAAAAGTTAGTAACCACGATGTTAGTCAAGTGCCAGGGTCAAATCCATTGTCGGCCAGGTTAGAATGCTACCTCTTATTGGCAATGGGAGTTCGAGCTGCTTTTACTGCGCTCATATTCCATTGGGGCCGATCCTGCTGCTTCTCTACCACGGGATTCAGTTGGTGTGTAGAAGAAAGAATTGGCCTTGAGGAGCTTTTAGCAACTGCATACAAGTTAACATCTGCCCTTTTGAAACTTGTGACACTCGCGGATCTGCGGCATTGTTCGTTAGCCACTTGAGTGGCCACTTGACTCGAGCGAGCGGCCAGGCTGAGAGTAGAAACCGCATCTTGGCAGGAAACTTCTTCCTGCATCAACCATGAAGTGATAAAAGAAGTTTGAAATTGAATATTTGTGAGTGATGCGTATTAATATTAATTCCAGAAGGTAGGTAAGCATAAAAGAGTACACACATAGCAAACAGTCACAAAGTAATGGTAGCTTAATATATGTTGGACCACATGTTCTGTTTACTTACTAGCACCTACGAATTTATCAGATCTGAATGTACAAAGATTGCACCCTAAACCCTAAACCCCTACTGGCCAAGAAGGTGCTGTTATACAAATTAACTAAAATTATGATGCCCAGCTTTATTTTTCTAGCAACTTGAACACTTTCCCATACATACATATCGAGCTCTGCATGGTTGGTAGTCAAGGAACAAAAGTATTGCAACCTAATAAGGAGTAACAAAGTTCAGTTAACCTCTTCATCTAACTCATGTCAGCTTCTGGGAGTGCTTAGAAAGAGCTAGAACTTGCATTCCAGTAACAGGCTGACATACATACAGATTTACAATATGCAAACACTACTTATCTTCTTCCGTGCCTCTTGCAATGAACAAAACAACACCGCGCAAGATGAAGACGCTGAGTATAGCTTACCAAGCAGGCGATCACCACAACCCCGCTCGTCTTGCACAAAGAGTCCTGCAGAATGCGAGTAACTTTGCTCTGCCTGTAGGGCACGAAGCTCTGGTTGCTGTTGAGCGCTTGCACGGCATTCATCAAGGTGTACATGGACTTGTTGCCGCTGCTCGACAGAGCGGCTGCTCCCCCGCCGGTCTTCTGCTTGGGGTCCACATAGTCTGGCAACAAGAAGCAAACATAATAAGGCGGATGCCACATACTAGTAGGAAAGGGTCGGCGAGGCAGTGCTCGATGAGGTGCCCCCGCAGGAGAGGATCACAACACAAACCTGAGAGGCTGAGAAAGTTGATCTTGGCCACAGCACGCTCCTTGCCGTCCTGGTCAGAGCTAGATACGTGAATGATGAGGCCTTGGTACCCTCTGGTCGGTAGCTGGGTGGAAGAAGGTATAGCGGGTTGCGGCTGGGTAGAAAAGGGTTTGGTCGGTTGCTGCTGGGTGGAGGAAGATTTAGAGGGTTGCTGCTTGTCCTGGTTCTCATCGAAACAACCCAGCTGCGCGAAATCCTCAATGGACTTGACATGAACCTGCAAAGGAAGACAGATAAAAAGTTAAGATGGTTAAATTGGCTGGGATGTCAAAACAATTGGTATGAGTATCAGTGGCAAGCATCCATAAAGCAAATCTTCTTCTAAGTGTATTTTGTTATTCTCTGTTTAAAACAAGTTAAAAAGAGGGTGATTTGTGAGAGTGTTAGGGCCAAGCATCCATCCATAAAGCAATTCTTCTTCTTCTAAGTGTATTTTGTTGGTATTCTCTGTTTGAAACGATTTGAAAAGAGGCTGCATTGCATTGTGAGAGCAGAGTAAGGCATTTATTTATCCTAGTGTACCTTGGAGAGGCCCTTGAGGTGTGTCTTGCCCTGGGCATCCTCCAGCACCAGGACCTCCTACTCCTTGGGCTCCAGCAGATCCAAGACGTGGGTGTCCTGCACCACCTGGTACGACGACACCCTGACGGCCCTGCCTATGGACGCCGCGAACCGGAGGATCTCCTCCATGGCGATGGTGACCAGGCCCGGCTGCTCCTGCGACCCCTGAGACAGACAGGCAGAGCAGCAACAATGTTCAGACATTCGAAATTACAGATGCATCTGACTGTTGCATATGGTGTCTCTGAAACGGCAGGGACGGTGGGCGCCCTGTGTGCGTACCTTGAAGAGGTGGTCCCTGGCGGCGGCCGCGCCGAGGGCCACGACGCATGCGTTGCCGGTGGTGGCGATCTGGGTGTGCAGGTGGTTGGCGAGGATGGGCTGCAGCTCGTGGAGGAAGACCTGGTGGTTGGTCTCCTCCTGCAGGTAGCACCAGTCGAGCCTGTGCTTCTCCTTGCGCTGCCCGGCGGCGGCCCTCCTGCAGGCAGGCACGCGCGAGGATGGGAGGGGAGGGGAAAAAAGAGTTGAGTTCTTGGATCCATCTTTCTTCCAGTTGGGATGGAATTAATGGCAGAACGAAATGGGAACCGAGGAAGGGATCCTTGAATTACCCTTGCGACGAAGAGGACGAGGTGGAAGAAGGGGCCGGAGCTGCGGCGGCGGCGGCGGGGGTGAAGGAGAGGACGGCGCCGGTGCGACGGTCAAGCAAGGCGGTGACCTGGAACAGCGAGGTCTCCGCGGCAGGAGCAGGAGCTGGCGCTCTCATCGCGGCAGAAGGGGGGCAGATCCTGGCGACGACCCTGCCGCCGCCGCCATGCTCTCCGAGCAATGCCGCCGCCGCCGATGCCACCGGCTCCTCCTCCATCGAAATCAGATCTACAACGTCACACCCTAGGGGCGGCCGGGTTCGCCGGAGTAGCGATCGACGGGGGAAGGGGGAAATCTGGATCGGGGAGGAGGTCGGAAGGTAGGAGAAGGCAGCAGAGGATAAGATAGAACGAAGGGTGCAGAATACTTTCAAATTCATCGATGACCATTACAGTAGACGACCGTGGCTTATATACGCAACCGGTTCGTACACTCAACCCCCGGCCCACGGCCCATCACACAACACCGGCCCAAACTAGCTGTTTGAATCGCCCGCCAGTCTTTACGCTTCCTTCGGTGCCTCTTTATGTATTCCCGTCGATGTAGCACTCGTTGTCAGCACGCTAGTACTGACAGTACCCGCCCAGGAGAACCAGCCTGTCCCCAAGCTGGTGCGTTAGGGTAACGCACGCGCAACACTTCATGGTCTTCCCAGGTTGCGGCGGTAGCTGGTACCGAGAACCACTTCACCAGAATTTGCAGATGTGCTGAATTTCCTTTCTTGACTAACCTGCGATCAAGAATCTCCTCGGGTATCAGTCCAGGTCCAGATAGATCTATTGGTTCTGGCAGCGTCCTGAACACCGGAGTATGATCTGGAATGTGTTCTTTTAACTGCGATACATGAAACACTGGGTGTACCATACTGCCACGAGGTAGCTCCAGGCGATAAGCTGTTGTGCCCACTTTTGCCAGGATCTTGAAAGGGCCAAAGAACTTCATTGCTAACTTCGGGCATGGGCGATTCACCACTGACGATTGCGAGTATGGTTGCAGGCGAAGGTATACCATCTCCCCTTCAGAGAACTGACGATCAAATCGTTTTTTGTCTGGATACTGTTTATCCTTGCATTGAGCCCTGGCCAGGTGTTCCTTCAGCAATGTTGTGTGCTGTGTGTGTGTGTGTTGCTAACTATTCTTGGACATCTGGGTTCAACGATTTTGTCTGCCCCTGGAGTTGTCCCACATTAGCTTCATGTCCATACAGTGCCTTGTATGGAGTACAGCCCAACGATGAATGATACGTTGTGTTGTACCAGAACTCAGCCTGCGGTAACCAAGCAGCCCACTTGTGAGGAGAGGCGTGTACTGCACATCGCAAATACATCTCTAGACATTGGTTGACCCTTTCGGTCTGACCGTCCGTCTGCAGGTGATATGCTGTACTCATCTGTAGCTCAGTTCCCCACACCCTAAACAGCTCTTTCCAGAAAGCACTTGTGAATATCTTGTCTCTATCCGACACAATGGACAAGGGCAAACCATGGAGTTTGACAACCGTATTGAGGAACACTTTTGCCACTGAAGCTGCTGTAAAAGGATGTTTCAGAGACAGAAAATGACTCACTTTTGTGAAGCGATCAACCACCACTAGAGTTGCATTATATCCTTCTGATTTAGGCAAACCCTCGATAAAATCCATGCTGATAGCTTGCCAAGGTCCATTTGGAATTGGGAGGGGCTGAAGAAGACCTGGCACTCTGCATAACTCATGCTTAGCCTGCTGGCATATGATGCACTGTTTAACAAAGTTTCCCACATCCTTCTTTAAACCTGGCCAACTGAACAGTTGTTTGACTCTGTGATAAGTGGGTAGCATCCCAGAGTGGCCCCCAATAGGAGTTGAATGAAATGCTTGAATCAGTTTGGTTTGAAGTCCAGCATTTGCTCCCACCCAGATCTTCTCTTCATGTTTGATCAAACCATCTTTGAGTTGAAATCCAGGGCAAGCTTCTGCATCCACTGCCAGTTTCTGGAGCATGGTCTGGGCAGCTGTATCCACTGTATAAGAGTTCAGTATCTCTTGTATCCACAGAGGTTTGCTAGTGGAGACAACTTGCATGGGAAACAAATGTGCCACTCTAGATAATGCATCTGCAGCTGTATTTTCTATCCCTTTTTATACTGAATGGAAAATTGTAGTCCAACCAGTTTTGTCATTGCCTTCCTCTGCAAATCAGATGTCAAATTCTGATCTCCCAAATGGCACAAACTCTGATGATCAGTTTTGATCACAAAGGGGGCTCTGGACAGATATGATCTCCATCTATCCACAGCCATCATTATAGCCATAAACTCCTTTTCATAGATGGAAATTTTCTGACTATTTGTGCCCAAGGCCTTGCTGTAATATGCAATGGGGTGACCCTCCTGTGTGAGTACTGCACCTATCCCAGTGTTGCAAGCATCTGTTTCCACTGTGAAAGGTTTGTTGAAATCTGGCAGGGCCAACACAGGAGTAGTGGCCATAGCTTGCTTCAGAAGTTGAAAAGCAGTCTGTGCAGACTCAGTCCACTGGAATGCTTGTTTCTTTAACAGAACCGCGAGAGGTTTAGCTAACAGTCCATAGTTCTTGACAAATTTCCTGTAGTAACCAGTTAGCCCCAAAAATCCTCTCAATTCAGTGACAGTGGGAATTGGCCAATCCACCATAGCAGCTATTTTGGCAGGATCAGTGGTCACTCCTTCAGCAGTAATAATGTGTCCAAGTTACTCCATGGATTTCTGAGCAAAAGCACATTTGCTTTCTTTAACAAACAGATTGTTTTCCTTGAGTACTGCAAACACTTCTTGTAAATGTTGCAGGTGTTCTTCCAATGTCCCACTGAACACCAATATGTCATCCATGAATATGAGGACAAATTTTCTGTTGGAACTTTTGAAAATGAAGTTCATGAAACATTGAAAAGTAGCTGGAGCAATACATAACCCAAAGGGCATCACCTTAAACTGATATTGTCCATTATGTGTTTTGAATGCTGTTTTAAACTCATCTGCTTCTGCCATTCTTATTTGGTGGTAGCCTGATCTCAGATCCAACTTGGAGAACCCCTGAGCACCTCCTAATTCATCCAATAGCTCATCAATCACAGGCATTGGAAACTTGCTTTTAATAGTAAGTGAGTTGAGCCTTCTATAGTCCACACAAAACTTCCATGTACCATCTTTTTTCTTGACCAGTAGTACAGGTGAAGCAAAAGGACTCAAACTAGGTGAGATCAGGCCAGATTGCAACATTTCTGACACCTGCTTCTCAATCTCATATTTCTGCAAAGGAGAATACCTATATGGTCTGCAGTTGACAGGTACAGCATCAGGCACTAAGTGTATCTCATGGTCAAACTCCCTGTGGGGAGGCAGTGTTTTTGGGTCCACAAATGTAGCTTTATTTGCTTGTAACAATTTTTGTACTTCCTCTGGCACTTCAGTTGCTGGGGCAACACAGATGTGAAGTAAAACAGCAGTGGCCCATATGTCATTGCCTTTGTCCCACTTCTTCAGCTGCTCCATGGACACTTCCTGGATCTGCTCTTGTTTGATAGGTAACACTCCCTGCAACTTGATCTCCTTCCCTTGATGTTCAAATTTAATCCATTTATCTGCCCAATGACATTGCATAACTCCCCATTTTTCGAGCCAGTCCATTCCCAGGATAATATCATATCCTCCCAATTCCAAAACATGCATTGGTGTAGAGAAATCATGACCCTGAATCCACCAATTCAAGGTGGACACAAACTCTGTACAGTCCACTCTATCTCCATTTGCCACCTTCACCTGCAAAGGAGCTGCTAATTTCTCTGCAGTTACTGGAATTCTGCTCAACAAGGCCTTATCTACAAACGTGTGAGTATTCCCTGAGTCAATCAAAATCAGCACTACTTGATTACCCACAAGAGCTCGGAGTTGTATTGTTTTAGGATGAGCAGCACCTGACAAAGCAGTCACTGAGATATGAGCACATTCAGGTTGATGGTCATCCACCAAAACATCCAGTATTGCATCTGAAATGATCTCATGAGGGTCTACCATTTCTGCTGTCTTTAACTGAGCTGCAGGTGCCTGTACTTTGTTACAGGTGTGATCAGGTATGTATTTCTCCCCACAACTGTAACACAAACCATTAGCACGTCTGTATTCCTTGAGCTGCTTGGCCTTCCACAACTCCCCCGGAGCAAAATTGTTCTTACTGTCGTTCCTGGCCGCTGTGTTCTTATTGAAACCAGACTTGAAAGTCTTCTGCTGATTTAAGAGCCCTTCCTGTACTGTAGCATACATAGAAGCTGTCTGCACATTGACTGGAAGCTGAAACTCCACCACACTCCGTAATTCCTCTTTCAATCCCATGACAAACCTGGTCACCAAAAACGTGTCACTGATGGCTGGTTCATACAACCTGATATTGTATACCAGCTGCTGAAATTGCACTTTGTATTCTTCTACTGAACCCTGTTGTTTGAGCATCATCAGGGACTTCAGTTGCTCTCTGTGTATGTTCACATCAAACTCCTGCAAAACTGCTGCCCGAAACTGTTCCCACATATGAAACACGCTGTGTCGCTTGAACGCCTGGTACCAGTGAGCTGCGTTGTCTGACAGGTACAGAGAAGCAGAAGTAACTTTGAAGTTGTCAAGTATGTGATACAGCTGAAAAAATGCTTCACACTTGTCCAACCAAATTCTCACATCCGTGCCGTCGAAGCGCGGAAAATCCATCTTAGGCATCCAAGCTCGTTTCCCTGTGGACTCATCTCCTCCCACTGCAATTCCATGGCCTGCAGGCGGCACCTGAATGGGAACCGAGGGAAAACGCGGCGGTGTGCGATACTGACCTGTTGGATTTGCACCCAGGATGCCGTCCGACACCTCAGACGCCGTTGGAGACGAACTTCCACTCCCTTGCGAACAATTTTGCTTCCCCAGCTGCGCCGCATGCGCCTGCTCCTGCTGCACTTTCCCCAGAGTGTCGCAGGACAAATTGACTTTCATTTGTACCTGATCTAGCCGATTCCCTTGCTCCGATAGCTTGGCGTCCAGTGCTTCTAGCTTCTCGCAGATGCCGTCCACCGCTGTGAGCTTCGCCTGAGCCGCTCGGATCTCAGCTAGCTCTTGCAGCATCTGCGTCTGGAACGCCTCCATCTCGTCCACGAGGTAACGCGTCTGCGGATAGGGCTTGAATGCCGCCGTGGTGACGAATTTCCCCCAAATCAATCCACCTCGGGTCGAGATTTACGCAGATCAAACCCTCAGGTGATCCGCTACCGTCGCGTCGGAGTTTGCCGGGTACGAATTGGGGAAAAAAAATTTGGCGGCGCGAGCGGAAACGGTGGCTCTGATACCAGATTGTCACACCCTAGGGGCGGCCGGGTTCGCCGGAGTAGCGATCGGCGGGGGAAGGGGGAAATCTGGATCGGGGAGGAGGTCGGAAGGTAGGAGAAGGCAGCAGAGGATAAGATAGAACGAAGGGTGCAGAATACTTTCAAATTCATCGATGACCATTACAATAGACGACCGTTGCTTATATACGCAACCGGTTCATACACTCAACCCCCGGCCCACGGCCCATCACACAACACCGGCCCAAACTAGCTGTTTGAATCGCCCGCCAGTCTTTACGCTTCCTTCGGTGCCTCTTTACGTCTTCCCGTCGATGTAGCACTCGTCGTCAGCACGCTAGTACTGACATACAGCTGCTGCCGGAGAATTCGAAACGGCAGATTCTTTGTGTTTTTTTAGACGATTCGAAATGGCATATGGAGATGGAGATCCGTCCACAAGAAAGAAACAAGACGGCGGAATGGATGGATGGTTGCTAGCCGGGCCGCCGTTCCATGCCGAGCCCAGTCACAGTAGCCCATACCGTTCCGGCCCACTAGAAAAACAGGCCACAAGCCCACACAAAGTGTAGCGCCCCGCCTCGCCCGATTCATCCCTCCTTCCTTCCTTCCTCAGCCGCCGCCCGCCGACGATGGATCTCGACGAGGCGCCGGTGGTGATGGGCGCGTACAGAGGCCCAGCGCGTCGGGTGGAGAGCGGAGCGTCGGAGACGATGCTGCTGTGAAGGTCAGAAAATAATGATACCCGCCGCGAGTCTCAACACTCATCGGACTACATACATCAGTATGTATGATTTCCAACAAATCTGTTGCTCGCTCCATTGTTCCGGAGAACGCCGTTTTAGTCATCTTGCCCAAGAGGCATGGTTCGCAAGCATCAAGTGATTCGTAATCAAGTGATTCCAAAATCCCATCAGCATGGAGTTTCTTCATGCGCTTTACACCAATATGACCTAAACGGCAGTGCCACAAAATAAGTTGCACTATCATTATTAACTTTGCATCCTTTGGCTTTAATATTATGAATATGTGTATCACTACGATCGAGATCCAATGAACTATTTTCATTGGGTGTATGACCATTAAAGGTTTTATTCATGTAAACAGAACAACAATTATTCTCTGACTTTAAATGAATAACCGTATTGCAATAAACATGATCAAATCATATTCATGCTCAACGCAAACGCCAAATAACATTTATTTAGGTTTAACACTAATCTCGAAAGTAGAGGGAGTGTGTGATGATGATCATATCAATCTTGGAACTACTTCCAACACTCATCGTACTTCCCCTTCAACTAGTCTCTGTTTATTCTGTAACTCCTGTTTTGAGTTACTAATCTTAGCAACCGAACAAGTATCAAATACTCAGGGGCTACTATAAACACTAGTAAGGCACACATCAATAATCTGTATATCAAATATACCCTTGTTCACTTTGCCATCCTTCTTATCCACCAAATATTCAGGGCATTTCTGCTTGTAGTGACCATTTCCTTTGCAGTGTAAGCACTCAGTTTCAGGCTTTGGTCCAGCTTTGGGCTTCTTCGCGGGAGTGACAACTTGCTTGTCATTCTACTTGAAGTTCCCTTTCTTTCCCTTTGCCCTTTTCTTGAAACTAGTGGTCTTGTCAATCATCAACACTTGATGCTCTTTCTTGATTTCTACCTTCGTCGATTTCAATATCACGAAGAGCTCGGGAATCATTTTCGTCATCCCTTGCATACTATAGTTCATCACGAAGTTCTAGTAACTTGGTGATGGTGACTAGAGAATTCTGTCAATCACTATCTTATCTGGAAGATTAACTCCCACTTGATTCAAGCGATTGTAGTACCCAGACAATCTGAGCACATGCTCATTAGTTGAGCGATTCTCCTCCATCTTTTAGCTATAGAACTTGTTGGAGATTTCCTATCTCTCAACTCGGGTATTTGCTTGAAATATTAACTTCAATTCCTGGAACATCTCATATGGTCCATGACGTTCAAAACGTCTTTGAAGTCCCGATTCTAAGCCGTTTAAGCATGTTGCAGTAAACTATCAAGTAGTCATCATATTGAGCTAGCCAAACATTCATAACGTCTGCATCTGCTCCCGCAATAGGTTTGTCACCTAGCGGTGCATTAAGGACATAATTCTTCTGTGTAGCAATGAGGATAAACCTCAGATCACGGATCCAATCTGCATCATTGCTACTAACATCTTTCAACACAGTTTTCTCTAGGAACATATCAAAATAAACATATGAAAGCAACAACGCGAGCTATTGATCTACAACATAATTTGCAAAATACTACCAGGACTAAGTTCATGATAAATTTAAGTTCAATTAATCATATTACTTAAGAACTCCCACTTAGACAGACATCTCTCTAGTCATCTAAGTGATCATGTGATCCAAATCAACTAAACCATAACCGATCATCACGTGAGATTGAGTAGTTTTCAATGGTGAACATCACTATGTTGATCATATCTACTATATGATTCACGCTCGACCTTTCGGTCTCCGTGTTCCGAGGCCATATCTGCATATGCTAGGCTCGTCAAGTTTAACCTGAGTATTCCGCGTGTGCAAAACTGGTTTGCACCCGTTGTAGATGGACGTAGAGCTTATCACACCCGATCATCACGTGGTGTCTGGGCATGACGAACTTTGGCAACGGTGCATACTCAGGGAGAACACTTCTTGATAATTTAGTGAGAGATCATCTTAAAATGCTACCGTCAAACAAAGCAAGATAAGATGTATAACAGATAAACATCATATGCAATAAAAATATGTGACATGATATGGCCATGATCATCTTGCGCCTTTGATCTCTATCTTCAAAGTACTGTAGATCATACCGGCACGACACCATGATATTCATCATCTTGATCTATATCAATGTGTCGTCACATGGTCGTCTCGCCAACTATTGCTCTTGCAACTATTGCTATCGCATAGCGATAAAGTAAAGCAATTATTTGGCACTTGCATCTTATGCAACAAAGAGACAACCATAGGGCTTCTGTCAGTTGCCGATAACTTCAACAAAACATGATCATCTCATACAACAACTTATATCTCATCACGTCTTGACCATATCACATCACAACATGCCCTGCAAAAACAAGTTAGACGTCCTCTACTTTGTTGTTGCAAATTTTACGTGGCTGCTACGGGCTTTGCAAGAACCGTTCTTACCTACGCATCAAAACCACAACGATAGTTTGTCAAGTTAGTGCTGTTTTAACCTTCGCAAGGACCGGGCGTAGCCACACTCGGTTCAACTAAAGTTGGAGAAAAAACAGACACACGCTAGTCACCTGTGTGCAAAGCACGGTGGTAAAACCAGTCTCGCATAAGCGTACGCGTAATGTCGGTCCGGGCCGCTTCATCCAACAATACCGCCGAACCAAAGTATGACATGCTGGTAAGCAGTATGACTTTTATCGCCCACAACTCACTTGTGTTCTTCTCGTGCATATGACATCTACGCATAAAACCTGGCTCGGATGCCACTGTTGGGGAACGTAGTAATTTCAAAAAATTTCCTACGCACACGCAAGATCATAGTGATGACATAGCAACGAGAGGGGAGAGTGTTGTCCACGTATCCTCGTAGACCATAAGCGGAAGCATTAGCACAACGCGGTTGATGTAGTCGTACATCTTCATGATCCGACCGATCCAAGCACCGAACGTACGGCACCTCCGAGTTCAGCACACGTTCAGCTCGATGACGATCCCCTCGCTCCGATCCAGCAAAGCTTCGGGGATGAGTTTCGTCAGCACGACGGCGTGGTGACGATGATGATGTTCTACTGGCGCAGGGCTTCGCCTAAACTCCGCGACGATATGACCGAGGTGGAATATGGTCGAGGGGGGCACCGCACACGGCTAAGGAACGATCCGTAGATCAACTTGTGTGTCTATGGGGTGCCCCCCTGCCCCCGTATATAAAGGAGCAAGGGGGGGTGCGGCCGGCCCTAGGAGGAGGCGCGCCGGAGGAGTCCTACTCCCACCGGGAGTAGGACTCCCCCCCTTCCCTAGTTGGACTAGGACTTGGGGGGAAGGAGGAGAGGGGGAAAGGAAGGGGGGCGCCGCCCCCTCCCTCCTTGTCCTATTCGGTCTTGGGGGGGAGGGGCGCGCGGCTGCCCCTTGGCCCCTTCTCCTCTTTCTCCACTAGGCCCACTAAGGCCCATTAGGTCACGGGGGGTTCCGGTAACCTCCCGATACTCCGGTAAAATGCCGATTTCACCCGGAACACTTCCGATGTCCAAACATAGGCTTCCAGTATATCAATCTTTATGTCTCGACCATTTCGAGACTCCTCGTCATGTCCGTGATCACATCCGGGACTCCGAACAAACTTCCGTACATAAAAAATTATAAACTCATAATAAAACTGTCATCGTAACGTTAAGCGTGCGGACCCTACGGGTTCGAGAACTATGTAGACATGACCTAGAACTATTCTCGGTCAATAACCAATAGCGGAACCTGGATGCCCATATTGGCTCCTACATATTCTACGAAGATCTTTATCGGTCAAACCGCACAAGAACAAACGTTGTTGCCTTTGTCATCGGTATGTTACTTGCCCGAGATTCGATCGTCGGTATCCAATACCTAGTTCAATCTTGTTACCGGCAAGTCTCTTTACTCGTTACGTAATGCATCATTCCGTAACTAACTCATTAGCTACATTGCTTGCAAGGCTTATAGTGATGTGCATTACCGAGAGGGCCCAGATATACCTCTCCAACAATCGGAGTGACAAAACCTAATCTCGAAGTACGCCGACCCAACATGTACCTTTGGAGACACCAGTAGTACTCCTTTATAGTCACCCAGTTCCGTTGTGACGTTTGGTAGCACCCAAAGTGTTCCTCCGGCAAACGGGAGTTGCATAATCTCATAGTTACAGGAACATGTATAAGTCATGAAGAAAGCAATAGCAACATACTAAACTTTCAAGTGCTAGGCTAACGGAATGGGTCATGTCAATCACATCATTCTCCTAATGATGTGATCCCGTTAATCAAATGACAACTCATGTCTATGGCTAGGAAACTTAACCATCTTTGATTTACGAGCTAGTCAGGTAGAGGCATACTAGTGACACTATGTTTGTCTATGTATTCACACATGTATTATGTTTCCGGTTAATACAATTCTAGCATGAATAATAAACATTTATCATGATATGAGGAAATAAATAATAACTTTATTATTGCCTCTAGGGCATATTTACTTCAACATCACCATCTTTGGGCCTAAGGGATGCATTGTGAAGTAGTTATTAGATGATGAGTTGCGAGAGTGACGGAAACTTAAACCCTAGTTTATGCGCTATTCCGTAAGGGGTTGATTTGCATCCCTATGTTTAATGCTATGGTTAGAATTTATTCTTAATACTTTTCTCGTAGTTGCGGATGCTTGCGAGGGGGTTAATCATAAGTCGGAGGCTTGTTCAAGTAAGAACAACACCAAGCACCGGTCCACCCACATATCAAATTATCAAAGTACCGAACACGAGTCAATCCAACATGACGAAAGTGACTAGACGAAATTCCCGTGTGCCCTCAATAACGCTTTGCATATTATGGGAAACCGTTCCAGCCTATCCTTTACCACAAAAGGATTGGGCTACCTTGCTGCACTTATTGTTACTATTTCTACTCGTTACTTGTTACAATTATCTTGCTATCAAACAACTTGTTACCGCTATTTCAGTGCTTGAAGAAATTACCTTGCTAGAAACCGCTTGTCATTTTCTTCTACTCCTTGTTGGGTTCGACACTCTTACTTATTAAGACGACTACAATTGATCCCCTATACTTCTGGGTCATCACGCGTGTCTCCCTTGCTTATTGCGTCGTGACCATGAATAATCTTCATCATTTAACAGGATGCTTGAGTCCATCTTCGCCGTGAAGGGAGGAATTTAATGAAATTTGTCATAATCTTCTGACATGTCTGTCTTATCCTCCACTCCCATGATGTTTCTGTTCCCGGAAAGAACTATGTGGCGCTTTGGCTCATCGTATGATGTATTGGCTTCCTCATCATAACATGTCCTTCACATAGAAAACCTGCGCCACATTATTAGCTAGGACGAATGGTTCTTCTGTGTACCCAAGATTGTTGAGATCCACTATTGTCATTCTATACTGCGGGTCTACCTGTACCCCGCCTCCTGTCAGATTGACCCATTTGCACCGAAACAAAGGGACCTTAAAATCACGACCATAGTCAAGTTCACATATCCATATCCAGCAATTTTCTATTCCCTTCTTGGAACCTTGCAGGTTGAGGTATTATTTTGAAACATATGGCATTCAGAGATCCATCTATAAGAGGCTATCTTTGAACGCTTACACCTCTCAGGGGGTTACATCTTTAGCAAGTTATCTCTCCAGGCTTGATTGAATTGACAACTTAATCGCGAAGGCTTACAAATATTCTTTGCCGCCGCTTCCTGTGTCATGTCAATAAATTTAGGTGAAATATTATCTTCTAAGTGTTACTATCCCCTATACTTGGGGGGTCATCACTTTACACAGACGGAGAAACTATTGCTTCAAATTTGCTAGAGGGAATCCTAGTCTTCAATGATAGTGGACATAATTGTTCAAACTGAGGAAGAAGAACGATTAGTGTGTGTTTCTCTACTCTAAGCTTGCTAAAACATTGCCAAGCTTTGTTGCAAATAAAAGAATATATTCCATTATAATGTTACACATGGTTGATTACTCTTTCTCACTAAGACAAGCTCCACCCAGACCATATGTATTGTTCTGCCTACTCGATGCTCACTTTCTATGCTCTATAGTGCCATCGGGTCAAGTTTATTTTCTAGTGTTTTCATGAGCCATGTACTTAAAGTGCAGATAGAAAGTCAATAGGAAACAAGAGAGACATGCAGCAAGATAGTTGCATGCCTTTGTGCCATTAGTCCCACGGTCTCACGTAAATGCAATTCATGTATTGCCAAGGTTCAACCATCATAATGCGGAATAGCGAGTTTAGTGTTGGGGATATAAATACAAACTACTTATTAACATCTCATGAACTATTAAACATTTATTGTTGAAACTAAACTATGTAATCTTATCCAACAAGCCTTTAATAAAATAGATTTAGACTCGTGCAATGTGGAAGTCTCTATCATGATATTTGTATATGCCAGGCACATCATAATATATTTAACTGGACAAATCATAATAATTTTTAGATCAAGCTGAAAATGAACTTAGAAAAATTTCCTAACTAAAATTTTAAAAATAAGTTTCCACAATAAAATTTTAGTTCAGCTGCAACATCTATGCATTGTGATCATAAAATTTGAGTTGTATAGAGCAAATGCTGACATTTAATATTAACAATATAATTATGTATTCTATGTTATTAGATAGTACAATAGAAAATATAATACTATAGAAATAATTTTCTTAGTTAAAAACTATCTAAAAATTAGTGATTGTGAGATGCAATAAAAAATAAAAATATTTAGTATAAATAGAGCCGAGCCGTTAACCGACCAGTCTATAACGTGATATGACCATGACTAGTGTTCATATTGTTTCTACTTACAAATTACCGTCTCATGTCGAAGGATTAAGACTAGCGAAATCCCTAGATATGCATATTTGAATGCAAGGTGAGAAAATATTCAATCAATGGAAGGAAAATATGCTACCAAAATAGATCATAATCGGTTTGGCAAGGAAACACAAACATTCACCAATTTTAGCAAATAGAATGGAGTCTACGCAGATGGAGGAGAGCATGTGATTTGTGATATATTTAATTAGGCCAACGAAATAAAAGGAATAGATTTGTTTTTATTCTTGTCACTTCGATGTAAAAGTAAGTTTTCTCAATGTGGGAAGACTTGGAGTCTACTGCGTGATTTGTTACATTAAAGGACAAATATTGGCATCCACGTCGAACATTAACTGCTTGGTAGATTAGTATATGCTGAGATGTAGAAGGCGGTTTAAATAAAGATAAGAATCTGACTTGTTTACACACGATAGTTTTATCATTTGTTGATGAATTTAAAAGGAGTTCGGTGCATATAAATTGTAGCCACATGATTCAGAGCCTATGTTTTTGATAATAAACACAATGTGTTTTTCTTGGTAGACACCCGTCTCGAGTTTTGGGGAAGTTGTCGAAAAATGCCTAAGTTTTGATGGAAGCTATAGAAAATGGTCTCCTCCCGCTGAAAGATGGGAGGCAGGAGAGAGAGAGAGAGAGAGGAGCGGCGACTATGTTTCCTATGCCTTTCCCTTAGGTCTGGATGGATGTTCTTTTTTTCCAAACGTCTCCTCACACTGAAAGCGCATCGCCGGGAATTCTAAAATAAATCTAGGAATTATGCTGGGGATACCATTGTCCCTCTAACCATCCAACCACAGGTTGGTTCGCAGGTCTGGGTGGATGTTTCGTTTCCGTTAAATAGCTGAAAAGTTTGCCTTCGCTAAGGAAAGTGTAGCCCTTTTTTTTTAGAGAAAAGGCATAAAGCCCGACTTCAAATTAATGAAGGCCCTGTTTGTTTCATAAGTCCTTGGACTTTTTTAAGTCCCAACTTATAAGTCATAAGTCCCTACCTGTTTGTTTACAGGGACTTATAAGTCCCGAGTCCCTACCTGTTTGTTTACAGGGACTTATAAGTCCATGTTGCACCGCTGCAACGAGGCTTAGGAGAGGGCCTGTCCGGCGATTGGAGGCACCGCTGCAACGAACCGAGGCGGGGCGGCGACGGGGCGACGACGGGGCGTGCGGCGTGGCGGCGACGGGGCGAGAGGCGGGGCGGCGACGGGGCGAGAGGCGGGGCGGCGGCGGCGATTGGACCAAGAGGCAGGCGACGTGCGGGGAACGAGCCTGGAGCGACGCGGGGTAGGTCCAGCCCAGGATAAGTCTCAATAAGCTCCTCCCTAAGAGTCTTATTTGATAAGTCCCAAATCACCACAATAAGTACCAATAAGTCCCTTGTGTTTGGTTTAGGTGGGACGAACTTTTTTAAGTCCCTGAACCAATAAGTCCCTGGAAACAAACACCCTCGAAGCCATCAACCGGCTAGGGATATAGTGGTGTTGATTACATGGGTACAAACTTGAGACAAGTAAGAAAAGTAGACAACAAGGACTAAGGACTAAGATGCTAACTAGATAGGCCCAAGCACAGCTGCCACCGAAGAAATCAACAAGCTCAAGTCTAAGGTGAACTCCACGCCGAAGAGGATCATCACGAGCAGAGGCCGTAGAGGCGCACAAGACGGAGGGTGAGAAAGACGCCGCCGCAGGAATGAGCATCGTCGCACATGTCAGGCCAGCCAAGTCGAGGACGGGGGAGAGAGCACCATCTCTCCACACAAGTTGCCGGACGGGAGACCACCATCTCCACTCGCCCCACACTCGAGCTCCACCACCGGCCAGCAACCCCACAGCGGCACCGAACAGCAAACCACAACAACGGAAGCGGGAAGGCGGCCTCACACCCAACATCGGTAGCGCCCAGCAGGAAACACACCGCCGCCGCCGACGCAGACGACTCAGAGCACATCCACTATGCTCCACCCATCCCAAGGCGCCGTCTTCAAGAAGATCACGACGCCGGAGCGCTGCCGTCAGCCGGCCAAAGATGGCCAAGGTTTTCACCCAGGATTTGGGGGAGGAGGAGGAGGTGGGGGAAGGAGGGAAATCGAGCGCCCCCTCAAGAGGGAAACGGGGCCGGAGCCACCATCGGCGTGGAGGTCGACGGGAGGTCGACCAGGGGTTTCCCCCATCCCAAGCCAACCCCCACCATGCCCACAGGCCGTTATGATACTCCCACTGCGGGCAGCCTAAGATCCACCATCGTCACTTCTGATGTAGTATATGCATGCATAGGGAAGGGTTTGATGAACCGCCTGCTGTTTTGGCTCACAGATTTTGTATTAGTAAGGGAACGTGAAGGAACTGAGAATAACGAACTACGTATAACATAATAAGAATTGCAGACATAACTAAAAACTTCACAACTAAAAGAGACAAAAATTCAACGCCGAAATATCTTCGCAAAAAAAGTACGCTAACTTGATCGCTAATAATTATAATCCCGATCGATCTAACCTACATATAAGACGACCATAGGCATATCTTAGCTTTTCCTCATCTCTTCAAATCTCGTTGGATGACAGCTTCACGTCTTGGTCGAGGCCCTCGTCAATGCGCTGGAGGTACTGGTGCTCGAACGCTGCAGGGTTGCCGGCGAAGCACTCACGCAGCGCCGCCGTGACGGCTTGCTTGGCGACGCCTCGGCCTCGCCCCCTGGGTTCATATCTTGTAGCAAGATCTTGGATTTGAAGGTTATAGCAAACATTGTTAGCGCTGTCCAATTAGTTACTGCATCTACAATTGTTCCACTGTTTCTGAATTTGTATGCTAAATGCATCTGAATTCCAATGACAAGTGCTACTGAAATTTTTTAGTTCTTGATTCTCCAATACGCATGGTCATGAATAACCGGTTCAGTTAATTATTCTTAACTACTAGCTGTTCTTGTGAAAATCTGTGCTGTGGGGAGTGCTTAATGCATATATAGCTGCCATGTACTGAAAACTGCAATTGTGGGCGTCTCTGTGCTAGAAACTGCCAAGAGTTGCTGGAAAAGACTGCATGTAGTTGGTTGCTCGAAACAGAGCAGCTCCTCTCCTATGTTTTTCCTTGACCTCTGCACTTATCCCGCTAACTGAACTTGACTGAACCGTGCCGAGCTCCATCAGTTCTTCAGATTACCTGTCTTCAGTGAAGCCTTGGCCGTGCCGCTGACAATGAGCATCAAGAAAGAAAGCTTCAACTTCAACGTGATACCACTAACTACCAAGAGTGCCAGAAAAAACTCCATGCATTTGGTTGCCTGAAGTCTGCCAGGAAAACGTTGCTTGTTGATCAACACGCGAGGGACAACATCTGCGACAAATTTCTGCCAGCGAGACTGCAGCTTTCCCTGTACTCTGCTCTACTAAAGGAGATGACGAGAAAAGGTGCGAACGCAGAACAAATATCAGAGCCAAATGCCTGGACATGAGGCAAAACACAAGGGATAAATAATCTCAAAGCTAGACCTGATATCAAAGCTAGAAAGCGCTTGTATTTTGCCTCATGTCCAGGCAAAATAATCTCACATGAGGCCGACCTACACAAGCACAGGCACACGCAGACTACTTCTTCCTACATTCACTGCATGCGATCGACCAATTTGTCTCTTTGGAATTGCCTCAACCAAATTCCAGTAAGCGCCTCCTCTTGAGAAGGCCTCCTCCAGGTTGGGGCAACTGATTTTTAGTTCCTCGAGGGCTGGGAGCTGCTGCACGAGTCCCTCCGGCAGTGTCTGTAGCATTGGGACGTAACAAATATCTAGCTTCTTGAGCCGAGGAAATGATACATGCGCCTGGATCGGGAACCACATAAGTGTCTGGATGAACCACTGCTGCAATCACACAAACAGGCCATCAAATACTTAAAAATCTTGTCATGATTTGCATAATCATTCATGCTCAAGTAGTTGAGCCCTGCTCCGGTGCTCCCCCCCTAACCTAATTTCGGAGGGGTATTTTTGTCCCCGCGAATTTGTTTTTTTCCTGGCCCGCCGCAGCCCAGATCCAAGCCCTGTCTAGCCCTGTATAACCCAGACCATATATGTACAGTACCCTGGTCCGAAAAAAAAACATCACGACCCCACGTCCACGCAAGACCTGCCGAATCCAATCATTCACGCGAGCAGCTCCATCAATCTCGCGAGCATTGACGCAGCTCCATAAGTCACGTAGTAGATCTCCACCGGCGGCTATCTCGTCGCCGGCGATCTCGTCGGACAGCGGGCGCGACAACGTCATGAATCTCCAACGATCGCGCACAGGTACCGCATCCCGCGTCCCCCCTCTAGTCTCGCTCGCGGCAACATCGAACGAACTGCCGCCGCGCCAGTGGCAGTGGTTAACCTAGCGGAGCGGGTAACCTAGCTACCCGGCGGCGCATGCGATCGTGGATCTTGTTCCGGTAGTGCTGCTCCTCATGATCTGGGTTCACGTAGCGTCGGCTGCCGTCGGCTGTGCGCACCATGTGGATCGTTATTTGATGTGGCGGCTAACCTAGGTATCCGGCGGCAGAGGTAATCACAGATCTAGCTAGGTTTTGAGATCGTGCAGTTCCTCGCGATTGAAAGTGATCTCGACGGGTGCCGTGGCCATCTTCCTTACTAAGTTTGGCAGATCTGAACGGCCTCGGTTGTGGTTGTTTACATAACATCCGTGATCATGTGCTATGTGTTTTATATTTCATCATTGATAATGTTTGCACATGTGATGATACATATTATTGGTTGTAGGAAATGGCGGACGAGGAGTTAACTGATATCATGGTAGACATGGAGTTTGGAGAACTGATGAAAGAATGGATAGAAGATTGGTCAGATGATGAAAATTCAGATCGTGAAGATCGGTCAGAGAATGGGAACGAATGGGACGATCTTAATGTGAGTGGCATTGTCATGTTGTAATTTTTTGGTGGCATCCGACAACATTAAATCTTTGTGTTGAAAATTTATAGATGGATGAGCTTGATGATGATCAGGAAAACAACTCGGAGCTCTCGAATGAAGATTACATTAGTCAGGTACGTAAGTGAAACGTTTTGTTGGCATGCAAATTGAATTTCTTCTGGAATATTATATGATAAGTAATTATGTATTTGTGTTGTATTTTTCAGTTCATTTCCGAATGTCATAATGCGTACGACTATTACGGTGAATCCAACGTGGAGACAGGCCTTACCGACGAATCATTAGATGCACCAGGTTCTGGGGAGTCCGAGTCGTCGGTCATCATGAGTGAGGTATGTGTGTAATCAATGTTCTATGGAAGTAAGTAATGTTAAACCATAGAAAACTGTTTTCATGGCTGTGGTTTGATTGTGTAGGTGACACAAGATGATGGGGCAAAGAATGTCCAAGATACTGCCAGTGCAGATGATAAGAGGGATATGTTCATGCAGATAATGGAAATGACCTTTACGTCTCACGATGCTGCGTATGATTTCTACAACAGCTGTGCTAGAGATAATGGTTTCAGCATTAGAAAGAATAAGGTGAGGTATAGCAAAATAGAGTCACGTCATATGCGTTATAGGAGGTTTGTTTGTTCAAGACAAGGGAAACGTGACAGCAAGTTGCTAACCGAGGAAGGACACAGCCGTAGGCTCAGAGCCGAGACACGCTGCTTTTGCGAAGCGCACCTGACCGTCAAGCTTGACCAAAAGTGGGGTTTGGTATGTTGAAAGTTTTGAGGAAAAACATAGCCATATGTTGGCAGGACCGGACGAGGTACCTTTTCTTTGATCCCACAGAAAAATCAAAGAGTACCAAAAGCATGAGATAATTTCCATGGGAGCTGCAGGGATTAGAATTCACGACATGATGGATTGCTTCATCAGCAAGCATGTATGGTACGGCGGTGTTGGTTTTACCAGGCGTGAAATATACAACCTTTGCGCCAAGGAGAAGAGGAAGCTGCTTTCAAAAGGTGATGCTGCCACAGCCATAGGCATCATGGCCAGTAGGAAACAGAGGGATCCTAGCTTCTTTTTCGAGTACAGGCTAGATAAGGAAGGACATTTGAATAGGATGTTCTGGTGCGACTCCCAGTCTCGTCATGACTATGAGGACTTCGGCGACGTGCTTGTATTTGACAGCACGTACAAGATGAACCGCTATGGTATGCCATTCATACCTTTTGTTGGTCTTAACAATCATCGAAAGACCACTGTTTTTGGTTGTGCCATAGTTTCGGACGAGACCGAGGAGACATACGTGTGGCTTCTGCAGACTTTTTTGAGGTCCATGTGTCAAAAGATGCCTAAGAGTGTTATCACAGACGCCGACGCTGCGATGATCAAGGCAATTCGCGAAGTCTTGCCAGACGTGTAGCACCGTATATGTACGTGGCACATAGAGAAAAATATGAAGATTCACCTCAGTCACAAGTCCTTGAAGGAGTTCCGAACTCTTCTGTACTACAGCACGTCCACGGCAACGTTTGAGGAGAGACGGCACGCATTTTCCAAAAAATGGCAGTCGGAAAAAACTGTAACATGGTTGAGGCGGATGTATAAGAAGAGGAGACTGTGGGCCGCGGCATATCTAACAGAGGGGTTTTGGCTTGGCATGAAAAGCAACCAGCGGAGTGAAAGCCTGAACTCATGCCTTCACCTCCACCTAGACGGTGAAATGACCCTGGTGGATATGATTTTGCACTATGAGAACGCCATTGTGCGTATCCGTGAAAACAAGGCGCGAGATGACTGCACGGCCTCCTAGAGTTTACCGGTGCCAGTTACTAGCTCGAGGGAACTTGAGATAGCTGCTTCTCACGTCTTCACTCCAGCAAACTTCTATATGTTGCAGGATGATCTTAGAAAAATTGACGGCATGGAGATTGTAGAAATTAAGCTGGGAGACGGATCACAGCAGTACATCGTGGCCTGGAAGAATAACCGGATGCGCCATTTTTGGGTGGAGTATACACGAGTAAATTCCGCAGAAACTATAAGGTGCAGCTGCAGAAGAATGATTCGAAAGGGTCTACCTTGCAAGCACATATTCCATGTACTGAAGCACTTGAACATATCTAAAATACCAAAGCGTTTAGTTCTTATTCGGTTCACTAAAGAAGCAAGGTTGGGACTGCCCGCGAGGTGCACAAGCGATCTGTTGGGATTTGGTTGGACTGGGGCCGGGGAAAGAATGAAATATAGCCAGGTCAGTGTGTTAGCGTCTGAAGCTATGCATGCGGCATGCAAACACCCTGCTTTGTGGGATCAGTTACAGGAGAGTTTGAAGGCTGTGATAGCTAAGAGTCATGAGTATGATCTGCTACAGGTTGAAGCAAACAAATGACATCAGTAAGTGTGCAGTTGAATATGTGGACGATGGTGAAGGCAACATGATTGAGGTTAAAGATCCTATGAAAGTGTCAAGCAAAGGTGCAACAAAGGCAGATGAGAGCCGCCCTGTCTCGAAAAATGGTAGACCACTCTCTTTTGATGAGTTGAAAACCCGGTGCGGCGCTTGCAAATTGGTAGGACACACTAAACGTAGCAAGAAATGCAAACTAAATCAGAAGTAAGTGTTTGTATGCATTGTGGAGTATTAAAGTTTGTATCATTCATTAACTTAACTTGTCTTCTATTAGGTGCAGAAAAGTGGAGAAGGAACAAGAGTAGAACGCTTGCTTCAATTATTTACTATGTTAATCGGCCGGCTCATACTTTGGCTAAGGTAGCTGTAGGCGCTTGTGTTTCTTTGGTTTGGAGGCTTTGGCCCCTGATTGTATCCTTAGTGTATTAGCAGACGAGATCCCAGTCTTTGTTTAAATAAAGTAAGATGTTTCCCTGTAAAAAAATCAAAAAAATTATTTACTGTCTAATGACCGGGGCGGGAGGTAGAAAGAATATTATTGTACATTTCCCCTGCCCACGTCCTAAATGCCATTAAATAAGTAACTGTACCACTCTCCTCCCCACCACACACTCACCCACCTCCCACGGGCGCCGGTTCGAACTCCCCTCTTATCCCCACCTACAGTAGATCGAGAATACCCTCGCCGGCGACCGCTGCAGCCGCCTCCATGGAGAGAAGCCTCGGCTGGCAGAGAGCGATGATGGACCTCGCCGGCGATGACGAGGGGTGGCGCACGCAGTTGATTGAGGTGTGCGGCTGGTTCCCTAGCACGGATATGTTGGTCAACCACGCGCGTGGCCTCGTCAAAGTCCTCACCGACGCCGAGAGGAAGCGCGCCTTCCCCTACGGCCGTGGCGTCCCGCCGGCTGTCCTACTCGTGTGGGCAATACGAGAGGCCACGCTGAGCGACTCCCCTGTTCAGCTCGCAAGGTGGTGGATGTACCGCTCCACCACCATGACGCTGCAGCCAGATTCAGCACGCGTCGCGTCGAGGGCGGACCGCGTCGACGTCGAGCTCGCTGTCCCTGCGCCCGTCAGCCCGGACTACCAGGTCCGCCATGTGTCGAAGCCAGTGCTGCCGTTGGGCTCTGACGTCGTGGAGGACGACGTGGAGGAGGTACTGGTCATCCCTGATGACCATGAGGAGGGCGAGGAGGACGTTGTGCAGATGGTAGCGCCGGTCGCCGTCTAGGGTGGCAAGACAATGCCCATCGACGTCGAGCTCTTTCCCCTCCTCCCTGACGTAGTGAAGGTGGAAGAAGAGGAGGTGCCTCAGGATCAGGTGGCGCAGCTGTCCAACACAACGGTGGTCAAGAAGAAGGCTTCTCCATGTGTGGTGCGCCGCTCACGCCGCCTCAAATTTCTAAAGAAGTGAAGATGGGCACAGTTGCTGAAGGAGGAGGAAGTTGCTGGTTATCTTAAGTTAGGTATGCTATTATATGTTTCAGCATATAAGTTAACATTATTTTGGGTTTGATGTTGGTTAGGTATGCTTTTATATGTAAGCATATAAGTAATGCAATCGGTACGGTTTGATCGGGTTCTTTGTGGCTGAAGAACTGAATATCTACTGCTCACCCTAAGTGCCAAGTTCAGTTAAATTTCTGAATATTGAATATGTATTGTTGCTTTGCTTCAGTGTTGCATGGAAGCTGCTAGATGTTGCTCCTATGTTGCAACAAGACAATGTACTAGTCTGCTACATAAATCAGTAGTGTTGCTAGGTGATGTGCCCATGTGCATCACATACCAAATATAGAACATGCCAAAAGTGCATTGTCTGTCAAATACAGGACATGGCAAAAGTGCATTGTCTGCCAAATATAGAACATGCCAGAAGTGCACTGTCTACCAATCATTATGGCCCCATGTTATTTATGCTGCAGTCTCTGTTTCACTTTGCCCATAAACTGAATAGCAAATAATTCAGCATCATTTCATCATGTCAATTACAATGATGTCAATAACTTTATGAACAATCTACTTGCTAACTATGACAGCAATCATAATGGCAAGCAGGCCAAGATACAGAAGACCTCCAAATCCTAAAATCCTATCCCTATAGAGCAATATCTCCTTGTGCATCTTAACCATTGCCCTCTTTTCTTTCTCATTCCTTTTAATTTCAGCTTCATATTCTGTAATCTTAGTCTCCAGTTTCTTGTTCTTCATGGCAAGATACTTAATGACTGACTTTGCTTTGCTATCCCACTCCCCATCAACCCATTCAACATACTCAGAAGTGATATCATCCTAAATAAATCATGAGCAATTCAAGTCATTTTATAACTGAACTTGTCGCTGCAAGCGTTAAACACTGAACTTTTTTGCAGCTTGACCACAATAGCAGTACTAGTTTGAAGATCATGCTCAGTACACTAACCTCAAACACACATCCCCCAAGTGCGCTGCCAAAATTGTATGCATCTATGCAGACACGGGCACTAGGAGTTTCCTGATGACCACATAGATGGAGCTTGTCATGGCCACAGGTGATGAATTATGGGCGATAATGCTGGGATGTAAAGAACAACGGTAAAGAACTTACCTTTTTGCCACCAAAGTGTAGCACTGAAGAAACCCTAGCCGTGGGTTCTCCCGGCCCGCCGCCGCCCACGAAACCCCCATCCCCTATTCCACTAGATCCGCCGCCGCTGCCTCCTGTGCCACTGAATCCGGCCACCTGCTTGCAGGACCAAGGGTTCGACCTAACTTGCGGTCGCCACCGCTTCTCGCCGCAGCCGCCGCCGCCCGATGCCCAGCTCGCTGTCATGCTTTCGCCGTCGAGATTTGGAGGCGCAAATAGAGAGGGAGAGCTAGGGATTTGGAAAGGGAAACGAGAAAAGGGGAAAGATCGATGTGAACCTGGCAAAATGGGCTGGTGTAGCGCTGCCGGGAAGATAGCCCGCCTGTGGGGCCCCTCACGTGGTTAGATGGGACGTGCCTGGCATTATGGTGAGTACAGAAAAAGTTAATTATACATATAATAAAAAAACGATGGGTTTGTAAAACAAACTAGAAAAACATGATGCCTGATAACACGCGATAGAGCCAACGAGCTGACATGACTAATTTTGATGAGTGTAATATTACATTTTGGCTTGATATATTTACTTATCTACCATGACTACTTTTCATAATAATGTGATGAGGGGGAATTACTAGGAGATTATGCAAGATGATGACATGCAGATAGCTAAGGCGGAATGCTAAGCTTGGTAGAGTTTTAAAAAAAGTTAAGATTGTGAAATTTTTAATATGAAACTTACGAGAGCAGTTGAAGAGAAAAATAGACTATTATAAAATATTGGAGAAGGAGAAAAATATTAAGCAAGAACAGTTGATAAGTGAAGCCGTGAAAAATACAATTATAAAAAATTGGAGAAGGAGAAAAATATTAAGCAAGAACAAATGATAAGTGAAGCCAAAACTTTATTGATACGACAAAATTGTCTTCTCTGAACGAATTTTATGACCGAACTGTCTTGTACGAGCGAATTGTCTGACGGACACATACACATGCATGTGCCCTGTTTATTACATAAAATGATAGAACCCCTAAGATAATCATACCGTCGAAACCTTCGACCGGACTAAATTCAAACCACTAAAACTTCAATCTTGCATGCCGCATGGATTCTTCAGGCGCGCCTTTTGCTTGCGATTTCGCGAATTTTGTTCTTCACATACTCGATCGAGTTTGAAGGTGACATAATCAACTCTACGACGAAACGTCTTCTCCTTGCATCAACGGTGGCCTGCAAAAAATGACATAAAGGTTACATGAACCGAAGTTGCTACACCACCATAGTAGCTAGTCTACAAATGAAAATAATAGCATACCTGTGTAAATTTGCGGGTGATTTTGTCCCCGTCCAATGTTCTAGACATTCTGTGACAAAAAGGCCACAAGAGTTCCTGGTACATATGCAAACATTAGCGGTGGGCAATACAAACATGTGTGTTGTTGTTTGATTGTGCATGATGTCCTATTAACTCACCCATCCTCTTGCTGGGGTATGTCATACTCCTTGATAGGCCACTTACTTACGTCCGGATATTTCCCTGGTGTAATAAGATTTGCCTGACGCATATCGTGTGCTATAGCCATTCGCTATAAAGAGGATAGTGTTAAAGAACAATCATAAACAATATGTAAGAGCAATGGTACAAATGTTGGTTACATTACCAGTGCTTTAACAGTCCTCTCAGTCAGGTCCAGAGGATAGAGCGAATCGAGAGCTTGGAATTCTTTCTTGATCATGTGCATGACCACGGTCATCCAGTGGCTATTGTCGATATTCAACGCGATATACGTCTACAGTGCAAAAAACCATTACGTAGCAAAAGAAATACTTGATGAATTATCCTGTAGTGATGAATCACAAACATTACGTACCTTATCATGCACAGTATACTCTTTCGTGACTCTATTAACTGCCCGAGCTTTGGTCAGAGCACTATCCATGTTGCAGCTCGATGGCAATGGATCGTCATTTGCGATAGCACGACCTACAAGGAATTTGGACCTCCACGCGGGACAGAGGTAACGATCATGACCAACACGCAGCTCCAAATGTCCCATATAAGCATCAATAACCTACATAGAATATCAGCGCATTACATGTTGAGAGTTGAGACATAGATTTTTGAGCATTTTAAAAATAGGACATGCAAGTAGTACTTACATCGTCCGACAGCCATCTATGATCTAGTACCGGTAGAATCCTTTCGGAAGTCAGAGTTAAGCCACGGCCTTCACTGTAGTAAATTTTTTTGTTCTTGTTCTTCTCAGTGCTAGCAGCTAACTCGACAAATGAAACAGCATCATCAATTATTTCCGGCGTCAACTCATCTGCCACAACCTCTGGCACATTATTGTTCGAAAATAGAGCTGCATGAAATAATATGAACGTCAACAATGGTGATCATATGCATTGGTAGTAAATAAAAAAATTAAGAATGTTAGTTATGATACCTCTAGTAGCAGTACTAGTACCAGAGGCTCTCTGACCACGGCTGGTACGCCTGCCGGGCTTGTCAAGTGCAAAGGGGGATTCAAATTTCTTGGGAACGGTCCGCTTCCGCTTACCGGACATAACCTCGTCATCCTTATCGATTGTTGCACCCTTTTTTCCATTCTCCTTTGCCATGAACTTGCTGACAAAAGATGGACAAATGTTTATGTCCGATGAAGGTGCTAGAGTAGAAGTACCAACCACCCAAGGGTTTTCCGGTGTAGCCCCACATACATCATTACGCTTAAAAGGTGAAGCTTCCTTGTGTCCATTCAGCTTCGGTGGGGTTTTCTGTTTCAAAAACTAATTTGTGTGAACATTTCTGGACGAAAAAAATTAAACGAGAAAATTATAGACAGAAAGATAAATACATAGTACCTCAGGTACGGTTTTATGGTCGGGAAGCACTATATCAGGCTGCGTCATGTCAATGATCGGTTGTCCATCACTGTCCATGTCTTCCTTGTACACGAATTCCTTCTTTTCATATGGACCATTCTCGAACGAATCCACTTCGTCCGGATCATTCTCCGCGGATGGCATGGTAGCAGCCGGCTTGTACATGACACCTGCTTTGTTCAACTTCTCCAACAACCTCTGCAATAGAAATATAAACTAAGTAATGGTAGCATGGTTTAAAACAACAAACATACTCTAAACTATAAAGTTTGGGTGTGACACCTCAGCAACTATATCAGGGATTTGCCTCATCTCGGTGTGTATGAAGTCCATGCACCGCTTCATTATTAGCTCCATCAAATCTTCCGACAATGCGGTTGTCGTCGACTTCTTTGCGTTTCCAGTTGCAGGCTTGGTTTTTGGCTTCATGGTAGGCGCATTATTTGGGATGTCGGGCTCCTGATCCCTATACTCCTGGGTGATATTATTTTCGATCTGCATGCGATATTGAAGTACATGTGATGAATAAAAAATAAATAGTATTAAGTTACAAAACATTTAAGAAAGACGAAACACAATGACTTACCCTTACGTTACCACGGCCGCGCCCATTATCAAAGTCGAACCTATCTCTCCTAGTGGCTGCACCTTCTGTCCAGTTCCTCATAAGAGGTTGTATGGACAAGTTGGGATTATAGGCGCATTCGCCTTGGACCAGTTGCACCTTCTCCCAATACAAGTACTAGAAAAAAATATAAGGATTTAGAGTTAGTAAAATACATCACATAAAATTGCAATGATATGATAATTGACATTATGCAACAGGTTTGATATGTGTACTTGCAAGAGAGCCAAATTGCCTTTCGGCCATTGGCGCAGGTGTTTGCCTTTCTTCACTATGCGAAGGCAATCAAGGAGAACACGCATGGTGAAGGCGTTCCAGTTCATCTTTGAAATACGTTTCACATCGTAGACCAAAGCGTAGTACTTCTTTGGCACAATCTTGCTCGACATGGGAGCAATAATTGTTCCTAACAGGACCAGCACTAATTTGCGAAGGAAATCATCGTCGGTGGCTTTACTCTTAATTTTATCGTCAATGAGATTATCTATCACTATGTTTTCTGATGTCTTACTGAGAAATTGTGGTGGCACCCGCTCCTTCATGTCCTCGCCTTCTTCAGTCAGAATGTCCGAAGTGGACAGTCCTTGGTTCTCGAGGTTAAAGATGCACTCGACGTCGACCGCACCGAGAGTCACCTCCCCAACCTGCTCTTGTATAATGAATCTGCCCGTGCTGTCCTGAAAATTGTCAATCATATACCTAATCAGCAGGGTACGCATCTTAATAGATGGTATCTGCAGCATGCTGCGCAATGTTGTATCAGCCACTCTAGCGCGTTGACCGCTCGATAGATCTGCAACAAGCTTGCACCATTTCTCCACTGCGCATACTATTTCTCCATTCAGCTCGTCCATCCTGTTGAAAGAAAATATATAACTTCGTGACATTAGCTAGCACTAAAGCAAAAATAACAATAGGCATGCAAAAATATAAAACTTTCTGGCAGTAGCTAACACTAATGCAAAAATAACACTAATGGACATACAAAACTATCACCATGTATACTGCAACATGTAGCCAAGTGTGTGCTGACATGAGGCAATAAAAAAATAACTACAATTGGTAATTGAATTTACTTGCATCTAATCAAGTTCTTTGAGTATCATATAAATTATATAATCAATAAAATTAATATGGTAAACTGTTACTTATTCGTCTGGTTGTTTTACTAACAGGGTGACAAATTGTTCAGCTGTAAATAAACTAGAGTCTATAGCAATGGTACCTATTTGAGGTTCATCAACATCTAATGTTAATAACTCTTTAATGTTCTATGTGCACAACAATATAATTGGATCGTGTGACAAAAATATAATTGGATCTTGTGACAAAAAATGTATTGCGTCATGCTTCTCGAGAAACAACATCTTATTCTACCATGCTATGAAAGAACCAAAGAATGTTTTCATCTACGCCATCTGGTCAGAACGCATCTAGTCCAGTTCATACTAGTTGAAATTATGTGGTAAACCTAAGTCCATCAAAGCAACGAGACGGAGGAAGTAGCTTGCTATGAGGGCGCGAGGGAAAGAGGACAGTTTACTTGATCGGTCGACGAAGATGAAAGAAGTCGGCGATGCGTTCTCGACATAGTTTGTCGAGGTCGGCCTGCACGTGCGGACGACCTTGATCTTCTCGGGGTTTTTGTGGCGTGTGGGATGCGGCGGACGGAGCTGTCGACGCCTCGCCGGCAGGAGTCGATCTACTCGACGACATGTGCGAGGAGGAGGAGATTATATACGAGGTCGACGCCTAGGTCGTCGTAACTTCCCTATGGCCAATCTCGCGATCTATATTTTCCTCCGTTGAAGCGAGGCTAAACGTGCTCCTCAATCGTAGGGATTAGGAACATATGGATTAGCACGATCCCAGAATTGTGTAACAGAACGGCAACTACTCCCGTGATCGACGTGCGTGTGATCGACGTGCATGGAAAGCGCAGCGTTGTGGGCTCCACAATATGGATCCGACACTTATTTGCGGTCACCTACCTGCATTGTTTCTTCCCTCAAAATAAATATCATTGGTTCATCCCTAAAAAAACTCTTTGTGACACGTATTAGTTATTGTATACTTGTATATGTTCAACAATATTTATATAATCTCTATCATTTCTACAATATTATACATGCATCGAGTGTCGGAAATGAACGATACTTGTCATGCATGCATGTCATGGTCATCGTAGGTTACGGATTAAGTTTGGGATCATTTCATGAGATCGTAAAGAAGAATAGATACAGGGTATCAAACCTATAGAGTTTTTGCTTCAAAGGTACTTCGATCGAGATATTGGACATAGAATGCCACTCTTTAAAAAGGAAAAAAAGGTTACGCATAAACCACTTTCGGACCTGCCCTCCGGTAGACCTGAATGGTCCTGCTTGTACATGGTGCATGTGGAAGCAAGCATGAGATGACCCCAACTTTTGGGAGCATGTGGGCTTGGCCAATGTGGTCCCCCAGGCAAGGTGTGGACGAATTCGGACACAAAACGCACGTTGCGTCACGTGGGGGCAGTGTTGTAGGGTTTTGTCGCTAGAAAACCCTAGAAATTGCATCGAGTGTCACAAATGAATGATACTTGTCACGCATGCAAGCCATGGTCATTATAGGGTATGCATGAAGTTTGGGATCATTTGGTGGGACCGTCAACGAAAACCAATTTCAGACCTGACCTCCGGCGGACCCGAATGGTCCTGCTTGTACATGGTGCATGTGGAAGCATGCATGAGATGACCCCAACTTTTGGGAGCTTGTGGGCTTGGCCAATGTGGTCCCCCAGGCAAGGTGTGCACGAATTCGGACACAAAACGCACGTTGCATCACGTGGGGGTAGTGTTGTAGGGTTTTGTAGTCGGAAAACCCGACAAAATGCATCGAGTGTCGCCAAATGAACGATACTTGTCACGCATGCATGCCATGGTCATCGTAGGGTATGCATGAAGTTTGGAACCATTTGGTGGGAGCGTCAAGGAAAACCAATTTCAGACCTGATCTCCGGCAGACCCGAATGGTCCTGCTTGTACATAGTGCATGTGGGGGCATGCATGAGATGACCCCAACTTTTGGGAGCATGTGAGCATGGCCAATTCCCCCCCCCCCCCCAGGCAAGTGTGCACGAGTTCAGACACAAAACACACGTTGTGTCACGTGGGGGCAGTGTTGTAGGGTTTTGTCACCGGAAAAACCCTAGAAAATGCATCGAGTTTTGGAAATGAACAATACTCGTCATGCATGCTTGCCATGGTCATCCTAGGGTGTGCATACAGTTTGGTCTGAATTGGTGAGACCGAGAAGATAAACCTGCTCCTAGTACATGGTGCATGTGGAGGTATGCATGCGACTGTCCCAACTACATTTGATTTAATAATATTTCAAGTATCAAACAGAAAATAAAATTTATAATTTGGAATGAAGAATTGAAATAATGAAGAAGTGCAATAGAACATAACATATTATCTTACATTTTGGAAATATTTCGAATATAAAGAAGAGAACAAATATTAGAATGAAGAAGTGAAATAAAACAGAACATTTTATCTTACAAACTAAAAATATTTCAAAAATAATAAAGATGAGAAATATTAGAATTAACAATTAAAATAGAACACACCATTTTAGTTTATATTTCGTAAATATTATCAATATACAAAAGAGAACGAACAAATGAAATAAAACACCACAGAATTTGGCTTATTTTTTAAATTTTAGTAAACACTTTTACAAATAATATAGAAAAAAGAGATTTGATTTTAAATATTAGAAATATAAACAAGAAAAGAAAAAAAGAAAATATAAAACATATCAGCGCGCGGGTAAGGCTGCCCTGGGCCAGCCCACCCGAATTGGGCCCAAGGCGGAGCCGCGCAGGGCACATCGCAGCGCATAGCCGTTGGGTGGTGAGAGTTTAGTCCCACCTCGCCAAGCAAGAGAGCGCCGCACCGGTTTATATACCCGGCTGCGACTCCCCTCACAAGCTCCTATCAATTGCAGGCAGTACATTGCCTAACTCTCGTACCCTCTGCCCCGTGGGGCCTACTAGTAGCAGAGATATTCTGCACCACGGGCCTGCATCCTGGCCCATGCACAGCAGGGTTCCTAGTCGTATGCAGGCCATGGAGTATGAATTCTCGTGATTTGGTAGGTGGGCACTTTTTTTGGCATATTGCCATGTGTATTGATCTCCAAATCACACACTAAATTATACACATGCTCACTTGCATTCAATACACAATCTTTTTTGTAATACATAACAAGTTAATGTTTTGACCTTCAAGTCATCTAATAAATTTTACACATGCTCACTTACATGTAATACACATGGATATTAATTGGATTTCAACAAAAATGAGGCCGTGGTGTATGAATTCTACTACCACATGCATGCCATGGTCATGGTACGGTGTGCAAAAAGTTTGGGATCTTTTGGTGGCACCGTCAAGGAAAACCTCTTCCAAACTTGCCATCAGGCAGACCCGAATGGTCCGGATTGTACATGCTGCATGTGGGGGCATGCATGAGATGACCCCAACTTTTGGGAGCATCTGAGCATGGCCAATGTGCCCCCCCTAGGCAAGGTGTGCACGAGTTCGGACACAAAACACACGTTGCGTCACGCCGCGGCAGTGTTCTAGGGTTTTGTCACCGCCAGAAAATAAAATTTATAATTAGGAAAGACAACCATGAAAAGTGAAATATGAGAGAACAATATATCATACATTATTTAAATTTATAACTGTCAAAACAAACAAAAGAGGAGAATATAGAAAACATAAGAAAAAATTTGAATGAATAAGTGCAATAAAAGACAACATATTATCTTACATTTTGGAAATATTTTAAATATAAAGAAGAGAACAAATATTAGAATGAAGAAGTGAAATAAACAGAGCATTTTATCTTACAAACTAAAAATATTTAAAAAATAATAAAGATAATAAATATTGGAATGAAGAATTGAATTAAAACACAACATTTTAGTTTATATTTCGTAAATATTATCAATACACAAAAGAGTACGAATAAATGAAATAAAACACAACAGAATTTTGCATATTTTTCAAATTTTAGTAAACACTGTTAGAAATAATATAGAAAAAAGAGACTTGATTTTAAATATTAGAAATATAAACAAGAAAAGAAACAAAGAAAATATATAACGTATCAGCGAGCGGAGTAAGGCTGCACTGAGCCAGCTCGCCCGAATTGGGCCCAAGGCGGAGCCGCGCAGGGCACATCGCAGCGCATAACCGTTGGGTGGTGGGAGTTTAGTCCCACCTCGCCAAGCGAGAGAGCGCCACACCGGTTTATATACCCGGCTGCGACTCCCCTCACAAGCTCCTATCAATTGCAGGCAGTACATTGCCTAACTCTCGTACCCTCTGCCCCGTGGGGCCTACTAGTAGCAGAGATATTCTGCACCACGGGTCTGCATCCTGGCCCATGCACGGCAGGGTTCCTAGTCGTATGCAGGCCGTGGAGTATGAATTCTTCTGCTCTTGTAGGTGGGCAATTTTTTTTGGCATATTGCCATTGTGTATTGATTTGATCTTGAAATCACACACTAAATTATAAACATGCTCACTTGCGTTCAATACACATATTTTTTGCATATATGACAAGTTAATGTTTTGACCTTCAAGTCATCTAATAATTTTTTTTGAAATTGTTTGAATTTTTATTAATTTATAATGCCTTCTAGACTGACTGGTCAAAACATCGGTCTATACCTCAGGGGGGCATTGTAAAAAATTCTTTTTCCAAATTTTGTTTCATAGCCATGATTGGCACATGTGGGTCACCATGTTCAAGAAAGTTTGTGTGATTTGGAGGTGGTGGGAAAAATCACATTTTTTCAAAAACTGGCTTAAGTTAGACCAAATGGCCCCTCCGGAATGCGGTCATTTTTTCGACCACCTCCAAATGACCTCAACTTTGGCACACATGATCTATTGCACAAACAAAGGTGGGTTCCAAAGGTTTTATATTTTTTGAATTTTTTTATTAATTTATAATGCCCTCTAGACTGACTGGTCAAAACATCGGTCTATACCTCAGGGGGGCATTGTAAAAAATTCTTTTTCCAAATTTTATTTCATATCCATGATTGGCACATGTGGGTCACCATGTTCAATAAAGTTTGTGTGATTTGGTGGTGGTGGGAAAAATCACATTTTTTTCAAAAACTGGCTTAAGTTAAGACCAAATGGCCCCTCCGGAATGCGGTCATTTTTTCGACCACCTCCAAATGACCTCAACTTTGGCACACATGATCTATTGCACAAACAAAGGTGGGTTCCAAAGGTTTTATATTTTTTTGAATTTTTTATTAATTTATAATGCCTTCTAGACTGACTGGTCAAAACATCGGTCTATACCTCAGGGGGGCATTGTAAAAAATTCTTTTTCCAAATTTCTTTCATAGCCATGATTGGCACATGTGGGTCACCATATTCAAGAAAGTTTGTGTGATTTGGAGGTGATGGGAAAAATCACATTTTTTCAAAAACTGGCTTAAGTTAGACCAAATGGCCCCTCCGGAATGCGGTCATTTTTTCGACCACCTCCAAATGACCTCAACTTTGGCACACATGATCTATTGCACAAACAAAGGTTGGTTCCAAAGGTTTTATATTTTTTGAATTTTTTTATTAATTTATAATGCCCTCTAGACTGACTGGTCAAAACATCGGTGTATACCTCAGGTGGGCATTGTAAAAAATTCTTTTTCCAAATTTTCTTTCATAGCCATGATTGGCACATGTGGGTCACCATGTTCAAGAAAGTTTGTGTGATTTGGAGGTGGTGGGAAAAATCACATTTTTTCAAGAAAATTTGGGTCACAATTTTTGAAAACTTTCTGATTTTTTTATGCCATGCCTAATGCCGGTTCGAAACATTCGGCTTCACGGAGACAGTATAAACTGTACGAAAGGAGATCTTTCATATTACATATAATCAACTTGCATTTCATGAAAAAACTCCTTCATGTTACAAATAATCATTACACCTTTATTCAAATATTGCTTTTTGCACACACACACACCATCTTTAACTACTTTTTTATTAGTATTTTATGAAATGAAGGAATATGTGCTCAGTTATTGGAATATTTGATCATATGGTGGAGTATTTGCTATTTTTGCTTACTCAAATGAAGGAAAGATGTCATATGTGTCGACGAACAATTTCCACTTACTTCACTAAAAAACATTAATTTACTTAACCCAAAGTTTTACATTTGGTCAATTTTGCTTATGGGCAGAGCATGTTGCACATGGCCACAGCCTGGGAATTTATTGCACCATTGCCACAGCATGTTCCACATGGCCGCAGCATGGGAAGTGTTTGCAGCATGCCTGATCAGTGAAGCAACACTGATGCGGCATGTCTGATCATTGCAGCAGCTAAATTGAAGCAAATCATACATCTAAGGAACCATAATGGCAAATTTAAGGGACACAAATATAGATAGAAATATATACTACTGCCATAGATAGCAGCATCCACACAGCACACTTGCTGATGTAGACCACTACCATATTAGATATGTTTCGACCGCACATCATAGTACTGCACTTAGATAAAGTTCATACTAAATTACCACCACAAGTTTCCACCATCAGAATACCACACAAAGTTCACCAAAAGGACTGAGCCTTCCTACATCATACGACAACGAGGCTCTAGGGCAACTACAAGTCAGGGTTTCAGGACCTTGTGGAGGGCAGAATGCTGAGCCCTGATCTTGTAGTCATGACTGGTGATGGATGTAGCCCAACAATGCTCCATCAGATGCTCCAGCAACCCAGACCTGGGCTTGGGCCTGCTGCAGTAGGGGCACCGGTACTTGTCAGACCTCCAGTTGTAGTACCGAGCAGCTCCTTGGGCCCTGATCTTCAGCACCTCCTTCTCTTCAAAGGACTCGACATTCCCCTCGACCACATCATCTCCAGATTCATACTGCACACATTAATGACTGACATTAATACATTATGCATTCAAATACTATAAACATCTAACACTAAGTCAATGCACAAATAACATTTCAGCTAGGCCTTACCTCGTATGGCTCATCCTCATCACTGTCATAAGGGTAGTAGCCAGATGAGTCCCACTTCCTCTTCTGGCCAACAAGATCCTCCTTCTGCTATATTGTCAACCAAGCAAGTCATTTACAAGGAATTGAATTGCAGTTCAAATAATGTCATTACAAACAAAATTGTGAATGTGAACCACATTGGTATGTTGCAAGTGACCAATATTGTCAATATATTTTCCAATGCAAAATATTTTAATATGAAACCTACAGATAAACAAATAAAGCTACCTAAACAATTTGTTTTTGCATAATGATGGAAAGCTCCAATCTATATTGGACAACATAGCTAATATAAATACATATTCTGGAAAAATTTCTAATTACAGGAAACCTACACAAAAGAATAATTCAGATGTACCTAAGCATTTTTTGGGATAATACAGCAAAGCTCCTACATATATTAGCATAATGCAGTAGTTAATTAGGTACAACTTCAACTATAAATGCATACATCTTCAGCAAACAACTAAAATTTCATTACTTACCTAAACAACAACAAATTATACTATAGATGAATCTTGTATCATCTAAATCAATTCATTGCCACATCATAATTAATGCATTCCAAATCAAATATGTTTCCATCCAATATCATTGAATCACAGATCAAATCAAATAATCATATATGTCTGCAGCATTGAACTACAGATCTAATAATCATATATGGTCTATCTGACCTTAAATTCCCCCTTAAATAAGGTATTCAACCTCATACTAATTAAAATCTAACGAGCAAAAATTCCAAGACTAATCTAATAAGCATCTGAAAAAAACCCAAGATGCTTTTATCTCTGAATCAACGGCATTGGAGAGGATGTTCAATGCTGTAAATATCTCTGAAGCAATTGCAAAACTCCACTGCTAACCCAAACTAAATAAGCATAGACTGCCCCTTCCCCTCTCCTTCAGAAGCCCCAATCCAACACAAACAAAATCTAGCCATTGAGAAGCTCTTTTTGATTAACATGACAACACCCATTACATGAGCACATCCTTCACTATATTTACAACCAAACTAATGCACCATCTAATCACCTCAGGTAGACAATTTCCAAAAACACAAGGCCATGCACAACCCATCTCATAGCCTCTGCCTGACAGGCATCAATCAAGCATCAAAGAACTGCAACTATGACAACATGCATCAATCAAGTATCTAAGAATTGCAACTATGACAGGCATAATCCCTAGAACTAAGCATCCATTTAATTAATCATCAATAGAGAAGTATATATTTGACTAATCCATCGTCTAATCCTCAAGCCAAACACCTACAGAATTGCACAAATTCCACTACTAATCTAATAAGCATCTGAAAAATCCCCATCCCTCAATCCGGCTACTTCTAACCTAATCTAATAATCATATGAGGTCCACCATTCTTGCACGAATCAAATACACAAAAACCCTAATGCAGAGAAAACCCCACATCCAACAAATCTAACCAAAGAACCTTCTGGCCACAAACCCTACAATCTAAAAAGTACCACATTAAAGTGATAAGCACATACCTTCTGCTCCGCCTGCTCCTCGCCAGAGCCGGCCTCCACCTTATCCACCTTCTCCACCTCGTGCGCCTCGCCGGAGCCCGCCTCCACCTTCTGCGCCTCGCCAGAGCCCGCCTCCACCTTATGCGCCTCGCCGGAGATCGCCAGAGCGGGCGCATCTGGCTGGACTGCGCCGCTGCATCCCGCCCCTGCCTTCTCCAGATCTGCAGCGGAGGGAGCACCGCGCTGGACGCCGGCACGTCCCCTCACAAAGGTGCCCGCAGCGACCTGCCGCGCCTGCTCCACCAAATTTGCGCCCCAATCCGGGCGCTCACTTCGTGCGTCCGCCATGGCGATGGAGAGGATGCGGTGAGGGAGACGAGGAGGTTGGAGAGGAGAGGGAGTGGGGCTCGTGGGGAGTGGGGAGTGGAGAGAGGGAGACGATGCGGCGGGGGGAAATGGTGGGCGATGCGGCCGGAGGTGGTTGCCGTCCACATTTATATGATGGGACAGTTTTGGCAACTACTCGTGACACGTGCTGCCCCACGCGCGGGCGGCTGCAGGCGTGCACGAAACGCCGCCGTATATGAATACGAGCATACGGCCGGGCATACGATCTAACCGGGCCCGTATGGGCCTCCCAGGGCTCCTCGACGGCTATACGCGGGGGCAACAAAGACGATCGTGCCCCTCGTTATGAACCGTTTTTGGTTCATCCTGGCCGTCGATGTGTTTTTCCACCTCGCGTTCAGCCCAGGGGGGAGCACCGGAGCAGAAACGCAAGTAGTTACCCAGTGGCGCAGGAGGCGTGCCTGGGCTTTGATCCATGTCAGAGATAGAAAGTCTCTTGTTTCTAATTGGAGTGTACATAGCTAATGATGTGTTGTGAGCACCATCGTTGCCTTCTTCCACTTCTTGGCTAAGCGTGGCTGGCAAAGCATCTCAAGCAAATGAAAATAATAATGCAGTTAGTCATTATTTCAGCAGAACAAACCAATCTGAATGCAAGTTAATTTTTTTCATATGTCTTAATACGTACCTGAAGCCATCACGTACATCATCGTCGTGTCAATCATAGGAGCTGATCTTGGCCCAGGTACTCGCGCAGAAGATGCACCAAGGAGCTCGTGCATTGTTTTCTGACGCTGGCCCGCGGTGCCATGTCTGCAATGCATGGCATGCAGCAAAACAAATCAACATTTTGCCAAAAAGAAGAAAAAAAAGACAACAAATGGAGAAAGGTCAAACCCGGAGCTGCAGTTGCCTTCCCGTTGTGGTCTCAGAAATTTCATCTCAACAAGTAAACAAAAATTGTTGTGGTCTCAAAACTTCTCACAAGTGGATCGTGGGATGGCACAATTGTAAGCGCTTGACGGCGTCGCCATAGCGATTGGGTGGACGTGGGATGGCACAGACGTTTTACCCGTTCGTGAGCTGGTTTTACGTTGATTCAGTTTTTGTCTTAATAAAGAGAGAAAGAAGAAAAGCTGCAGATTGCACGCAGCGCAAAAATATCCGTGCTCAGGCTTCAGCAAGTTCAGAGTTTTCTCTCTGAAACAACACTTGGCATCAGAGCGACAGTGAGAGACTGTCGGGACAGGGTGGCTCGCGCACGCCGCAGCGCTCCGGCTCACGCAGGAGGAACACGTCCTCGCCGGTAGCTTGTCGGGGACGAGGTGCCACGGCAAGCCCACGGCAAGAGCGACGTGAGGAGGTGAACGTCGCGCATGTGTACAAGAGGCGGAGAGGCCGGAGCTGCTCATGGCGGTCCTTGATGCGCCGGAGCAGGTCATGGTCTCCGCTCCACAGGCAGTCTTCCTCAACGAGGAGCACGTGGTGCCCAGTGACATGCCCAGGGACAATGGCGACGGATCATGGTACGCCGACACAGGCGCGAGCAGCCATATGACAGGCCGCAAGGAGCTGTTCGCGACTCTGGACGAGACGGTGCGCGGCACTGTCCGTTTCGGAGATGGATCAGCCGTCGACATCCACGGCAAGGGCACCGTGATCTTTGAGTGCCTAACGGGCGACCAACGCGTTCTCATGGAGGTTTACTTTATACCTTGTCTGCGGAGTAACATCGTGTCGCTCGGGCAGCTGGACGAGAAGGGGTGTGAGACCGTGATCAAGCACGGCATGCTGACGATCTACGACCATGCAGGCGGGTCGTGCACTTGCACGCGTCCAACCCGCTGTACAAGCTGGCACTGCGGCGTACCGAGCCGGTCAGCATCCTGACGAAGGTGGACGATCCGGCGTGGCTATGGCATGCCCGCTTCGGACACCTCCACTTCCGGGCGCTCAACACACTGTCCAGGAAGAACATGGCGCGCGGAATGCCGAGCATCGAGCACGCCGGTGAGTATTGTGACGGGTGCATGCTGGGCAAGCAGCACCGCGTCCCGTTCCCGCAGGCGGCGACCTACCGCGCAGAGGAGCGACTGGAACTTGTGTGATCCGATCTCGCCAGCAACGCTCGGAGGTAGAAACTATTTCTTGTTAATTGTGGATGTTTACTCTCGGTACATGTGGATTGGAGTACTCAGGACAAAGAGCGAGGCTTTTGCTTTCTTCAAAAAAGTGAAAGCGGCAGCAGAGACCAGGAGCGGCTGCAGGCTGCTCGCGTTCTGATGGGATCGTCGTGGTGAGTTCAACTCCACGGCGTTTGTCGAGTACTGCAACGAGCTCGGCTCAAGCATCTCACGACGGCTCCGTACACACCGCAATAGAACAGAGTTGTCGAGCGCCGGAATCAAACGGTGGTGGAGATGGCTCGGTGTATGCTGAAGAGCATGTGTGTGCCGGCTGTATTCTGGGGTGAGGCTGTAAAAACTGCAGTCTATATCCTTTTTTTTTTGACAGGTCGCCAACAAGAAGCTTGGACGGCGTGACACCATATGAGCAGTGGCATGGCAAGAAGCCCAGTGTAGCACACTTGCGCATGTTCGGATGCCATGTTCATGTGAAGAAGACGGGGCCTGGGCTCAACAAGCTAGCAGACAGGTCGACGCCCGGCGTCATGATGCGGTACGAGGAGGGCTCAAAAGCCTACCGTATCTATGATCCGGCGGCCAATAAGATGCTGGTGTCACGGGACATCGCGTTCGAGGAATCGCGGCCATGGACTTGGACAGAGGAGGCGGCGAAACAAAGCACGCCGTCTGGCGTGTTCTCGGTGGTATACGCCACTAAGCCAGGGGTCACTGTGCGCGACGGCAGTGACGAGGGGTGCTCCAGTTTTTGCCGTAACCCTCTCTACTTTTCCGTACATGCTATGTGGGTGAAATGATGATACCATGCCAAGTTCCAACCTTTTCACAGTTCATTTATACTGCTTTTCAATTTCAGGGTCATTTAGCTAAAAAAATCAGTAAATGCATGAAAAATAGCAAATGAAGTCAGCAAATGTTGAAAGTTGATGACCTGGCTTTGAACGGTGCATACCGAATGCACAAAAAGTATGGATCTGTAATAACTTTAAAAAAATGAAATGCCTTTCGTACAGAATCGGGTTTCGTCCGAAACCCTGATACTTCGAAAGAGATTGTCCGTTTTGTACACGAAGTGCATCCAGTTTTTGCTGTAACCCTCTCTACTTTTCCGCACAAGCTACGTGGGTGAAATGATGATACCATGCCAAATTCCAACCTTTTCAGAATTCATTTGTACTGCTTCAATTTCAGGGTCATTTAGCTCAAAATAATCAGTAAATGCATGAGAATTAACAAATGAAGTCAGCAAATGTTGAAAGTTGATGACCTGGCTTTGAACGGTGCATACCGAAAGCACAAAAAGTATGGATCTGTAATAACTTTAAAAAAACGAAATGCCTTTCATACAGAATCGGGTTTCGTCCGAAACCCTGATACTTCGAAAGAGATTGTCCGTTTTGTACACGAAGTGCAACCAGTTTTTGCCGTAACCCTCTCTACTTTTCCGCACATGCTAGGTGGGTGAAATGATGATACCATGCCAAATTCCAACCTTTTCAGAATTCATTTGTACTGCTTCAATTTCAGGGTCATTTAGCTCAAAATAATCAGTAAATGCATGAGAATTAACAAATGAAGTCAGCAAATGTTGAAAGTTGATGACATGGCTTTGAACGGTGCATACCGAATGCACAAAAAGTATGGATCTTTAATAACTTTAAAAAAATGAAATGCCTTTCGTACATAATCGGGATTCGTCCGAAACCCTGATACTTCGAAAGAGATTGTCCGTTTTGTACACGAAGTGCATCCAGTTTTTGCCGTAACCCTCTCTACTTTTCCGCACATGCTATGTGGGTGAAATGATGATACCATGCCAAATTCCAACCTTTTCAGAATTCATTTGCACTGCTTCAATTTCAGGGTCATTTAGCTCAAAATAATCAGTAAATGCATGAGAATTAACAAATGATGTCAGCAAATGTTGAAAGTTGATGACCTGGCTTTGAACGGTGCATACCGAATGCACAAAAAGTATGGATCTGTAATAACTTTAAAAAAATGAAATGCCTTTCGTACAGAATCGGGTTTCGTCCGAAACCCTGATACTTCGAAAGAGATTGTCCGTTTTGTACACGAAGTGCATCCAGTTTTTGCCATAACCCTCTCTACTTTTCCGCACATGCTAGGTGGGTGAAATGATGATACCATGCCAAATTCCAACCTTTTCAGAATTCATTTGTACTGCGTCAATTTCAGGGTCATTTAGCTCAAAATAATCAGTAAATGCATGAGAATTAAAAAATGAAGTCAGCAAATGTTGAAAGTTGATGACCTGGCTTTGAACGGTGCATACCGAATGCACAAAAAGTATGGATCTGTAATAACTTTAAAAAAAATGAAATGCCTTTCATACAGAATCTGGTTTCGTCCGAAACCCTGATACTTCGAAAGAGATTGTCCGTTTTGTACACGAAGTGCAACCAGTTTTAGCCGTAACCCTCTCTACTTTTCCGCACATGCTAGGTGGGTGAAATGATGATACCATGCCAAATTCCAACCTTTTCAGAATTCATTTGTACTGCTTCAATTTCAGGGTCATTTACTCAAAATAATCAGTAAATGCATGAGAATTAACAAATGAAGTCAGCAAATGTTGAAAGTTGATGACCTGGCTTTCAACGGTGCATACCGAATGCACAAAAAGTATGGATCTTTAATAACTTAAAAAAATGAAATGCCTTTCGTACAGAATCGGGTTTCGTCCGAAACCCTGATACTTCGAAAGAGATTGTCCGTTTTGTACATGAAGTGCATCCAGTTTTTGCCGTAATCCTCTCTACTTTTCCGCACATGCTATGTGGGTGAAATGATGATACCATGCCAAGTTCCAACCTTTTCACAGTTCATTTATACTGCTTTTCAATTTCAGGGTCATTTAGCTAAAAAAATCAGTAAATGCATGGAAAATAGCAAATGAAGTCAGCAAAGGTTGAAAGTTGATGACCTGGCTTTGAACGGTTCATACCGAATGCACAAAAAGTATGGATCTGTAATAACTTTAAAAAAATGAAATGCCTTTCGTACAGAATCGGGTTTCGTCCGAAACCCTGATACTTCGAAAGAGATTGTCCGTTTTGTACACGAAGTGCATCTAGTTTTTGCCATAACCCTCTCTAATTTTCCGCACATGCTATGTGGGTGAAATGATGATACCATGCCAAATTCCAACCTTTTCAGAATTCATTTGTACTGCTTAATTTTCAGGGTCATTTAACTCAAAAAAATCAGTAAATGCATGAGAATTAACAAATGAAGTCAGCAAATGTTGAAAGTTGATGACCTGGCTTTGAACGGTGCATACCGAATGCACAAAAAGTATGGATCTGTAATAACTTTAAAAAAATGAAATGCCTTTCGTACATAATCGGGTTTCATCCGAAACCCTGATACTTCGAAAGAGATTGTCCGTTTTGTACACGAAGTGCATCCAGTTTTTGCGTAACCCTCTCTACTTTTCCGCACATGCTAGGTGGGTGAAATGATGATACCATGCCAAATTCCAACCTTTTCAGAATTCATTTGTACTGCTTCAATTTCAGGGTCATTTAGCTCAAAATAATCAGTAAATGCATGAGAATTAACAAATGAAGTCAGCAAATGTTGAAAGTTGATGACCTGGCTTTGAACGGTGCATACCGAATGCACAAAAAGTATGGATCTGTAATAACTTTAAAAAAATGAAATGCCTTTCGTACAGAATCGGGTTTCGTCCGAAACCCTGATACTTCGAAAGAGATTGTCCGTTTTGTACACAAAGTGCAACCAGTTTTTGCCGTAACCCTTTCTACTTTTCCGCACATGCTAGGTGGGTGAAATGATGATACCATGCCAAATTCCAACCTTTTCAGAATTCATTTCTACTGCTTCAATTTCAGGGTCATTTAGCTCAAAATAATCAGTAAATGCATGACAATTAACAAATGAAGTCAGCAAATGTTGAAAGTTGATGACCTGGCTTTGAACGGTGCATACCAAATGCACAAAAAGTATGGATCTTTAATAACTTTAAAAAAATGAAATGCCTTTCGTACAGAATCGGGTTTCGTCCGAAACCCTGATACTTCGAAAGAGATTGTCCGTTTTGTACACGAAGTGCATCCAGTTTTTGCCGTAACCCTCTCTACTTTTCCGCACATGCTATGTGGGTGAAATGATGATACCATGCCAAGTTCCAACCTTTTCACAGTTCATCTATACTGCTTTTTAATTTCAAGGTCATTTAGCTAAAAAATCAGTAAATGCATGAAAAATAGCAAATGAAGTCAGCAAAGGTTGAAAGTTGATGACCTGGCTTTGAACGGTGCATACCGAATGCACAAAAAGTATGGATCTGTAATAACTTTAAAAAAATGAAATGTCTTTCATACAAAATTGGGTTTCGTCCGAAACCCTGATACTTCGAAAGAGATTGTCTGTTTTGTACATGAAGTGCATCCAGTTTTTGCCATAACCCTCTCTAATTTTCCGCACATGCTATGTGGGTGAAATGATGATACCATGCCAAATTCCAACCTTTTCAGAATTCATTTGTACTGCTTAATTTTCAGGGTCATTCAGCTCAAAAAAAATCAGTAAATGCATGAGAATTAACAAATGAAGTCAACAAATGTTGAAAGTTGATGACCTGGCTTTTGACGGTGCATACCGAATGCACAAAAAGTATGGATCTGTAATAACTTTAAAAAAATGAAATGCCTTTCGTACATAATCGGGTTTCGTCCGAAACCCTGATACTTCGAAAGAGATTGTCCATTTTGTACACGAAGTGCATCCAGTTTTTGTCGTAACCCTCTCTATTTTTCCGCACATGCTAGGTGGGTGAAATGATGATACCATGCCAAATTCCAACCTTTTCAGAACTCATTTGTACTGCTTTTCAATTTCAGGGTCATTTAGCTAAAAAAATCAGTAAATGCATGAAAAATAGCAAATGAAGTCAGCAAAGGTTGAAAGTTGATGACCTGGCTTTGAACGGTGCATACTGAACGCACAAAAAGTGGGGAGCTGTAATAACTTAAAAAAATGAAATGCCTTTCATACAGTATCGGGATTTCGTCCGAAACCCTGATACTTCGAAAGAGATTGTCCGTTTTGTACACGAAGTGCATCCAGTTTTTGCCGTAATCCTCTCTACTTTTCCGCACATGCTATGTGGGTGAAATGATGATACCATGCCAAATTCTAACCTTTTCAGAGTTCTTTTGTATTGCTTTTCAATTTCAGGATCATTTAGCTCAAAAAACAGTAAACGCATGAAAAATAGCAAATGAAGTCGGCAAAGGTTGAAAGTTGATTACCTGGCTTTGAACGGTGCATACTGAACGCACAAAAAGTGGGGAGCTGTAATAACTTAAAAAAATGAAATGCCTTTCATACAGTATCGGGATTTCGTCCGAAAACCTCATACTTCGAAAGAGATTGTCCGTTTTGTACACGAAGTGCATCCAGTTTTTGCCGTAATCCTCTCTACTTTTCCGCACATGCTATTTGGGTGAAATGATGATACCATGCCAAATTCTAACCTTTTCAGAGTTCTTTTGTATTGCTTTTCAATTTCAGGATCATTTAGCTCAAAAAACAGTAAACGCATGAAAAATAGCAAATGAAGTCGGCAAAGGTTGAAAGTTGATTACCTGGCTTTGAACGGTGCATACCAAACGCACAAAAATTGTGGAGCTGTAATAACTTTAAGAAAATGAAATGCCTTCCATACAGTATCGGGGTTTCGTCCGAAACCATCATACTTCGAAAGAGATTGTCCGTTTTGTACACGAAGTGCATTCAGTTTTTGCCGTAACCCTGTCTACTTTTCCGCACATGCTATGTGGGTGAAATGATGATACCATGCCAAATTCCAACCTTTTCAGAGTTCTTTTGTATTGCTTTTCAATTTCAGGATCATTTAGCTCAAAAAAATTAGTTAATGCATGAAAAATAGCAAATGAAGTCGGCAAAGGTTGAAAGTTGATTACCTGGCTTTGAACGGTGCATACCGAACGCACAAAAATTGTGGAGCTGTAATAACTTAAAAAAAAAGAAATGCCTTTCATACAGTATCGGGGTTTCGTCCGAAACCCTGATACTTCGAAAGAGATTGTCGGTTTTGTACACGAAGTGCATCCAGTTTTTGCCGTAACCCTCTCTACTTTTCCGCACATGCTATGTGGGTGAAATGATGATACCATGCCAAATTCCAACCTTTTCAGAGTTCTTTTTTATTGCTTTTCAATTTCAGGATCATTTTGCTCAGAAAAATTAGTAAATGCATGAAAAATAGCAAATGAATTCAGCAAAGGTTGAATATTGATGACCTGGCTTTGAACGGTGCATACCGAACGCACAAAAAATGTGGAGCTGTAATAAATTTAAGAAAATGAAATGCCTTCCATACAGTATCGGGGTTTTGTCCGAAACCATCATACTTCGAAAGAGATTGTCCGTTTTGTACACGAAGTGCATTTAGTTTTTGCCGTAACCCTCTCTACTTTTCCGCACATGCTATGTGGGTGAAATGATGATACCATGCCAAATTTCAACCTTTTCAGAGTTCTTTTGTATTGCTTTTCAATTTCAGGATCATTTAGATCAAAAAATTTGGTAAATGCGTGAAAAATAGCAAATGAAGTCGGCAAAGGTTGAAAGTTGATTACCTGGCTTTGAACGGTGCATACTGAACGCACAAAAAGAGTGGAGCTGTAATAACTTTTAAAAAATGAAATGACTTTCATACAGTATCGGGGTTTCGTCCGAAACCCTGATACTTCGAAAGAGATTGTCCTTTTTGTACATGAAGTGCATCTAGTTTTTGACGTAACCATCTCTACTTTTCCACACATGCTAGGTGGGTGAAATGATGATACCATGCCAAATTCCAACCTTTTCAGAGTTCATTTGTACTGCTTTTCAATTTCAGGGTCATTTCGCTAAAAAAATCAGTAAATGCATGAAAAATAGCAAATGAATTCAGCAAAGATTGAATGTTGATGACCTGGCTTTGAATGGTGCATACTGAACGCACAAAAAGTGTGGAGCTGTAATAACTTTAAAAAAAATGAAATGCCTTTCATACAGTATCGGGGTTTCGTCCGAAACCCTAATACTTCGAAAGAGGTTGTCCATTTTTGTACACGAAGTGCATCCAGTTTTTGCCGTAACCCTCTCTATTTTTCCGCACATGCTATGTGGGTGAAATGATGATACCATGCCAAATTCCAACCTTTTTAGAGTTCATTTGTACCGCTTTTCAATTTCAGGGTCGTTTATCTCAAAATAATCACTAAATGCATGAAAAATAGCAAATGAAGTCAGCAAAGGTTGAAAGTTGATGACCTGGCTTTGAACGGTGCATACTAAATGCACAAAAAGTGTGGAGCTGTAATAACTTTAAAAAAATGAAATGTCTTTCATACAGTATCGGGGTTTCGTCCGAAACCCTGATACTTCGAAAGAGATTGTCCGTTTTGTACACGAAGTGCATCCAGTTTTTGCCGTAACCCGCTCTACTTTTCCGCACATGCTATGTGGGTGAAATGATGATACCATGCGAAGTTCCAACCTTTTCACAGTTCATTTATACTGCTTTTCAATTTCAGGGTCATTTAGCTCAAAAAAATGACCACTCGCTGTATGGATCTGTTGTGTGCTGGTGTAGCGATCACGGACAGTGAGCTTCTCCAACTCACCTGTCACATGGTCGGTTGCGCCTGTGTCGAGGTACCAGTTGTTATCCACGCCGTAGGAGTGGGCTGCATTGGCGGAGCGATTTCCTCCACCACCACCACTGCTACCCCCGCCACCCATGGGGTTGCGGACGTTGTTGTTGTAGTTGCGGTCGAAGCGTTTCTTGCAACGCCACACACCATGACCCTCGAGTTTGCAGATCTGACACTTCTCGCGGTCACCACCCTGTAGCGGCGCGCCACCAGAGCCACCTGCACTAGAGTTGTCGGGGTAGCGGTTGCCGTTGTTGTTGTTGAAGCCTCGACCGCCACTGTTTCCTCCACCAGGGCGGTTGGAGTTGCCTCGACCGCCACCTCTTGCCACAAGGTTGGCAAAGTGGAAGGAGGCGTTTTGAGCGGTGATGCGGGATTCAGCGGAGAGCAGCAGCGAAAATAATTCTCCAAGGCCGACCGGTTGATCGGTTACGGTGCGAGTGGAGATAGCATAAACAAACCCATTGTAATCTGGCTCATGGAGGAGCCCCTCGAGGATGTGAGAGACTACGTCGTCTTCATCTAGCGGTTTGCCGGCAGCAGCCAGCTCGTCGGCGATGCTCACCATCTTGGTGAAGTAGGAGGCCGCCGAGAGATCTCCTTTGTGGGTGTGCTCGAGGGCGGATGGAAGCTGGATCATCCTCGCCCTTGACTGCGAGTTGAAACTCTGCAGCAGGGCCTTCCAGATTGTGGCGGCGGTGGTACAAGAGCTGACCTGCAGCAAGACCTCCCGAGAAAGCGATGAGATCAAAAAGGTTAGAACCTGCTGATCTTGGGTGACCCACAAAGCATGTGCAGGGTTTGGCGAGGCGGTGCTCTCCTTCTTGCCAAGAGGATCTCAGCGGGGGCCTCTTTGATCGAGCCATCCAGATAGCCCATCATCCCTGCTGCCCTAACATGTTGCAGGACTTGTGCCTTCCAGAAAAGGAAGTTCTCCCTTGTCAATTTCTCGGGGATGGTGTGTCCGAGGGAAGCAAGGGAGGGCGCGGCCATGGCAGCAGATGAGGCGGTGCTTGGCATAACAAGATGTGGTGGAAAAGGTTGGCTTCGTATACCATATGAGAAAAGTAGCGATGGTTTGGGTTAAGCGTATGCTAACCTTAGCAGGGACGCATCCGTGTTATATATAGAGAGGCCCAAGCCAAGTAGTTACAGTTCATTACATGGGACGTGGATTGATCCTCAAGGAACAAATCACAACGGCCTAACATAACAACTGCATATCTTAACTATATGGTTTATACAGCACCATATTGTTACAATGTTTAACAGCCATGATGGTGAACCTAGTTAACACATTTCAGTGTCGTGTTCGTGTGATTGTTTGATCCTTGATAGATCGACGATGGCCTCAAATTTATTCTAACAAGTGGTATCATGAGCAAGGTTCGATTTGAGATTGTGGTTGTTGATCTAGAGGAAGGAGTGTGCCGATGTTTTTGATCAATGGTGTTTGCATGAGAAAGTCGCCGAAGCGGCGTATGCAGGCAAGAGGCGATCGGGATACCTCTAAACTCGGGAAGCGATCGGAAGCTAGCAGATGCTTGGAAGCGTGGAGTCTTCGGCAAGCAACAGCAGATCGGATCGTTCTTAGTACGGCGGCGGTTCGGAGCTGCTAGGGTTGCGTGGCACGTGCACGTACATGCAGCAGTGGCGGCGCACCGCGATCAGGCGAGCGTACATGCAGGCGGTAGATCGGCTAATTGATGGCTGCGGAAGCCCGCGTGGGCAGCGGCCTAGGTGGCGGAAGCCGCATGGCTGGAGGCGAGCGTACGCGCGTGAAGACGGTCCAAGGGCTGCCTTGGCTCGGACGTGAGCATGCTGGCGACTATAAAAAGTGGACGTGAGATTTGTTAGTGAAAAAAAGGAGGAACAGGTCCAGACGTGCATGCATGGTGTCCAGGAGCATTGGCGTGGATCATGGATTTTTTTTAGCATCAGTACAACACAAGCGCTCATATACATGCGCATACACTCATCCCTATGAACGCACACACGCACACCCTACCCCTATGAGCACCTCCGAGAGACTGAGCCGGCATATCATCTTGAGATTTACGAAGTCACCGTAGGCGCCTCGTCGTCGACGGAAAAGCGCATCGCCGGATATCCTAAAATAAATCCAGGAATAATGCGAGCACCGCGATTTGAACCCTGATGGGTTGGGAATACCAGGGTCCACCTAACCAACTCAACCACAGGTTGATTCGCACTGGCGGGCGTTAGTTATTCAAAAGTACATTGCGCCAGCACGCACGTACGTACAGCGCTACAAGCGGTTGCCTCTTGACCTGTGACCCTACTATCGTCCAAGTCCGTCCGTCTGTTTTTTTTAAGTGACTTCATCCGTTTGTTAGGCAACACTAGCTAGGGACAGAGATATGTGACAAAACGGCTTTAGTTACTGCCTACGCAACTTGTCAAAACATCCATCAGTCCATGACCATGACCGTGCCCATGGCCATGGATATGTGCCTAGGTATGACCCAAGCAAAAGCAAAAAATGAACTATATAGTTATATTTTCTTCTTTTTCTTCTTCTCGAATCATGTGTTGAATGAATGGACAACACGAAAGCCGTGCGCCAACTGCCCATAGACCAAGTAACTCTAGCTAGATTATTAATCATCAGGGGTGCAGCAGGGATGGCGGCGGCTCCGGCGAAGACTACACCCGGTTCTACAGGCTCCTCGACATGTAGAAGGCGGGCGGCGGCCGCGGCGTAGTACGGCAGTTTGTTTGTTTTCTATTTTTTTATACCAATTTGAATGAAAAATCGCCTAGTTGTGCTGAATTCGCCGATTTTGTGCCGAGTTGGATGCGACCTGGGGGCGACAACTGGGAACACAATCGCCCCCACGCCGGAAGTGAGCGCCGGTTCGGCCCCAGACGGCGCTCTTTTCGGCGTCCTGGGGGGCCAAACGGCTGGAGATGCTCTAATAGAAAGGAAGTTCTGGTTGATGCCTAAAGAAAGATGAATTATGTACTAGCTGCTCTACCAACATACCGCCTCTACGGGAGACTAGAGCTGGTATTAAAAGCATTCAAATGTATTGGACGTTGCTTTATACTCCCTCCGTCATAGAAAAAGTGTCTCAATTTTGTATTAGCTTTTAATATAAAATTGTACTAAGGTTAAGACACTTATTTTGAGACGGAGAAAGTATATAAAGCAGGACGTGAGACTTTTTTGGTTAAGATGTGCAAACTTTTAAGGGGTATAGCGAAGCAAAACTAGTTACACAATAGATTATCTCTTAGTGTTATCTCTACATTTAATGTTAAGAGATCTTACAATCATGGAGCGGTTAAACATTAAGCTAGAAAACATGAGAATAAGAGAAGACATCTCGTTTCATGGATGGAAATGTCTTATTTTTCTTCCTAAGAGACCATATCTTAACTAAGAGAAGGCAGTTCTCTCCCAAATTCACTCGCTTTCTTGACATGTATTGTGGTTGATAAAATTGTCTTTATCTTAACTCTGCCTCGTAATATAAAGATGAAAAAAAATACAATGAGTATCTCTTAATCTTGTCTCTACTAAATAAATATCTCTATATATGTGGTGAGAGATATTGTTACTAACAGATTGTCTTTTAATTAAGAAAGATAACTTTTTTAGGTTTCCCTCTATTCCATAAGTATTTTTTTAAACGTGTCGCTCCAAAGATAGCTAGCCCATTCTACAGCCCTCACATCACCAGTTATCCAATTTGGCATTTCTAAATAGTCATTGTACACGTTCTAGTAGAAGTTCTACTAGGCTAATTGATCATCAGCTCTCTTTCTGTAGCAGGGGGCTAGTACCATCAACTTCGCTCTGCAGATTAATAGAGATTGAACTGATTACTCATACGGATTCATATTATTGCTTAATCACGGTCACGGGGTCTCCTCCTTGTGCTGGATGAACCGCGCCATCGCCGGCCTTTGCTCTGTTCTGTTCGGAGGGTGTGGGAGTGTGTGGGAGTGACGAGAGGACATTTGTAGTGACATGCTATGCTATCGAGCATGGTTACAGAAGTCGTCAATTGGTATCCAAGACCTGCATGGTTAGCTAACTCTATCGGGCGTGTACTATGTACCACAAATAGTGATGGTGCAGTTAATATAATAAACTTCGATCAAATCTATTAAAAAGTTATTAATTACTTCCTCCGTTCTGAAATATTTGTCTTTTTAGAGATTTTAAATGGACTACCACATACGGATGTACATAGACATATTTTAGAGTGTATATTCACTCATTTTGCTTCGTATGTAGTCACTTGTTGATATTTTTAGAAAAACAAATATTTAGAAACGAAGGGAGTAATATCTACGACACCAAATAAAAATTGTTAGATCATTAATGAAATATATTTCCATAAGTTGCGTTACTTGGTATTATGGATGCTGACGTTTATTTTCTATAGACTTGGTCAACCTTTACTCTTAAAACAAAATTATATTAATACTCTAATTTACTCAGTCCTTGCCGGTTTAAAAGATCTACGTGTATCCCTGGATCGCTAATTCGATCAATCAATATAAAACAAATTGCATGTCAAAAAAGTTTTACCATTAGAAAATAGAAGACTTGAAGTTCTTAATACCATGAAAGGGGATGATCGCCTTTGGATCGCGGCAGGTGCAAAAAAGTTTGGGGACCATTGTACCGGAAGAGTAATCTTGTTGTGTTGGGGCTTGTAGCACACACTCTGTTCTTATTTTTATCAATAGCGCGGCAAATCTTTTGCCTCGGCTTCCAAAAAAAGGTTTTTAATAATGTAAACTTTGTGATATAAACTCGTGTTATGTTAGTTAAACCTTGACTGTGTCTTTTAAACTAAAAAAAAAGAGGGGACAAGGATCCTTTGTCGTACGGCAGGGTGCCGTTCAACCACTGACTGATGGGTCCAACAGGAACCAAGCCCACATGTTAGTGCCCCAACGGCATGCGTTGTACATCAGACTACCCATAATGGAGAGTAACTTAGATTAGTAACATGCATATGCGAAATTGCATAGGAGTACTCTGCGATGCTGCCCATTGAAATCTCAACCCACATGCATCTCGGGATTCTCAACCACTATATTAGCTGGAATGTATTGCGAGCTTTATCCTCTCGTGCTCTCCTTTGTTCCGGACGTATGTCAGTCATTAAGTTCACGGCGTTCTATAGCCACATGGTGGTAGGTCATGTTCTGTGCTATGTCTAAATTCACCAACCAGCAGCCAACCACCCTAAATCCAATTCATTGCCTTCCTAGAAACCTATGTCATGGCTCTTTTAAATCACATTCATACACCTCTTATCAAGAGACTGAACAAATTATTCATTGCCAAACCAAAAAGTGCCATTCATGCACATCAGGAAAGAATATTCATAACTAAAATAGCACCTCACATTAAGATGAGTCAACTGCAATGAACCAAAAAACTCAGGTGGTACTACTTCAATCCTACTATAGACTACAACCCTGTCAGTGAACTATGGGAAGAAGAAAAAAGCGAGCAACAGCCGATCATCTTCAAAACATAGAAGAAAACGGGTCATTTAATTGAAAAAATGGGGCAGTAGAACCCTCACCTCATAATGGACCTTGTGTTGTCTCTCATGCGGGTTCTGCAGAATAAGATTGTATAACCAATCAGCAGGAAGTCAATCTTAGTTGCACATAGAAAAACATTTATTTGGTGGAAGAACCTTGTATGGTGACTATTGTTTTATTTAAGAAATAATAGATTTGTATGAAAGAGAAACATCTTTCTCCAAACAGAAAGGAAAAGGTAAAATATGATAAACACTGGAACAAAATATTATCTTGCATCACATGAAACAAATAAAGACAAGTCAAAAAGTAGTACAAACACACGCAGATAATGAATAGCTATACTAAATCTCACAGAAAAGGTGCTTCAGCAGTATAGATGTTTAGAAAAGCACATACTACTTTGTCTTCTATTTATTTCTTAACATAGAGGATAATGCAGAGCATATAAGCAAATAAATAAGCACAAAGTTGCTCCATTTTCCATGAATAACAAAACAAGGAAATCTTGACATCCTCGACTCAAACATCAGAAATCACAAATTTTAAAATAAATCAATGTTCAAATTTTTTCTAAACCCAAAGGATTTCATTTTCTTGATTGGGAAGGAAATCCATGTGCGCATTCATCATGTACTAACCCAGTGAAGAACAAATACAAGTACAATCATCATTGTTATAGTACGTTCCAGTGAAAAATAGGAGGGGGGGGGGGGGGGGGGGCATCATGTGGTGAAACCATAGTGGAAGAACTTGGTTTATGTGGAGTATTACCAACAAAGCTGCAATCTCATGTCCCCCGGCCCCGAAGTTATATGCGAAGGCGAAATGGTTCATCATGAGATAAAAGTCGTCCCATTCGAAATGGTTCTAATCAACATACTTGTCACCCGCTGGCCTCTGCGCTGAGCTGCAGCGTGGGCAGAAAAGCCATGGCCTCGCCGTCAATGGCGAGAGTCTCCTCATCGTCCGTGAAGCACTTGGTGGCGAACTTGACGCTGCCCAACAGATATAGCATTAGTATTAGTTCTCAGCGGGCGCAATGTTAGAAAGAAGAGGAGATACAAAAATGGCGCTAGGTAGTAGTGGTAGTAGTACATGTGCCTTGTGCCGGTGGCCTTGATGTTGAGCGCCTGCACCTGCGTGACCACCTCGTCTCCGACGTGCACCGGCGCCGCGAACTTGAGGGACTGGCTCGCGTACACAGCTCCAGGCTGCCCGAAGACGAGAAGCAGCCGTCAGATCAAGGCGGGATCCCGTCGATCGGGCGCCATGCCCGCCAGCCGTTCGGCGGAATGGCAGAGAGGGGGAGGAAAGGAGCGTACGACGTGGGAGGCGATGAGTGCGGGGAAGAGCATGTTGTACACCACGCGGCCGTGCTGGAACCCGCCCGTCCCGCGCGCGAAGGCGTCGTCCAGGTGGACGGGGTTGCTGTTGCCGCTCACCCCGGCGTACGCCGCCACGTCGTCCTCCGTGAACAGCCGACGGGGCGCACGCAGCGCGTCGCCCACCTTCAGTAGCGCCGTCCGTCGATGCCCTCTCCATCACGAGCGGCCTCCCCTGCACCTGCGGGGCTCTCCTGCTCCTCCTCTTCTTCCTCCTCTCCTCCTAAGACCACCACCCCGGCACCCAAACGGGGTTTAGAGAACAGCGGAACCCGATGGCGCATCGATCATAGGGAAGCACCATGGCACGGCGGGGAGGGGGGAGAATCTGGGATGGTGGAGGCGGCGGCGGGCGAGAGGTAGCGTGGGAGAAAGAGGGAAGAGGAGAGGAGGAGGCGGCGGCAAAGAGGGAAGGCGTCATGGGTCCGTGGAGTGGTGAGCGAGACCCGGGTTAGGTTTGGCCAAACCTACGTGTGCGAGCGACTTGACCGATCCGGTCGCGTTCGTTTTGTCGTTTTTTATCTGACGTGGATGCAGCGAGAGGGAGCACATTGTGCGATTGTTAATGGGTTTAATGCCTCTCAATGGGGAAACGTGACCATCTTTGCGCTTCTAGATGCTCTGTCCGGTAGTCGTTCCCGCCCTCCCTTACGAGTATGTGTACCTGAATCTTCTCATATTGCTTGACAAAATTGAGAATTGACTTGTGTGGGTTCACATAGCGCTTCAACACAGCATTGAATCCTTCGCTGCGTTGCGTTGACTGAATGAAAGGGAAGAACCTGAATTTAAAGTAGCATGGCACCCATGTAGCCCGGTCTTCATAGAGTTTCTCAAAGTGTCCATGCATAAGACCTTCATATTTCAATAGAAGTGCAGCCCATTTCCTTTCAAACTCAGCCGGGGTGAAACTGATGTCAATGCATTCATTGAAGTCTTTTACCAAATCCGGGTTCCTAGCCAACACAGGGCCAAGCTTCTCTTGTGCTTTCTTCATTATATGCCAACGACAGCAACGGTGAATCATTGCCGGGAACTTCCTCTTGATAGATTGTGCCATAGCAACATCTTGGTCCGTGATGATGTTGTCCGGAGCCAAACCATCCATTGCTTCTAGGAAAGCATCAAACAACCAGTCATAACTTGAGGCTAGTTCCTGCCAGACAAATCCACACCCAAGCAAAATTGACTGCCCATGTCTGTTGATGCCAATGAAGGGGGCAAACGGCATATTGTACATGGTCGTGAGGTAAGTTGCATCAAATGACACACAATCATGATAAGCCTCTACGTGTTCTTTCCGTGCTGCACCATCCACCCAAAACAAGTTTTATGTCCTACCTTCCGCATCTGTCTTGCATTTAAAGAAAAATCCTGGGTCGTTTTCCATCACCTTGCAAAAGTAGTTTAGTGTTTCTTCAATGTCAATGTCTTTACTTGAGGCGTTGAGCTTCGAACAGTGGTTATGGATGGCTTTAGCTGTGTATGGAACAATCAACTCCGAGCCGTAGTATGATGACATTAACATCATCATCTTTCCTGCCATAAAAAAATAGAAACTTGTGTTTTTCAGGACGAACTAACCACAATGCAGCGAGCAACATGTTTTTATAGAGAACATAAAGTAACAATTATGCATAAGTAGAACAAGAACCAAGCCTGTATCTCAACAAGTTTTTTTTTCTGCTGGGTGATGTCTTTTTTATTTATTAGAGTTGCACGGAAAATGAACATAGTTGCCTCAGTATACTGTCAAGTTGCCAGTTTTTCTCCCTGACCAGGGCTGGCCATGAATCCTAAGCAGCTTATACTAGGATAGGAAAGAAATCCAAGTAGTTGAGGTAGGAATAGGCAACACCAAGGTTTTTTATGTTTTGGGTCATGATTTTTTTAATTACCAGAGTTGCACAAAAAATGAACATAGTTGCATAAAAAATGAACATAGGTGGCTCAGGTCAAAGTAATTGATGCAGGAATAAGTAACAGTTATGTGGTAAAAAGATTTAATCCAATGTGAGTTGTACATGCTGTCAAGTTGCAGTCGTTTAGGTGAGTCAGTAATTTTTTCTGTTCTGGCGGGATGCTTTGGTGAGATCGGAGGTATTTCAAAAGCGATGGCTTCTCAATCAGCGGATGGTTGTGATCTGCAGTAAATGTTATAACCTTCCATCTGTCATTTTTAAGCTTCACCACCATATTAGCACGGCATTTTGTTTGCTTCACAGTTTCTCGTTTCCTCTTCTTCTTGAAAGTGTGTTCCTCGACATCCTCTTCAACATCTTGTTCAGGCAAACTCGGGCATGTAGTGATTTTGCTTGACGAGGGAACATCCGGGATGCCAACCCTCTCTACTGGTTTGCGGAACTTGTTACAACAGAATTGCTGTTTTTCCAGCACGCCTGTGTAGGCCGACCTGTAAGACATATTTGACTTGATTGAAAAGCCCTCCATCAAAGCGTAGCGATTGTAGTGTTACCTCGCATCCTCTAATGTGTCGAAGTGCATGCCAACATAAGGTTGTTGTGGCTGTGATCCAGCTTCCTCGTCTTCCAACTCATGTGTCTCATGAACTAAAGCATTAGCAGGAGCAACACAGGTGGGGAGCGGCAACACGATTGTCCGGGACATGAGTAGTGTTAGAGCCAAGTTTGGGGTCAGGAGACTCACCAACCTCCTCCTCCAAATGTCGATGCTCCTGCTCATCCCCTGCATGCAAGAAGGGTGCACCCAACTCGACTGAAATGTTGATGAACTCTACGTCAAGTGGTGGTTCATTCAGATCAATCATCATGAAACAATTAACCTGCAACAAACTCTGTGTTAGCCCACCACAAAAGCATGCATGAACTTTTTGAACAAACTAATTGTAGAATATAAAGGAGCAACTATAAACACTTGTTTGGGAAACTATAAAGTTAAACAGAGGCAACTATAAACACTTGTTTGGGCAACTACAAACACTTGTTTCTTCTTTTTCCCTTATATGTATTATGTTTCTACCAGTATGACACACATATACAGCAGCAAAGATTTTGTTTTTACATGACATGTGCTGATTCATTTGTGCCTTTTTTTCAGTAGCAGATTTACAACTTTTGATGATGGGAAACAATGTGCATATCTGACGGAGAGCTTACCAGGAGCAGGAGGCCTACCATTTGGTGTAGTTTATGTCTTTTTCATTTTTTAATGAGACCATATGGAATGTAGCAATGTATCTTAGCGTGGGATTGTTCGAATCTGTTTATGACATGCCCTTTTGTTTTGTGTGTTTGTCGTTTGTGTCTTTTTTAGCAAGAACCATACTGATATGGCAAAAGTTGTGTGTTAACACATGCAAGTTAATACTTTCAAGCTCTGCCTATAACATGAGTTTTTTATGTTCTTCATAGTTCATGCTTTAATGCATAGGGAAGTTGCATGTGTTTTAGTACTAGAGTTGCCATGTTCTCACATCTGGTAGAGGCAGTTGTAGAATTTCTGAGCAGGTACGCATGCACGGCTCTTTTTTTACCAGAGTTGCTTCAAAAATTAACATAGTTGCTTCAGTTAACTATTCGAGTTGTCAGGTTTCTTTTCCTCATCAGGGTTGGTCATGAACCCCAAGGACCTTATACTAGGATAGGGAAAGAAAGCCAAGGAGGTTTCAATGCATACAATATGTTTTGGTGTTGCAATGCAAATACAAAAAATGCGCAATGGTCCTGCATTTTGTTTCCCACTAGAGTTGCCCTATTTTCATACTGGTGTTGCTTTTTTGTATCATAATAGTTGCTCAAGATGCATGCCATACATAGGGTTGGCTCAAAGCGGTCTTCAAGTTGCTTTTTCACGAGATCAAAGGAACGAACTAAAAACTGGACTAGTTGATGTTCAAGCAGGGAAGGGCGGGGGTGGTTGAGTAGAGAAGAGAGAGGAGTCGGGTGGAGGTGGTGCTTACCTTTTTTTTGGGGGGGGGGGGAGGTAGGCCTGGGTTTTTTCTCTCCAGATATGGTTTTTTGGAGCAAGGAGGAGGGAGGAGGTGTTCCTGCGTCGGGTCTATTCTTCAAGATGCCATAGATGGGGTAGATCTGGCTTACAGGAAGAAAGGGAGGAGCAAGGAGGAAGAAGGGGACCTATGCGTGGGCTTGTCCTTCAAGGAAAAGGGAGGAGGGGGTTGCGTGAGGCGTCCGCAAGGGAGCGTGGGCGAGGGTGCAGGGAGGGGTGGGGACCGAAGCTTTTGGGCGACGACGGGTGTGAGGAAGCGGGGGCCAGGGGGACCAGGTGTGATCGGGGTGCGCGCGCGATCCACCCGTGATTCGCGCGGGCTTGGTTTCGTCGGTTTCGCGCGCAGGGATTTTCTTTCCTTTTTGGGCTGTCTGGTCGCGCGCGCAGGCCGCTCCTTCCTTTCCTGGGAGAGCGCTCGCTGCTCCGATCGGGCGCCTGTGCGCCAGCGAGCCAGGTCCAAAAAACAAAGCCGGGAGACCTGTAGATGCAGACGAAGTACGCGGACGGGCGCGCAGTAGAGTAGGAGCAGCAATCGGCCGGGGAGAGACCGAGAAAGAGAGGCGCGGTGACGGCGGACGCACAAATTTTGGATCGGAGGAGCACGAGTTGCGCGTGCGAAAAAAACTTAGACTCTAATACCATGTTAGGAATATGCAACTTGTATTCCCATGAGGCCATAGGCCAGTATATATACATGTACAGGTGCAGAAAATATGCAGAAGACCCCTTATACAATGGGATAAATACAAAAGGCTACATGGCTATATAAATATACTCTAACAGTGCCACATGGTGGCCCTTTAGCGGCGGTTCGTGCGGAACCGGTACTAAGGGGGGGACCTTTAGTCCCCACCCTTTAGTGGCGGTTACAGAACCGGCACTAAAGGCCCTTACGAACCGGTGCTATAGCCCGGTTCTGCACTAGTGCCCCCGCCCACCAGCTCGCGCGTGGAGCCGCCTCGCCATGGCCGTTGTTCTCTACAGCTTCGCATAGCGTCTGTAGCCACCGCCCATCTACTACCTGACCCGGCACCGGCCGATTGCCTCCACCTCGCCCGCAACATGTTCGAGCAAATTCCTCCAAGGTAAAAAAATCGTGCAAACATGGAGATCTTTTATCGGGGTTGAAGACTTGATGGAGGAGTACGCGAAAGTGTCACCTAGTTCATTGTTTGTTTGTTGTATTGTGCATGAACTTTGTTGTATTGTTGTTTCATTTGTTGTTGGGGATTTTATGAATTATGTAATAATTTGGAATCGTGGATAGGTGGAATTTTAAGTTTAATTTGGGATGTTTTTATTTTAAATTATGCAGTTGTACATCGGGCCGTACAGTGGCTGTACATCTCCAATTTGTATCATCTATTGGAGTTACTCTTACATCACCAATGTACATTATCTGTTGGAGTTGCCTTTTGTTAGATGTAAAATGCACTTTTTAATTATGTAAATTATACAATACCTAGTTCTACATCTCCAAATTTATAGTTGACCGATTTCCAATTGGATATCATTCAAATTTTCTGACCAATTTCCTGTTGACATCTGTATTTCCCCAAAACCACTAATATTTCTTGTTCCCACGAAACGGGTCGGGCTAAAATAAGACCCGGTTGTCTTTTTTTTTCTTGCATCGTAAGACCCGGTTGTCAACTAAACAAAAAGAAGAAGAAAATCCCACGCGAGCCCTCACAGCAGCTTCCCTGGACAACACCTGACAACAAAAAGTAGAAGCAAAAAAGAGGAGTTAAACATCTGTCCTTGAACTTGCCTAACAAGAAAGAAAACTGATCTCACTTCCCTGGACTACCCCCGTCTACACAGATCTCACCTGACTCACACCCCCTCTTCACGCCCAGAAACAAACCAAGACGCCATGTGAGAGGGGGTTGAGGAGAACATAGAAGAGAGAGACAACAACAAGACGCCATGAAAGAGGAGGATCAAGGGACAGGAGCAACACAAAGAGATGATCAAGAAAGGGAGGTACCTGGAGAGAACCAAGAGGGGAGATCAGCTGCCACAAATTGGTGGACTACGCAGGAAGAACATCCAAGAGAGGATCCACATGTCAGGAAAATCTGATAAAACCTTTTACACCCAGTTCTGCTCCTTATCTTGCTCCCCAATTCAATTATTACATGAACTAGCCTGCACAAAAAACAAGAACTAACAGTGTAAGTTCATCATAGAGAAAATCAATCAAAACAGAGACACTGAAACAACCTAACACCACTATCAATCTAAAAACATGAAGAGCTCATCCTAAATGTCAATCAAGTGTTGATTACTGTCATTTCTGTTTGGGTGTTATTGCAGATGGAAAGCAAGCAGATAATAATGACTGAAAGAGGATTTTCTCTCAATGTCACAAGAGCTCATCCTAAATGAAAGTTGCATTTGCCAAAAATAACAGAAACTTTAAGAAAAAAATGATATGTACATATAATTGAAAAGTTCAAAAACAATTGCAGGAATCATTTTCGTTCGCTGGGCGTCTACAAGACATTTTTTTTAGGAATCACCGGGGGGGGGGGGGGGGGGGGGAGAGGATCCCCACCTGTATATATTACTCAAGAGGCCAACAAGGCCCAAATGTCACAGATTACAAGGGCACGGCTAGCCGTGTGGTAAGATAACATAGCCAAGCCGTGGCAGCTACCTTGTCAGCATGATCCTTAAACCGATATGAGAATAACTCAAAATCGTTAACAATATTCAGAACAGATGTTCGAGAGGAGTGGTCTTCAGAGCGAAAGACAGCAGCGTTGCGGGATTCCCAAATCTTCCATAGCACAACAAGAAGCACCTCCGGCCACACCCTGCCGTCTAGATGATGTGGTTGGGGAACCAGCCATAGGTCTTGAAACCTATTTGTAGGAGAGATGCCTAGGTGCTCCCATAGCCCGCGGGCAGGAGATGAACAAATGTGCAGTGTCTTCAGAGGGTCCAACACATCGTGGACAGGTTGCAGAGTCAGCCATATGTTTTGACGACAGATTTGCCCGAGTATTTAGGCGGCCTCTAAAGAGAAGCCAGGCGAACAGCTTCAGTTTATGCGGCGCCCTGGATCTCCATATTAGGTCGGCGTGATCATCCTCATTTTCTTCATGCATCAGAAGTGTGTAGGCAGCTTTGGAGGAGTAGTTTTGTCCATGCAGTAAGTAACGCTCATCCTGCCCAACCATCAGCTGAACATCCTGTAACAACAAGCACAAGGCAGCGAGCTCGCGCGAGGCGGCTGTGGTTATCCTGTTTGACAGGTTCGCATGTATCCCATCTCGCATGATATGAACCACTGGGATAAAAAGGTTTGTGGAGTGGGAGTAGAGGCACGGGAAAGCATTTGCAAGAGTAGACGGCAGTAGCCAAGTGTCTAGCCAGAAAAAGGTTTTTTGGCCATTATTGGTTAGCACAAAGGTGGTGTGTAGCAAGTTTTGCAGCTGTTTTTGGATTAGTTTGGTTAGGAAGGAAGGGTTTTGGCAGGAAGCAAGGTGGGAAAGGCTGCATAGGTGCTGTCTGTCTAACCAGGCAACCCATGGTAGTTGAGAGTTTTCGTCATGAGTGAGGTATTTGTAGGCAAACTTCATAAGAAGACAGTCGTTTTGTAGAGCTAGATTCTTAATGCCTAGACCACCAAAAAATTTCGGTTTGCAAACGTTTTCCCAAGCAATCAAACATTTTGAGCCCGTGCATGTCTCCTCAGCAGCCCAAAAGAAGGCTCTTCTAATGGCATCCAGCATCTGTAGTATCTTTTTCGGAATTTTGAAGACTGACATAAAGTAGGTCGAGAGGGAGTCCAGAACAGAGGAGATGAGCACAAGCCTCCCAGCCCGATTGAGAAGTTTTGCGCACCAGCCAGGAAGGAAAGATTGGAAAGAAGAAATAAGAGGTTGGAAGGCCGAAGGGGGTAGTTTGGTTGGAGATAGAGGAAGTCCGAGATAAGTTTGGGGAAACCCAGAGGTGGTGTAACCAAAAATCCGCGCAATAGAGGAGGCAGTTGTGTCGTCGACATTCATGGGGACGAAAGTGGTTTTCGAAAAGTTTATACATAGGCCAGTGGCAAGAGCAAAATCATCTAGAAGCTGCTTGAGCTTGCGGGCAGCAGTAGTAGAAGCATGGGCAATGATGAGAGTCTCGTCAGCATATTGGAGGATGGAGGGCGGGAGGTCATGGAAGACGGGGTGGTGAAGCTCGTTGGCTTGATCAGTGGCAGCGGACAAGATGAGCTGTTGAAGTACATCGGCAACGATAATGAACAGATAGGGTGAGATGGGGTCACCCTGACGAAGGCCATTTTTGCACTGGATCCAACTTCCAGGGACTCTGTTAAGCATAACGGCAGTTTTACCAGTCGAGAGCAGGTCCTCAATCCAGTTGCAGAAGCGATCTGGAAAACCTCGATGGCGTAAAATTTTTAGGAGAGAGGGCCACGAAATGGAATCAAACGCTTTCTTGAAATCAAGTTTGAGGACTATTGTTGCCGCTTTTCGTTTATGGCAGCAGTTAAGGGAATCAGCGGCGTAGATAAAATTTTCAGCAATACATCTGCCAGAAATAAAGCCTGTTTGATCACCGTGAACCAGGAGAGGAATGAAAGTTTTTAGCCGATTAGTGAGAAGCTTGGCAATGCTTTTGATAGGGCAGTTCTGCAAGGAGATAGGCGAAAGGCGTCAGCAGTGTTGGCACGTCTTTTTTAGGCAGAAGTACAATGAAGGATCTGTTGAACCGCTCCGTTTGGGACGTAAGGTTATAGAACTCGTGAAAGAAGGTAGTGATATTGTGCTTGATGAAATTCCAGTTTGATCTGTAAAAGCATGGGCCAAAACCGTCCGGACCTGGGCTGGCATTAGGGTTCATGTGTAAAAAGGCAAGTTTTATTTCATCAGAGGTGAAAGGAGCAGCAAGATGTCAAAGTTGAGGCACCGGAGCAGCGTAGAGATTGGAAAGATCGAAATTCCAGGAAGTAGTCGCCGGGCAGCCTAGTAGATTGTGGTAGAAGTCTTTCAGGATGGTGGCTTTTTGATCATGAGCGTCAAAAACCTGGTCTCGAACGCGAAGCGAAGGGATCTGATTCTTACGAAAACTTTGAGAGGCAGAGACGTGGAATTTTTTTGAATTTTCGTTCCCCCAGATGGTGTGCTTAACTTTTGCACGCTGTCTGATTGCCATCATACGATCGCGGATGGCCCGATGAAGGGAGCGCTTTATGACAGTTCGCAATGAAGCCTCAGCTACTGAGAGGGGGCGAGATTCTTCTTTAGCATCGAGCAGCATAAGAACAGTCTTGCATCTTTGTTCCCTTACTGGAGGGGCTCTAAGGGTTTTAGCCCATTGCTTTAGGCGCGAGCAGCAAGTTTGAAGCATTTGGGCCAGATTGGCAGAAGTGGATGGGCTGGAGCTAAGGTACTGGACGGCAGGCTGGGTTATAATACGTCGGCAGGCCGGGTGCAGAGCCCAGGAGCGTTCAAATCGAAAGAGGCGGGAGCGAGGGATGGAGGTAGCTATGGAAACCACTAGTGGAACGTGGTCAGAAGTGAGGCGTGGCAGGGAGGTAAGTGAGCAGTTTGGGAAAGAATTGTTCCAAGCTACGTTGAAAAAAGCACGATCGAGGTGTTCTAGTACAGGTGATTCTTGGTTATTCGACCAGGTGAGCTGCCTATCAAGCAGAGGTAATTCCAGTAGAGCGAGATGATCTAGAGTGTCATTGAAAGGCGATGCCTCTAAGTGTCAAAAATTGGAATTATTTTTCTCATGGGAGAAGCGAATCAAGTTGAAATCACCTATGACTAACCACGGAGTATTATCCGGAGGAGCAATGCTTTTCAATTCGTCCAAGAAAACGGTCTTGAGAGATCGCGCAGTTGGCGCATAAACGTTAGTAACCACGAAGGGAAACGGACAAGCGAGTGATTGTAGCATAACAGAGGAGCAGAACGAGTGATTAACATGTGATTGAACTGATAAGGAATTTGTAGAGACAGCTGTGAGAAGCCCCCCCAGCTGTGCCACAAGCTGGTAAAAAGCTAGCATCATCAAGAAACGTTGGGAGAAAGGATCTTAGTTTCAGTGGGGAAGGGGCGGACAACTTAGTTTCTTGTAACAGGAGGAGATTTGGTTTGAGAGAGATTAATTCAGATAGATCTTCGGTACATTTTCCTTCGTCACCTAAACCTCTTACATACCATGAACAGAAAGACAGGGAGGAGCTAGACATAAGGCACTACGACAAACACTGTTGGAAATATGCCCTAGAGGAAATAATAAAAGGATTATTATATTTCCTTGTTCATGATAATTGTCTTTTATTCATGCTATAATTGTATTATCCGGAAATCGTAATACACGTGTGAATATATAGACTACAACATGTCCCTAGTGAGCCTCTAGTTGACTAGCTCGTTGATCAATAGATAGTCATGGTTTCCTGACTATGGACATTGGATGTCATTGATAACGGGATCACATCATTAGGAGAATGATGTGATGGACAAGACCCAATCCTAAGCATAGCACAAGATCGTGTAGTTCGTTTTGCTAGAGCTTTTTCCAATGTCAAGTATCTTTTCCTTTGACCATGAGATCGTGTAACTCGTGGATACCTAGGAGTGCTTTGGGTGTACCAAACGTCACAACGTAACTGGGTGACTATAAAGGTGCACTACAGGTATCTCCGAAAGTGTCTGTTGGGTTGACACGGATCGAGACTGGGATTTGTCACTCCGTATGACGGAGAGGTATCTCTGGGCCCACTCGGTAATGCATCATCATAATGAGCTCAAAGTGACCAAGTGTTTGGTTATGGGATCATGCATTACGGTACGAGTAAAGTGACTTGCCGGTAACGAGATTGAACGAGGTATTGGGATACCGACGATCGAATCTCGGGCAAGTAAAATACCGATTGACAAAGGGAATTGTATACGGGGTTGTTTGAATCCTCGACATCGTGGTTCATCCGATGAGATCATCGAGGAGCATGTGGGAGCCAACATGGGTATCCAGATCCCGCTGTTGGTTATTGCCCGAGAGCCGTCTCGGTCATGTCTGCGTGGCTCCCGAACCCGTAGGGTCTACACACTTAAGGTTTGGTGACGTTAGGGTTATTAGGAAGACTTATATGTGATTACCAAATGTTGTTCGGAGTCCCGTATGAGATCCCGGACATCACGAGGAGTTCCAGAATAGTCCGGAGGTAAAGATTTATATATGGGAAGTCATCATATGGTCACCAGAAAGGTTCGGGGGCATATCGATATTGTACCGGGGCCACCGGAGGGGTTCCGGGGGTCCACCGGGAGGGCCACCTCTCCCGGAGGGCCTTATGCGCTGTATGAGGAAGGGAACCAGCCCAAAGTGGGCTGGGGCGCCACTCCCCCCTAGGGCCCATGCGCCTAGGGTTGGGGGAAACCCTGAGGGGGGGCGCCACCCCTTGCTTGGGGGGCAAGCTCCCTCCCCTTGGCCGCCGCCCCTCTAGATCCCATCTAGAGGGGCTGGCCCCCTTCTCCCTTCCCCTATAAATAGAGGGGCGAGGGGAGGGCTGCGGGACACATCCAAGGTGCAGCCCCTCCCCTCCCCAACACCTCTCCTCCTCCATCACGAGCTTGGCGAAGCCCTGCCGGAGTACTGTTGCTCCACCACCACCACGCCGTCGTGCTGCTGCTGGAGCCATCTTCCTCAACCTCTCCTTCCCCCTTGCTGGATCAAGAAGGAGGAGACGCCACGCTGACCGTACGTGTGTTGAACACGGAGGTGCCGTCCGTTCGGCGCTAGGATCTCCGGTGATTTGGATCACGTCGAGTACGACTCCCTCATCCCCGTTCTTTGAACGCTTCCGCTCGCGATCTACAAAGTGGTATGTAGATGCATCTCTCCTTTCACTCATTGCTTAGATGAACTCATAGATGGATCTTGGTGAAACCGTAGAAATTTTTTTAATTTTCTGCAACATTCCCCAACAGTGGCATCATGAGCTAGGTCTATGCGTAGTTCTCTATTGCACGAGTAGAACACAATTTTGTTGTGGGCGTAGATCTTGTCAACTTGCTTGCCGCTACTAGTCTTATCTTGCTTTAGCGGTATTGTGGGATGAAGCGGCCCGGACCAACCTTACACGTACGCTTACGTGAGACAGGTTCCACCGACCGACATGCACTAGTTTCATAAGGTGGCTGGCGGGTGTCTGTCCCTCCCACTTTAGTTGGAGCGCATTCGATGAAAAGGGTCCTTATGAAGGGTAAATAGAAGTTGACAAATCACGTTGTGGCTTTAACGTAGGTAAGAAAACGTTCTTGCTAGATCACCTATAGAAGCCACGTAAAAACTTGCAACAACAATTAGAGGACGTCTAACTTGTTTTTGCAGCAAGTGTCTTGTGATGTGATATGGCCAAAGTTGTGATGAATGATGAATGATATATATGTGATGTATGAGATCATGTTCTTGTAATAGGAATCACGACTTGCATGTCGATGAGTATGACAACCGGCAGGAGCCATAGGAGTTGTCTTTATTTTTTTGTATGGCCTGCGTGTCATTGAAGAACGCCATGTAAATTACTTTACTTTATTGCTAAACGCGTTAGCCATAGAAGTAGAAGTAGTCGTTGGCGTGACAACTTCATGAAGACACGATGATGGAGATCATGATGATGGAGATCATGGTGTCATGCCGGTGACGGAGATGATCATGGAGCCCCGAAGATGGAGATCAAAGGAGCTATATGATATTGGCCATATCATGTCACTACTATATAATTGCATGTGGTGTTTATTATGTTTATGCATCTTGTTTACTTAGAACGATGGTAGTAAATAAGATGATCCCTTATAACAATTTCAAGAAAGTGTTCTCCCCTAACTGTGCGCCGTTGCTAAAGTTCGTCGTTTCGAAGCACCACGTGATGATCGGGTGTGATAGATTCTTACGTTCACATACAACGGGTGTAAGACAGTTTTACACATGCAAAAACACTTAGGGTTAACTTGACGAGCCTAGCATGTACAGACATGGCCTCGGAACACAGAGACTGAAAGGTCGAACACGAGTCGTATGGAAGATACGATCAACATGGAGATGTTCACCGACGATGACTAGTCCGTCTCACGTGATGATCAGACACGACCTAGTCGACTCGGATCGTGTAACACTTAGATGACTAGAGGGATGTCTAATCTGAGTGGGAGTTCATTAAATAATTTGATTAGATGAACTTAATTATCATGAACATTAGTCTAAAATCTTTGCAAAATGTCTTGTAGATCAAATGACCAACGCTCATGTTACCATGAACTTCAACGCGTTCCTAGAGAAAATCAAGCTCAAAGATGATGGCAGCAACTATACGGACTGGGTCCGGAACCTGAGGATCATCCTCATAGCTGCCAGGAAACAATATGTCCTAGAAGGACCGCTAGGTGATGCACCCGTTCCAGAGAACCAAGACATTATGAATGCTTGGCAGTCTCGTGTTGATGATTACTCCCTCGTTCAGTGCGGCATGCTTTACAGCTTAGAACCGGGGCTCCAAAAGCGTTTTGAGCAACAAGGAGCATATGAGATGTTCGAGGAGCTGAAAATAGTTTTCCAAGCTCATGCCCGGGTCGAGATATATGAAGTCTCCGACAAGTTCTATAGTTGTAAGATGGAGGAAAATAGTTCTGTCAGTGAGCACATACTCAAAATGTCTGGGTTGCACAACCGCCTATCCCAGCTGGACATTAACCTCCCGGACGAGGCGGTCATTGACAGAATCCTTCAGTCGCTCCCACCAAGCTACAAGAGCTTTGTGATGAACTACAATATGCAGGGGATGGTGAAAACTATTCCTGAAGTATTTTCAATGCTGAAGTCAGCAGAGGTAGAAATCAAGAAGGAACATCAAGTGTTGATGGTCAATAAAACCACTAAGTTCAAGAAGGGCAAGGGGAAGAAGAACTTCAAGAAAGACGGCAAGGATGTTGCCGCGCTCGGTAAGCCAGTTGCCGGGAAGAAGTCAAAGAATGGACCCAAGCCAGAGACTGAGTGCTTTTATTGCAAAGGGAAGGGTCACTGGAAGCGGAACTGCCCCAAATACTTAGCGGACAAGAAGGCCGGCAACACTGAAGGTATATTTGATATACATATAATTGATGTGTACCCTACCAGTACTCATAGTAACTCCTGGGTATTTGATACCGGTGCCGTTGCTCATATTTGTAACTCACAGCAGGAGCTGCGGAATAAGCGGAGACTGGCGAAGGACGAGGTGACGATGCGCATCGGGAATGGTTCCAAGGTCGATGTGATCGCCATCGGCACGCTACCTCTACATTTACCTACGAGATTAGTTTTAAACCTCAATAATTGTTATTTAGTGCCAAGTTTGAGCATGAACATTGTATCTGGATTTCGTTTGATACGAGATGGCTACTCATTTAAATCTGAGAATAATGGTTGTTCTATTTATTTGAGAGATATGTTTTATGGTCATGCTCCGATGGTCAATGGTTTATTCTTAATGAATCTCGAGTGTAATATTACACATATTCATAGTGTGAATACCAAAAGATGTAAAGTTGATAACGATAGTCCTACATACTTGTGGCATTGCCGCCTTGGTCACATTGGTGTCAAGCGCATGAAGAAGCTCCATGCTGATGGACTTTTAGAGTCTCTAGATTATGAATCGTTTGACACATGTGAGCCATGCCTCATGGGCAAGATGACCAAGACTCCGTTCTCCGGAACAATGGAGCGAGCAACCGACTTGTTGGAAATCATACATACCGATGTGTGCGGTCCAATGAGCGTTGAGGCTCGCGGAGGATATCGTTATGTTCTCACTCTCACTAATGACTTAAGTAGATATGGGTATGTCTACTTAATGAAACACAAGTCTGAGACCTTTGAAAAGTTCAAGGAATTTCAGAATGAGGTAGAGAATCAACGTGACCGAAAGATAAAGTTCCTACGATCAGATCGTGGGGGAGAATATTTAAGTCACGAATTTGGTACGCACTTAAGGAAATGTGGAATCGTTTCACAACTCACGCCGCCTGGAACACCTCAGCGTAACAGTGTGTCCAAACGTCGTAATCGCACTCTATTGGATATGATGCGGTCTATGATGTCTCTTACCAATTTACCGCTATCATTTTGGGGATACGCTCTAGAGACAGCTACATTCACTTTAAATAGGGCATCGTCTAAATCCGTTGAGACGACACCATATGAATTATGGTTTGGGAAGAAACCTAAGCTGTCGTTTCTAAAAGTTTGGGGATGCGATGCTTATGTCAAGAAACTTCAACCTGAGAAGCTCGAACCCAAGTCGGAAAAATGCGTCTTCATAGGATACCCTAAAGAAACCATTGGGTATACTTTCTACTTAAGATCCGAAGGCAAGATCTTTGTTGCCAAGAACGGGTCCTTTCTGGAAAAAGAGTTTCTCTCGAAAGAATTAAGTGGGAGGAAAGTAGAGCATGATGTAGTACTACCTCTTGAAACAGGAAGTAGCGCAACTCAGGAAGATGTTCCTGTGGTGCCTGCACCGACAAGAGAGGAGGTTAATGATGATGATCAAGATACTTCAGATCAAGCTCCTACTGAACTTCGAAGGTCCAGACACGTTCCGCACTAGAGTGGTACAGCAACTCTGTCTTAGAAATCATGTTGTTAGACAACGGTGAACCTTCGAACTATGAAGAACCGATGGCGGGCCCAGATTCCAACAAATGGTTTGAAGCCATGAAATCCGAGATAGGATCCATGTATGAAAACAAAGTGTGGACTTTGACAGACTTGCCCGATGATCGGCGAGCGATAGAAAATAAATGGATCTTTAAGAAGAAGATGGACGCGGATGGTAATGTTACCATCTATAAAGCTCGACTTGTCGCTAAGGGTTATCGACAAGTTCAAGGGGTTGACTACGATGAGACTTTCTCTCCCGTAGCGAAGCTGAAGTCCGTCCGAATCATGTTAGCAATTGTCGCATACTATGATTATGAGATATGGCAAATGGACGTCAAAACGGCATTCTTTAATGGCTATCTTAAGGAAGAACTGTATATGATGCAGCCGGAAGGTTTTGTCGACCCTGAGAATGCTAACAAGGTATGCAAGCTCCAGCGATCCATTTATGGGCTGGTGCAAGCATCTCAGAGTTGGAACATTCGCTTTGATGAGATGATCAAAGCGTTTGGGTTTATGCAGACTTATGGAGAAGCCTGTGTTTACAAGAAAGTGAGTGGGAGCTCTGTAGCATTTCTCATATTATATGTAGATGACATACTTTTGATGGGAAATGATATAGAACTTTTGGACAGCATTAAGGCCTACTTGAATAAGAGTTTTTCAATGAAGGACCTTGGAGAAGCTGCTTATATATTAGGCATCAAGATCTATAGGGATAGATCGAGACGCCTCATAGGTCTTTCACAAAGCACATACCTTGATAAGATTTTGAAGAAGTTCAAAATGGATCAGTCCAAGAAAGGGTTCTTGCCTGTATTGCAAGGTGTGAGATTGAGCTCGGCTCAATGCCCGACCACGGCAACAGATAAAGAAGAGATGAGTGTCATCCCCTATGCTTCAGCCATAGGATCTATTATGTATGCCATGTTGTGTACCAGACCTGATGTAAACCTTGCTGTAAGTTTGGTAGGAAGGTACCAAAGTAATCCCGGCAAGGAACACTGGACAACGGTCAAAAATATCCTGAAGTACCTGAAAAGGACTAAGGACATGTTTCTCGTTTATGGAGGTGACGAAGAGCTCGTCGTAAAGGGCTACGTCGACACTAGCTTCGACACAGATCTGGATGACTCTAAGTCACAAACCGGATACGTGTTTATGTTGAATGGTGGAGCAGTGAGCTGGTGCAGCTGCAAGCAGAGCGTCGTGGCGGGTTCTACATGTGAAGCGGAGTACATGGCAGCCTCGGAGGCAGCGCATGAAGCAATTTGGGTGAAGGAGTTCATCACCGACCTAGGAGTCATACCCAATGCGCCGGGGCCGATCAAACTCTTCTGTGACAACACTAGAGCTATTGCACTTGCCAAGGAGCCCAGGTTTCACAAGAAGACCAGGCACATCAAGCGTCGCTTCAACTCCATTCGTGAAAATGTTCAAGATGGAGACATAGAAATTTGCAAAGTGCATACGGATCTGAATGTCGCAGATCCGTTGACTAAACCTCTTCCGCGAGCAAAACATGATCAACACCAGAACTCTATGGGTGTGCGATTCATCACAATGTAACTAGATTATTGACTCTAGTGCAAGTGGGAGACTGTTGGAAATATGCCCTAGAGGCAATAATAAAAGGATTATTATATTTCCTTGTTCATGATAATTGTCTTTTATTCATGCTATAATTGTATTATCCGGAAATCGTAATACACGTGTGAATATATAGACTACAACATGTCCCTAGTGAGCCTCTAGTTGACTAGCTCGTTGATCAATAGATAGTCATGGTTTCCTGACTATGGACATTGGATGTCATTGATAACGGGATCACATCATTAGGAGAATGATGTGATGGACAAGACCCAATCCTAAGCATAGCACAAGATCGTGTAGTTCGTTTTGCTAGAGCTTTTTCCAATGTCAAGTATCTTTTCCTTTGACCATGAGATCGTGTAACTCGCGGATACCGTAGGAGTGCTTTGGGTGTACCAAACGTCACAACGTAACTGGGTGACTATAAAGGTGCACTACAGGTATCTCCGAAAGTGTCTGTTGGGTTAACACGGATCGAGACTGGGATTTGTCACTCCGTATGACGAAGAGGTATCTCTGGGCCCACTCGGTAATGCATCATCATAATGAGCTCAAAGTGACCAAGTGTTTGGTTACGGGATCATGCATTACGGTACGAGTAAAGTGACTTGCCGGTAACGAGATTGAACGAGGTATTGGGATACCGACGATTGAATCTCGGGCAAGTAAAATACCGATTGGCAAAGGGAATTGTATACGGGGTTGTTTGAATCCTCGACATCGTGGTTCATCCGATGAGATCATCGAGGAGCATGTGGGAGCCAACATGGGTATCCAGATCCCGCTGTTGGTTATTGCCCGAGAGCCGTCTCGGTCATGTCTGCGTGGCTCCCGAACCCGTAGGGTCTACACACTTAAGGTTCAGTGACGCTAGGGTTATTAGGAAGACTTATATGTGATTACCGAATGTTGTTCGGAGTCCCGGATGAGATCCCGGACGTCACGAGGAGTTCCGGAATAGTCCGGAGGTAAAGATTTATATATGGGAAGTCATCATACGGTCGCCGGAAAGGTTCGGGGGCATATCGGTATTGTACCGGGGCCACCGGAGGGGTTCCGGGGGTCCACCGGGAGGGGCCACCTCTCCCGGAGGGCCTTATGGGCTGTATGAGGAAGGGAACCAGCCCAAAGTGGGCTGGGGCGCCACTCCCCCCTAGGGCCCATGCGCCTAGGGTTGGGGGAAACCCTGAGGGGGGGCGCCCCCCCTTGCTCGGGGGGCAAGCTCCCTCCCCTTGGCTGCCCCCCCCCCCCCCCCTCTAGATCCCATCTAGAGGGGCCGGCCCCCCTTCTCTCTTCCCCTATAAATAGAGGGGCGAGGGGAGGGCTGCGGGACACATCCAAGGCGCAGCCCCTCCCCTCCCCAACACCTCTCATCCTCCGTCACGAGCTTGGCGAAGCCCTGCCGGAGTACTGTTGCTCCACCACCACCACGCCGTCGTGCTGCTGCTAGAGCCATCTTCCTCAACCTCTCTTTCCCCCTTGCTGGATCAAGAAGGAGGAGACGTCACGCTGACCGTACGTGTGTTGAACGCGGAGGTGCCGCCCGTTCGGCGCTAGGATCTCCGGTGATTTGGATCAGGTCGAATACGACTCCCTCATCCCCGTTCTTTGAACGCTTTCGCTCGCGATCTACAAAGTGGTATGTAGATGCATCTCTCCTTTCAGTCGTTGCTTAGATGAACTCATAGATGGATCTTGGTGAAACCGTAGAAAACATTTTAATTTTCTGCAACGTTCCCCAACAAAGACCAACATAAACGAGGAGTGCAAGACATGATGAAGCAAACTACTGATACAAACACAGACAGATACAGATAAGCTTGTCGGCGAACACAAGCAGCAGCCAGGCATCTTGAGGCAGAAACACATGGATCACTTGGCCACACCACCAGCAGACGAGGCCACGAGCTCAGCCTCATCCGGAGAAGAGCCACACTCTATTGCCAGAGCGGCAAGAGCACGGGGGGAGCCAGGCTGGACATCCTCGGGGAACAGACGGGCAGAGCGCACAGCATCATCAAAATCTCGAGCAGAGTTGCCAAGCTCGAGGCGTTTGGCTTTTGCCTTGGACGCCTTATCCTGCATAGTCTCCTTCTTATATGGCTCCAGTTCAGCAAGCCTAGCACTCAGCCTGATGTGCAGAACAGAGCTGGCACGTCTGCGGCAGGCACGGCCTTTCTTGGCGACGGCCTCATGCACCACAGGGTCAGCCTCCAGATCTAGGGCCGGCTGGGGGGGCAGCGCCGGCGCCACCGCAGCCCGAGGACGGCGAGAGTAAACCACCGGAGAAGCAACGCGTGGCGCCGTGATCAAGGATGAAGAGGCCTCCGGAGCAGGAGGGGCAGTAGCAGAGACGGGGAGGCAGATTGCCGGGGGAGTGATTAGAGGGGACTTCATCATCAGATGAGCTGAGAGCAAGCTCAACAAAGGCATCAGCGGTGAGAGAGGCGTTTCTTGAGGGAGACGAGGGCGGCCCCTGGGGGAACTCCGGTGAGACAGTGATAGGGCCAAAAGCAGCCATGGCAGCAGCAGCACACTGAAAGCCAAGAGCAGGATCCGGGGTAGGGGAGTCCGAATCGGAAGCCGAATCCGAAGCGGAGTCCGAGTCCCTATCCGAAGAAAAGGCGGAAGGGTCGCTCGGGCCGATGCGAGTGACCTTCCCGTGCTCGTGCAGCTGAACCACTAGGATATCAAGGTTAGGAAGCTGGACAGTGAGAGCATCAGGCAACGAGGTGCCTTTGAAAAGGGCGACATGAGCCCTAATGGAGGTGCGCTCGTCAGAAAGAAGACAGTACTGGTCGATGGAGAAGATCTCCCCAAGAAAGTTGAGGATGAAGTGAACACTCGATGGGAGCCATAGCTCAAGGGGGAAGCCAATGGCCTCAAGCTCCGTGAGATCATCCTCAAAAAGAGCGGTGGAGCGGCCATGGTTTTCTGCGGGCTCGAAGGAGATGGTGTTGCCATCGACATGCATGGGACCACGAGCGATGACGCCATGGCGAGCAGCAACAGATGGGAAGGAAACAAGGCCAGCACCCCGATAGGATGCAGCGACACGAAAGATGGGGTTGCCGCCGCGTTCCCTCAGCACACGGCAGATTTCTGGGAAGGGGTTGTGGACGGGAGTGCGGAAATGGACGAAGGCATACCTAGCTATGTCGTCCTGGACAAGCTGTGGTGGGACTACAATGAAGGGCTGGCGGGGTGGGTTAGGGATGGGAGCAAAGGTTCAGGCGATGGGCAGTAGCAGCCGCCGCCTCGTCTAGGTCGTGGATGGCTTTGATGAGGTGGAGCTGTAGCCTAACCGCGATGCCGTCGACCGGAGCTGATAGGTCAGGCGGTGATGAGTTAAGATCAAGGGTAGCTTCTGGGCAGATAAGGTGGGTCTCGGTGGAGGATGGGTTGAGGCGGATTGGCAAGGGGGTGGAGGCGGAGGAGGAACCAGCGTCACCGACCTCCACCTGGAAGGAGCCGAAGCGAAGCGAAGTCGGGGCCACCGCGGCGGGACGGGTGCTTGCGGAGGAGCGAGTGGCGACGGCGTTGGTGGGCATGGCGTCCATGGCATTGACAGGGCAGAAAGCAGGGTTAGCACAATGCGAGGGAAAGGGCGGCAATGGAGGAAAGCAGGGAAGACGGCGACGAGCTTTGCACCTGAAACTACGGTGACCGGAGCACCAGCAGCGGGCGCAGCGGATGGGATCCCTGCAGTCGAAGACAACGTGGTCCGAGGCGAGGCACCGGAAGCACCGCCGGCGAGCCTTCTTTTGCGTTGTAATGGAGGGGGAGGTGGTGTGAGATCTAGACTTGTGGGGAGGGTAGGTATAAGTAGAGGGGGAGGACGTTGGAGGGGCTGGGTTGGCCTTGGGACGCAGCAGAGCGTCGCGATAGGAGAGGGGAGGGGCGGGAGTCGAGGCGCTGCGCGGCGCACAGCAGTTTGCGTGAGAATCTACTACAGCGTCGTCTGTATGAGGAGCGCAAGGTCTCCTGTCATGGCAGAGGGGATATGGAGTGGACAGGAGCGAAGCTGAAAGGACAGGGGAGGCGCATGCGTGCGTGTCTTTGCGCTGACCGGAGCGACCAGAGGGACGGATCGGAGGGGCTCGAGGTTCAGAACCACAGTCCTGTAGGGGGGGTAACCAGTTGAGGGGCCACAGATCATAGACGTAGGGGTACAGTGGCAGTGTGGTGGCTAGGTGTGGGGGAGGAGGGAGTTGGTCCCAGGCAGCCAGGACTGGTCTGGGGGCCCGGGAGGTCAGTGTCGCGTCATATATACAAGGTAAAAAGACCCACTGCTCTGTACTATACACGAAGGAGACTGTATATACAAGGATACTTGCTGGTACATGTACTTGAATTTTGAACATTTGTACTGATAATTGCAGGTACATTCAGCAAACACGCCTATGAACACATATGAGCAAAGGGAGGAAGTCTTATGGAAACAGGCAAACGACAACACCGGGGCAGCACTTGATTCAAATGTAATTGCTTTTTAGACCACAAAATTTAGAAGGGAAAGAAAAAGAAAGACTGATTTTACTTACCCTCTTCACGCATCGCAAGAAATACATGAAGAAGATAGTGCAAATGAAGAACTAAGAAGACAGCCCATGCCATAATCCTCAATGACATCCTTATAATTTGGACGCAAACCATCGACGGCAACTGAGAAAAACTCCCCAGAATATCTAGTGAAAGTTGAACAAATAGGGTAATCAGTAGACGGCTTCAACCTCTACAAAAACAAAAGGACACATGCATTACAAATACAGGACTAAGATAGTACAATGGGGAAAATTAGCAACCAATAGAGAAGATAACAAAATAAAAGGTAGAGAGAGATCAATATCAAAAAAGGCCTAACCATGTTTCTTCTTCCAGCACATGATAACACTTCCTCTTTAAACATTTCACCTTTTGAAAAAAAAAAGGTAGACAACAAACAATCAACAACAAAATATAAGCCATCAGACGAAAAACACTAAAAAGCTAAACAAACACATACAAGATCCATATAGAAGTCAAATATAAGCCATCATCACAAGAGATTCCCTGAAAAAAAAAGATAAAGTGAACATACACATAAAATTTAAAATGAAAAGAAATAATTCAACATAAATAAAACTAGGGAAGAAAAAGAAATAAATACCAAAGACATATGATTAGAACAATCATCTGCAAAATCATTAGGCACAAATGGATCATTCAGAGAATCTGCACTCTCAAGAGAAGTGGTACATCCTTGTCAGAAACTTTCCGCGGCCTTCCCATTGAACCAAACCTAAAATCACAAAAGGCTAAAAATCATTACGCAAATGAAGCAGAACCAACGCAAACACTACAACCAACAATATCCGGATATAAAACTGGAAGCTATAAAAGCACAAACCACACAACTGAATATTAAACGCACAGACAATACTTGAGACTGCACCCTACCAACAAAATACAGTGAACTCTAAGGAAATACACTGTGAAACTATGGAGAAATACACTGCAAGTCATACCAAAATTACAGTCCTCAAGCACACAAATTACACTTCAATCCTCTATGGAAATAAAAGTCCGGTGAATTACATTGGGAGTCATACTTACCTCAAGCACACAAAATACAGTGTAATCCTCTATGAAATACAGTGCAAAAATATAATGAATTACATTGTAAGTCATACTGAAATTACAGTACTCAAACAGACAACTTACAGTGTACTGCTCAACATACAACTTACAGTGTAATGCTCTACTTAATTATGGTGTAAAACTCTGATGAATTACATTATAAGTCATACTTAAATTACAGAACTCAAACACACAACTTACAGTGTAATGCTCTATTTAGTTACAGTGTAAAACTCTGATGAATTACATTGTAAGTCATACTGAATCACAGTCCTAAAACACACAACTTACAGTGTCATACTCTATGGAATTACAGTGTAAAACTATTGTAAATTATGAAAATTACAGCCCTCAAACATACAAACTTACAATGTAATACTCCAGGAATTACAGTGTAAAACTTAGTTGAATTATATTGTAACAATACTGAACTTACAGTCCTCAAAGTGTAAAACTCCAGATAATTACATAGTAAGTCATGCAAAAATACAGTCCTCAAACCATACAAATTACAATGAAAAACTCTAGGGAATTACATTGGAACCATTCAAACTACAGGGTATAAATAAAAGGAATTACACTGTAAAACTCTGGTGATTTACAGTTCAAAAGCACTACCACACTTACAGTCATCAAACCATGCTAACTATAGTATAAAATTCTAATGAAATACACTGAAAAAAAATCTGGTGATCTACATTGCAAGTGAATAACTCAACCATCCTAAGTCAACCATACAAATGCAAGTCAAACATACTACATTGAACTTCACAGGTACATTACAGTATTCATCATGCATAAAGTACAACACTGAAACTAAGGGAAATACATTCTAAAACAGAGATACAATGAGAATCAGAGACCCAGTACAGACTAAAATACAAAAATACAAAGCAAGGCGAAAAATTAGGGGGATTACAGTGTAAATTCATGGGTTTGAGTACTGAAAAATGTGTGGTATTACAATACCAATACATGGGGCAGGACAATACAATACCACATCACTGTAATTCATAAGCTACAAAAAACCAGACAAATACACAAAAACGTAACACCTATCAGATCATTGAAATTCAACTGCAGGGGGAGGAGCCAGATGACTGACACAACTAACACTAACAGCGACAACGAGCAGATCAAACCCTAAAACCTAAACCTAACACCCCACACAAGGGATCCGCGGCAAACTGAAGCGAGCACAGGGGAACCGCAGCAATCTGACGCGAGCAGAGGGGATTCCGCGGCGAACTGACACCAGCAGAGGGGATTTCACCGGGAAACTGACGTCAACATAGGGGATCCGCGGTGAACTCCATAGATCCGCCGGCGTTGTCTATCGGCACGCACGCGCGCCAGTGGATCCCAAGGACCAGCTCCTCGCGAACGCTCTCTAACCTACGAGGACACTGCAAACAAAAAAAAAAACTGTGCGTTTGGTTGTATTGCCCAGCTTGCCCATAGTTGAGCTAGCCTAGCTAGCTTAGCTCGGATGGGCTACCTTTGCCTTAGCTGCACGTTTGGTTCAATGTCGTTGCTGGCAAGGGCCAGCAGCTAGTCGTTTGGTTGTGCTGCGGGCAAAGCAGCTCGTCTTCACAGTATCCTAATACATCTAACTTATAACAAATGCATCAACAGTACAATATCATTGGAAAAAATCAGTGAAACAAAGAAATGACTATAGGCAGATCAAGTTGTAAATAGTCATGCAAAAATTCAACACAACTTTATGATTATAAATTCAATACACTTGGCAAACACACTGACTGATAAAAAAATCCGAGTAACAAGCTTATTTTCCAGGAATGAAAAACTGAATAACATCATTACATGCAAGCATGAGGCATGGACATTATTTCCCTGAGACGACGCAGGAAGACATACAAAATAATCCTAAAAATTTACAGCAAAATGAATCACACGTCAGGAAGACATACAAAATAATCCTAAAAATTTACAGCAAAATGAATCACACGTCAGGAGCAACATGAACGTGTTCAGGAAAGTTATCACCGACCCAGCGCCGCACAAACTCTCGAATAGCAGTCATCGGCCTCCCTTTCAACATGGACGCCACTTGTTCATTGGTGGCCAAAGATGTCTGTAGTGCAAGTCGGACGAAGAGAGGGTATTCTTTCATGTCATCAATTATTTTGAATAAATTCTCATTCGGGTTGGTCACGTGTGTGAAACGCATAGTATCTGACATATCACGCAGAGACCGCGTCATGTCTTGAACTACACTCTCCTCACACTTCACCCTCTTACCTTTATCACGTTTGCCACCTCTAGGACGCTTCGAAGATGAGCTTTCATTATTGGTGTCGTCAGGAAGACAATTTGAATCATATTGTGTTGCAGGATCAACCTCGATATCAATCGCACTCTTCTCGGTGTCACCAATAAAATCCTTGTCACGAGCATGAACACGGTCATAGGGTGTTTGAAGGACTGTGAACTCTCCGGTAGCATGCTTATCCTGAAATATGAACTCCATCTCATCAAAGTTGGCAATAGGCACATTGATATATTTTGCCCTTTTGTCTTTGTTCTGGAAGAGAGAAGGAAGCATGAAAATGTTAGTTATAAAAGACAAAACATAATACAAGATGGGAATATATTTTCACAAAATTTAGAAGTAGTGCTCACGTTCTTCATCCGAACAACTTCAGTGTCATCTTATAATATTATCTTGTTGACATCATCAAAATTGGCACCGCTTAAGTTCTTCGCCTCTAGTATGATCTTCCACTGACCTTTCAGCTTATGGAACTTGTGATAAACTTGCCTTTGTGTGAACGCGGTGGTAAACTTTGCATTGATTTGTTTTGCACACTCCTCATGATGTGTCTCTTTGAAGACAAATTGTTTTCCCTCAGACTGAATCTTCTCTTTGTAGTAATGTAGCATTTCATCTACAACTTGGGGCTGCCACACCACGTTGTTACCTGCCATATCCCTGTGGCATCAATTAAATTTTATAAGTCAAAGACGGAATAACACTTGTGAGATGCATATCGCATTGCACTCATACCAAGGGAAATAAATCATGGTTACAAGTTGAAGAAAGAAAACGTACAAGTCGTTCTTCTAAGTGGTAATACAACTTAAAATCAACAAATCATACAAAAAGCTTGAAAAAAAATCAACCACGTCTAACATTATGCCTATTTCTCCACATATTGGCTGCCATGGTATCCCTATCTCTAAGCACCTCCCTTTGTTCCTCACGTAAATCCCATTGGACACGGCCAGCTGATCTTGGACACTGCTCAAACCAGTTCTGCTCACTGTAGACTAGTTCATTAGGACTCCCGTTTAGTAATATCCAGTTGTGAAGGATACAACATGCTATGACGACTCGGACTTGTGAAGGAAAGGGACAATAAGGCCTAGTTGTCAGAACTTTGAAACGGTTCTTCAATGTTCCAAATGCCCTTTCAACAGTAGTACGAAGGGATGAGTGCCTTAAGTTGAATAGCTCATTCTGGGTGCGGGGTCTATTATTACCCCTCCATTCACACAAATGATATCGGGTTTGACGGAATGGTGGTAGGAATCCTCTCCTAGCTGCATAACCCGCATCTGCAAGGTAGTATTTACCTAACATGACATTGTCAACAATTAATCACTCATTCACTCTATATGTTCTATGTTCATATGTAAAAATGCAGGGGCCTACCTTCAGGGACTCTAAGGCCATTTGGATGCTCAAGAGAATGTCTTAAAACAGTTGAATCGTGGGCCGAACCCTCCCAGCCCGCACAAACATAAGTGAACAACAAATCAAAGTCGACCGCCGCAAGAACATTTTGTGTAGGGAATGGTTTCCTGCCACGAAATCTGTTGACTATCCGAGATGGAACGTTACATGGAACATGTGTACCATCAATAGCACCAATACAGTCCTAAACATCCAAGTAATAATTAATTAGTAATACACCTACTGCACTATGAAATTATTTTAAAATTTATGGGTAACTAGATGGACACTATACTATACCTTAAAATAGGGATCAAATCGTGGGTTGCCTTGAATCTTTGATGGTGTATCAAGTGTTCGATGCCTAAGCATTTCTGGTCCAAGTTTCCCAATTGCAAATAAAACTCTGTTGAAGTAACGACTCGCTGTCTCACCTGACCTTGTGAAATGGAAACTAATGTCGATATTTTTCTTATGATGCCCTACTGTAGTGAGGAACATGGCAACTTGCTCCTCTACAGTACAATGCCATGTATCTTTAAGTGGACCCATACTCCGTAATTTATCACAGAGTTTGAAGAACACTGATTTTCCCATGCGCAATTCGCCAATGCAGTGTTTCTCCTCACCACAATACAGTTTCCGTAGATATGCCATTCTTTCTTTATTTCTCTCTAACAATGAGTATCTTGTAGGGTGACTAGAGTTGCTTAGATATATGATCAACGAACAATATGCCACTACAAAAGCACTGAAGAAGGCAATTTTTCTGTTAATTTGCGCACTATCGTCCATCTATAAATAAATCAAAGAAGATCGACTATTAATGACTCACACAGCACGGTGTACATACAGAGTCTAGGACTATCATAGACAAATCCTTGTTGAAATAAATGAAATGAAGATGCAGTAGAAGACAAAAATAGAGGAGGCTCTGTTCGTTAAGAAAATACATATGCAGAACTAAAGAATAAGTTCAGATGCATGCTAAGTAGATAGATGTGTATGCATGATTCAGTACAGACCAAATTAAGGATTCAGATGCATCATACATGTTCCAGTAAAATCAATTCTTGTCATACACTAGTACTCAATTGCAGTCTGGCCTGAAACAAAAATCAAGATCTGGGTGCCTGCAAACAACAGTATCCTCCCCAACCCCAACGCCACAGTTTGCTATCACCTTAGACGTACCAATCTAATCCCAACTCCCAAAGCCAGCTCACCCAACAAAAATCCAACTTTGGATAAGAACACGGGGAGTATAGAAAGATAGTATTTAGGATTTGTAGCTTCTAGGACTAATCAATTTCTGAACCAACTAATCAATTGCCAAGACGCATACACAGGAGAACTCAAGAGATGGAGGGGGACACAGACCTGAGCAACGCGGATGGAAGCAGACGCAACGGATGTAGGCTTTCGCTGTCAGATCTGGAGCGCCTTCAGCTAATCGGGGGGAGGGTGTGTGTGTGTGTGTGTGTGTGTGTGTGTGTGTGTGGAAGTGGAGGAGTAGGTCGAGGGGAGAACGAAGATGTAGGGATTCATTGCAGCAGTCGGACTTATCCATCCGAAGAGTTCCTGATTTGCCGTCGAGGGCCAGCCGAATCGGCTCTCCTCGCGGGGCGAGGATTTTCTGGCCCGACGAGGCTAGCTGCCCCCAAAAGTTAGGATTTGTTTTACGCTACCAAACGGCAAGCCTAGCCTAGCAAGGCAATAACTTTTTTTGCCAAGAAACCAAACGCACCCGGCATTCGCCCTGCCCCGAAAGCCCCCTAACGCATTTGGCCACGAATAATTAAAAGAAACGTTTAAAATCAGCATGCCGGCCGAAACTTCGGCCGGCCGCCTGGCTCGCAAGCGCATGTTAGGATCACCCACGTTGCTTCGGTCCCACGCACCGTTTCCATCCCTCACTTATCTCTACTTCTAATGGAGCAGTTGGTAGTCTCGCTTTTAGGTTTTTTCCTTTTACCTCTCATGGTTTTTTTGTACCTCCTCCCACCTTCGCTGGTTTTTTCATCCCCTCTCCCCACTTCATTGGTTTATTTTTGCGTTGGTTTTTTTATCCTCACAATAAAAATGTTCCTAACCTTTTTCAAATCTCTACTCCTAATGGAGCAGTTGGTAGTCTCGCTTCCAGGTTTTTTTCATCCCACCTCTCATGGTTTTTTTGGTACCTCCTCCCACCTTCGCTGGTTTTCATCCCCTCCCCCCACTTCATTGGTTTATTTTCGTGTTGGTTTTTTTATCCTCACAATAAAAACTTTCCTAACTTTTTAAAAATTTCCTAACTAGACATGTTACAAACGGGCAAAAAACGATAGCACGTTACCAATCAATAAAATTCTGTTTCATGATAATCAATTCTAAATCCTAACTTTCCTAATGTATTGATCTTTCCTTTTTTATCTCTAATTCTACTCCTTTTTTTTTGAATAAAGACACCCAAAGGGCATCTTAAATCTGATTATCATCGAGGAAAACAAAGGCCAGTACAATGGATAGACAACTGGACGTAGAACGACCAATAAAAAATAAAATTACAATAAAAAGCATACTAGTCTTCTTCTTCCTCTGATTGTACGCTGCCCGCCGGTGATTGAAAATTGCACTAAACCAACAGCAAAGAAAAGCAACACCTGCAAATGCCCTCGCCATACAAGGCTTTGAAGACCGCAATAGCCACTCGCCCCTTGAGACGAGATCTAAAAGTCGTTGAAGCAGCATCGGCTGGAGCATCACCCCAAGCAGAACAAGCTTGCAATCCACCACCACCAGATCAGAGGGTTGGAGAAACCGGGTTAAGCCACATAACAACACAGAAGAAGATGTCGTGGTCGCCACACCAAAGGCCAGCCAAAAGTACTCCTTGAAAGACACACAAACTGCCAAGGTCTGAAGGGAACCAACCGATCTGGGGACACAAACTCTCACAGGCCCTTCGCCGGCGCCGGATCGGACGTCGTCGAGGTAGGGAGAGACCGGAGAGACTTTATTCCAACACGCCATCGTCGCCACCACCTCGTCGATGCCGCCGGAGAAACAAAAGCCTAAGAAAAGTAAAACAAGACTGACGGGTCCCCACTCCTCTTGCCGCCGACGAGGCCGCCGGACGGGAAAGAGGAGGGGGACCGAGGTGGCGGCAGTAGTTGTGGCGGTGGCGGCTGCTTAGGGTTAGGAGGCGAAGAAGTACACGAGGTCGTGTTATCTCTAATTCTACTCCTAATGGAGCAGTTGGTAGTCTTCGCCGATTTATTTTCGTCCCATTTCCCCTGGTTTATTTTCGTCCTCCTCCCACCTTCACTGGTTTTTTTCGTAGGTTTTTTTTTCCTACCGTACCACCATCTATTCACATTGGTTTTCTCCCGTCCAAAAAAACACTTCGACCAGCGAGCTCCCTTCTCTCCCCTCGCACCAATCGCTCCTGTCCCTGAGCCCCTCGCACGCGCTAGGGTTCCCCCACCCCCATCTTCTGCGACCACCACGCCGTCGACGCCGTCCTGAAGCACGCTGCTCCTTTCCCTAGCCAAGCCGTCCTGGATCTCGCGATGGAGGTGGCCATGGAGGGCTCGCCAGCCGCCTCCGGAGTCCCACATCCCCATGATCGACTGGATTGCAGCCGCCTGGCCGAGGTCATCGGCCCTCGACGGGCTGGCACTACCTCGCCTGTGCTTGCTCCCGTTCACGCCGCCGTCCTTCTCGGGCCGCGGCATGAACTGCTCGCCGCGCCCGCCCAAACCCCAAGCCACACTTCCTCTTCCACTCCGCTTACTCCTGGTTGCAGCCCCAGCTCGCCACGGGCAGGGATCGGCGGCTCGCCAGCGTGGCGCGTGGCAGGGGAGAGAAGGGGGGTCAAGATCGGCGAGGCAGAGTTCTTCCGGAAGGACGGCGTGGTGGGTGACATGGACGGATACCTCAACTACCTGTCCCTCGAGTATGACTTCGTCTCGGACACCAATCCTGCTTGGTAAGACTTCCTGGCTCTTTCCTCCCTTCTCTCAGTTTAGAAACTGAGAAGGTTGTGATGCAAAAATTCGATTTGTTGCTACCTGTATTCAGACCGATCTGCTATGGGTGCGGTTCCTTGTGGTAAAGTTCTCTATATTCCAATTAATTTCAAAGCAGATGATAAACTGAGATCTACTTGTCAATTTATACTGTATCTTGAATATTAACTTCTTCACGGCAATTTCAAAGTTACATGTACCATAGTAAGCCAATCAAAATCTGCAACATATTAGTCTGATGCTTTTTTACCCGCTCATCCTGAATTAGTAGGCACTTTCCAATAGGATCAGCTTTGTTGTACAAACTCACTTGTATTTTCCATGTTGTTTGCAGGGTATCTTCAAGGTCCATGCTCCAAATGTAAATAAGATTTGGTCCACCGAGCCCTTCATTGGCGTCCTCCTGGGACACCTCCATGTAGCACCAAGGTAAAAAAAACACCCTGTTGTTGGTCCCTTTCAATTGAAATATTCCTTTTACATGCTCAGGTCATAAGTTTGTGATCTGCAAGGTTTATATGAAAAAGGATTTCCAATTATGATAAGTTGTAGCTTATTGATCCCAACTGTTAGACCATGTGAGCTCACTGATTTTGCCGTCTGAATGTCTGTAGAGTGAAACAAACGTGGCAGTCGTATGCCATCTGCTTGCCGAGTTGCATCATTAGCCTGAGCAGATATTCATCTTACATATTGTTTGCCCCAATAATATTTCTCATTTTTCCTGATGCATCTTTTGCCCCCATTGGAGCTATGGTTATCTTCTTACATGGTTGACATGTCAATTTTGTAAACAAGGAACCGGTCATAATCAGCAATCCTGATTAGCTTATGCCCATTGCCTCGTATCAATTTTGAGTCTTAGTTTGTTCACCATCATCAATAAGTGGGACCTTTCATTTCTTCACAAATGTTGGCCAACCCACCAAATCGTTCAACTCATCAACTCACAAAAAGCACGACCATCAAGCAAGCTAGCACAAGCTATCTGTTAGCGTGGTATTAGTGGGATCTTGATTATGCAATTCTCAATATGCTATAGCGTGCTATTTTTTCAGTGTTTGAGATAGCTGTTGGATTGAACAGCCGAGTATGGTTATGCTTCTGATTTGTACTATTATTTATTAATCCCTTTTCTCTTTCTTGTACGAAAATTCACAAATTAGTAATGCGTGTTGTGCTTCCTTTATTACTTTATTTTTATTCTGTAGGTAAACGCTTCTTGGCCAAGTACAATTATACAATCTGAGTCTTTTAGTCACAATCAGTATTATGCCTTGTACTCATTTTTGTTGCATTGTTGTAGGCTTGCAGCTAAATTTTCTGATGATAGACTGAAATTGTTGTAGGCTTGCAGCTAAATTTTCTGATGATAGACTGAACACTATAGGAAGTGGCAAGGCAGCTAGAGACAAAAAGGGAATTGGTGAAAAAGCAACTCACACATCTAAAGGTCTCTTGGAATCTCACATTTATCGATTTATGGAAGGGGCTTCCACTTGCATTCTAATAATTTTGTTAGAGAACGGCGCGGGGCTGAGGCAGCCGATGTGAACGACCATCGGGTGTGTAATGATTTTCCCCCTAAATTTGTACTCTTTTTTTTTAGTGTCCTTTGTAGTGTTGTTCGATTTGGTATGTGATAAATGTACATCTCTGTTTCATTCGCTAATTCATAATTCATACAATAAGATGAGCATGATTTAGTGCCTGATTGGTCAGGGGCTTGCATTCTATCATCGGGATCAGACCAAATGAGGTCTTGTCGGGTTTGCCTCTATTTTGTTCGTAATATAAAAACAGCCAGAATCGAGGAAAGAGTCCTTCTGACATCGGGATTTGTTTGCTACTTGCAGAATTCCAATTGCTTTTGGATTCGTATGATGCAGCCTACATACTCCATCATATGGTAACATATAAGTATCAATTATTGCATCTGGGTTCAATGTTACGTAGGAACGAGGATTAAATTTATAGATGATAGATGTATGTAACTGTGTGCTGCATTCTTGCTGCTTCCAGTAGATGTACTATTTTTTCAGCTTTTACTTTTAAAGCATTGTTACTAACAAGAAGCTTATCAGTTGTAATATTTAGCACTAACATAACCTGATGGTCATGTAGTGCCTAGGGGTTGGCGACTAAGAAACATCAGTATCAAGCATATTAATATGGGAAGTAGATATACAATATGTTATAAAGGAGATGACAATATGTTACAAGCAGTTAGTCAAAAAATTATTGGGTGTGAAAGATCGGGATGAAGTCATTTTTTTTTCAATCATATGAATTATTGAATATAATCTGCCATTTTTTTGACTAAATGCTGACGGAGCAGCCTTTTCATTTCATTTATAAAAGCAGTCGTACGTAACAGATAGCCATAAGCAGATTTTCACATAAGAAAAGTCACTCTGTAATGTGACTACAAATTAGATTACAGAGGGAAGTTTGCAAATCACTAGCTCTGAGAGCATAAAATATATTTCAATTTCTAGGCCGCTACATTATTTTGAAACATGACCTTTTTTAAAACTGAGTGTTTGACATAGCTTACTGTTATTGTCAAACTGAAATAGCGAGTATATATTTGTTGCTTTTTGTTTAGGAAAGTGAAAAAAACAAGATGCCGTTTGTATGCCAGGAATGGCATATGTGAACGACTCGGGTGGTAGTTTTTAGGGTAGGGGCAAGGGGCATTTTTTATAAACTGCCATGGCAGTTCTTTAATTTAGTGCAATTTTTTGAGAGAACAGCCATCCACAGGATCTTGATTGTGTGGTTCTGTGTGTGTTCATTGGGACCTCATCACCAGCGAACGTTCGCCGGGTATCGTTCAACATGGCTCTTGATAATTTAATGATTCAATCAAATTTCATTGCAAAGTATACTGGACAAGGCTTTCCTTCTTTCTAATGCGGTGTTAGTTGGCATTAAGTTGTGAAATCCAAATCCATACATTTACAGTTCTTGTTGTTCTAATTACACAAGTATTTTCACTTTTTTTTTGTTAACTAATCTTCACACCGAACACCATCTCAGTAACCTGACCTGATATAGTAGTTAGTTTTGGCATTAGACACAACAACTTTCACATTGATAATTTCCTCATATATTTAGTAGGACAATAAACTTGTCTAGCATTTCATTATGAGTTGCAGGCTCTGAAAATAAATGTATGTGCCCCCTAAATGATTAAACGTGTGGTTTTTGAATTATGCATGCTGACATGCATTGGCAATCATTATTCAACAGTATTCATTTTCACTGAAATATAACCATGTAATGCTTACGATTTAATCTGGTTATCTAGACAACTAAATGGGTTAATGTTATGCTTACTATCTTTTGGCATATGTAATGCGTGGAAGGAAACCAGTGTCTTTTGATAGGGATTTCTGGAGGTAACATGCCTCTGACTGTATGCACTGAATTTCAGATGCTCTGTTTAGAAGATGTTTTCTTCAGTAGTACTACATATTTTTATGATTTCCTGTAACTTGCTGATATGGCACCGATTTGCCGCATGGTGTGCTACAACTACACTCCAGGGGAATATTTGTTCAGAATCTTCAGTCTTGTAATTTTCTCCTTGATGACAATGACCATGCTGTGCTGGGGGATTTGGGATTCCATCCGTGCTGTTTGGACTTCCGCTTCCAAATCCAGATCTTATCCAAATACTTGGGACTCCAAATTACATGCCCCAGAACATTGGCGACCAAACATCATAGGCCCAATTAGTTACGAGACTGACTCATTGGGGTTTCGCTTGGAGCATTCTTGAGATGTTCAGTGGCGTTCAGAGTTGGTGTGCCAAATCACCAGATGAGATTTATCAGTCAGTTTTCCTGAAGAAAGAGAAACCGATGTTCCTGTTCAATTTACCTACGGAGGTCGCTAATGTCCTCTCTGGCTGCTATGAGTATGACTTTCGGGATCACTCCTTGATGTTAGATATCTTGCAGTCATTTGAAAGGTAACATGCTAAAACTCTGTTTCAGCTTCTGCCTTGTGAACTTACATAATTTGGTTAAACTGCCATGGATGGGTGATTTTACCATATTTCATTTTCATATTTGCTTATATTATATTGTACAAACTACTAAGCATTATTGAAGTTTGTCACATGAAAGCATGGAACTGCTTTCTTAGTTGTGTCATTTATAGTCATATATGGTCAATGCACGTTTATTTTCCTCCAGAGTTTAGTTTTACTATGTCCTAGTACTGGTTTTCTCTGCAGGTTTCTCTACATTAGCTTTGTGTATTCAATTTTTTTTATTCCTGACAAGACGTGCATTGCACATGCACACTTACTTATATGAATCAAGCCTTACATGATTTGCTCTTTTACTGATGGACTGAGGAGGTCAGAGATGTATAACAGCCATATTTGATCCAAATGACAAGTACGGCAGTGCTAACCTGCTTACCTAGAATTTTACCACACCCTAAGACTTGCAAATCTGTATAATAGGAATGGCTAGCTGTTTTCTGGTCTACAACCGTGACATGTGGTGGCATCTCTCACCATGTCTGCACAGTGTTTAGGCATGATTCTTGCATACTGTCGAGACTCGAGAAGGGCGCGATAGTTTTTCCTGAACTGATTCTTAAATTTTTTTTGCTTACCGGTTGAGCTCGGTTTCAACTCTTACCTGAGTAGTTGATAGGCAAGCCTGATTCAGGTGTATGGAAATTATGCAATTCCATTAGGTTTGGAGTTGTCCAGTATACTACTGAGGCCTACATATTTTGCTGATGCAGGTTGGAGGTGACACATGAACGCTGGCAATGCAAAATAGCAGATATAAAATAACTGCAGCTCAGGCCATGTAGTTCTACAACAACCAAGGAAGAAGTCCATTTTTTAAGCCAACCTCGGCCAAGCATTTAAGCTTATATGGGTGCTCTCTATTTTTCAGAGGTGCGTGTACTGAGAACGCCCATGATTTAGGGCCAAAAATCTAGACAAAGTGACAAAACTGAAATACGAGACTTACTTGAAGTCAGTGATAGCCCGTTGAAGGATGCCGATTGTGGCTATCCAACTACAACAACGTGCTTGCAACTCATGAGTGGAAAAGTATAACATGCCGCCTTTATTAAAGAAGCCTCTTCAATTTATGTATGCAGAATGCTGTGAAGAACTCATGACAAAGCCAGATCTGTATGCATGTCTTAATGTATTTTCATACTCGCTTGAGTAATGTACTCTTGCCCGCCGCACGGCACCGCCTTTGTAGTGTATTCTTGGTCGCGTGTTGCTCAATTAGGTTATTCTATTTTCTTTTTCTTTTTTATTCACAATTGTTGCCATGAATTTGCCGTGCATTTGGTCCTATCAACAATTTAAACCTGTCAATTGAGAAAGAATATGCACATCATAAGTGCACTTCTATTTATTTTGAGTATAAATGAGTAGTTAATTTGCTAATTAAAGTTATTTTCCTGTGGGTATATTCATCTCATTAGAAGGTTCTTTTATGCGGCTTTGGTCGTTCTAAATATTGTGTGGTTTTTTTTCCTTTCCTGGTTTAGCTTTGTGAAACAATGATTATTCTAGCGCGTGATCTACTCACGCCTATTTACCTTATTGTATAGTTTGTCATTCTAGAACACTAGACCTTTCTCCACAACTGATATGTTGATATGACAAGTTTAATTTGCCTTTAGTCTTCGCATAACTAATTTTGCATCCTAGGAAGGGGGCAAAATGGTCTTGACCACCGGCAGACTCTTCTAACATCTCCCCGTCACTCCCACGGGTAGCATTGTAGTTGAGTCCAGCAATTCAACTTCTGAAAATAACGTATAACATGTAGGCCGAACCAAGAGAGAATAGTATACAATACTTCATTTCACCAGGAGAGCTTCGGTTATATGAAAATTAATTGATTTTAATATGAATTTCGATATTCAATACCCACATGAATTGTATAAGTTGCTTTGCTCGAGATGTGCATTGCACTGTAGTTTCACCGTCGCTTTCTTATAGAATTTTGTTCAAATATAAATTTGTTTGTTGCCAACAATACATTGAATTATAATTATAATATTGCAGGAACAAATGTCATGTGAAGCAAATAATTTCCTTAGAAAAAAGTAAGCTCCGTTTGCACTATTAATTAGCTTCTTGGGTTATTTCGCTTGACAAGAGAAATGGACTTGTTTCTTCTATAGCCTAATTGAACAGTAAGAGTCTCTCCTACTTTCATTGCTAAGAAAACAAATAAACCTAGATACAGACATGCATCTGAATCTCTTGTTTTGAAGTTAAACTGTTTGTAGATACTTTTTGATGTACCTTACGAACCCATAAACTTAATGTTGTGCTTGTAGTGTTGGTTCTGGGTTTAGAATCAATTTAATATGTGGATTGATATCCCACCAACCACAAAACGGAATTTCTTCTTTTGATATTCTGCTGGTTTTCTGGTTGAGGATTTCCGTCGAGAGTGAATGTATAATCCAGTCAACCAACCCAAGATGTTTACCAGCACCATCATGACGATCTTTCTCAGCCTGCTCGACCCAATCAGTCCTCTAATATTCATCTCATGGTAGGCATGCTCTGCAAAAATGCAGCAACAAATTTTTTTTGTCACATATGTTAAACTTGTGCTATGAACTGTTAGCATATTGGCTCTCCTTTGCTTCGACTTTACATAGGATATTCACTCCAAGGAGAGGAAAATCACATACAATTTTCCGCATTTACCCTTCTGAATTAATTGCCTAACAGTTTAATGATTTTTTAGGAGGGTCAAGAAAAAGACGCAAAAGCATGGCTTGCTCCTTGGTTCCAGTTTCTGTAGCCACCATTGATAAGCATGGGGCTGAGCAAATGAGTATCAAAGGGAAGTCAAGGAAACTTCGTCCTCTAGGCTGCTTGCGATGTAGTTCTCCAGCAGCTTCAGCGCCAAGGTAAAACTTCATCTATTTCGCAAACTGGGATAACACCCACTATTTTCACTTATTTTGAATTGATAGATCCTATAATAGCATGGATAATTGTGATGATGCCATAGTTTCCTAATTACTATGATAATTTACCAGATGAGGAGGTGGGAGAGGCGTCGCCCAAGGAGGTCAGGGGAGGAGGGCAACAAGGCTGGGGAGCGGAGGCGGAGGCTGACGGGGAAGAGAATGATCAAGCATGTAAATCTAGAGCACAAGCTCATGATTTATCAAGGGAGTGGCGCTGCCGCCGGATTAGAAAATCATATCTCACATTAAGGTGTTTGTCTTTTGTTTTTGTACAAATTTGGTGCAGGCAAAATTTTGATGATATATATAAGATGACTAGCATTATCTTTTTATTGAGTGCATGTTCGGGTAGCATTATTTACTTAGAAAAAATTGCTACATGCGTGTAGTGAATAACATCTGTAGGCGGTTTCCCACCTTATCCCTTGCTAACTGTCATGCCGGTGTTGAAAACTGGGCTCACTTAGAACGCAAGTCAACACAGGAGTAGTAAACAGTACTATGGATTATGGTCACTTCTGTGAGTACTCTCAACAATGCTAGAAGCACTACTCCATGATTACAGCAGCACATTTATTGTGATATAAAGTAAGATTAAAATGTAGCTGACCAATGTAGGCTCAGGAAGAAGTTTTTATTATACTTGCTTAAATATCGTGTGAATGAAGCTAAAAACACCATTTTCTAATATTGTGTGAGAATTGCGTAAACACAACAACAAGGAACAATAGATATTAATTCGTAATAGAATTTTAATTGGATCATCGCTCTATATGTATACATTGTTAATTTATCTCTTTTATCAATTTTACATTGTAAGTGAATTGGACTTCAACAAATACCATGATTGTGCCCGTGCTATCTTGTCTCTGCATGTAAAATTTGACATGCGTTGTGTTTACATAATTTTAGCAAAATATTTTCATAGCACGTGACAAAGCACCAACATTCCCGTGCTATCTTATCTCTACATGTGAAAATTTACATCCATTATGTTTATACAACTCAACAAAAATATTTCAAAAGCCCGTGGCAACGCACGGGCGTTCTACTAGTCCCTACTCCTAATGGAGCAGCGTTGTGGTTTCGCTTCACTTGGTCTGTTCCTTGGATCGATCGATTGATCAAAACCCGTCCCCGCACAGTAATTAAAAAGAAAATAAATAAAAGATCTCCTCCTCGCCGACAAGCTCACCTGGCTCTCCTCCCGCTGTGCGCCGCCCGCCTCACACTCCTCCTCCCTGCAGCGCGCATTCCGGGCGCACCTCCACTCCCTCCTCTCCCTCGCATGCCTCCTCCCTGCGGGCGCCCCCGCTCCTCGCCTTCCTCACCTCCCGCGCCTTTCTCTCGTCGACCTTCTGGCCGTAGTCCTTCGCGCTCGCGCCCTTCCTCGCCAAGCTCATCCCCCTCCCCGCCGCCGCGCCCGCCTCCCCCGCCCTCTCATGCGTCGCCGACCCCGCCTCCGCGCCGCTCGCCTGGGCCTTCTCTCCGACGTGGCCGCCAAGCCCCCGCAGCCCCTCCCCATCGACACCGCGCCCGTCGCCCAGCGGCTCTTCCTCGAGTTCCCTGGCTCCGACGAGGGCCCGCCCAGGGCCAAGGGAAAGGGGGAGGGACGCGGTGGGAGAGGAGAATGGAGGGATCAGGGAGGCGATACAGAGGTTCGAGGGGTAGGAGGTCGAGGCCCTCGAGCGTAAGGAGGTCGCCTTCAGGCTCATCATTCAGATGCTCGGGGGCGAGGGCGGGCTGGAGTCCGTTCGCTCACGGATTTTCTCAAGGTGAGGCGGTGTCTTCTCTTCTCAAAAGGCCGTGGCAATGCATGGGCAATACACATATGTTGCACCATATCCTCATTTGATAGAGCCCACACTTACCGGGCGTAGTTGCAATCAATAAGAGAATAACGCCAGTTGTCCGTTGCTCCGCATAACGCACACACATGTGACAGTGACATGTTTCGACGATGCAGAACATTACTAGTAGGAAGTGAGTGACGAGCCAGCCTCCATGTTAAAATTTTCAGTTTTGAAGGAACTTGCAGGCCCCAAATTGATGACCATCCTTTTGATTCACCGTTGGACATCTCCTCGGCCTCATCAAGCCAATCTTCCCTTCCCATCTTCATCTTAAGGATCAATTTGTAGGCCGATTTTACTGAGAATCGTCCCTTCGGATCGCCCGACCATGCCCAAAAGTCATCCACATGTCTTGTACAGAGGGGGATCTTCAGGATTGCCTCCGCGTCGGCTGAAACAAAAACTTGACGAACTACCTCCTCTCGCTAGCATGCCATGGTTGGTTCAATGAGATCGCTCACCATCAGCGGAGGATCAGCTACCCTAGGCGGAAAAGGTTTCATGAGGCCACTTCTTGGGAGCCCGTTATGATGCCAAATACTGGCTGTTGCTCCGTCCCCAATGCGCCTGATAATCCCATGGTTCAAAACATTTCTTCCATCAATAATGGCTCGCCAGACCTGCAATGGATGGGGGCCTAACTCCGCCTCCACTAAGTTCGTCGTTGGGTAGTAGACGGACTTAAGAATGCGAGCACTTAGGGAATCCGGTTCTTGTAAAAGCCGCCAAGCCTGCCGTGACAGTAAGGCAACGTTGAAGATCTCAAGATCACAAAAACCCAGCCCTCCCAGTTCCTTCGGCCTCGTCATGACATCCCACGAGACCCAACATGGCTTCCTTCTTCCTTGTTTACTTCCCCACCAAAACTGCCGTATGATGGAGGTTACACTCTCACAAACTCCTCTAGGAAGCCGAAAGCAAGACATTGAAAAAACTGGGATCGCTTGTGCGACCGATTTGATGAGGACTTCCTTTCCACCAACTGAAAGCATTTTCTGCATCCATCCTCTTACTTTCTCCCACACTCTGTCACAAAGGTACTTGAACGTTCCATTCTTGGAGTGACCAACATCCGTTGGCAACCCTAAATATCCGTCACTCAAGGATTCATTGTGGACATTTAAACATTGCATGACACCTTGTTTAAGAGAATCTGGACAACCTCCGCTAAAGAAAATAGAAGATTTTTCATGATTTACTCTCTGTCCTGAGGCTCCACAATAAGTACCCAGCAGATTTGAAACCAATTATGCTCCCTCCACACTTGTCCTGTAGGGGCCACCTTGATGCCACCAAACGCATACGGCTGAGAACTGGACTTCAAAAGGCACGACAGGACCTCTGCTGCAAGTAAGAAAAGGTAGGGGGAGATCGGATCTCCCTGTCAAATACCCCTCGAGGGTTTCAAATGCTCTAGCTTTTCACCATTCAACAACACAGAAAATGATACTGATTTCACCATACCCATGACAATGTCCACCCAACCAGACGAGAAGCCTAGCTTAAGCATTATGGCCTGTAGATAATCCAACTCCAAGCGATCATAAGCTTTCATCATATCCAGTTTCAGTGCACAACTGCTATTGGTTTTTGATCGGTTCCTCTTCATGAAATGCAAACACTCATATGCACAAATAATGTTACCTGATATTAATCTGCCGGGGACGAACGCTGACTGTTCTTCAGAAATAATGTCACGGAGTATGACCTGCAGCCTATTAGCTATGACTTTTGAGGCAATTTTATAGAGCACATTGCAAAGGCTAATAGGTCTAAATTGGGAGAGGTGTGTCGGGCTTGTTACCTTGGGGATCAGCACTAAAACAGTGCCATTAATCGCCTCAGCACTCTCTTCTCCTTTTATGATCCTGAGAACCACTAATGTCACCTCGTCCCCACATATATCCCAATGGCGCAGATAAAAATATGCGGGAAAACCATCCGGGCCGGGTGCCTTTGTTGGGAACATTTGGAAGAGCGCTGCCTTGACCTCAGTGCTGGTATACGGAGCACACAACACTTCATTCATGGCCCGCGTTACCCTTGCAGGAACATGCATAAGAACATCCTCCATCCCGGTCACACCCTCCGTGGTGTATAAAGCTTTGTAGAAATCTGTCACCATTACTCTCAGTTTAGCCGGATCATCTGTAAGCACACCCAAGGAGTTTTGCAAAGCCTTGATCATATTTCATTTCCGTCTCATGCTAGCTCTCATTTGGAAGAACTTTGTATTTACATCTCCCGCTGACAGCCACTGCAAACGGGACCTCTGATGCCACATCAATTCCTCTCGATGGTAAAGCTCCACCAGTTTATCATTGAGCTTCAACTCAATGTGAGTCGGACTCATACGTGCAGGGTCGCTCCGGAGCTGCTCTAATTGGCGTTTGGCCTCTTTAATTTGCTTCCGCACGCTCCCAAAGGTATCTTTGCCCCAAACAGAGAGATCCTTCGAGATTGACAGCAGCTTATCTCGAAAATCACCAACTCCATACCCCGGCGCTACCGCATTCCATCTTGAGGTGATCGTATCACGCCACTCCTCGTGTGATTCCCACATAACTTCGTACCGGAACTGTTGATCACCTGAACGTTGCTGTTGTGAGTTGTCCGTCTCCAGCAAGATAGGCCCATGATATGAAGACGTGGATGTGATATGGCGGACTTGTGCTAGTGGGAACCTTGCCATCCAGTTGGGCGTTGCAAGTGCGCGATCCAGGCGAACGCGTGTGTACGAGCCACCCCTCACCTTCCTCTCAAACGTCTAAAAACGGCCCTTATAGCCCAAGTCCATCAACATGCAAATATCAAATTTGTCTCGAAAGGCTTGAATGTGTGCATTACTACGATTTGCAGCACCTTGATGTTCTTCTGGACGTAGAACTTCATTGAAATCCCCAATGCATAGCCATGGTAGGTCATTCAAACATGATAAACCTTTCAGCAGATCCCAAGTTTGGCTTCTCAAATGATTTTGAGCCTCACCGTAAACAAAGGTCAGCCTCCAAGGATCTTGGCCAGCCTCCTGAATTCTAGCATCAATGTGATAGACGGAGTCGCCTAAAATCTGAACATCTGTAGTGTTATTCCAGAAAATACCCATACCTCCACTTCTTCCTTGGCTATCGATAGCATAAGCCTGATCGTATCCCAATGTGTTTGCAAAAGCTTCAACTCGCACACCACTTATCTGTGTTTCGACAATGGATAACACATTGGGGGCAAACTTCCTCACGAACTCGCGAAGTTCTCGAACTGCCGCCGGTTTGCCCGCGCCACGGCAGTTCCAACATAGGGCACTCATTGGGCTCGGCGGGGCTCCTCGAAGGAGCCCGCCAAATTCTTCACGGTCGTATTTGTTCCCTCTGGACCATCATCATCTACTTTAGACCTCTTCGGGTCTCTCTGGGAGGTGGACTTGACAGATCGCTTCCAGTAGGTACAATCGCTAGTTGTAGGCCACTAGCAGTGTCATGTGGCATGGCATCTGAAGCTGAGTAACTCTTGTTTTTCTCCTGTCTATCTTGTCTCTTTCTGGTTAAATCCTCGGTGTCCATCTCACTTGCCACATCTGCTGGGTCATCTGGCCGATAGCCACACCCTACTCCAGAACCATATCCACAGTTTGAGCTGCCACCTAATCGACCTCCGCGGCGGCGTCCTCGACGCCGCGGCCCTCTCCAGGGCCCCTACCCAATCGCATAAACAAATCAGCCCTGATATCCTTGAACACTAATGCAGAGGGTGGGTGGACCCCATTGCCGTGTTCTTTGTATAGGTGGCCAAGCATCCCACAGACAGCGCACCAGTCAGGGAGTCGCTCATACTTTACTTTTTAAATCTGACTTTTTCCTTCTCTTACCATGGATGCCTCATTCTTTAGAGGTTTGTGCACATTGATTCATACCCAAACACGATAGAAATTCCCGGTGAAGTCATGGGACTGAGTTTCAGCAAAGAGAACCTCACCAACCTTGGAAGCCAGAGGCTGGATTAGATAAGCATATAGGTCCGGCACATCATTGATTTGGATCCAAATATCGATACTCTCAAGTTTGATCGTCGAGGGTTTTGTTATGCCAGCATAAGGAGCTAGCAGCACCACATCTCCCCTAAAATTCCACGGGCCCTCCTGCAAAACGCATTCCCAATCCCCCAAACATGTAAACTGGACAGTGTACAGATTGTCCTCCAATGGTTTGAACTTTACTTCCTGGGCCACATCCCAAGCTGCCCTCATGTTCCTGTAGAACCAGGTTTGGCTGTAGGTTTTGCTTGTATTGACCTTAATCAACGCTACCCACCTTGGCAATTCCGGCGGAGCATCCTTCTCGTCAAAGACGACGTCGTCCAGGTCCTCCTCTCGGAGTCCTAGCTCTCTCATCATCTTCTCAACATCGCTGAGTCCAGAGGAGCTCAGAGCTCCATCATCAGCCATCTAGATCGCTAACCCGATGATGAACAGATCGGGTTTCTGAGGGGGAACCCTAAAAACCTCGTTGCGTCCTGATCCAGGCCAAGAGCGGGCGGCGACACCGGTGCCCCTTGGTCGCACCGAGCAAGGAAGAAGGACGGGAACCAGCGGCAGGGAAGGTAGAAGACTCAATGGCGGCGACCAGATCGCCCCGAGAGAAACACGACAAACCCTAACGTGAGGGAAACTCAACCCTCCGGAGAGGCAAAAAACACCAGCGAATGCCTGCAAACCGTCACGGGCAAAGATCGATGGTTGTGATCGAGTGAACAGAGGTCAGTGATCCGTGGGTGGCCTAACCCGACCAATCACATCAATGGCACTGGATCCGTGACTCATGCTCGGGAAATTTCGCGGCGGCCAGATTTCTACGGAGGGAGACACAAAGTAACAAATTCTACACTAGTAATTTATAGGAGTTCATTTTATCTATTCCTAATATTCCGGTCACTCAAAATATATCTAATCAAAATGCATTATAAATGTCGGATTCTACACAATCGGATTATCACTAAAATTTCTACATAAAGCAATCCATGCAACTAACTTTCTACATCACACAAGCAATCCATGATATCTATACCTATACTAATTTGAGACTCCCAAAGAATTCCCACATTAATCAGTACTTGGGAGCCATTAATCTTTTGGGGCCGAGTTATTATGGTCGAGACCAACCCGTATATCCAGTGCATACGTCTTATTTTTCGAATACAAAAAAGTCAGATGACTCCTTCACCGTGATCTTCCCCAGAGTTCGTTCAAAACTTTATCAAATTATCAATCTGCTTGCACCGGTGAAAAAACAATCTCTCTTTCATCAAAAAGGAAAATTAATCTCTCCACAACCCCTCTCCTCTTTCTCTACACCCCATCAAAAAAAATCAATCTCTCCACGATGTCTCTCTTATTTCTCTCTCCATGTGACCTGACCGCCATCCACTCAATTTCTATCAGTTCCAGCCGCTTCGAGGAGTGCGTCCTCCAGCTGCAAAGATCAGGTGCACATTTTCCGTTAGGGAGACTACACGTGAGTGTTTAGATAAACTAAGCCAGGATTCTACTATTGTACGTCACATAGTACAGGGTGAACTACATCCTAGGATCGTGCAAGATTGCGTTGGGAAGGAATCTAGCTGACTGACATAATCATAGTGAAGCGGCCGCCGATCTACATGTGGCACCTCTACCAAAATCATCCAGACTGCCACAACCTTCTAGAGGAAGGAAACATGAGCTGCTGCATGTATTGCTGCGAGACTATAGGTTTCCTGGTGGACTTTGATCCTCCCATCTTAATCTTTACTAGCAAAGTGGCCCGCTGGATGCACGGCTAGGGTTTTATGAAGTTAAATGTTTAGAATATATTATTTAATTTTCCAAAGGACAACCAAAATCAAATGTGGTGACAGTTTCAACTATAAGGATTTTGCGAACAAAGTTTTATCTTTGGTAAGTTTGGGTTTTTATTGATAACATAAGTAGATGTGTTGTCTGGTAATTCTTTACATTCTAATCATGCATACAATACAAACTGTAGTATTATGATTGAAAACATTCTTAAAATTATAGTTGTATTTTTTTGACATTTTTATCACATTGCTTGGGTTTTTATGTAAACAAAAATTTCATAGTTCTTATTGTTTTTGTGTTGTCATAGGTTAATTTTCTCCCGGTATGCAAGGTTGGAATATTTATCTAGTAATCTTGTACTAAAATTAATTTAGTTTATTTATATAGTATATACATTTGAATGAAAACTTTGTTGGTAGGTATTTGGTTCCATAGATGTGGACCGGTCAGAACCAAGGGTGGTTTATATGTTGACTTTATATAATTTGCTGGACATACAAATCACTTTTTCTTATATAGGTTTTTATCAGATTTTCTTACAAAGTGTTCACCAGTACGAAGGGTGGACACTGGGAGAGCAAATTTTGTTCTTATTACCAACTAACCCTTGATATATTAGGCTTAATGTGTTTTCATAGTACCAAGCTGCATTTACAAAACGCCATTTGGTTGATGGATCCCATCACTATGATTCTTCACTATCCCATTCTGTAGTCTTGTTGACTTCTTCGTTCTTCTTTCCACTACTCATACTTTCACACAGTGAGAATGTTCATCTTCTCCGATCCCGTTGCATTATCCTAATTCTCTCTGCTCACTGAATAATTGTTGTTGCCGGATAGCTCCTATCAACTTACTTTATTGATTCGTTACATTGAGGTTAGTGGTCATGAAGAATCGAATATAGGTCTCAAATTAATGTATTATAACAATGTCCCAATGCTCTTACTATTGGTTTGCATATGTTTGCAATATTTCACAAAGAAAAATCAATAAATAATAGCAGAATACGAGAAACGGGTCTGATTGCATTGCACATATGAAATATGACAATGTCTCGACACTCTTACTATTGGTTTGCATTAAATAATAAGCTTGTAGAATCAAGAATCACAAAATATAGAATCAGGAATCACATAATACTTTCGCACTATAGTACACCATATTCTCACTGCCATATAATGTTAGAATAGGTAAGTCAGATTTTATTTTCAGGTTATTTTATTTAATAGGAAGTGGCCTCCTTTAGTGAAAGAAACATTATGCTGAAATCATGTTATTCGTTCATTCCATTAGTATTTTTTTGTATAGACTATGTTCTTGACAACATCATCCTCATTGTTACCTTCATCATTTACCATTACCCGCATTCAATCCCTTTTTGTTACTATTGAGAAGGCTACGTATAACTATCCATGCCTGAAAACTTGTTCAGATAGATATAGTCCTACCTTGTTTAGTGATTGCCCCCGGCTTTTCTTGATAGTCATAGCAAAGAAAACCGATATTATCTCCTTTTTAGAACAAATGACAATGTTGATTTCGTTGTTGACATGACTATTCTCGCAATATATGACTGTGTGTTTCAGTTATTATCTGTGTGCTTCATTGAATATTCTTCCAAGTTGAGATCGTCATGTGTGTACCATTGCGTAACCTAGCACTTTGGTCGATACACAATGCCGAAGTGCCATTGGGTGGAGGAAGTCGACCCAAATTATTGCTGGCCAGAGGAAGATGATGTAGATGTTGTATTCTAAAAGTGCATTTTTGCACAATGGAGAGATATTCTGTTTGAAGAGATCGAATCCCTATGTCCCTATTTGTATAACTGAGAGTTTGTATTTTTTTCAAGAGATTGCGTCTATGTTTGTCAGTGACAATCTATATTTCTTTGGAGAGATTGTTGTAGAAGTTGTACTCCAAAATATTGCAGGATGGAAACAGAGGTTTTTTGTATATACATATTGTTTGGGGCACTTAGGTGCATGGGCACCTTGATCGGGTCCAACCCGTTAGTGCATTTTTTAGAAATTTTGATTTGTTTCCTAGTATTTGCATGCAAGACTTTCCATGTACGGGAAATCCCCTGATTAGTACATTTCTTTTTGTTCCTTTTCTTCTCTCATACATTTCCATGCAGAAGTTGTACACTACGTATTTGTGATTATACACTGAAATTGATTCACTACCATGACCTCATATTTGCGTAGACATACATCCGATGTTAGATATCATACTCGCTTTGTGACTACATATAATACATATGTATTATTGGGTATGTACTCATAATTCTCACGCGAGGGTATGCACTTGTAGATAAATATGATGAGTATGCACATACCTAAAATATACTCCCTCCATTCCTTGATATAAGGTGTATAGATTTTTGAGAAAAAAATCCGAAATATAAGGTGTATTGCGTTGCACCACTCGTTTGGATAACTTTTTTAGGGATTTGATTACATTTCCTTATATTAGGCAAACTCCTCTATTTTCCCATGTCAATTATTCAGGTGAAATCTCGCCCAAAACTTGTGAGATTTTCCCTCGATGTGCCTTCTTTAATTTCCGTGCCAAAAACTATACACCCTATATTTAGGAACGGAGGGAGTATTGAGTAATCTACTCTCAATTTCGCATATCCATAATTGTATTGGATACTATCAATTTCATATCATTTGGCAAGTATATACCCTTATTTATTTGGGTATGTACTCGTATATTTCACGCCGAGGTATAATACCTACATATCATTGGGGGATGTACTCATATAATAACAATTAGGTATAATACTACACATTATTCGGGTATGTACTCATATATTTCACGCCGAGGTATGTAGCGAAATATTCAAAAACAATTAGGTATAATACCTATGTATCATTGGGATATGTAGTCATATATTTTACACCAGGGTATGTAGTTGTACAGAATAGGTATATAGTTGTAGAGAAATATTAGGGTATGTACGCATTTTTCAATTTCGCATACCCACTTATTTTTGGACTATGTACTTCAAAACAATTAGGTATAATACCTATGTATTATTGGGGTATATATTCATATATTTCACTCCTAGGTATGTAGATATAGGGAAATATGGAAAAACAATTATGTATAATATCTACATATTATTGAGGTATGAACTCGTATATTTCACACCGAGGTATGTACCGGTAGAGAAATGTTGGGATATATACATACAGAAAAAATATAATGAGTATATACTCACATAAAAATTCCTGCATACGAAGTGCTAAAAGTTCTTACTATATTTATACGGCAATAGTATGGAAGCTTTTTCATTACTTGATGTCACTAATGGAGAATTGATGACGCACATTAAATAATCAGATTTGGCTTTCCATATAAGGTACACCATGCAAACATCTATGGAAGGTAATCTATTGACATAATTGACACGCATCAGAACCATGCAAACAGGTATGTAAAGATATAAATTAAATATAAGCTCATTTGTTAACTGATCAAATTGAATAACCCATATATCCATCATCAGAACACAATCACGATGCAATTGAATGACATCTAGGCAAGGTGCCTGGGCACCTAGGTGCCCCAAACATATATATAGACACACACATACTACCGGTGAGAATTTGGATGTCAGTTTTTTGTTTTATGAAGAGATATTACTGTTTGGAGATATCAAATCTTTGTATATTATCGGTGAGTGTTTGGATTTGTTGGGACAGATTGCATGTATGTCTATCGTTGATAATTTAGATTTGCTTGGAGAGATTGCATCTGTGTACAGGATTGTGTGTGTTTTTTTTGGAAGGATTTTGTGAGTTTGGCCACGTTTGGTTGCCGAGAGATCTCCATAATATATATTTTCACTTTGGATGGGCCAATTGCTTGTTGGATGCAACACCCTGTACATCTATGTTCTGTTTGGTAATAGCTCAAAGTTTAGTTTTTTGGGATAGGCTGGCTGCTCATTCGCCTCATTACTCTTTTATTTTTATTGGTCATTTTTTTGGTGGTGGATCGCATAGATTTGTTTGGAGAGATTGCATCAATGTATAGGATAGTGTGATTTTAGGGAAGGATCTCGAGAGTTTTGCCATGTTTGGTTACCGAGAGATTTTACCCTGTACGTTTCAGGTTTTTTTAGATGGTCCGATTGCTTGTGGGATGGTACAAAGTAGTTATCTTCCCGTAATAATAAAGCACATAGTGCTTCTGGTCATCCGTCACGCATTTTTTGCAAACCCCCCCTCTGTTTTCTGTAAATTAACCAGCAGTAAATGTTTAAGTCACAACAGAGTCGTTTTTTGTATTTTCTCAGAAAACCCCCTGGCATTTCAGGTAATCAACCCGCCGTTCATATTTAAGTCAGTTGAACCATTTTTTGTTTTACCAGACCCCCCCCCCCTCCCCAGTTTTTCAGTTAATCAATCCGCAGTTTATCTAAAATAAAATTAACCATATCTTTTAAACCGTAACTCTGATTTTAATATGTTATATATGAAATTTGATTAAAACATGTGTAGAATCTAAATATGATGTTATTTTTAGCTATTAAATATTTGTAAAATATTATTTTGGTGCAAACTTAATTTATAGTGCACGGTCTGGTGTTTTTCGTACAAGTGACGATCCGAATTGGAAATATATACCCATTAAAACCAGATTGAGAGGAAAGAAAACATCGATAACCACACATTCACATCTCTGAAAAACCTCATGTGGAAAAACATATTTCTCATCTTATTCCGAGCGAGTGTGCGTGCGCGCGCGAGAGAGAGACGCGTTAGGTCTAACTACATTCAAACGTATTTCCGTTGTGTGGGCACTGAGGCCACCGTCGGCAACACAAATATGATGCCATATGAAAATAAAGGACACGCACCTATTAGGGTCTTGAGTCATGGTTATTTGGTTAAGAGCATGTGTTATTTTCTCTCCCGTTGCAACGCACGGGCTCTTTTGCTAGTATACTAAAAGAACTTGACGACGTAACCCCAAGAAATAGAATTACACTAGAAAATCCCACAAAAAGCATAAACAACTGGCCATTAATCTGATGGACCCTCTTTTACTCAAAAAAGCGTATCCGTTGTATCTACATAATTGCACCTAGTATGTGGTCCATACTAACGCAACTGCGATCTGATCAGTAAAAGACAAAGGTTAATGATGTTTTACTCTTATTTGAATAATAATGTTTTACTCTTATTCAGTTTTCAATAATCGATGCAAATCCTATGACAAGTAACAGTTCTTTGTGGAATATGTTCATTATTTTGATTAGGAACATCAGTAACCTCCCTTCGTAGGGACACAAAGAACATGACTTACCCATTTCTATTCCTCTTGGCCGTGACATCATGGACACGTTATGAATTCTGTATCGGAATTTTATAAGCACATCAATTTCTATTGCACGTCTTGCTAATCTATTAATTCGGTAGAAAGTGCAGTACATTGCTATATCAATTTGTCACAGTCTATCAATTTTGGGTCTCTACCATTATTCTCCGACAGAACTACAGTCCATCATTTTTCTTTTGCACATCGCGCCCATCTAATTTGATTGTTGCCAAATGTACTACTCCCTTAAAGTTGCTCAATTAATTTGGATCAGAGGGAGTACTTGATTTTTACTCTGCACTAGTGAGCCCGTATCATTATTTGATTTTACTAGATAACACCCCCGCGCGGTGCTGCGGGAAATTAGTATACCAAGTTCTAAAACACATGAGGTATTATTCCCGCAGGACAAATAGGATATGAGAAAGAATTAAAATTTACCACCAATGTCGGATGCTTGTGACTTTGTGAGCTCAGGCAAACTACATTTGCAAAATGATAGACCTATATTGTTTCAACCTCGCAAATTACAAAAAGCCTGTCAACCAAAGAAAAAATTGTAGTAAGACATTCATTCTTAGGAACAACCGAAACGTGAATTGTAATAAGACATTCATTCCTCCAAGTATCAATTTTTTTTGCGAATTCCAAGTATCATTCTTACAACTACCTGAGTTACAACAGGCATCATGGGCAAAAGCACAGGGGCTAAAACTTGCAACCATCATTACATCAAGCATACATCTTCAGGAAGCCAAGGCCGCAGCTGCTAGATCGCACATGAGAGAACCTGGACACTGGGAGAAGCCTTCTAGTAGATTTTTGTGCCATTACAAATCTTACTCGTTCAAGTATTCCATATCACCAGGGGCCACGCCTCTGAAGCTCATAGATCAGCTAAGATAGCATTTGAGGACGATAGTTTAAATGCTCCAAGGTTGAGTTGTAGCAATCCCGATCATTATAACAGGCAATGCCCCTTCAGTTTGGTTATCACTCACATACATCTATAGGAAATTGTTATCACTGATGTATGACTATGAAATCAGATTAAGCAAACTTTATATATTAATTGTACAAAGATAGATGCAGATCCAAATCAAAACAGGATGCCAAGTTTAAAAAACCCTAAATGGGACAACCAAATTCCATAGATAAAAGTCAATTTAATATGCATAATTTGTTGAGATATTGCTTCAGATCTTAGGATATAAGTATATATAGAACAAACAACCAGAACAATAAAAATAATAGGGACTGTTGAATCACCAGTCGTCCAATGGTGCAATCACGTGTGTAGCTTGCTATTGAATCCGGCTCCATGGTCACAATCGTTTTTGCTTTTTTTTTTTGGGCCTGTTCTACCCCACCCGTCCACCAACTACTTTTTCATACCCATCCCAAGGCCATTTTCTCTGGAGAGAGTAAACTTCCAACATGATTAGGTGAAACAGCCACCACTTCCGCATCACCACCAAAGACTGAAAAACTGACTGGAACATGATCGCTGAAAAGCATAGAAGTGTAGGATTGACATGTTCCATATCACTGAAAAAACTGGTTAGCGTGAAATTGATAGAGGATAGCTGATACAAAAGAGAGACGACTTAGTACACGATGTTACTGTGAAGAAAATATTAGCAAAAATAATACTGAACATAAGACCCCAGTGCGTCAATATATTTAGCACTTGGGAAACACTCTTGAAATCGCACGCTTCTTGGATGTATGCATCAGGAAATAATGACAGAAGCCAATAGTATATAGTGAATTATGAGAGTTATTTACCCAAAACCACCACATTATGGGCTAGGGTAACAGATCAGTACCACATTTGAGGCAGGGCACAAAAAACCACCAATAATGGGGCTAATCTGTAACGCGAGCACTGACGCTGCGTTTTAGCCCAGAAAACGGCGAATCTGACAGGTGGGTCCCGCATGTCGGACTGACGTGGCGCTTGTTGACGGATGCCGTTAGACGGCGAGAGGATAGTGGGCTTTTTTGTAAATAAGAGAAACGCGAAGGATGAAAACATAAAATATTCAAAGGATAAGATTAGCTTCTCCTTCTCCCGTGTACAGGGGAGCCACCAACCGCCTGTACGAGCTCATGGCCGGCGTGTACAGAGGAGCTTGTTCCTGGTGATTGCTGGCTCATGGCCGCATCCAAGGACCCCCGTCGGCTGAAGCTCCGCCAACAGCCTCCATCGACCGGATCCGGGTGTCCTCAGCCGCCCATACGGCGTCTACCTCCGTATCCGCTTCAAGCCCCACCGCCAAGCTCCAGAGGTCGAGCGGATCGATCGATCCATTCGTTCCATGAGGTCCCTCCCTCAGTCCCCAATCCTCCCCTTGCTAAGAAATCAGCAGGAAGGTACCCGGAATCGCCGACACGGGCTCTTTCTTCTCCGTCTCCGGTGAAGAGCGCCGCTACACTATCTTCCACTCCGGCGTATCCCAGCCTCCACCTACCTTCCTCGGATCCTCCTCTTCCTCACGAAGCTCTAGATTGCATCCAATCGAAGCCACACTTCCTTTAGCATGGCTGTCCGTGAGAAACCGCCCCGCCGTCCGCCATTGATGGTGAAGTCACGATTTGCGGCATCTCCAAGTCTTGCTGTCCGCGCCGCCCGAGCGCACCACGGCTCGCGTGTGCGTCCCGAGTCCCCGTCGTCTCTCGCAAGGTTCAGCTACCGCACCCTGAGCTCCGATGAGATCGACTACAATTTGGGCGACGGGGTGGATCCTCGCCGGATCCAGGAAGAACAAGGGCTGGGGGTGTGTATGGGGTTGGGTCCACGCGGGCCAGTGGCTGGGGCAGCGGGGAGGCTTGTCGGGGTGGGGTGGCTCGCCCGGGGTAAGTCTCCAGCGGCGGCGGCGGATTTGCTGGCTGTGTCATGTTGGTGGAGAAGAAGGTGCCTGGGGGAGAGGGAGGAATCGGAGAGAGGCTGACAGATGGGGCCTTCGGCCACCTCAGCAAACGGCCATCTAACGGCGTCCGTCAACACGCGCCACATCAGCCCGACAGGCGGGACCCACTGATACGTCTTCAATGTATCTATAATTTTTGATTGCTCCATGCTACTTTATCTACTGTTTTGGACTATATTGGGCTTTATTTTCCACTTTTATATTATTTTTGGGGCTAACCTATTAACCGGAGGCCCAAACCCATAATTGCTGTTTTTTTTGCCTATTTTCAGTGTTTCGAAGAAACGGAATATCAAACGGAGTCCAAACAGAATGAAACCTTCGGGAACGTGATTTTCTCACCGAACGTGATCCAGGAGACTTGGATCCTACTCCAAGATGTAACAGAGGCGGTCACGAGGGTGGGGCGCCCCCCCCCCTAGGGCGCGCCCCCTGCCTCGTGGCCCCCCCTGTTGCTCCACCGACGTACTCCTTCCTCCTATATATACCTACGTATCCCAAAACGATCAAAACAGGAGCCAAAAACCTAATTCCACCGCCGCAACCTTCTGTATCCACGAGATCCCATCTTGGGGCCTGTTCCGGAGCTCCGCCGGAGGGGGCATCCACCACGGAGGGCTTCTACATCAACACCATAACCCCTCCGATGAAGTGTGAGTAGTTTACGTCAGACCTTCAGGCCCATAGCTAGTAGCTAGATGGCTTCTTCTCTCTTTTTGGATCTCAATACAATGTTCTCCCCCTCTCTCGTGTAGATCTATTCGATGTAATCTTCTTTTTGCGGTGTGTTTGTTGAGACTGATGAATTGTGGGTTTATGATCCAGTTTATCTATGAACAATATTTGAATCTTCTCTGAATTCTTTTATGTATGATTGAGTTATCTTTGCAAGTCTCTTCGAATTATCCGTTTGGTTTGGCCAACTAGATTGGTAGTTCTTGCAATGGGAGAAGTGCTTAGCTTTGGGTCAATCTTGCGGTGTCCTTTCCCAGTGAAAGAAGGGGCAGCAAGGCACGTATTGTATTGTTGCCATCGAGGATAACAAGATGGGGTTTTGTATCATATTGCATGAATTTATCCCTCTACATCATGTCATCTTGCTTAAGGCGTTACTCTGTTTTTAACTTAATACTCTAGATGCATGCTGGATAGCGGTCGATGAGTTGAGTAATAGTAGTAGATGCAGAATCGTTTCGATCTACTTGTCTCGGACGTGATGCCTATATACATGATCATACCTAGATATACTCATAACTATGCTCAAATTCTGTCAATTGCTCAACAGTATTTTGTTCACCCACCGTAGAATATCTATGCTCTTGAGAGAAGCCACTAGTGAAACCTATGGCCCCTGGGTCTATTCTCATCATATCAATCTCCATTGCTTTATTACTTGCTTTGTTTTTACTTTGCCTTTTACTTTTCACTTTGTATCTATATACCAAAAATACCAAAAATATTATTTATCATCTCTATCAGATCTCACACTCGTAAGTGACCGTGAAGGGATTGACAACCCCTAAACGCGTTGGTTGCGAGGAGCTATTATTTTGTGTAGGTACGAGGGACTTGTGCGTGGTCTCCTACTGGATTGATACCTTGGTTCTCAAAAACTGAGGGAAATACTTACGCTACTTTGCTACATCATCCTCTCCTCTTCGGGGAAATCCAACGCAGTGCTCAAGAGGTAGCAAGAAGAATTTCTGGCGCCGTTGCCGGGGAGGCTCACGCCAGCAAGTCAACCATACCAAGTACCCATCACAATCCCTATCTCTCGCATTACATTATTTTCCATTTCCCTCTCGTTTCCTCTCCCCCACTTTACCCTTGCCGTTTTATTCGCCCTCTCTTTCCCAATCTCCTCCTCTCTTTCCCGTTTGCCTTTTCCCGTTGCTTTTCTATTTGCTTGTGTGTTGGATTACTTGTTGCCATGGCGCAAGATAATACCAAATTGTGTGACTTCTCGAATACCAATAATAATGATTTCCTTGGTACTCCGATTGCTCCTCTTAATAATGATGAGTCTTGTGAAATCAATACCGCTTTGCTTAATCTTTTTATGAAAGATCAATTCACTGGCCTTCCTAGTGAAGATGCCGCTACTCATCTAAACAATTTTGTTTATTTGTGTGATATGCAAAAGAAGAAAGATACGGATAACAATATTGTCAAATTGAAGTTATTTCCGTTTTCACTTAGAGATCGTGCTAAAGTTTGGTTTTCGTCTTCGCCTGAAAATAGTATTGATTCTTGGAACAAGTGCAAAGATGCTTTTATCTCTAAGTATTTTCCTCCCGCTAAGATCATCACTCTTAGGAACGATATTATGAATTTTAAACAACTTGGTCATGAGCATGTTGCCCAATCTTGGGAAAGAATGAAATTGATGCTTCGTAATTGCCCTACTCATGGTTTGAATTTATGGATGATCATACAAATTTTTTATGCCGGTTTGAATTTTGCTTCTAGAAATCTTTGAGATTCGGCCGCGGGAGGCATGTTTATGGAAATTACGTTAGGAGATGCTACGAAATTGCTTGATAATATTATGGCTAATTGTTCTCAATGGCACACCAAAAGATCTTCTAGTAAAAAAAGTGCATGCTATAGAAGAAATCAATGTTTTGAGTGAAAAGATGGATGAACTTATGAAGATGTTTGCTACTAAAAAATACTCCTCTTGATCCCAATGATATGCCTTTTTCTACTTTGATTGAGAATAATAATGAATCTATGGATGTGAATTTTGTTGGTAGGAATAGTTTTGGAAACAATGCGTATAGAGGGAATTTTAATCCTAGGCCTTATCCTAGTAATCCTTCTAATAATTATGGAAATTCCTACAACAACTCTTATGGAAATTTCAATAAGATGCCCTTTGAATTTGAGAGTAGTGTTAAAGATTTTATGAATTCACAAAAGAATTTTAATGTTTTGCTTGAAGAGAAATTGCTTAAAGTTGATGATTTGGCTAGGAACGTTGATAGAATTTCTCTTGAAATTGATTCTTTAAAGCTTAGATCTATTCCTCCTAAGCATGATATCAATGAGTCTCCCAAAGCCATGAGAATTTCCATTGATGAGTGCAAAGAAAGAACCGCTAGGATGCGTGCTTTCGAAGATGCCTTTATTAAAGCATGTTCTTCCAATTCCTATGAAAATCAAGATGAAGATCTAAAAGTTCTTGATGTTTCCCCCAGAAGGCGTTCTTTGTTTTGCAATATGAATCTTGATGAAACTGAATATGATCTTCCTTTACCTAGAAGGCGTTCTAAGAATTCGGAGTTTCTAGATCTTGATGATGAATAGCGTCTCGCTCCCTGGTCATCGAAACATCAATATCAACCCAACTAGACGTACGCCTTACCTTCACCGTAAGGGGCCGAACTAGTATAAACCTCTCGTGTCCCTTGTCCCAATTAACCCCTTCAAGCTTCTTAGTTGCGATGGCTCCACAACTAAGTCCTTTCACGAGGACATCTGACATGACAATTCCACGACACATGTCACTCATGATTCATTGCATATCCCGGTACACCGCCGGAGGCATTCATATAGAGTCATACTTTGTTCTAAGTATCGAGTTGTAATTGTTGAGTTGTAAGAAAAATAAAAGTGTGATGATCATCATTATTAGAGCATTGTCCCAAGTGAGGAAAGGATGATGGAGACTATGATTCCCCCACAAGTCAGGATGAGACTACGGACGAAAAAAAAGAGGCCATAAAAAAAGCGAAAGGCCCAAATAAAAAAAATGAGAGAAAAAGAGAGAAGGGACAATGTTACTATCCTTTTACCACACTTGTGCTTCAAAGTAGCACCAAGATCTTCATGATAGAGTCTCTCATTTTGTCACTTTCATATACTAGTGGGAATTTTTCATTATAGAACTTGGCTTGTATATTCCAATGATGGGCTTCCTCAAATGCCCTAGGTCTTCGTGAGCAAGCGAGTTGGATGCACACCCACTTAGTTTATTTTGTAGAGCTTTCATATACTTATAGCTCTAGTGCATCAGTTGCATGGCAATCCCTACTCACTCACATTGATATCTATTGATGGGGATCTCCATAGCCCGTTGATACGCCTAGTTGATGTGAGACTATCTTCCCTCTTTTTGTCTTCTCCACAACCACCCTTCTATTCCACATATAATGCTATATCCATGGCTCACGCTCATGTATTGCGTGAAGATTGAAAAAGTTTTGAGAATGTCATAAGTATGAAACAATTGCTTGGCTTATCATCGGGGTTGTGCATGATTTAAATATTTTGTGTGGGGAAGATGGAGCATAGCCAGACTATATGATTTTGTTGGGATAACTTTCTTTGGCCATGTTATTTTGAGAAGACATAATTGCTTAGTTAGTATGCTTGAAGTATTACTATTTTTTATGTCAATATGAACTTCTGTCTTGAATCTTTCGGTTCTGAATATTCATGCCACAATTAAAGAAGATTTACATTGAAATTATGCCAAAGTATCACCCCGCATCAAAAATTCTTTTTTTATCATTTACCTACTCGAGGACGACCACGAATTAAGCTTGGGGAAGCCTGATACGTCTCCAACGTATCTATAATTTTTGATTGCTCCATGCTACTTTATCTACTGTTTTGGACTATATTGGGCTTTATTTTCCAATTTTATATTATTTCTGGGACTAACCTATTAACCGGAGGCCCAGCCCAGAATTGCTATTTTTTTTGCCTATTTCAGTGTTTCGAAGGAACGGAATATCAAACGGAGTCCAAACGGAATGAAACCTTCGGGAACGTGATTTTCTCACCGAACGTGATCTAGGAGACTTGGACCCTACTCCAAGATATAACAGAGGCGGTCACGAGGGTGGATGTCGGTGTCAAAACGGCGGATCTCGGGTAGGGGGTCCCGAACTGTGCGTCTAGGCGGATGGTAACAGGAGACAAGGGACACGATGTTTTTACCCAGGTTCGGGCCCTCTCAATGGAGGTAAAACCCTACTCCTGCTTGATTGATATTGATGATATGGGTAGTACAAGAGTAGATCTACCACGAGATCAGAGAGGCTAAACCCTAGAAGGTAGCCTATGGTATGATTGTTGTTCGTCCTACGGACTAAAACCATCCGGTTTATATAGGCACCGAAGAGGGTTAGGGTTACACAGAGTCTGTTACAATGGTAGGAGATCTACATATCCGTATCGCCAAGCTTGCCTTCCATGCCAAGTAAAGTCCCATCCGGACACGGGACGAAGTCTTCAATCTTGTATCTTCATAGTCCAGGAGTCCGACCAAAGGTGATAGTTCGGCTATCCGGACACCCCCTAATCCGGGACTCCTTCAGTAGCCCCCGAACCAGGCTTCAATGGCGATGAGTCCGGCGCATAGATTGTCTTCGGCATTGCAAGGCGGGTTCTTCTCCAAATCCTGTGTACCTGTTGAATAGCATCCGGCTTCCTGTGAATATTGCGCTCCTCGGCTTCCACGCCCAATAATGGCCGTCTTCCACGTGTTGAACGAATGCGAAACGTCAGGGTATTTTTACATTTACCCCCCTAGCTGCGCAAATGAGCTGCCTATAAAAGAGACGAGGATATAGATCCGAATCACACCATCCTCCCTTCGCGAGCATTCATCAGAGCGCATCTGACAGAAATCCACTCCATCATGGACAGTTGACGTGGCTCCTCCTCTTGCCCTCCTAGCCCTCGGCCTGGAGATTGGGAGAGATGCTCCATCCCGTACAGCGAGGTAGTGACGCTCCAAACCAAAGGATTTCTTCCCCTAGCCTTCATGATTCCGGTTCGAGCCGGACTCGCCACCTATAATGGCGGAAAGCAAGCGGAGAGCGTCCCCAGCCCCTCCAAAGGAGAGTGGGTATGCCTTATCTCTTATTTGATAAGAGGGCTCGGATTTCCAATTCATCCGTTTCTCTGGGGGCTGCTGGAGTTCTACGGCCTTCAGTTGCACAACCTTACGCCTGCCTCCATTTTGCATATTGTGGGCTTCGTGGCCCTTTGCGAGCTGTTTTTGGGCATCGAGGCTCATTTTGCGCTGTGGAAGAAGCTGTTCTGCCTTGTGCCCCGTTCTCAAGAGGGGTCAATATATCAAGTGGGCGGAGCCAAACTATGGCGCATCGCCGGGACCGGATATCTATCCGGAACCCCGAAGAAGGCGTCCGAAGACTAGCCTTCGGAATGGTTTTATATAGAAGATGTCCCCCTGCCGGACCCTATTCGGATCGGCCTCCCTGAGTTCAATAACGCTCCTTTGAAGAAACGCCTAAGCTGGCGTCCACGGAGCCCTCAGAAGGAAAATGACAGGGACTTCCTTTACCTGATGAGCCGAATTAGGCTGTTAGCTCATTCTGGACTGACCATGATCGGGGTCATGGCCACATGCATTATGCGGGGGGTGCAGCTGCTCTAGTATAGAGGCCACCCCATGTGGGATATCAACGGGGAGGATGATGCCACCCGCTGCGGCCGTAAGGGGCCGGCATCGGTCGCCGATTTGATGAAGATCTTGTCCGCATTGTACAAGGGAGAAGAGGAGGAATTTCTCCGCGTCAATCCGCAGGGCGGATTTTCTATGAACAATCCTCCAAGCTGGGTAAGCAGACATTTATTTTTGCCTATCCGATCCATACTCCCATAGTCAAGTATCTCATTTTGTGATTTCAGCGCAGGAACTGCGCCGGGCCGTAAAGGATATAAACAGCCCGCCTCCACAACCCGAGGATCCGGAACGGTTCCTCAATCCGACCTCCCAAGAGGATCCGGACATACCGGTGGAGCTGATCGACGGGGTATTCCACCAACTGAGCATCGATAATGCCTTGGTCGCCATTACGGCCGATTACCCCGGAATACTTCCCGCCTCGCAGGTAACTGAGACCGAAGTCCCAATACTTTGAAAATGACCCATCCGTGCGTGTTTTTGATCACCGTATACCAATGGTTTTTCGCAGGGGAAGTCCTTGAGGCGGAAGGCCGAGCCTGCGACGGCCAGTCAACAAGGGACAGCAAGGCCCAACAGGCCGAAAAGAAGTGCAGTCCAGATTGAAATGCCGAGGCAACGGTATGTTGTGTCATCTTGCTCCCAGGTTTTATTCCCGGGAGGCATACTAACGCTCGTGCTTTTTCAGGAAGAAGAGCGCTCGCCGGACTATATCCGGAGAGGTTGCCAATCAATCCTCCGCTCGCCAGGCTCCAGAGCCAGGTCTAGAAGCAGAGGCGAACACGAGGCGTGCGTCGGATGTTCCTCCGACAGAGGATGCCGACATGTTATCTGCCACCAATTCCGAGGTGGAGAGTGCCATGAATCACAGGCATCGCCGGACAGTTCTTCGTGACGCCTGTTTCTCCCCAGAGGCATTGGATGCCTTCAGTTCGGGAGATGCGCACCTCCGTGCCGCTCAAAATGGTCTAGCCAAAGCCACGGAGCAGTATGTAAAAGACATACGGGTGAGAAAATTTGACAGTTATATATGCCAGTAGCCCCCGAGACTTGAAATAGTTAGAATAACTGATTTAAGGATCATTTATTGTGCAGGATCTTACGGAAAAGAATACCCAGCTGTCCCAGGAGCCGGAGGAGTGCAAAGCCCAACTTGAGGCCGCACTAGCCGCGGCGGGGGAAGCCAAAGAGACCCCCTCTGGTAATTTATGCTTCAAAAGATAAGTAGTTTGTGAAGTGCGGCGTGTGTATGAGTCTGACAATAATATTGCAGATGGCGCCGGGATAGATCCGGACAAGCAACAACTCTTGCGCCGGTTAAAGGCCGGCGAGAATGTGCTGACAAGGGTGAGGCAAGAGAAAAATAGTCTGCAAGATGCCAACACCCAGCTGGGTGAGGAACTAAAGGATGTTCGTGCCCAGCTGTCTGACTCCGTTAAGGAGAATCGGCGGCTTCGACGCGGCATTTTTAGTAAGTGCTTGAACGAACTTTGAAAAAAGAGTTCGGCGAGGAAGTCGACTAACAGAGTTATGCTCACAGGCCGTCCTGCAGAGGAAATGCCCGGTTCTATGGGTGACCTTCTTCCTGAGCTCTTGCAATTGCATGAACGAGTTCGGCAGGTGATGAAAGGCGTCGCCCAGGCCTTGTGGCCGTCTGTCTCCCTGCCCGAAGGCCTTGGAGAGCTTGCGGAGAGGCTTCAGGGAGCGCGGCAGCGCGTTCGCTTATGGAAGATATCGGCCTGCCATCAAGGCGCCAGGGAGGCCTGGGCCATGGTGAAGACACGGTATACGAAGGCTGACCCAAACCACATGGCCGAGGTCGGACCTGTGGGGCCCGATGGGAAGGAGATCCCTGTGAGCTTAGTGTACGGCCAAGTAGAATTGGCCGCAAAGTATTCCCAACAGGACTGTAAACTAGACAACCTGCTGGATGGCATTGAAGAGGAATATGCCCAATCAAGTTGACTATGTAATTTAAGATGACATGTAAAATGCCTTCTAGCCGGATTGTAGATCGTTTATCATAGCGGACCCTTTTGCTTCAACCTCGGGACCCAATAGTCTGGAGTGTGTCCGAATACCCTCGCGGTTATATAAGAACCGGGGCATGCGTGGAGACCAGGCGTAGGGGTCATTAGTGCTTTATCAGACAAGTGCCCAACTAGTTATGTTATATTACATGGTTAGTAAGAAACATCTTCCAGGGAGAATAGTTCCGTTAGGGGTTCCTTTCCCTGGGAGGCATGCCCTAAAGTGCATGTTCAGACTGCGAAAAAAGCAGAAAAACATATGGGGGCAGATAAATAAATAGGTAAGAAATTGTATTTTAGTTCGCTGACCGAATATTCCCTTAAGAACGCTAGCTTTCGGCTTCACCCAGTCTGAGGTACACATCCGGCTGACCCGGCAGTAACAATCGCAGAGGTGCTCCCTTTACCGCCTAGCCGAACAATCGGGAACGTAGGGGTAAGCACAGGAGCCAGGCAACCCGGCTTGGCCAAAACTTAAGTCATACCGATGCATATAATGGTGAATAAAAGGTACATGCGGAAGTGTGACACATGTGTTGGGCATGAAGCCCGTATAAATAAGCTTCTGTTAAAGAAGCCCCCAGGTATAATGAGCGCGGATAGCGCGTCAAGTGTGTGCGAACAATGTGCGAGCAACGGAGGAAGGAGACGAACTCAGAATCCGGCGCTAGGCGTAGAATCTTCGGAGACGGGCTGCGTTCCATGGGTTCGGCTCGAGTCGGTTATCCGATGCATCTCACAGACGGTACGCTCCACCGGTCAGGACTTGGTCGATGATAAAGGGACCTTACCATTTGGGCTTGAGTTTGTCCTTTTTCTTGTCCGGCAGGCATAGAACTAACTCGCCAACGTTGTAAGTTTTGGCCCGTACTTCTCTGCTTTGATATCTTCGAGCTTGCTGTTGATAGAATGCGGCCACGTCACGCTCCTCCTCCAATGCGTCCAAACTGTCCTGCCGATCGAGCTCGGCTTCTCTTTCTTCGTACATGCGCACGCGAGGTGAGTCATGAATTATGTCACAGGGCAGAACTGCCTCTGCGCCCTATACCATAAAGAATGGTGTAAATCCAGTGGTGCGATTCGGAGTGGTCCGCAGCCCCCAAAGTACGGAGTCGAGCTCCTCTACCCAGTGCGTGTTAGATTCCTTGAGGGACCGCACTAATCTAGGTTTGATTCCGCTCATGATTAGACCATTTACCATTTGCTCGCTCGACTTGACCGTTAGTTTGAGGGTGATAGACTGAAGCATAGTCGAGCTTGATGCCCATGTTTTTGCACCAGAGTTTAACGTCATCGACAGTAAGGTTCGTGCCGTTGTCAGTGATGATGCTATGGGGGACGCCGTAACGGTGTACGACCCCTGATATGAAGTCTATCACTGGTCCGGATTCGGCTGTCTTAACAGGTTTGGCCTCTATCAATTTGGTGAATTTATCCACCATGACCAGTAGGTATTTTTGCTTGTGGGTTCCTCCTTTAAGGGGTCCAACCATATCAAGCCCCCAGACCACGAAGGGCCAGGTTATGGGTATAGTTTTAAGGGCGGTGGGTGGCATGTGGCTTTGATTAGCAAAGAGCTGGCAACCGATGCATCGTTGGACTAAGTCCTGAGCATCTGCCCGGGCCATCGGCCAATAAAATCCTATACGGAAGGCCTTGCCTACAAGGGCCCGGGCTGCGGCGTGGTGCCCGCCGAGTCCGGCATGAATTTCAGCCAGAAGGTTCCGCCCTTCCTCTTCGGAGATACACCTTTGAAGGACTCTGGTTGTGCTTTTCTTGCAAAGCTCTTCATCATGGACCTTATAGGCTTTAGATCGCCGCACTGTGCAGCGGGCCTCGTTTTGGTCCTCAGAAAGTTCCTGCCTGGTTAGGTAGGCTAGGAATGGTTCCATCCACGGGGAAATTACTGCCATTATTACATGGGCTGAGGATGTTACTTCGTTGGCAGAACCACCCATTGTGTCAGAATGTTCGGTGTCGGGCAGTGCGGTTGGATCCGGGTTGGTATTTCTGGATTCCCCCTCCCATAGTACGGATGGCTTAAACAGCCTCTCTAGGAAGATGTTGGGAGGGACGGCATCACGCTTTGTGCCAATACGTCTGCTGCCTGGTTGTTATCCCGGGCTATATGGTGAAATTCGAGCCCCTCAAACCGAGCTGACATTTTTAGGACGGCGTTGCGATAAGCTGCCATTTTCGAATCCTTGGCATCGAAGTCTCCATTTATTTGGGATATCGTGAGGTTCGAATCCCCGCGCACCTCTAGGCGTTGAATGCCCATGGAGACTGCCATCCGGAGGCCATGTAGAAGGGCCTCGTATTCGGCTGCATTGTTGGAGTCCGTATACATTATCTGGAGTATGTATTGAACCGTATCTCCGGTTGGGGACGTCAGAACAACGCCAGGCCCCAGACCAGACAACATTTTGGAGCCGTTGAAGTGCATGATCCAGTTGGAATATGCGCCGTACTCTTTAGGGAGTTCGGCTTCTGTCCATTCGGCGATGAAGTCGGGCAAAACTTGCGACTTAATAGCTCGCCGTGGCTTATAGGTTATGTCGAATGGGAGGAGCTCAACGGCCCATTTGGCCATCCGGCCCGTCGCGTCGCGGTTGTTTATAATGTCATTAAGAGGTACTTCAGAGGCTACTGTTATCGAACACTCTTGAAAGTAGTGTCGTAGCTTCCGGGATGCCATGAACACCGCGTACGCTATCTTTTGATAATGCAGGTACCGTGACTTGCATGGAGTCAGGACAGTGGACACGTAGTAAACTGGTTTTTGAAGGGGGAACTTGTGTCCGTCCGTTTCTCGTTCGACAACAAGCACCGCGCTCACCACTTGATGAGTTGCCGCGATATATAATAGCATTGGTTCTCCCATGTTGGGCGCGGCCAGGACCAGGTTTGTTGCCAATATGTCTTTTATTTCTTCGAGTCCGGCCGTGGCGGCATCCGTCCACTCAAAGTGTTCGGTGTGTCGGAGGAGGCGATAAAGGGGTAATGCCTTTTCTCCTAAACGGGAGATAAAGCGGCTTAAAGCCGCCACGCCTCCCATCAATTTTTGTATTTGTTTGAGGTCCTTTGGGATATCCAATTGTGACAGAGCTCGGATCTTGGCTGCGTTTGCTTCAATTCCTCTACCGAATACAATGAAGCCCAAGAGCTTTCCGGCTGGTACACCGAAAACACATTTTTCCGGGTCAAGCTTAATGTCATATGTTCGGAAATTATCAAATGTGAGCCTCAAATCGTCTACTAGAGTTTCAACATGCTTGGTTTTGACGACCACATCGTCTACGTATGCCTCCACTGTTTTGCCGATCTGGTTTGCCAGACATGTCTGAATCATGTGCTGATATGTTGCGCCGGCGTTTTTGAGCCCAAAGGGCATTGTGTTGAAGCAGAATGGGCCGTATGGGGTGATGAATGCCGTTGTGGCCTGGTCGGGCTCTGCCATCTTAATTTGGTGGTAGCCAGAGTATGCATCGAAGAAACACAATGAATCGTGTCCTGCGGTAGCGTCGATAATTTGATCGATGCTGGGGAGGGGGAAGGGATCCTTTGGGCAAGCCTTGTTGAGTTCCTTAAAGTCGACGCATAGGCGCCAGGATTTGTCCTTCTTTGGTACCATCACCAGGTTTGCTAGCCAGTCCGGATGTTTTATATCTCTGATGAATCTGGCCTCCAATAATTTGGCTAGCTCCTCTCCCATGGCCTGTCTCTTGGGTTCGAAGAAACGCCGAAGAGCCTGTTTGACCGGCTTGAATCCTTTTAGGATGTTTAGGCTGTGCTCGGCCAGCCAGCGTGGGATTCCTGGCATGTCTGAAGGGTGCCAGGCAAAAATGTCCCAATTTTCACGTAGGAATTCTCGTAGTGCGGCGTCTACATCAGGGTTTAATTGTGCCCCGATGGAGGCCTTTTTTGTAGGGTCCGTTGGATGGACTTGGAATTTTACTATTTCATTCGCTGGTTTAAAGGAGGTGGACTTGGATCTCTTATCAAGTATCACATCGTCTCTATTCACCGTGGAGCGCATCGCAGAAAGTTCCTCGGCTGTTAGGGCTTCAGATAGTGCCTCAAGGGCCAGTGCGGCTGTCTTGTTTTCGGTGCGGAGTGCTATGTCCGGATCACTAGCAAGAGTGATGATTCCGTTGGGCCCGGGCATTTTGAGCTTCATGTACCCATAATGGGGTATAGCTTGGAAAATTGTGAATGCCTCTCGCCCTAATAGAGCGTGATATCCGCTGCTGAACGGGGCCACTTGGAACGTGACCTCCTCGGACCTGTAATTATCCGGCATGCCGAACACCACATCCAGTGTGATTTTTCCAATACAGCATGCTTCCCGACTGGGGATTATTCCTCTATAGGTTGTGCTACTTCACTCAATGCGGCTCTAGTATATTTCCATTTTTCGGAGGGTTTCCTCGTAAATGAGGTTCAATCCGCTGCCACCGTCCATGAGTACCTTGGTAAGGCGAAAGCCGTCCACTATTGAACTGAGGACCAATGCGGCTGGTGCTCGGGCTGTTCGGAATTTAGGTTCGTCATTGGCATTAAAGGTAATAGCCGTGTCACTCCATGGGTTTATTATTGCTACTTGGTAGACTTCGGCAAGGCTGCGGAGTGTTTGTTTCCGCATATTATTTGATGCGAAAGTCTCAAAGACTGTTAATACCATACTGGTATTCTTGGGCTGGTGCTCTGGAGTTAGAAGCTCTTCGCCACTTTTGGCTACCTGCCATAGTATCCAACACGCTCTAAGACTATGAGTTGGAGTGGCACCTTCTGTACTATGAATTTTGCAGGGTCCATTGAGCCATCCTTCCAGTATAGTTCCATGCCCTATAGAGGGCTTTTTCTTTTTGGTGTTTAACCCAGGTGCCTGGCGATAATGCACCCTTTTATTTCGGACTGGGGTTCTATTCAGGGCCGGATTGTCCCAAAATTTGATTTCGGTTTTCCAGGCGCTTTCCATCACACAGTACTTTCGTACTATGGACGCCAAGTCAGCGAAGTGTGTAATTTCACGACGACTTACGGCGTTGAGGATTCCCTTGTCCATGCAATTATTGCAGAAGAATGAAATTGCGTCCTCCTCACGGCAGTCCTTTATCCTGTTCATAACCAGGAGGAATCTGGCCCAGTAATGGTGTACTGTTTCTGCGGGCTCTTGCCGGATTTGGGATAGATCACTTATGTTTGGGTGGGCGGGTGGAATTAAATTTGGAACCCCGTCCACTTTAAGACTCAGGGGCCAAGTAGTTTCCGAACTTGGAAGCTTGGGTTCTTGGATGTTGTCCAATGAATCTAGCCCGCTGCCTAACTTTAGGTTCAGGGCTTGAGTAACATCCTCCCCTCCGCGGGAATCCGACATGGAGGGATCGGGAATCCGGACATAGCTAGTCCTTAAGATAGAAGAAGGGTCGCTGTATTGTTCCTCTACCACAGCAACATGGTGGGTAACCTGGGGAGAGTTAATCTCTCTCAGATCGGGTTTAGGCCCAATCTGATCGTAGTCTGTAGCGACTCCCAGGGCGGCGATGCGATCCAAGAGCTCGTTTAAGGAAGAGAGCTCCATCGGATCTAACTGCTCGGCGAGTTCCAAGCTAACGTGAAGATTGCTTTCGATGACCCGAGAAGTCATTGTCGGCGCGGTGGCTGGACAGGCGGTCATAAGGAAACCGCCTAGCCGGAGAGTTTGGCCAATAGCCAAAGCTCCTTTAGCAATAGTGCCGTCTTTAAAGACGGGATGAGGCATCCTTCCTGATGGCGACGACACAGAGGAACTCTCAATGAAAGCACCAATGTCGGTGTCAAAACCGGCGGATCTCGGGTAGGGGGTCCCGAACTGTGCGTCTAGGCGGATGGTAACAGGAGACAAGGGACACGATGTTTTTACCCAGGTTCGGGCCCTCTCGATGGAGGTAAAACCCTACTCCTGCTTGATTGATATTGATGATATGGGTAGTACAAGAGTAGATCTACCACGAGATCAGAGAGGCTAAACCCTAGAAGCTAGACTATGGTATGATTGTTGTTCGTCCTACGGACTAAAACCCTCCGGTTTATATAGGCACCGAAGAGGGTTAGGGTTACACAGAGTCGATTACAATGGTAGGAGATCTACATATCCGTATCGCCAAGCTTGCCTTCCACGCCAAGTAAAGTCCCATCCGGACACGGGACGAAGTCTTCAATCTTGTATCATCATAGTCCAGGAGTCCGGCCAAAGGTGATAGTTCAGCTATCCGGACACCCCCTAATCCGGGCTACCTTAGTGGGGGGCGCCCCCCCTAGGGCGCGCCCCCTTCCTCGTGGCCCCCCTGTTGCTCCACCGACGTACTCCTTCCTCCTATATATACCTACGTATCCCCAAAGGATCAGAACAGGAGCCAAAAACCTAATTCCACCGCCGCAACCTTCTGTATCCACGAGATCCCATCTTGGGGCCTGTTCCGGAGCTCCGCCGGAGGGGGCATCCACCACGGAGGGCTTCTACATCAACACCATAGCCCCTCCGATGAAGTGTGAATTGTTTACTTAAGACCTTTGGGTCCATAGCTAGTAGCTAGATGGCTTCTTCTCTCTTTTTGGATCTCAATACAATGTTCTCCCCCTCTCTCGTGGAGATCTATTCGATGTAATCTTCTTTTTGCGGTGTGTTTGTTAAGACCGATGAATTGTGGGTTTATGATCCAGTTTATCTATGAACAATATTTGAATCTTCTCTGAATTCTTTTATGTATGATTGAGTTATCTTTGCAAGTCTCTTCGAATTATCCGTTTGGTTTGGCCAACTAGATTGGTAGTTCTTGCAATGGGAGAAGTGCTTAGCTTTGGGTTCAATCTTGCGGTGTCCTTTCCCAGTGACATAAGGGGCAGCAAGGCACGTATTGTATTGTTGCCATCAAGGATAACAAGATGGTTTTTTTTATCATATTGCATGAATTTATCCCTCTACATCATGCCATCTTGCTTAAGGCGTTACTCTGTTTTTATCTTAATACTCTAGATGCATGCTGGATAGCGGTCGATGAGTGGAGTAATAGTAGTAGATGCAGAATCGTTTCGACCTACTTGTCTCGGACGTGATTCCTATATACATGATCATACCTAGATATACTCATAACTATGCTCAATTCTATCAATTGCTCAACAGTAATTTTGTTCACCCACGTAGAATATCTATGCTCTTGAGAGAAGCCACTAGTGAAACCTATGGCCCCCGGGTCTATTCTCATCATATCAATCTCCATTGCTTTATTACTTGCTTTGTTTTTACTTTGCCTTTTAGTTTTCACTTTGCATCTATATACCAAAAATACCAAAAATATTATTTATCATCTCTATCAGATCTCACTCTCGTAAGTGACCGTGAAGGGATTGACAACCCCTAATCGCGTTGGTTGCGAGGAGCTATCGTTTTGTGTAGGTACGAGGGACTTGTGCATGGTCTCCTACTGGATTGATACCTTGGTTCTCAAAAACTGAGGGAAATACTTACGCTACTTTGCTGCATCATCCTCTCCTCTTCGGGGAAATCCAACGCAGTGCTCAAGAGGTAGCACCCACCTGTCGGATTCACTGTTTTCTGGGCTAAAACACAACGTCAGTGCTCCGCGTTACAAATTAGCCCCATTGTTGGTGATTTTTTGTGCCCTGCCTTAAATGTGGTACTGATCTTTTACCCTAGCCCATAATGTGGTGGTTTTGGATAAATAACTCGAATTATGATAGCTGCCCTACTTTATTTTTCATCATACAACTTGTCCTTAAACATTCAAACGGAATCTGCACATAGGACAGATAGCAATTCTAGAAGTATAAAACAACAGTTTTCTCAACAAAATCCACTATTGTATAAATAATGAACCGCGACAGAACTGGTCGTGCAATCTATGAAATGCCAAAGATTATGAAGATAGCAGCAACCATACCTGTCAAGAAGAGACATCAGATATATTATTCTTACGACACGTAACTCGGAAGTCTTGAGATAAATATGATCATAAACTTATTGAATTGACTTTTTCCAAAAAAGCCAATAATATTAACTAATGAATTTGCTATCAATGTCTGCATCAAAGATTCAAAAGACATGTTGGCAGTGGAGCATAAAGATTACCTCTATTTATTTCGAACGGCAATTTGTTACCATTTTCACCAAAGACCTTACCAACATAGATTAAAAGGTCTGCACAAAGAAACATTAGATGGATCGGAGGGTTTAATTGGCAAGCCACTGCAGCCCGAGATGTTGTGGTAGTTGCCCCACAAATAAAAGGTTAATCAAAACTTCCGCCAAGAATATTAGTCGAACGTATCTACATCAACAACAGCAAGGTATATGTCCCATGTAGGAGACGGGAAACTGAGAAGGAGGAGTATTGCTTACCTACAAAAGGGGCAAAGGGGCCAAGGTCATTGGGTATTGATTAGTTTCTTCCGTATTTGTTTAGCAGGATTCACTTCATAATAGATGGATAAATCAGAGATCACAGAAACAAAAATGCCTAGAACAGAAATCACTCAGAATCAAAATCCCGTTACATGGACCCATCCATATATAGATTGTCACAGAAACAAAAATACCTAGAACAGAAATCACGATTTTGGATCAAAGGCGCAGACACCAACCTGATGTTGGAGAAGATGGGAGAGGGGTCGCTCCACTGTTTGGTACTTTAGCCGGGGCAGGGGAAGTCGTCTGAGATTCGGTGGCGTCGTCGCTTCTGGGTAGCGGGGCGGTGGTACATGTCGTTCTTGAGGAGGCAAAGTCGTCGAGATGGCCGAGATTGAGGCTGCAGGGTCGCGTCGCGGTCGAGATACGTGTGTTGCACCTCTCGGCGGCGGATCTGACTGTCGCACTTGGATCAGTGGAGGGCACGTGCTGCACTACTCGACCTTGTCGGCTAGAGGCGGCGGTGATCCTGCACTGAATCTGGCAGGGACTACCGTGGCTTGCGTGAGGAGATTATTGGTTGAACGCTAGAGCGGTGGTTTGCAGGACAAAGTTCGGTGGTGCTGGGTGGAGGTTGATGGGATCGCCTGGTCTGCTAGGATGCATATGGAGGAGTAATAGAGACACGAAGAGATGGGACCGATGAGCTTCCCTTTGTAATGACCGATGGGACCGATGGGTTTCTATATAGTGACTCGTCGGTAATGGAGGACGAAAGAGGTCCTCTTTGGTTAATTATCAGAGTTAATCAGACAATTCGTTGAAGAAATGCTGAGGTGGCAAGGCTGATGATGTGGATAGGTTGCATGTCAAGAGAAATAGGATAGTTGGGATGAACTATTTAGGTATTATAGATTCCATGCAATTGGAAGGAATGTGGTATACACAATAGTAGTTTCTTAGAAGTATCACTGAGTGAAACACTACTGCATATAGTAGTTCTGACAAAGAAGATAGTATTTGTTAAGTGATGTCTTATTTATAGATTATATTTGTTAACGGTAAAGAAGATTTTTTTTAAGAAATAGGCCTCATTACAGAGTTTGGCACGGGGCCTCCGATTTCGCTGGCCTGGCCCTGACAGGGACAAGACTGTAATTTAATACTTCTAGTGGGACTATGTGTGAAGTGCATTATATCTCTGGTTTCAAAAAAAAATACACCCGACGACGGGGAGAAGAGGTGAGTTGGAGCTTGCAGAGGAGGTTCATGAAGCGGTTGCGCGCGGTCGAAAGCCAGCTGACCACCAGCAAGCAACTGCCTCTTCTAGTCAAAGGGCACACATTTCTATTCCTCCTGACCGTGACGCCATATGGGAGGCATGTGCAGCTTCGGTTTGGTGGGGCTCCACCGATGGTGGTCTCATCTTCGTAAGGGCTTGTTCTGTTAGAGTTGTGTCGAATATAGTGTACAAGGTAGGTTACAATTGGACAATGAGTTGTATTGTGTTTACAGGGTACGGAGTCGTGTCCTAGTAGGACACTTGTATCCTAGGCCTCTCACATATAGTGGGAGTAGACACACGATGTAACCTATGCCTACATAATAGCACAGGAACGCAGGAAAGCCGGCGGCATGTGCCGTCGTCCAGGGCGACCGGGTGCGGTATTGTAGCGGTGTCATGGGGAGGAGCGCCCATAGTCAGGACCCGGGGATATAGCCATATCGGTGAACCTTGTTAACAAATCTCGGTGTCATGCCTCGTGTGATTGCTTGGTCTTCGGATGATCGATAGTATGCCTCGGATTTATTCTAACAACTGGTATCATGAGCTAGGTTGTTCGAAGGTCGTTCGTGTGTTGATCTAGAGGATTGTGTCGAAAAGTTGATCACTCGGGAGAGTTCAGCAGCAGATTGGATAGAGTCGAGACAGCGAGGTGATCCCAGGATTGCTACGAGTAGTTGACAGAAAATCAATCGAGGCGCAGTTCGGAGCACGGAAACAGGTAGAGTTCTCCGCGGGATAGGATCGATCGAGGCGAAAGCAGGGCGAGTAGGGCATGTGACTTGACGGCGACTGGGCAACAGGCGTGTGCAGACAGCAGGCTATAGCATTGCGTGTACCAGGCCCACACGGCCCAAGCAGCGCGAGGCGCACAGAGTGCTCTCGTGCGGGTGCGAGCAGGTCTGCAGGGCGCAGCTCGGAAGCGACATAAGGGCAACCCACACATGCTGGAGTCCCAGGTTAGAGCAACTCTAGCAGACCCTGTCATCCGGCCGGGCCGAAAAACACGTTTGCAGTTCGCGGAAAAACTGCTTTGCGGGCCGGCGCGGCCGGCCGCAGATGCAGACCCCGCATAACGGACCCGTAAAAAAGGATATTCGCGGAATATGCTCTTTCATGAGTTCGCTGGGTCTAATCTGGCGCAGCTACTCCAGACCCGGGAAACCTAAATTTGCACCTTAATTTGATCCAACATAATGCATTTCTTTGCTTTTTCAACAACATTGGGTACATAAGACATCACCAAATCTTTGCTAGAATAGTAAGACCAAAGAAAACAAGAACCACAAGTATGCATTTTAGAAGATTTCTAACTTCCATAACTGCTCCAATTGTTGAAGCAATATCTTCTCCAAGCACTCATTGTTGATCTGCGGAATCTTGATCTTACATTCTTCATTCTTCATCTTTGGTTCAAAAGAAGTAGAAGTTGCTTCCCCTCTATTTACAAATGCAGTCGCATCATTGCCTTCGATTCTACTAAGGAGTGCACAGACGTCTATTAGGTTTCTTTCTATCAATAAATCAATGTATTCGTCTTTCCAAAACCAAAATGACCATCCATCTTCCTACACAGATGATGATGTTCGACATGAGCTACCGCAATTGAACCAAAGAATGAGCTATCAAAATGAGCTGAACGAAAACAGCACGTACCCCGTTGTTTTCGCATTTGAAGAACACCCATCCGGGGTGCTTCGGCTTGCCCGAAGTTAGCCGCAGCACTGTCCGCGTGCAGTCGTCGCACTGTATGAGCGGCATCAGCGAGCCATAGAGCCGCTACTCGAGCGTCGAGCCCGATGTACGGCCGGATGAATCCATGCCCGCAAACCGTCGACGGTGGCGGGAGGACGAACCCGTACCTGCATGCGGCGATGCGACCTTGCCGGGGCTGCGGGAGATGCTCCCCGACCATTCCATCGCTTGGCGCAGCCACCGGTGACCGGAAAAGCCAAATCCGGCGGCCCGTGATGAAGGGCCGCAGGTCCGCAACTTTCCGACCCGCCGACGCAGGAGGGTGGGGGGAGAGGGGAGGCCTCGTGCGTGTGGCGGCCTTTTCGGTGTGCTCCCGCTGATTGCTTTCACCGGAATCTTGGGCGGCGGCCCGGTGGCGGGGCGAGGGGGAGAGGGGAGGTGGTTGGTGGGGAAAGCACGGGCTAAAATGCCCCCCAACCGCTTCCGCTTATATGCACGGCACCGCAGCGGTGAGTGGGAAACCCGCGTATTCGCGGATTGGGGCAGAGATTTTGCCGCGCCCCTCAAATTTTTTTTGCGGGCCGACCACGTTTGCATGGTCTGTTCGGGCAGGATTTTCCGCACCGGCCCGCATTTTGGCGGTTATTTTGCGGGTCGGGCCTTTTTGCAGGGTCTGCTAGAGTTGCTCTTAGACGGAGTGCGTGCCGAATGAAAAAAAGAAGGAAAAGAGGCTGTGACCTGATCGATCATGAGGCTGGACGAGATACGAATGGCATCGTGAGGATTTGTTTGAGAATAAAAGGAGTGGCCAGGGTCACGCGTGTGTACAAGAGCAATTTAGCTGGATCAAACTTGGTCCTTTTTCTTGCTAAGGTACACGGAGAAGCTACAACAACAAATAGATACAATAAACATTGTGCAGGTTGCATGGAAGTTTTTTGAAGTCGATTTGGTGAGAAGGCTTGGAACACGTGGACAAGCAACGGAGGCACGTGGACAAGCGCGTTATGAGGATCATGTTTAACAGGGCGTCGAGTAATGCATGGTATGTGTTGGATGACATGATGCAGGGTGAAACATGGTTGTGGTCGAACAAGTTCGGCTGGGTCGGACGGGACAGTCTGACGGATCGATGCAAGTCGGTTGGTACAGAAGATGGTGGTGGGATCGGAGACGACGACATAGGAGCGTGATGTTGATGGTGACCGACTTCTGGGGCGTGGAAACACGTTGCATAAGCCCGAGGCTTGTGTGGCTTCAACATGACTATGGCGCGGGGTTAATTCAAGGTGGTGTGCGCATGGTGCTTGAAGTCGATGGGGCATGAGGGTGGACTGATCATCTACCATGTAGTCATGTTGAAGGTGGAGTTGGAGTCTGAAAGACTTCACTCAGTGCTGATTGAGGGGCTACGGCGTAAGAGTTCAGAGAGTCAAAGCCTATTTCAGCGGGAAAAAGTGAGTGACACATAGTTTCTACTGGAGCCCAGTGGTCTGATGGAAGCGTAGAACTCGTCATCGGTCGGTGATGATCGGTGGTACTCTGCAGTGAGGGTTGAGTGGTGTGGGTTCGCGACCCTTGAGACTTGAACGAGACAGCAGAGGCTCGGTGCGGTAATAGCAGCGAGGCATGCGGTACGCACGGGACATGGAGACGGTCCAGGGCTCTGGTGGTCATACATGTGATGAGACAACTGCGAATTTGACTTAGGATGATTACAAGCAATGGGGAAATTCCTTCAAGTTTCAGACACGCGGTCAAGAAAAGAGCGGTGATGTTGAGTTCAGGTGAATCTTATGTGTGACACCCAATATGTGGGTTGTTCACCTTTCACGCAGGTTAGTGATCGGTGTGTGATGGCGTTGAACGAATACTCTGGAAGTTGGGAGCCCAAACTAGAGTAATGTGGAACTTAATTTTGCTCGAGCATTGATTGTGGTCAAGAATTGAAGGGACTACAAGTTGCAGGTGGAGTCACATGAAGTCTTTGGAATAGCAGCAGTACTCATGGGATAAGCTCAAGTCCAATGTACATGAAAGTTTGATGCATTGACAAATTCAAGGTGGTGGAGAATATTCGCCAAGGTGGAGTTTGTTAGAGTTGTGTCGAATATAGTATACAAGGTAGGTTACAGTTGGACAATGAGTTGTATTGTGTTTACAGGGTACGGAGTCGTGTTCTATTAGGACACTTGTATCCTAGGCCTCTCATAAATAATGGGGGTAGACACACAATGTAACCTATGCCAACATAATAGCACAGGAACACAGGGGAAGCCGGCGGCATGTGCCGGTATCATGGGGAGGAGCGCCCATAGTCAGGCCCCGGGGATGTAGTCATATCAGTGAACCTCGTTAATAAATCTCGGTGTCATGCCTCGTGTGATTGCTTGGTCCTCGGATGATCAACAGTATGCCTCGGATTTATTCTAACATGTTTGGTTGTGTTAGAAGGGAGAGAGGGATCAGTGGAATTGTTGTTGTATTGCTTGAGCCTCGTGGGCATATATATAGGAGTACAAAGACCAACTTGGAGTACAAGACAAGGCAGGACCAAATCCTAGTCTATCCTATACTTCCTAATAATCCTTATACTCAACATCCCCCCCCCACAGTCACAACGGTAGCGATGCAGGCGGTAAGACTGGAGAAGAATCCGAAGGCAAGACGACGGACACCCCCCCACAGTCGTAACGGTCGATGCATCGCGGAGTCGTGGCTGGAGTGGAAACCAACGAGGTTGCTCAAGCATGCGGTAGCCCTCTGTGCCGTTTGTCGATGTAGCCGAGAGCGTGGGTGGTGGAGCCGTGGTCGAGGTAGCCATGCGAAGAATACCGTGGTTGATGTGGAGTCGGGGTAGCCGGTGTCGAGGAAGTCGCTATGGAGCCGCGGGCGCAAGAGGGCGCCGAGTTAGTCATGGGCGCAGTGGTGCGCCGGACGGATGATGGTGTTGACGACGCGTCGCGGCGGGTTTGCCAAGCCCGGGGACACATCATGGATGAAGGCACGCACCAGTGTTTCCAGCACCGGGCATGCGTAGATGGACGAAGACGACGTTGACGAAGCGCCGACCAGGCTTGCCAGGCCCGGGGACATGTCATGGATGAAAGCACACATTGGTGTTGCCAGCACCGGGCATGCGTAGACGAGGGACCTGCACGAGCTGTACGCCATGTCGGAGAAGTCGGAGAGGCCAGCAGAGAAGAACTCGACGACGATTACGGCGTCCATCGGCGCGGGGCCAATGTCACCAATGGTGGTCGGAGTAGATGAAGTGGTTGACGGGGAACGTAGTAATTTCAAAATTTTCCTACGCACACGCAAGATCATGGTGATGCATAGCAACGAGAGGGGAGAGTGTTGTCCACGTACCCTCGTAGACCGTAAGCGGAAGCGTTATGACAACGCGGTTGATGTAGTCGTACGTCTTCACGATCCGACCGATCCAAGCACCGAACGCACGGCACCTCTGAGTTCAGCACACGTTCAGCTCGATGACGATCCCCGGACTCCGATCCAGTAGGGTGTCGAGGATGAGTTCCGTCAGCATAACAGTGTGGTGACGATGATGATGTTCTACCGACGCAGGGCTTTGCCTAAGCACCGCAACGATATGACTGAGGTGGAATATGGTGGAGGGGGGCACCGCACACGGCTAAGGAACGATCACGATGATCAACTTGTGTGTATTGGGGTGCCCCCTGCCCCCGTATATAAAGGAGCAAGGGGGGAGGCCGGCCGGCCCTAGGGGGCGCGCCAAGGAGGGGGGAGTCCTCCTCCTAGTGGGAGTAGGACTCCCCTTTCCTAGTCCCACTAGGAAGGAGGAAGGGGGAAGGAAAGAGAGGGAGAGGGAGAGGGAAAGAGGAGCCGCGCCCCCCTCCCCTTGTCCAATTCGGACTCCCCATGGGGGGGCACCTCCTGGGCTTCTGCTCTCTCTCTCCCCTCAGGCCCACTAAGGCCCAATACTTCCCTCGGGGGTTCCGGTAACCCCTCCGGCACTCCAGTTTTCTCCGAAATCACCAAGAACACTTCCGGTGTCCGAATATAGTCGTCCAATATATCAATCTTTATGTCTCGACCATTTCGAGACTCCTCGTCATGTCCGTGATCACATCCGGGACTCCGAACAACCTTCGGTACATCAAAACTTATAAACTCATAATAAAACTGTCATCGTAACGTTAAGCGTGCGGACCCTACGGGTTCGAGAACTATGTAGACATGACCTAGAACTGTTTCCGGTCAATAACCAATAGCGGAACCTGGATGCTCATATTGGCTCCTACATATTCTACGAAGATCTTTATCGGTCAAACCGCATAACAACATACGTTGTTCCCTTTGTCATCGGTATGTTACTTGCCCGAGATTCGATCGTCGGTATCCAATAATAGTTCAATCTCGTTACTGGCAAGTCTCTTTACTCGTTATGTAATGCATCATTCCGTAACCAACTCATTGGCCACATTGCTTGCAAGTCTTATAGTGATGTGCATTACCGAGAGGGCCCAGAGATACCTCTCCGACAATCGGAGTGACAAAACCTAATCTCGAAATACGCCAACTCAACATGTACCTTCGGAGACACCTGTAGAGCTCCTTTATAATCACCTAGTTACGTTGTGACGTTTGGTAGCACACAAAGTGTTCCTCCGGTAAATGGGAGTTCCATAATCTCATAGTTGTAGGAACTTTGTGTAAGTCATGAAGAAAGCAATAGCAACATACTAAACGATGAAGTGCTAGGCTAACGGAATGGATCATGTCAATCACATCATTCTCCTAATGATGTGATCCCGTTAATCAAATGACAACATATGTCTATGGTTAGGAAACATAACCATCTTTGATTAATGAGCTAGTCAAGTAGAGGCATACTAGTGACGTTATGTTTGTCTATGTATTCACACATGTATCATGTTTCCGGGTAATACAATTCTAGCATGAATAATAAACATTTATAATGATATGAGGAAATAAATAATAACTTTATTATTGCCTCTAGGGCATATTTCCTTCAGTCTCCCACTTGCACTAGAGTCAATAATCTAGATTACACAGTAATGATTCTAACACCCATGGAGTCTTGGTGTTGATCATGTTTTGCTCGTGGAAGAGGCTTAGTCAATGGGTCTGCAACATTCAGATTCGTATGTATCTTGCAAATCTCTATGTCTCCCAGCTGGACTTGGTCCCGGATGGAATTGAAGCGTCTCTTGATGTTCTTGGTCCTCTTGTGAAATCTGGATTCCTTTGCCAAGGCAATTGCACCAGTATTTTCACGGAAGATCTTCATTGGTCCCGATGCACTAGGTATGACACCTTGATCAGAAATGAACTCCTTCATCTAGACTCCTTCATTTGCTGCTTCCGAAGCAGCTATGTACTCCGCTTCGCATGTAGATCCCGCCACGACGCTTTGTTTAGAACTGCACCAACTTACAGCTCCACCGTTTAATAAAAACACGTATCCGGTTTGCGATTTAGAATCGTCTGGATCAGTGTCAAAGCTTGCATCGACGTAACCATTTACGACTAGCTCTTTGTCACCTCCATAAACGAGAAACATATCCTTAGTCCTTTTCAGGTATTTCAGGATGTTCTTGACTGCTGTCCAGTGATCCACTCCTGGATTACTTTGGTACCTTCCTGCCAAGCTTATTGCTAAGCATACGTCAGGTCTGGTACACAGCATTGCATACATGATAGAGCCTATGGCTGAAGCATAGGGAACATCTTTCATTTTCTCTCTATCTTCTGCTGTGGTCGGGCATTGAGTCTGACTCAACTTCACACCTTGTAATACAGGCAAGAACCCTTTCTTTGCCTGATCCATTTTGAACTTTTTCAAAACTTCATCAAGGTATGTGCTTTGTCAAAGTCCAATTAAGCGTCTTGATCTATCTCTATAGATCTTGATGCCCAATATGTAAGCAGCTTCACCGAGGTCTTTCATTGAAAAACTTTTATTCAAGTAACCCTTTATGCTATCCAGAAATTCTATATCATTTCCGATCAACAATATGTCATCTACATATAATATCAGGAATGCTATAGAGCTCCCACTCACTTTCTTGTAAATACAGGCTTCTCCAAAAGTCTGTATAAAACCATATGCTTTGATCACACTATCAAAACGTTTATTCCAACTCCGAGATGCTTGCACCAGTCCATAAATGGATCGCTGGAGCTTGCACACTTTGTTAGCACCTTTTGGATCGACAAAACCTTCTGGTTGCATCATATACAACTCTTCTTCCAGAAATCCATTCAGGAATGCAGTTTTGACATCCATTTGCCAAATTTCATAATCATAAAACGCGGCAATTGCTAACATGATTCGGACAGACTTAAGCATCGCTACGGGTGAGAAAGTCTCATCGTAGTCAACTCCTTGAACTTGTCGAAAACCTTTCGCAACAAGTCGAGCTTTGTAGACAGTTATATTACCATCAGCGTCAGTCTTCTTCTTGAAGATCCATTTATTCTCAATGGCTTTCCGATCATCGGGCAAGTCAACCAAAGTCCATACTTTGTTCTCATACATGGATCCCATCTCAGATTTCATGGCTTCAAGCCATTTTGCGGAATCTGGGCTCATCATTGCTTCCTCATAGTTCGTAGGTTCATCATGGTCAAGTAACATGACTTTCAGAATAGGATTACCATACCACTCTGGTGTGGATCTTACTCTGGTAGACCTACGAGGTTCAGTAGAAACTTGATCTGAAGTTTCATGATCAATATCATTAGCTTCCTTACTAATTGGTGTGGTTGTCACAGGAACCGGTTCTTGTGATGAACTACTTTCCAATAAGGGAGCAGGTACAGTTACCTCATCAAGTTCTACTTTCCTCCCACTCACTTCTTTCGAGAGAAACTCCTTCTCTAAAAAGGATCCGAATTTAGTAACGAAAATCTTGCCCTCAGATCTGTGATAGAAGGTGTACCCAATAGTCTCTTTTGGGTATCCTATGAAGACACATTTCTCCGATTTGGGTTCGAGCTTATCTGGTTGAAGTTTCTTCACATAAGCATCGCAGCCCCAAACTTTAAGAAACAACGACTTCTGTTTCTTGCCAAACCACAGTTCATAAGGCGTCATCTAAACGGATTTTGATGGTGCCCTATTTAACGTGAATGCAGCCGTCTCTAAAGCATAACCCCAAAACGATAGTGGTAAATCAGTAAGAGACATCATAGATCGCACCATATCTAGTAAAGTACGATTACGACGTTCGGACACACCATTTCATTGTGGTGTTCCGGGTGGCGTGAGTTGTGAAACTATTCCGCATTGTTTCAAATGTAAACCAAACTCGTAACTCAAATATTCTCCTCCACGATCAGATCGTAGAAATTTTATTTTCTTGTTACGATAATTTTCCACTTCACTCTGAAATTCTTTGAACTTTTCAAATGTTTCAGACTTGTGTTTCATCAAGTAGATATACCCATATCTGCTCAAATCATCTGTGAAGGTGAGAAAATAACGATACCCGCCGTGAGCACCAATATTCATTGGACCACATACATCAGTATGTATGATTTCCAATAAATCAGTTGCTCGCTCCATAGTTCCGGAGAACGGCATTATAGTCATCTTGCCCATGAGGCACTGTTCGCAAGTACCAAGTGATTCATAATCAAGTGATTCCAAAAGTCCATCAGTATGGAGTTTCTTCATGCGCTTTACACCGATATGACCTAAACGGCAGTGCCACAAATAAGTTGCACTATCATTATCAACTCTGCATCTTTTGGCTTCAACATTATGAATATGTGTATCACTACTATCGGGATTCAATAAAAATAGACCAATCTTCAAGGGTGCATGACCATTAAAGATATTACTCATATAAATAGAACAACCATTATTATTTGATTTAAATGAATAACCGTCTCGCATCAAACAAGATCCATATATAATGTTCATGCTCAACGCTAGCACCAAATAACAATTATTTAGGTCTAAAACTAATCCCGATGGTAGATGTAGAGGTAGCGTGCCGACCGCGATCACATCGACTTTGGAACCATTTCCCACGCGCATCGTCACCTCGTCCTTAGCCAATCTTCGCTTAATTCGTAGTCCCTGTTTCGAGTTGCAAATATTAGCAATAGAACCAGTATCAAATACCCAGGTACTACTGTGAGCATTAGTAAGGTACACATCAATAACATGTATATCACATATACCTTTCTTCACTTTGCCATCCTTCTTATCCGCCAAATACTTGGGGCAGTTCCGCTTCCAGTGTCTAGTCTGCTTGCAGTAGAAGCACTCAGTCTCAGGCTTAGGTCCAGACTTGGGTTTCTTCTCTTGAGCAGCAACTTGTTTGCTGTTCTTCTTGAAGTTCCCCTTCTTCTTCCCTTTGCCCTTTTCCTTGAAACTGGTGGTCTTATTGACCATCAACACTTGATGCTCCTTCTTGATTTCTACCTCCGCAGCCTTTAACATTGCGAAGAGCTCGGGAATAGTCTTGTTCATCCCTTGCATATTATAGTTCATCACGAAGCTCTTGTAGCTTTGTGGCAGTGATTGAAGAATTTTGTCAATGACACTATCATCAGGAAGATTAACTCCCAGTTGAATCAAGTGATTATTATACCCCAGACATTTTGAGTATGTGTTCACTGACGGAACTATTCTCCTCCATCTTACAGCTATAGAACTTATTGGAGACTTCATATCTCTCAATCCGGGCATTTGCTTGAAATATTAACTTCAACTCCTGGAACATCTCATATGCTCCATGACGTTCAAAACGTCGTTGAAGACCCGGTTCCAAGCCGTAAAGCATGGCACACTGAACTATCGAGTAGTCATCAGCTTTGCTCTGCCAGACGTTCTTAACGTCGTCAGTTACATCTGCAGCAGGCCTGGCACCCAGCGGTGCTTACAGGACGTAATTCTTCTATGCAGCAATGAGGATAATCCTCAGGTTACGGACCCAGTCCGTGTAATTGCTAACATCATATTTCAACTTAGCTTTCTCAAGGAACGCATTAAAATTCAACGGAACAACAACACGAGCCATCTATCTACAACAAACATAGACAAGCAAAATACTATCAGGTACTAAGTTCATGATAAATTTAAGTTCAATTAATCATAATACTTAAGAACTCCTACTTAGACAGACATATCTCTAGTCATCTAAGTGATCACGTGATCCAAATCAACTAAACCATGTCCGATCATCACGTGAGATGGAGTAGTTTCAATGGTGAACATCTCTATGTTGATCATATCTGCTATATGATTCACGTTCGAACTTTCAGTCTCCGTGTTCCGAGGCCATAACTGTATATGCTAGGCTCATAAAGTTTAACCTGAGTATTCCGCGTGTGCAACTGTTTTGCAACCGTTGTATTTGAACGTAGAGCCTATGATACCCGATCATCACGTGGTGTCTCAGCACGAAGAACTTTCGCAACGGTGCATACTCAGGGAGAACACTTCTTGATAATTTTAGTGAGAGATCATCTTAAAATGCTACCGTCAATCAAAGCAAGATAAGATGCATAAAGGATAAACATCACATGCAATCAATATAAGTGATATGATATGGCCATCATCATCTTGTGCTTGTGATCTCCATCTCCGAAGCACCGTCGTGATCACCATCATCACCGGCACGACACCTTGATCTCCATCGTAACATCATTGTCGTTACGTCATCTATTGCTTCTACGACTATCGCTACCGCTTAGTGATAAAGTAAAGCAATTACAAGGCGTTTGCATTTCATACAATAAAGCGACAACCATATGGCTCCTGCCAGTTGTCGATAACTTCGGTTACAAAACATGATCATCTCATACAATAAAATATAGCATCACGTCTTGACCATATCACATCACAACATGCCCTGCAAAAACAAGTTAGACGTCCTCTACTTTGTTGTTCCAAATTTTACGTGGCTGCTCCGGGCTGAGCAAGAACCGTTCTTACCTACGCATCAAAACCACAATGATAGTTCGTCAAGTTAGTGCTGTTTTAACCTTCGGAAGGACCGGGCGTAGCCACACTCGGTTCAACTAAAGTGAGAGAGACAGACACCCGCCAGTCACCTTTCACTACTAGGGAAAAGCCTAGCAGCAGGGCGGGTTTTAGGCCTATCAGTAGCGCGGGCAGGAGCGCTACTGATAAGGCGCTACAGCTAATGCTTAGCAATAGCACACCTAGATCCGTGCTACTGCTAAATTGACTTAGTAGTAGCGCTTCTTCAGAACAGCGCTACTGGTAATTAGTAGTAGCGCTTCTCCTTTCCCGTGCTACTACTATTATTTAGTATTTTATTTCTTTTTTATTTCATGTTGTATTCATACACCTTTACACAAGTTTTCATACAACAGGAATTTAGAGATTGTTTTTACATCATAATGAGTTATTACATCACGGGGTGAAAGAACCGTGGACTAGTTTCAAGTGGATGGCCATCCACTTGAAACTAATCCGCGGTTCTTTCACCCAATGATATAATAATATCATCATCATCATCATATCATTAACAAACTTATCATCATAATACATCATTGTCATATAACACCTCCTCAAGATCATCGTTTTCATCAATGACATCACATAGCAAATTAGTCACTAGTCGTAATCACAAGTACTCCTCATTATCAACTCTAACACATTACCACATAATAAACATATTGTACCTCATAGGACCTATTACATTCGATTAAGACCTACTACATTTTCTAAGGTAAAATAGCAAAAAAAAGATACCCCTGACTCTCCATTATGGAGAATGGAGATTAGCCTGTCTCCAATTCTTGCCTTTCGCTGAATGTTACCTCCAAGAACCTCCTTGCGAATGTCCGTAGATTTACCTGGCAGTATGTTTAGAACTGAGAGGCGACCATGTAGAGACATCAGATGAGGCACACAATCCATCGGGAGTTTCTGTTGAAAAACATAATAATAACTTCGTAGTTAGCAATGATGTACTAGTTTTAGAAGTATGCAAAAGATGCACAGATGTCGTAATAGTAAAAAATCTTACCAGGGTATCTCCAGAGAAGTTACCGTGGTTCAACACATGCACTAGTGGCACGTATTCACCATAATTTGGAGGAGTTCGCTAATAGTTATTGTAATTCTCAAGAAGAGTACAAAATGCGATCAGATGATTTTTCTCCTTATACGTTAATTCGGTGCCATCGGTGTAGTGGGTTTTTGTAACGCCCCGGATTCGATGTGCCAGGTGTCCGCCAGTTATTTGCCGTCATTGCCATGTCATTTGCTTGCGTGTTGCATTTCATATCATGTCATCATGTGCATTGCATTGCATACGTGTTCGTCTCATGCATCCGAGCACTTTCCCCGTTGTCCGTTTTGCAATCCGGCACTCCTTTGTCCTCCGGTGTTCCCCTTTTGTCTCCTGTTGTGAGTGGGTGTTAAACATTCTCGGAATGGACCGAGTCTTGCCAAGCGGCCTTGGTATAGCACCGGTAGATCCCCTGTCAAGTTTCGTGCCATTTGGAGTCCGTTTCATACTCCAATGGTTAACCGGGTAACCGTAAAAGCCTCTTTCGTGTGCAGCCCAACACCCCGTCCAAAGTGGCCCAAAACCCATCTAACTCCCCTCCATGCTCTCGGTCGTTCGATCACGATCGTGTGGGCAAAAACTGCTCCTCATTTGGACTCTCCTAGCTCCCTCTATCTATAAATAGGTGCCTTCCCCTCCATTTTCGCGGATGATTTCCCCCGAAACCCTAGCTTTTCCCCTCTCCGCCGCCGGACACGTCCGACTGCAGCCGGACAAGTTCGCCCTCGCCCCCGCGCCAATCAGGAGCTGCCACGTGGCGCGCCGCCGTCCTCTGCCGCCGCGGCCCGCGGAGATCCAGGGAGGGCCCGCGCGAACCCGCGCCCCCGCCGCCGTCTGCCTCCCCGGCCCGCGCCCGAGCGCCGCCGGCGTCCTGCGCCGCCGCCGGCAACCGTCCTCTCCGCCGCCCCGCCCGGCTCCTCCATCGCCGCCGGCGGGACGCCGCCGCGCCGCCATCGACCGCGGGCGCCGCCCCCGTGCCGCGACGCCCGTCCCTCCGCCGCCTCGCTGGCCGGGACCGCACCTCCGGCCGCGCCCCGCCCCGCACCGCCGCCCGCTCGTCCGGCCTCGTCTCCGCCGCCGTGGGCGCCGGATCCGGCGAGGAGCGCCTCGGATCCAGTCCCCTTCGCCCTCTCCGGTCGTCTTCCTCCTCTCCGGCCACGTCCCCGGCCAACTCCGGCGAGGCCCCGGATCGGGATGAGATCCACCACGAGCCGAACCAAACGCGGCGTCCCCGGATCCCTCCGTCCCGCTCCGTCCCGTCCTGCGTTGACTTTTCGGAGGGTATATTTTCGTCTAAGTCCCCAGATCTGCAGTATTTTCATGCCATGTTCATCGCATCATAACTCTGTGCATACTGCTCCGTTTCGTGCGTGTAATATGTCAAATTGTTCGCCTCGACGAGTACTTCATTTAATTACATTGCATCATGTTCATTTGAGTCCATATTGATGCCTGAATCATCGTTCGAAGAGTGCTATATGATGTTAATCTGCTGAAACTGTTATAACTTGTTGATTTGTCATTTTTGTTGCATTTGATGTGTGCATCTTATGAGTATGAGCTCTACATGTGTTTTGTGATACATTATGCCATCTTTACAGTGGTGCCATCCATGTATTTTTCTGAATCTTGTACTGAGTGCATCGAGCTCGTGAAGTAGGGTACTTGCTGTTACTGTTTTGCTAGGCTGATTCTGTTATATTTTGTTGCTATGTAAACGTGCTGTTACAAGTCATTCTTTGCATAATCTGGAGATGTTCACTAAGGATGTTTTGTTTTACATGTCAAGCTCTATCCATTCATTCCCCTGGTTGCATTTATAGCTTGCTGTAACATGTTATTATCTTGCTCTCAAAGTTGCTAAATAATGTTGTTGTCAGCCTGTTAACTTTAAGTTCAGTTTTGCCATGTGGTTTGCTAGTGATCCATGCACCCTATGAACTTGTTCTTGCCATGCTTAGCTTCATAAACTTGCCTTCTTACTGTTGGTCACCTTGTCATGCCATGTATTGCTCTGTGGTGAGTGGTACAAGCTCACCAACATGCCTACTTATTGTTGTTCCTGCCATGTATGAGTTTGTCATATAACTTGCCATGTTTACATGGGTGCCATCATATTTTCTGTGCCCTTTTGGCTCATGGTCAGTAAGGGACTTTTGTTCTATGCAATTGGTAGATTCATGCCATGCCTGTTTGCCATGATAAGTTCCTGTAGCATGTTGTTTGATAGCTCTAAACATTGCAACCTGATGTTATTCCTGTTAAGTCTGAAACTGTCATTATTTGCAATCATGCCATCTGTTTTTGAGCATGTTCTATTAGTTTGTGGAGATAGCTCAGTGTTCATGTTTTGTCATGCTTTACCTGTACTTCATGCCCATGACTTTTGTTATTACGTTGAGATGATGTAGCATATTGTTTTGATGCTTGCAATATGCCTAGTTGCTGTTTTGGACAGCTTGTCCTTTAAACTTGTATAGAGTGTATGTGATGAACCGTTGCTCCGTTTTGAGTGTGCTCTATATGGAACTTGCTTGTTTTTGCATGTAGTTTCATATTATCATGTTGCATCCTTGTTTTGAGGTGTTTGCTTGATGTTTGTATGCATTTTGCATCAATGCCATGTTTAACTTGTTTTGCTCATATCTTCTAGGCCGTAGCTCCGAACTAAATGAACTTTATATGTAACTTGACTAGAATTTCGTGTAGTTCATCGTGGTGCATCTTAACTTGCTGTTTAACAACTTGAACATAAGATTTATTCAGTTCTGGACCAATTTCTAAATTTTCATATGAGGACTTACCGGAATTGTTATATGTTGTTTCCGGCCTCATTTAAACTTGCCTTGATGTGTTGTTCTTGTTGGCATCATCTCCTGCCATGAGTAGCTCCATGTAGTCTTATCTTGCATCATACTTGGTTGAGCATCATGTCTTGTCTATGTGTGGTGTGTTTACTATGTTGTGTGCTTTTTCTCGATAGTTCCCGTTTCGTTGCGATCGTGAGGATTCGTTCGTCTACGCTTGGTTCGTCTTCGTGGATTCATATTCTTCATGGACTCGTTCTTCTTCCTAGCGGGATTTCAGGCAAGATGACCGCTACTCTGGATCTCACTACTATCATTGCTATGCTAGTTGCTTCGTTCTATCGCTATGCTGCGCTTCCTATCACTTGTCCCTTAAGCCTCCCAAATTGCCATGAACCTCTAACCTTTGACACCCTTCCTAGCAAACCGTTGTTTGGCTATGTTACCGCTTTGCTCAGCCCCTCTTATACCGTTGTTAGTTGCAGGTGAACTTGAAGATTGCTCCATGGTGGACAGGGTTATGTTGGGATATCACAATATCTCTTATATTATTAATGCATCTATATACTTGGTAAAGGGTGGAAGGCTCGGCCTTATGCCTGGTGTTTTGTTCCACTCTTGCCGCCCTAGTTTCCGTCATACCGGTGTTATGTTCCCGGATTTTGCGTTCCTTACGCGGTCGGGTGATTTATGGGACCCCCTCGACAGTTCGCTTTGAATAAAACTCCTACAGCAAGGCCCAACCTTGGTTTTACCATTTGCCTCACCACCACCTACTTTTCCCTTGGGAGTCGCTCTCTCGAGGGTCATCTTTATTTAACCCCCCCCCCCAACGGGCCAGTGCTTCTCCAAGTGCTGGTCCAAACCGAGCGATGTCCGGCGCCCCCTGGGCAACCAGGGTCTATGCCAACCCGATGTCTGGCTCATCCGGTGTCGGTGTCAAAACCGGCGGATCTCGGGTAGGGGGTCTCGAACTGTGCGTCTAGGCGGATGGTAACAGGAGACGAGGGACACGATGTTTTTACCCAGGTTCGGGCCCTCTCGATGGAGGTAAAACCCTACGTCCTGCTTGATTAATATTGATGATATAGGTAGTACAAGAGTAGAACTACCATGAGATCAAGGAGGCTAAACCCTAGAAGCTGGCCTATGGTATGATTGTTGTAATGTATGTTGTCCTACGGACTAAAGCCCTCCGGTTTATATAGACACCGGAGAGGGCTAGGGTTACACAGAGTCGGTTACAATGGTAGGAGATCTACATATCCGTATTCCCAAGCTTGCCTTCCATGCCAAGGAAAGTACCTTCCGGACAGGAGCCGGAGTCTTCAATCTTGTATCTTCGTAGTCTTGGAGTCCGGCGGACAATGATAGTCCGGCTGTCCGGACACCCCCTAGTCCAGGACTCCCTCAGTAGCCCCTGAACCAGTCTTCAATGACGATAAGTCCGGCGTGCATAATGTTCGGCATTGCAAGGCGGGTTCCTCCCTTGAATAATCTAGAGAAGATCATGAACACCAGGATAGTGTCCGACTCTACAAAATAAATTCCACATTCCACCGTAGAGAGAATAACATGTACACTTAGTTCAATCTGCTGACGTATTATGCGGCGTAACATCACACCGCCACAAGGCCTTTGTTTGAATTACTATACCACCTCAGCATGTTTAGCGAAGCGGTTCCCTTGGCACGTCTTGTCGAAGCAGAGATCGTGTTCCCCTTATTCCGGGATTCTCATCAATACGTGCGTGGGTAACACAACCACGCCATCGATGGTGGCGCTTGGGAGAAAAGCGAGTTTTACCAGGCTGGTGGGGGACGCATAGTTTTGTCCGCCTATATATAAGGGATAAGGATTCACCTTCTCACCTACGCCTTCTTCCTCCTTTGCTTATCCATCCCCGCGAACTCAAGCTCCAATGCCCGAGCTCGCGCATCTTGCCTCAACCTTCTCCGAATATGTCTGGAGGGGAGGTAAATGGTTAGCCTCCACCGTCAAGGAGGAGGACATCACCAAGCTGCGCAGCGCCGGATACCTTTCCGGCGATATCGCGCATCGGCTGCCCGACGAGGGGCAGCTCATCCCTACCCCCGGGCCTCATGAGAGGGTCGTCTTCCTCCCCCACTTCCTCCGCGGACTGGGCTTTCCGCTCCATCCATTTGTCCGGGGGCTCATGTTTTACTACGGCCTGGATTTCCACGATCTGGCGCCGAACTTTATCCTCAACATCTCGGCGTTTATCGTCGTGTGCGAGGCCTTCCTCTGCATCCGGCCCCACTTCGGCCTGTGGCTCAAGACCTTTAACGTCAAGCCGAAGGTTGTGAAGGGTACGCAAGCGGAATGCGGAGGCGCCATGTTGGGCAAATTGCCCAACGTCCCTTGGCTAGAAGGGACCTTCGTGGACTCCGTCAAGGGGTGGCAATCGGAGTGGTTCTACATCACCGAGCCGCGCAAATCCACATGGGCGGCGGCCCCCGAGTTTAGATCTGGCATCCCCACGCAGCTCACCTCCTGGAAAGAGAAGGGCTTGCAGTGGGGGAATCCGGTGGAGGTGACGGGACTCCGAGCATGTATCAAGAAGATGGTGAGCAATAGGCTCAGGCTCGTCGACGTGGTCCAGGTCATGCTCATCCGGCGGATCCTCCCATGCCAAGAACGGGCATTTAATTTGTGGGAGTTCAATCCGGAACAGCACCAGGCGTTAAACGGGCTCTTCGATACAACATACGAAGGCGCCTGGAGGGTGTTGTTCAAGGGCGCCGAAGCCCCCGCGTCCGCGACCGAACACCGCGGATTCAGCTCGCAGCATCCAACTGACGAGGTAAGTGATTCAACCCCATTACGGGACACTTGTGATAATTAGATTGACTCTAGTGAGGTTTCATTCTACCTCTTCCTTTGACAGGAATGGATGGAGAAGGCCAAGCTGCTCATCAGCCCGGCTCCCATGCCAGAAGACCCAGCGGACGCCCGCTTAACAGGGCTGCTGGTTCCGGCACCGCACGTGGTGCCGGAGAAGAAGGCCAAGAAGGTGGCCACGGGGACTCGAAAGAGTTCCCGCAATCAGGCGTCTGACGACGACGAGGACTCCTCCCCCGAAGACGAGGAGGAGGAATACTCTCTCCCGGAGGAGGGAGAGAAGAAAAGGAAGGCTTCCCCCATCGGTGGGGCCGAAGGGTCCAAGAGGGGGAGAACTATCCCCCCGGACAGTTCCGCCAACATCAGCGTTGGTGAGGATGAGTGGCCTCCAAGGGCCAGGCGTCCGGCAAGATCGTAAGTATCCGGATCCTTGATGTATAATTTCTTTTATGTCGCGTAGTATCCTTCTAACGCCGCATTCTGCCCGTAGTCCGGCCAATGATGATCTCCCCGACTCATCGAGCGGGTCATTGGCCTCGTCGGATGTGAATTCCATCCTGACTGCCTCCACCCCACGCGCTGACGAGGACGTCGAGGTGGGATCCCAGAGAGGGACCCATCAGGAGGAGGCTCCGTAGGCGCCATCAGGCAGCCTCCCGGACTTCGTGCCGGACTCTACACCGGAGCCCGCAGTGGTTCCAGAGTCCGGCAAGCAGCCCCTTCGAAAGAAGGGCAGGACCATGACGCCGGCGGCCCCCGTCCAACCGGAGGCGCCGGATAACCTGCTGGAGGTGCTTAAAGGCGCTTCCATCGAGGAAGAACACCGCACTCTCATGAGTGCGGTGATTAAGAAGGTTCAGCTCGCTAAAAGCGGGCTGACCGAAGCCTGCAGCAGCCTTTTAACGGGCTTTGAGGTAAAAAGTTAAAATAATGTAATATAATACCGCATAGATAGTAGCCCCTGATGCTTAGTTCGGTGTTCGGGAAGAAAAGCCGGACTAAGGATCTATAACAAGATATACGCAGGGTTGCCTAAAATATGTCAATATGGGTTTGCAGGCTGCATTGCTGACCTCTGCCGCACTAACGGCGGAGGTTGACATGCTAAAAAAGGATCCCGAGCGGTCCGAGCAAGAGCTCGGCCATGCAAAGAAGCAGCTCGAGGAAAAAGAAGGTGAGTAACACCTCTTTGAATGAGTACCTTACAGAAAAGGATTTTGGTTGCAAATAAAATTAACAAGGATAATATGTGCATTGCAGGGGCCACTAACGAGGTGGCAGCCCTGAGGGATGCTGTGTCCGCGGCCGAACGCAGTGCGGCCGCGGAACGGGCTGAGCGAGAAAAACAAGAGGCACGGGTGGCGGAAGTTCGGCAAGAGGTCCAGGTTCTCATGGAAAAACATGAGAGTTTGGAGCGTGACTCCAAGACTCGAGAGTCCGAGCTTGCCTCGGCTCTCGAAAGTGCCAAGTCCACCAAGGCCGAGGCCCATAAGGCCCTTCAGGAGGTTGAGGACATAAAGAAGATAGCGGCGGGTAAGGCATTTTTCATGCAAAGCAGGCATGTTAATGTGAACTACCTGACACTTACCCGAATTCGGAGCTCTCCAGGGGCGTTTGCAGATCTGCCGCGTAGTGCGTCTGATGCCGCCGCATTCTATCATGGTGAGGAGGGGAGCTCGACGGAGAAGGTCTTCTGGTCTCAGTATACTGAGGCCGGCCATCCGGTGCCCCCAAGCGACCAGCTGAAGCAGCTGGTCGAACTCCACAAGGTAGCTGAGGAGGCCATGAAGGGCCTCATAGTCCGGCTGTGGCCTGGACAGGCCATGCCTGGTAGCTACTTTGGCCTCGTGCGGCGACTGATGGATGCATGCCCCAGGCTGGATGTAGTCAAGCGCTCCGCCTGTATCGAAGGTGCTCGTCGGGCCCTTGCCCGCATAAAGGTGCAATGGGGCAAATTGGATGCGGAGAAGCTTCTCACAGACCCACCACCGCCGGGCAAGGAGTATCGCACGCCAGAGAAGTATTATAAAATTGTCATGAAGGGAGCCTGCAATATTGTAGATGAGTGCTCCCGAAATGTAATCTTTGAGTGAACTCGCTGTTTATTTATCCTGTGCGCTGAAAACTTCGTTCATATGCGCCATGAGCAACGCTTGTTTAATTTAAAATATTACCTTCTGTGTGGCCGTTTATAAAATCTGAGAGATGGCAAGTCGTTAGCTTCAGCCCCCAAGCCACAAGTGCTGAGGTGTTCGGGATAAACTTGAGCACTCTTGTTCCCATTTTTGGGTCCATCTAGGGAGGCGCTCAACACGACGAACAAGGCGACCGGACTTATAATGCTTGAACACTCCCACTTAGCCATAGAATTCTATAATTTTAAATTTCGGCGAAGCCCCTGGTATTCGGAAGACCGAATCTGGGGCGCTATCCACGCCTTCATTGGACATTATCCGGAACTTCGCTCGAAGCGGCGTGAGTCTTTAAGGACCCGAAAAAACCTCTCGAACAGCGACCAGTCTCTCGCCTTATCATGCCAATCAGTTTTAGCTTTCTCCACTGAGGCGTTAACCCGGCTCAACCGGGGCGCAAACGAAGTGGTTCTCCCAGTGCCACCTTAGCCGACAGAACGGAACGTAAGGCACCAAAACGTGGGAGCCAGGCAAACCCAACTATTGACCCAAGACATGATTCGGAGCCGATTCATATAATGCTATAAGTTCGGGGTGCCGCACTTGTGAAAGTGTTCGGACTTTATCACACCATAGAGTGGGAAACATAAGCCCCTGGTGTATTATGCCGTACCAAAATATACGGGTGCCAGATGTCATATAATGAGCATATATATATAAAATGTAATGCAACTGCGATCATAAAGGTGCTGCATTATTAATGAAAGAAAAGTCTGCTAGTAGAGCGGACTGATACAAATAGTGCGGTAAGCAAGGGATTTGGACTAAATAAACATGTCCCCCTCCAGGGATGAGCTGCGGAATTGGTGTATATAATCGAATTTAATGCTCGTAATTGAGACCACCTGAGTGTTCGACGCGGCCTTCTTTAGTCCCTGACTGTTGCATCATGAGTTCGGCAGGTTCACTGCCGGACAGGGCTTCTGGTTAACAGAGTCCTGTGTACAAAAAGGAAGAAAAATAATAATAATAAAAAAGAGGGGCACATTTGCGAGCGACTGGTGTGGTCGAACCGCACTCTGGGTCCGTTGTGATCGTGCCCCCTCCCCTGTGCCCATGGTATCTCCAAAGCGTAATGATGTACGCGGAGTGTTATTCTTGCGATCATACGCGGGCGAGGGTTGGGGCCACATTGCTACACGTGCTCTGATCGCGCCAGGTGGTCTTGGTTGGCATTGCTCTGGGCGCGCTTTGCTGTATCCGGCCGTTTAACGGCCGGACTCGAGAATTGCCTTAGAAGGCTGCTCTGTACTTCTGCCGCGAGAGCCGCTGTATGTTCCTCCGTTCGGAGGGAGCGTTCCGTATTCCCATTGACCGTGATGACTCCACGAGGGCCTGGCATCTTGAGCTTTAGGTATGCATAGTGCGGCACCATGTTGAATTTGGCGAACGCGGTTCGCCCGAGCAGGGCGTGATAGCCGCTGCAAAACGGGACTATGTCGAAGATTAACTCTTCGCTCCGGAAATTATCCGGGGATCCGAAGACCACTTCCAGTGTGACTGAGCCTGTACAATTGGCTTCCACTCCTGGTATGACACCTTTAAAGGTTGTCTTTGTAGGTTTAATCCTTGATGGGTCTATGCCCATTTTGCGCACTGTATCATGATAAAGCAGAGGCTACTGCCGCCGTCCATCAGGACTCTCGTGAGGTGGAACCCATCGACGATTGGGTCTAAGACCAATGCGGCGAATCCGCCATGGCGTATGCTGGTCGGATGGTCTCTTCGATCGAAAGTGATCGGACAAGAGGACCATGGGTTGAACTTTGGGGCGACTGGCTCCATCGCATAGACGTCCCTTAGTGCGCGTTTCCTCTCCCTCTTGGGTATGTGGGTCGCGTATATCATATTCACCGTTCGTACTTGTGGGGGAAAACCCTTCTGTCCTTTGTTGTTCGGCGGTCGGGTCTCTTCCTCGTCGTCGCTATTTAGCCCCTTGTCATTGTTTTCGGCAATTAACTTGCCGGCCTGCTTGAACACCCAGCAATCTCTATTGGTGTGGTTAGCTGGCTTTTTAGAGGTGCCATGTATCTGGCATGAGCGGTCGAGTATTCGGTCCAGATTGGACGGACCCAGAGTGGTTCTTTTAAATGGCCTCTTCTGTTGACCGGGTTTAGAGCCTCGGAATCCGGCATTGACCGTCGTATCCTCCTTATCGTCGCCGTTAATTCGGCGCTTGTTTTTGTTTCGACGTGACCTACCGTTGTTGTCCTTAGTATCCGGACTGCCAGAATTTTTACGGAGATTGTTGCTGCGGGCTAGCCAGCTGTCCTCTCCCGCACAAAAGCGGGTCATTAGCGATGTGAGGGCTGCCATGGATTTCGGCTTTTCCTGCCCCAGGTGCCGGGCTAGCCATTCGTCCCGGATGTTATGTTTGAAGGCTGCAAGGGCCTCTGCGTCTGAACAATCGACGATTTGATTTTTCTTTGTCAAGAACCGTGTCCAGAATTGTCTGGCCGATTCGTCTGGCTGCTGAATGATGTGGCTTAGGTCATCGGCGTCTGGTGGTTGCACATATGTGCCTTGGAAGTTATCAAGGAATGCGGCCTCCAGGTCTTCCCAACACCCAATTGACTCTGCGGGCAAGCTGTTAAGCCAATGCCGAGCTGGTCCTTTAAGCTTGAGTGGGAGGTACTTTATGGCGTGGAGATCGTCGCCGCGGGCCATATGGATGTGGAGAAGATAGTCTTCGATCCACACCGCGGGGTCTGTTGTGCCATCGTAAGATTCGATGTTTACGGGTTTAAACCCTTCGGGGATCTGATGATCCATTACTTTTCAGTGAAGCATAACGGGTGTGCGGCGCCCCTGTATTGAGCGATATCGCGATGCAGCTCGAGAGAGCGCTGTCTGTTGTGTTCGGCCCAGCCGGGGTTATTGTATCCGGCACGACGGTATTCGTCGTGGGTCGTAGGGCGCCCACGTGATCCATAGATGGATCTGGATTGCCTTGCTTTGTCCTCCAATATGTCTTGCAAGTCCGGCGCGTTCCCTCTTGGCTTCGTACTTTTGGAGCGATGCCGGGGTATGGTCTTGGCTGGGGGCCTGGATGCCTCTCTGTCACGACCACGGTGTGGTCGGTCAGCCATATTGTGCGCTGGTGATGGATGTACGTATGCTTCCTCCTCTAATCGGGGGAGCAGCTTGCGTTTTGAATAACTTTTGGAGGGACGTTCGAGTTTATACTCTTCGGCCGCGAGGACCTCGGTCCATCGATCGGCCAGCAGGCCCTGATCAGCTTGAAGTTGCTGCTGCTTTTTCTTTAGGCTGTTTGCTGTGGCGATAAGCCTGCGCTTGAAGCACTCTTGTTCGACGGGATCCTCGGGTACGACGAATTCGTCATCGTTGAGGCTTGCCTCGTCTTTGGAGGGAGGCATATAATTATGATCCTCAACCTCTTCGTCTGCCGCCCCCTCATGAGGGCTTGCTTCTGCATCCTCCTGCGCTGAGTCTTGCTGGAGGGGATTGTCTTCGGCACTCTCTGGAGTATTATTATTTCCTGTGCCGGAATCTCCGTTTTTGCTGTGCCGAGATTTAGAGCGGCGCCGCTGACGCCGGCGCTTGGGCTGTTTCTTTAAGGGATCTGCCTCCGCTGTTTCCTCGCCGTCCCCATCTTTTGGGGTATCCACCATGTATACGTCATATGATGAGGTGGCCTTCCAGTGCCCTGTGGGCGCTGGTTCCTGTTCGTCTCCGGCATCGTCGTCCATAGCGTCGATGTCGTCGGAGTCGTAGTCTAGCATGTCGGTTAGATCATCGACAGTGTCTACAAAGTGGGTGGTGGGTGGGTTCTGAATTTCTTCGTCGTCCGTATCCCAACCATCCTGGCCATAATCCGGCCAGGACTCTCCTGATAACGAGAGATGCTTTAGTGAATTCAAGATATCGCCGAAAGGCGAGCATTGGAAGATGTCCGCGGCGGTGAATTCCATAACCGGCGCCCAATCTGGATCGATTGGTAGGGGCGCGGGAGGTTCGGAGTCCGGCGAGGAGTCCGGCGCCTCGGAATCACGAGTCTCGCAGGGGACAAGATTAGTGTTCGGCTCTGTCGCCGTGGATGTTGAAGCCCCCAGGGCGGCGTCTATCCACCGACCCTCGATCTGGGCGATCGGCTCCGGGCTAATGGCCGAAGCGGATCCGTGTGCGGCCACCAAGGCACTGTTCGGTGGCAGAGCTAAATCATGCCCGTCGTCACAGTGCGGCGCGCTTGGCTGTGGCTCGAGTCCGTCGAAGATCAAGTCTCCGCGGACATTGGCCATGAAGTTTAAGCTTCCAAATCTGACCTGATGGCCAGGGGCGTAGCTTTCGATCTGCTCCAGATGGCCAAGCGAATTGGCCCGCAGGGCGAAGCCGCCGAATACGAAGATTTGTCCGGGGAGAAAAATCTCACCCTGGACAACGTTGCTGGTTGAAGATGCCATCAAGCCTATCGGTGACGACACAGAGGAACTCTCAATGAAAGCACCAATGTCGGTGTCAAAACCGGTGGATCTCGGGTAGGGGGTCCCGAACTGTGCGTCTAGGCGGATGGTAACAGGAGACGAGGGACACGATGTTTTTACCCAGGTTCGGGCCCTCTCGATGGAGGTAAAACCCTACGTCCTGCTTGATTAATATTGATGATATGGGTAGTACAAGAGTAGATCTACCACGAGATCAAGGAGGCTAAACCCTAGAAGCTAGCCTATGGTATGATTGTTGTAATGTATGTTGTCCTACGGACTAAAGCCCTCCGGTTTATATAGACACCGGAGAGGGCTAGGGTTACACAGAGTCGGTTACAATGGTAGGAGATCTACATATCCGTATTGCCAAGCTTGCCTTCCACGCCAAGGAAAGTACCTTCCGGACACGAGCCGGAGTCTTCAATCTTGTATCTTCGTAGTCTTGGAGTCCGGCGGACAATGATAGTCCGGCTGTCCGGACACCCCCTAGTCCAGGACTCCCTCATCCGGTGTGCCCTGAGAACGAGATATGTGCAGCTCCTATCGAGATTTGTCGGCACATTTGGGCGGCTTTGCTGGTATTGTTTTACCATTGTCGAAATGTCTTGTAAACCGGGATTCCGAGACTGATCGGGTCTTCCTGGGAGAAGGTATATCCTTCATTGATCGCGAGAGCTTATCATGGGCTAAGTTGGGACACCCCTGCGGGGTATAAACTTTCGAGAGCCGTGCCCGCGGTTATGTGGCAGATGGGAATTTGTTAATGTCCGGTTGTAGATAACTTGACACCAGATCCGAATTAAAACGCATCAACCGCGTGTGTAGCCGTGATGGTCTCTTCTCGGTGGAGTCCGGGAAGTGAACACGGTTTCTGTGTTACGTTTGACGTAGGTAGGAGTTTAGGATCACCTCTTGATCATTGCTAGCTTCACGACAGTTCCTTTGTTTCTCTTCTCGCTCTCATTTGCGTATGTTAGCCACCATATCATGCTTAGTCGCTGCTGCAACCTCACCACTTTACCCCTTCCTTTCCCATTAAGCTTTGCTAGTCTTGATACCCATGGTAATGGGATTGCTGAGTCCTCGTGGCTCACATATTACTACAACAACAGTTGCATGTACACGTTTTTGCGATGATCATGATGCGAGAGTGATGTTTGCTTGTTTTGGAGTTCTTCTTCGGCTTCTTCTTCGATCAGGGGATAGGTTCCAGGTCGGCAGCCTGGGCTAGCAGGGTGGAGGTCGTTTGAGTTCCTGTTTGTGTTTCATCCATAGTCGGATGATGCTCTTGTGTAATATGATGTTGTATTCGTGTGGCATTGTGTGCCTTTTGTATGTATCCCCATCTATTATGTAATGTTGATGTAATGATATCCACCTTGCAAAAGCGTTTCAATATGCGGGTCTATCCTTGGTGGGACCTTCAAGTTCCTTTTGGATAGGGTCGCATATTGGGCGTGACAAGTTGGTATCAGAGCCTCGACCGACCATAGGAGCCCCCTTGATTGATCGTGTAGTTTGGTCGTTGTTGAGTCTAGAAGAAAACTGTTTTCGAAGTCTAGTTATATCAGAGAGTAGGAATTCTTTTTACTCCTCAGCCCCTTCGATGCTCTGGTGAGGAATCTTGACGCAGGTGTTTTGAACTACTCCTCTTCTCCTTCAAATTTTTCTTTAGGATCACGCAGTTGGTTTTCCGATCGTTGGTTCTCAGCTCTTTCCATCCGGTGCATTTCTCGTCAAGTTGACTCGAGCCTCTTCATCTTTGCCAAGTTCAATCCTCAGTTGTCTTCTTTTCCCACCCACCCGCCCCTTTTTCTTCTTGGAGCGCAATCGAGTACCCTTCCTACTCGTGCGAAGTCTTTGTTTTCTTTCATCAATGATTTCAACCGGTGTTTTCTCTTCAAGATATTGGTCGATTCCCCTTCTAGTTGCCTGTGTTTTTCCCGCCATCCCACCCCTTTTCTTCCTAGAGTCTGAGCATCTATTCGCGAAGCTATTTCATTCGTGCGGAGCCTCTTTAGATTTTCCCTAAATTATTTCAATCGGTGAATTCTCGCCTAGTTCGTCATTGTTCGTCTTGTTTTCTTTTCCGGTGCACTCAATTCAAGTTTTTTCGGGTTGATCATATTCTTTTTCCTCGGCTCAAGTGTTTTTCCTTGCTCGTTCGCCTCTCGCCAGTTTATCCTTCCGGAGTGCTGAAGACATCATAGAAGATTCTGTTTGCATTCAATTATTTCGAGGTTGTCACCTCATTCAAATATTTCAATTTTTCCGGTGCATCATCTATCTTTTCAACAATCATTTTCCAACGGTGTTTTTCTTTAGTGGGCCCTAACCCACAGGTCTTTTCCCAGGATCTTACCTGACTCTTCTAATTTCCCTGGAGTTATTCTCAATTCTTTTCAAGTGTGACGTAATAATGAATTTCATCAGTCACATGCCTTCTCCAAGATTGCTTTCAAATTCTTTTCATTGTTGGCTCAACCTTTTCGGTTTTCATTCTCCCGGAGTATCTCAGTAATTTTGGTGGTTTTCTCGTCGTCATCTGAAGACCAAAGAAGAGTTTTTCCTCTAAATCTTGTCCCTTCTCCCAAAGATTCGTGGTTTTAGCTTCATGTTGTCCTCTCGAATTATTCCATTTGTCAGAGATTCTTCTCTTACCCATCCGGAGTATGTCAGGAGTTGTTTTCCCATTTTCTTTTTACCGGAGGCCATCATTCCAGTTATCGTTCTCTATTTACCCCGGTGCTTCGTTCAAGTGTTCTTTAATGAGCTCATGATCTCTTTGTTCTTTTGCATCTAAATCCCCTCTTGCTTATTGGTTCTTCTAATTCTTCCCGGTGATTCAGTCCCTTTCGTCGTTCAATTTTGAATTCTAATGGTGGTTCTTTCATATTCATTTTCCTTGATTATCTTTTTAATCCATTCGCTCTTTCCAATCCTAACGGTGGATCATGAAGACTTTCTCAAGTTTTGGTGCTATACCCCCCTTAATCCTTTTCAAGAAGAATAAGTAGTATGCAAAATCCATTTCTTGTCATCAATTTAATTTGATGAAGGACAAGCATACAATAAATCTTATTCTTATTTCACCAAAGTGAGTAATCCTTTCCTTCGGAGTTTGTTCTTGATGAATAAATTCTAGTTCCAAGTGTTTTCATCTTTTCTTTTCCGGAGTTCAAAACTTCCTCGGCCATTTCGTCGGAACCTCCATCCAAGTCATCGCAAGGCTGCAATATTACCCCTTTCATCCTTCAATTTTATATCGTCATCCTTTTGTTACCGGAGTTCTTCATGGTGGCTCTTCATGATTTAATTCATTCTTCAAGAGTTCATCAAGATCTTGTTGGTGGAGTTCAAGTATCTTTTCTTCTTGCATCTCAAAGTGCAATTAATTCTCCGTATCCTTCTGAAGTAGAGTTTTGCATTTCTTGGTTCCCCTAAGTTATCCAATCATTTCCGTTTGTGGTCGGTTATCACCTCAAAAATTTTGAGATGTTATTTATAAGTCCACACAAGCAATTCTTTCGTTGTTGATTTTCTCAACAACTCCGTTCAGTCCTTCCTTCTACAGATGCTTTCAATTTCATTCGTGGCACAAGTTGTCATTTTCTTCTCCGTTCTTTTCATTCAAATCTTTCAATTCTTTCCGGAGGTTTTGTGTCATGTATTCATCAAGTATCATTCCATCGTCTCAAGCTCGTGTTCTATTCCTCCATATTTCAGCCGGAGTGCTGCCTAAATCCTTTCAGTCGTATTCGTTTCTTATCTCGTTCTAACCGGAGTGGTTTCTTAGTCTATATGATTCCGTGAGCTTTCGATTCTCGTCATTCTCGCCGTTCCTCTCTTATTATCGAGTGCCCTCGATTCTTTGCGTCTTCTCTTGAGTTCTAGCTTCACCTCTTCCTTTTTCCCTTCCGTCTCGGTCCTAAGATCTCAGGACGAGATCTCTTGTTAGTGGAGGAGTATTGTAACGCCCCGGATTCGATGCGCCAGGTGTCCGCCAATTATTCGCCGTCATTGCCATGTCATTTGCTTGCGTGTTGCATTTCATATCATGTCATCATGTGCATTGCATTGCATACGTGTTCGTCTCATGCATCCGAGCACTTTCCCCTTTGTCCGTTTTGCAATCCGGCACTCCTTTGTCCTCCGGCGTTCCCCTTTTGTCTCCTGTTGTGAGTGGGTGTTAAACATTCTCGGAATGGACCGAGTCTTGCCAGGCGGCCTTGGTATAGCACTGGTAGACCGCCTGTCAAGTTTCGTGCCATTTGGAGTCCGTTTGATACTCCAACGGTTAACCGGGTAACCGTAAAAGCCTCTTTCGTGTGCAGCCCAACACCCCCTCCAAAGTGGCCCAAAACCCATCTAACTCCCCTCCATGCTCTCGGTCGTTCGATCACGATCGTGTGGGCGAAAACCGCTCCTCATTTGGACTCCCCTAGCTCCCTCTATCTATAAATAGGTGCCTTCCCCTCCATTTTCACGGATGATTTCCCTCGAAACCCTAGCTTTTCCCCTCCCCGCCGCCGGACACGTCCGACTGCAGCCAGACACGTCCGCCATCGCCCCTGCGCCAATCAGGAGCTGCCACGTGGCGCGCCACCGTCCTCCGCCGCCGCGGCCCGCGGAGCCCAGGGAGGGCCTGCGCGAGCCCGCGCCCCCTCCGCCGTCTGCCTCCCCGGCCCGCGCCCGAGCGCCGGCGTGCTGCGCCACCGCCGGCAGCCGTCATTTCCGCCGCCCCGCTCGGCTCCTCCATCGCCGCCGGCCGGACGCCGCCGCGCCGCCATCGACCGCGGGCGCCGCCCCCGTGCGGCGGCGCCCGTCCCTCCGCCGCCTCGCCGGTCGTGACCGCACCTCCGGCCGCGCCCGGCCCCGCACTACTAGGGAAAAGCCTAGCAGCAGCGCGGGTTTTGGGCCTATTAGTAGCGTGGGGGCCGGCGCTACTAATAAGGCGGTACAACTAACTTATAGCAGTAGCGCGGGCGCGGGTGCCACCCGCGCTACAGCTAACGTATAGCAGTAGCGTGGGTAAAAACCCGCGCTACTACTAATGTGTAATCTCTGATTATTATTTTTGAATTTTTTCGAATTTTTTTTTGAATTTTTTCCCTAATTTTCAAATTTCTGAATTATTTTAACCTCAAATCTCTAATCACCCCTCATCGCTGCTCAATTTAATCTCTAATCACCCCTCATCATTCCAAATCATCTAACTTCCCGGACGGTCACCCATCCTCTCACTACTCCAGCCTGAGCACGCTTAACTTCTGGGTTCTATTCTCCCTCGTTTCCAAGTCTGCACTTGTTGTTTTCCTGACAATAGTAAGATATCAATCCTATTAACCTCAGGAATTTAGCTTGAGCATGTAGTCACACATCTCACTGTTTGAGTTTGAAACTATTGTTCTAAAAAATTAGTAACACTAATATTTCTTGAATAATTAGTTTGACCACAGTTTGACCATAGTTTGACCAGATTTGACCAAAATTCAAAAAAACTAAAATAATTATTTAGTAACACTAATATTCTTGAATAATTAGTTTAACCATAGTTTGACCAGATTTAACAAAAATTAAAAAAACTGAAATTTGATGAATTTTTTTGCCTCCAGATCTTAAAAGCCCCGTATCTTTTTTTCTGTTAGGTTTTTGAGGATTTTGAAAATGTTTAACGGGGTTACCCCGGTTAAAATTGGATGTAACTTTTCGAGTAGATGATTTTTCATTTAAAAAACTTTTTCATCCGAGTTAGTATGCAAAAGTTATGCCCATTTTTACAAATTCTCGAGAGATTTTGCAAATAAAGTCGAAATTCATATTTGCAAATTTTCCCAACAACTAGACCACATATCACATGGGAAACTTATTTTACTTTATTTTTTTGACATTTTCATCATTTTCTTTTATTTTTTTAAAACTGAAAAGGCGATCCACGGGGGGGGGGGGGGGGTAGAGTTTGAAAATGGAACCTTTATTAGTAGCGCGGGTTTTTACCCCTCGCTACAACTATGGCTAAAAACCAGCGCTACTGCTATCAACTTAGTAGCAGCGAGGGCTAAAAACCAGCGTTACTGCTATCAACTTAGTAGTAGCGAGGGTTAAAAACCCGCGCTACTACTATGGCATGTCCCGGGGGGCACGGTAGAGACCGCTTAGTAGTAGCGAGGGTTAAAAGCCCGCGCTACTGCTATCAACTTAGTAGTAGCGAGGTTTAAAAACCTGCGCTACTAGTAAGTAGTAGTAGCGAGTGTTTTTAACCCTCGCTACTAGTAAGATTCTGTGTATAGGCTTTTCCCTAGTAGTGCCGCACCGCCGCCCGCTCATCCGGCCTCGTCTCCGCCGTCGTGGGCGCCGGATCCGGCGAGGAGCGCCTTGGATCCGGTCCCCTTCGCCCTCTCCGGTCGTCTTCCTCCTCTCCGGCCACGTCCCCGGCCAACTCCGGCGAGGCCCCGGATCGGGATGAGATCCACCAGGAGCCGAACCAAACGCGGCGTCCCCGGATCCCTCCGTCCCGCTCCGTCCCGTCCCGCGTTGACTTTTCGGAGGGTATATTTTCGTCTAAGTCCCCAGATCTGCAGTATTTTCATGCCATGTTCATCGCATCATAACTCTGTGCATACTGCTCAGTTTCGTACGTGTAATATGTCAAATTGTTCGCCTCGACGAGTACTTCATTTCATTCCATTGCATCATGTTCATTTGAGTCCAGCTTGATGCCTGAATCATCGTTCGAAGAGTGCTATATGATGTTAATCTGCTGAAACTGTTATAACTTGTTGATTTGTCATTTTTTTGCATTTGATGTGTGCATCTTATGAGTATGAGCTCTACATGTGTTTTGTGATACATCATGTCATCTTTACAGTGGTGCCATCCATGTATTTTTGTGAATCTTGTACTGAGTGCATCGAGCTCATGAAGTAGGGTACTTGCTGTTACTATTTTGCTAGGCTGATTCTGTTATATTTTGTTGCTATGTAAACCTGCTGCTACAAGTCATTATTTGCATAATATGGAGATGTTCACTAAGGATGTTTTGTATTAAATGTCATGCTCTATCCATTCATTCCCCTGGTTGCATTTATAGCTTGCTGTAACATGTTATTATCTTGCTCTCAAAGTTGCTAAATAATGTTGCTGTCAGCCTGTTAACTTTAAGTTCAGTTTTGCCATGTGGTTTGCTTGTGATCCATGCACCCTATGAACTTGTTCTTGCCATGCTTAGCTTCATAAACTTGTCTTCTTACTGTTGGTCACCTTGTCATGCCATGTATTGCTCTGTGGTGAGTGGTACAAGCTCACCAACATGCCTACTTATTGTTGTTCCTGCCATGTATGAGTCTGTCATATAACTTGCCATGTTTACATGGGTGCCATCATATTTTCTGTGCCCTTTTGGCTCATGGTCAGTAAGGGACTTTTGTTCTATGCAATTAGTAGATTCATGCCATGCCTTCGTTTGCCATCATAAGTTCCTGTAGCATGTTGTTTGATAGATCTAAACATTGCAACCTGATGTTATTCCTGTTAAGTCTGAAACTGTCATTATTTGCAATCTTGCCATGTGTTTTTGAGCATGTTCTATTAGTTTGTGGAGATAGCTCAGTGTTCATGTTTTGTCCTGCTTTACCTGTACTTCATGCCCATGCCTTTTGTTATTACGTTGAGGTGCTGTAGCATATTGTTTTGATGCTTGCAATATGCCTAGTTGCTGTTTTGGACAGCTTGTCCTTTAAACTTGTATAGAGTGTATGTGTTGAACCGTTGCTCCGTTTTGAGTGTGCTCTATATGAAACTTGCTTGTTTTTGCATGTAGTTTCATATTATCATGTTGCATCCTTGTTTTGAGGTGTTTGCTTGCTGTTTGTATGCATTTTGCATCAATGCCATGTTTAACTTGTTTTGCTCATATCTTCTAGGCCGTAGCTCCGAACTAAATGAACTTTATATGTAACTTGACTAGAATTTTGTGTAGTTCATCGTGGTGCATCTTAACTTGATGTTTAACAACTTGAACATAAGATTTATTCAGTTCTGGACCAATTTCTAAATTTGCATATGAGGACTTACCGGAATTGTTATATGTTGTTTCCGGCCTCATTTAAACTTGCCTTGATGTGTTTTCTTGTTGGCATCATCTCCTGCCATGAGTAGCTCCATGTAGTCTTATCTTGCATCATACTTGGTTGAGCATCATGTCTTGTCTATGTGTGGTGTGTTTACTATGTTGTGTGCTTCTTCTCGATAGTTCCCGTTTCGTTGCGATCGTGAGGATTCGTTCGTCTACGCTTGGTTGTCTTCGTGGCTTCATCTTCTTCATGGACTCGTTCTTCTTCCTAGCAGGATTTCATGCAAGATAACCGCTACCCTGGATCTCACTACTATCATTGCTATGCTAGTTGCTTCGTTCTATCGCTATGCTGCGCTTCCTATCACTTGTTCCTTAAGCCTCCCAAATTGCCATGAACCTCTAACCTTTGACACCCTTCCTAGCAAACCGTTGTTTGGCTATGTTACCACTTTGCTCAACCCCTCTTATAGCGTTGTTAGTTGAAGGTGAAGTTGAAGATTGCTCCATGGTGGACAGGGTTATGTTGGGATATCACAATATCTCTTATATTATTAATGCATCTATATACTTGGTAAAGGGTGGAAGGCTCGGCCTTATGCCTGGTGTTTTGTTCCACTCTTGCCGCCCTAGTTTCCGTCATACCGGTGTTATGTTCCCGGATTTTGCATTCCTTACGCGGTCGGGTGATTTATGGGACCCCCGCGACAGTTCGCTTTGAATAAAACTCCTCCAGCAAGGCCCAACCTTGGTTTTACCATTTGCCTCTCCACCACCTACTTTTCCCTTGGGAGTCGCTCTCTTGAGGGTCATCTTTATTTTACCCCCCCCCCCCCCCCCCCCGCCGGGCCAGTGCTTCTCCAAGTGCTGGTCCAAACCGAGCGATGTCCGGCGCCCCCTGGGCAACCAGGGTCTATGCCAACCCGACGTCTGGCTCATCCGGTGTGCCCTGAGAACGAGATATGTGCAGTTCCTATCGATATTTGTCGGCACATCCGGGCGGCTTTGCTGGTCTTGTTTTACCATTGTCGAAATGTCTTGTAAACCGGGATTCCGATCTGATCGGGTCTTCCTGGGAGAAGGTATATCCTTCGTTGATCGCGAGAGATTATCATGGGCTAAGTTGGGACACCCCTGCAGGGTATAAACTTTCGAGAGCCGTGCCCGCGGTTATGTGGCAGATGGGAATTTGTTAATGTCCGGTTGTAGATAACTTGACACCAGATCCGAATTAAAACGCATCAACCGCGTGTGTAGCCGTGATGGTCTCTTCTCGGCGGAGTCGGGAAGTGAACACGGTTTCTGTGTTATGTTTGACGTAGGTAGGAGATCAGGATCACCTCTTGATCATTGCTAGCTTCACGACCGTTCCTTTGTTTCTCTTCTCGCTCTCATTTGCGTATGTTGGCCACCATATCATGCTTAGTCGCTGCTGCAACCTCACCACTTTACCCCTTCCTTTCCCATTAAGCTTGGCTAGTCTTGATACCCATGGTAATGGGATTGCTGAGTCCTCGTGGCTCACAGATTACTACAACAACAGTTGCAGGTACAGGTTTTTGCGATGATCATGACGCGAGAGCGATGTTTGCTTGTTTTGGAGTTCTTCTTCTGCTTCTTCTTCGATCAGGGGATAGGTTCCAGGTCGGCAGCCTGGGCTAGCAGGGTGGATGTCGTTTGAGTTTCTGTTTGTGTTTCATCCGTAGTCGGATGATGCTCTTGTGTAATATGATGTTGTATTCGTGTGGCATTGTGTGCCTTTTGTATGTATCCCCATCTATTATGTAATGTTGATGTAATGATATCCACCTTGCAAAAGCGTTTCAATATGCGGGTCTATCCTTGGTGGGACCTTCGAGTTCCTTTTGGATAGGGTCGCATATTGGGCGTGACAGTTTTATCTACCATCTTCCGCACAGTCTTTGAAGAATCAAAATAAGCTGTCAATGGAAATAAGCTATCAACTATTTTGAAATAAACAATATAAATTAGTGAATAACTATGTTTGAGAAACTCACATAGCGGTACAATCGGAAGCGTATCAACAAGGACCCAAATGTCCATATTGTCTTGCTCGATGTCAGGATCACCAAGATCCATGGTGACAATCATACCCTCATAAAAACCAAAATGGGTTACGCTCTGGGCATTGCACAGATTTACTTCAAAATCCATATCATGATGGGTCCTTAGGTGTATTTTCTTTGTTTCGAAATTTTCATGGTCTTCAAAACCCATCCTCTCCAAGACATAGCATCTTGCATGGCATGGGATAAGCTAGTCGAATTATAAAATATGAAAATTAGACGTTGAAATAGTTGAAGTCATGCTTAATTACGAAAAAAACACTTGTTGTTGTTGCGTACCGTTTCGCAATCGAAGGTCTCATCGAGCTTAATGCTGAAGCGCCGATCTTCGTCCAGCTGAATGAACCTGTCGCACATACCTCGATCATCGTGGCACCAGCTACACTCCCCCGGGAGACTGTCGTCATCCAAGTACGACATTTCCTACATTCATAATTCAAAGATTAAACTTGCACATATTCTAGCACAAGTCATGCCAGAATTCATGAAAAAAACCGGCATGACCTTTGCTAAAAAAGGACATATCGAGCGCCTGAAATTTGCCGGAACGGAAATTAATCAACACTCCGGCAAAACATAGGCCACTCGGAGATGTAAACTAAACATGAACGGCCACTTGGGAAACCACATATCCTATTTGAACAACAACACAAGATATACAAGGATATTTGGCTGGTCTCACCTCGATGTCGGAGGGGGTCGGTGACTGGGACGACGGCGGGGATGTCGGAGGGGGTCGGTGACGGGGACGACGGTGGTCACCTGAAACCATATAAGTTATCACTAATAGATCCCGAATAATTGCTTAAACTAAAAAATAACAACAAATATGACATGTTCAACTAGTTCTATTAATTCAACTAGTTCTTACTAAATATAAACTTACTATAAATAGAAAAAAACTAGTTCTTTCTAAAAATAAAGTAGTTCAACTAGTTATATTAATTATCTTACTAAAAATACATTAGTTCTATTAATTCAACTAGTTCAACTATTATTAATTTACTTACTAAACTAGTTCAACTACAACTACTATTAATCATATTGCCCTAGTTAACTAGTACCATCACTACTAGTAATTAACATCTACTACTACTAAAAATCTAGTACTAACTAAGCAACATCTAGTACCAGCTATGAACCATAAATTAACATCTACTACTACTAAATCTAGTACTAACTAGTGGCAGGGGTGGGCGCGACGGAGAGGTAGCTAGGGGCGGCGAGGTCGAGGGCGGTGGGAGGAGGGCTGCCGGTGGAGGAGGCAGCAGGGGCGGCCGCAGGCGGAGGGAGGAGGGCGGCGGCGGAGGAGGGAGGGGCGGCCGCAAGCGGAGGGAGGATGTGCGAGGAGGAGGGAGGAGGGACGAAAGGAGGGGAGTACCTCGGTGGCGGACGGACGAAGGCGGCGGCGGCGACGACGCACGACAACGGTTATCGGCACGCGGGCGAGAGTGAGAGTGTGAGTGAGGGCCGGTCGTGCGCGTGGGGATAAGGTAGGGATAGTTGTAGCGCGTTTGCCAAAACGCGCTACAACTAATCTGAATAGCAGTAGCGCTTTGCATATAAACCGCTACTGCTAAGTGTAACTATACAAAAAATACGTCAATGCAAAAATACATTGGCCATCAATGATCTTTTTGTGTACAATCTGAATTGTCAATATGAGTCCTCTCCGGTAGGAACCGGAGAGGACTCATATTGCGCCCACAAATTTTACACATAGAGTTCAGTGAAGACCAACTGGTTGTGGTAGTTTCAGAAATAACATATTTAAGGTGGTAAACACCCTGTTTACGGAGCGAGGTGGGACTAAACTTGTGGGCTGATCTTAGCAGTAGCGGTTTTCCTAGAAGCGCGCTTCTCCTAACTTGTATAGCAGTAGCGCTGTTCAGTATAGCGCGCTACTGCTATAACTAGCGGGGGGCAAGGTCATGGCAATTATAGCAGTAGCGCGGTTTGTGGTGGACGCGCTACTGCTATTTTCCTGTCAGCAGCGTGTTTTGATAACACACGCTGCTGCTAAATAGCAGTAGCGTGGTATTTTGAGGAGCGCTGCTGGTAAGATTCTGTGTATAGGCTTTTCCCTAGTAGTGTTTAAGCACGAGTGCTCGTAACGGTGAAACCAGTCTCGCGTAAGCGTATGCGTAATGTCGGTCCGGGCCGCTTCATCTCACAATACCGCTGAACCAAAGTATGACATGCTGGTAAGCAGTATGACTTGTATCGCCCACAACTCACTTGTGCTCTACTCGTGCATATGACATCTACGCATAAAACCAGGCTCTGATGCCACTGATGGGGAACGTAGTAGTTTCAAAATTTTCCTACGCACACACAAGATCATGGTGATGCATAGCAACGAGAGGGGAGAGTGTTGTCCATGTACCCTCGTAGACCGTAAGCGGAAGCGTTATGACAACGCGGTTGATGTAGTCGTACGTCTTCACGATCCGACCGATCCAAGCACCGAATGTACGGCACCTCCGAGTTCCGCACACGTTCAGCTCGATGACGATCCCCGGACTCCGATCCAGTAGGGTGTCGAGGATGAGTTCCGTCAGCACGACGGCGTGGTGACGATGATGATGTTCTACCGACGCAGGGCTTTGCCTAAGCACCGCAACAATCTGACCGAGGTGGAATATGGTGGAGGGGGGCACCGCACACGGCTAAGGAACGATCACGATGATCAACTTGTGTGTATTGGGGTGCCCCCCTGCTCCCGTATATAAAGGAGAAAGGGGGGAGGTCGGCCGGCCCTAGGGGGCGCGCCAAGGAGGGGGGAGTCCTCCTCCTAGTGGGAGTAGGACTCCCCTTTCCTAGTCCCACTAGGAAGGAGGAAGGGGGAAGGAAAGAGAGGGAGAGGGAGAGGGAAAGAGGGGCCGCGCCCCCCTCCCCTAGTCAATTCGGACTCCCCATGGGGGGAGCGCCACCTCCTGGGCTGCTTCCCTCTCTCTCCCCTCAGGCCCACTAAGGCCCAATACTTCCCCGGGGGGTTCCGGTAACCCCTCCGGCACTCCGGTTTTCTCCGAAATCACCCGGAACACTTCCGGTGTCCGAATATAGTCGTCCAATATATAAATCTTTATGTCTCGACCATTTCGAGACTCTTCGTCATGTCCGTGATCACATCCGGGACTCCGAACAACCTTCGGTACATCAAAACTTATAAACTCATAATAAAACTGTCATCGTAACCTTAAGCGTGCGGACCCTACGGGTTCGAGAACTATGTAGACATGACCTAGAACTGTTTCCGGTCAATAACCAATAGCGGAACCTGGATGCTCATATTGGCTCCTACATATTCTACGAAGATCTTTATCGGTCAAACCGCATAACAACATACGTTGTTCCCTTTGTCATCGGTATGTTACTTGCCCGAGATTCGATCGTCGGTATCCAATACCTAGTTCAATATCGTTACCGGCAAGTCTCTTTACTCGTTATGTAATGCATCATTCCGTAACCAACTCATTGGCCACATTGCTTTCAAGGCTTGTAGTGATGTGCATTACCGAGAGGACCCAGAGATACCTCTCCGACAATCGGAGTGACAAAACCTAATCTCGAAATACGCCAACTCAACATGTACCTTCGGAGACACCTGTAGAGCTCCTTTATAATCACCCAGTTACGTTGTGACATTTGGTAACACACAAAGTGTTCCTCCGCTAAACGGGAGTTGCATAATCTCATAGTTGTAGGAACTTTGTATAAGTCAGGAAGAAAGCAATAGCAACATACTAAACGATCAAGTGCTAGGCTAACGGAATGGGTCATGTCAATCACATCATTCTCCTAATGATGTGATCATGTTAATCAAATGACAACACATGTCTATGGTTAGGAAACATAACCATCTTTGATTAATGAGCTAGTCAAGTAGAGGCATACTAGTGACGTTATGTTTGTCTATGTATTCACACATGTATCATGTTTCCGGGTAATACAATTCTAGCATGAATAATAAACATTTATCATGATATGAGGAAATAAATAATAACTTTATTATTGCCTCTAGGGCATATTTCCTTCAGTTGTCGGGGTAGATGACGGCGACGCTGGCGACGGGCTAGTGCTTGGACGAAGATGAAGGGGGTGGACGGGCGGCGGCGGCTACGAAGGTAGTGGTGGCGGCGGCCAAAGAAGAGCAGCGGCGGCGGCCTGACGGCGGCGGCTAGGTTAGGAGTGCAGCAGCGGTGCTCGAAGTAGGCAAAGAACCCTGACAGCGTGACGAAGATCGGCGCGGACGGTGGTGTTCCCGCGCCAAGGGAGACGACGCGGCACATACCACGGGAGGTCGACGTGTGGTGACGGCGGAGTGGACCGCGGGCCGCGGCGCTACGGCCCGAAGGGGCAACGCAGCGGTGGCAGGCGGGTCGGGGCGACGGCGGGCAGACCTCGGGGCGACGCAACGGCGGTTCACGATTCGGTGCAACCGCGGGGACGGCCTCGAGACGACGGCGTGGACAGCGTGCCATGCTTGCTACGGCCCGACGGGCGACGCAGCGGCGGCGCGAGGGTCGATGCGGCCATGCGACAGCCTGGAGCGGATGCCCTCGGGGCGGCGGGGGACCGCGGGCCGTGGCACTACGGCCCGAAGGGGCGACGCAGCGGTGATGCGGGTCGGTGCAGCCGGGAGAAGAACCACGGGGCGGCGCGCTACGGCCCAACGGGGCGACACAGCGGCAGCCCGATGCTCGATCGGTGGAGAGGCGCGCTGAACTCGGGGACGATCTTCACGGGGCCTGCGAAGGCGCTCACAACTGACGGGCCAGGTCGGTCGCACGGCGTAGATGAGGCGGATCGCGGGGGCAGGCGGGTGATCAATCCGATCGCGCCGAGGTCGGGGACGCAGCTCGGTGGAGGCACGGTGGCGACGGAGTCCGAGATGAAGCCGGTGGCGGCGGGCGGCAGGGCGGGTATGATTGGCTGCCGCATGGCGTGAGGCCGCCGGGTCGGGGTGATGTAGGAGTCCCGGTCGGAGCAGGGCGGTGGCGGCTAACGTAGATCGACGGGCGGGCCGTCGCGCGAACGGCGGCGGTGAAGGGCCGCCGCATGACGCGAGGCCGTCGGGTCTGGGCAACCGGCGGGCCGACGCGCGGATGACGCGCGAGGCCGCCGAGTCGGGACCAACTGACGGGCAGACGCGTGGACGACGCGCGAGGCCGCCGGGTCGGTGAAGAAGCCGGCCAATTGCGTCGGTGTTGGTGTGGAGGCGCACGGGGTCGACAGCGGCGGTGGGCGACGCAAACCGGATCACATAGACCGGAAAACCAAAAAGTAGACGCCGATCAAAGCGACCGGCGAGAGAGAGAAACCCCGGATCAAAGGATCGGGAAAAAAGACTCTCTAGGGCAGCCGGCCAACACGGCCAGCGGACGAACCCTAGGTACGGGCGGCGCGGCCCCCGGCGGCGGTCATGGAGGTTGACCGCCCCGGGGGCGGCGCGCAGGTGCGGAAGCGGCGGCGGCTATGGTTTAGGATCGACTTGCGATAGATACCATGTTAGAAGGGAGAGAGGGATTAGTGGAATTGTTGTTGTATTGCTTGAGCCTCGTGGGCATATATATAGGAGTACAAAGACCAACTGGGAGTACAAGACAAGGCATGACCAAATCCTAGTCTATCCTACCCTTCCTAATAATCCTTATACTCAATAGGTTGCAAGGAGTTTGATAGGGATTTGAGTGGATTTTTGTGTGTGTGTGTGTGTGGGGGGGGGGGGGCTCAATCCCCTCCCCTCAAAATCACTCCAATCCTCTCCAAAAGCGGTTTAACCTAACATGGCCTAAGTGGTCCATCCGAGGCTGGATCCAAGGGGAGGTTGCATTGGACCAGATTATTTTCTTTCTCTTAATTTGGGGCCCTCCTTGTAAAAGACAAAGGGACTAGTCTATAATACTGCTGGAACTCTTTGTGAACTGTATTGTATCTCTGGTTCTTGTTTAATGCAGTGTGTGGATCCTTAGGGGATCCTTGCCACGTTCCAAAAAAGAAAAAGGAAAAAAAAAACACCCGACTGGCACATTGATATCTTGTCCAACTGCTCATTGATTGATATTTGATCTTGACCGGCCTCCCTCCAAGGATCACCATCATACAGCTTGATCGCTCTTACTGTATTATTCATACCAAGAAAATGACGTACCAGCGGCCCTTCTTTTCTTCTTCTACTTAAGCAAGAAGGTATTGGAGCATTCAAACCGTGGAGCTTAAGCAAGAAGATATGGCGCCAAGCAACGTACCAGCGGCCCTGCTCCTGCTCCTGCTGCTGGCCGCTTCCGGCCCTCTCCGTCCTACGCTATCCGGCGCAGCGCCTCTGGAGCCCGTCGAGGTCAGCCTCCTCGCCGGCGCACAGGAAAAGGGAGCAGTCTGCTTGGATGGGACCCCGCCAGGGTACCACCTGCAGAGAGGCTCCGGTGATGGATCCGGCAGCTGGCTTGTCCATCTAGAGGTCCGGAGTGTCATCCATCCCTTCATCAGTCACCCGTTAATTTTCCTATATCGTCATCTTTTTTTCATGTCTCGCACAAATTAGCAAGCACCAAGCAGTAAAACAACAGGGACAAAGATCTAGTGTCACGGTCCTTCTCGTAGGCATCGTCTTGGATTCATCTTGGTTGCGCCGTGGTGGTTCTGCCGCTGCTTACTGCAGGGATGTTGCGGTGGCGGCTCTAAGTCAGTGTGTCGTGGTCTCTTGTTTGGCAATGCTGGCAGTTTCGAGCAGAGTTGGGTCACGGCTGGCTTTGCTAGTCGGTTTCTTCTAATGTACTCCCTCCGTCCCAAAATATACGAATGTTTTTGACACCCCGTGTCAAACACGTTCGTATATTTTGGGATGGACGGAGTATTTCAGAGCCCCTGGTGCGTCACCGTGTCTTCTTGAAGTCAAAGTTGCAGCGAAGGAGCCTTGGTGGTGACAACTTCATGGTGTTTTTCTCCTAAATGGAGTGTGTGTGTGTATCTTAGTGTGGGTAGTGAGGTTGGCCGCTGTTGCCTTGTGTTATAGTGAGGTGTTGCGATAGTTTTGTCCGGTTTCCCGTGAATTATCTAGGAAACTCTACTTCGTATCTTTTCCATGAGATGACGTATAGATTTTGCCTTCATTTTGAGAAAACAAAACAAAAGAAGATTATGTCTCAGCACAAAATTTTCATGTCTCACCATTATTAGCCACCATCCATCCATCATTCACCCATTAATTTTCTTTATATTGCCATGTTTTTCTTTATCATGTCCTACACAAATTAATTAGCCAGCAAAAAAAGAATATTATATTGATGACGGGACAATCTTGTAACGTCTTAACCACACAATATTCAAGGTATATACAGACCCAACTCCCAAATTATGTTTGGCATCAAGCACATGCCGCCCACTCCACATCTTTTTTTCGATCAAAAGATGCCATCCTAAATGCATGATGGGATGTTTAGCAAGTGGACTCGTGGTAGGCTAATCAATTAGTTGACATGTATATTTTCTCAACTGAAAACACCCAGGGGGGAGGCTGGTGCAGCACACTCAAGGATTGTTCTGGTCGCAGAATGTCTGTTCTTGGTTCATCAAACTTCATGAAACCACTACAGTTCGCCGGTCATGGGATTTTTGACAGTGACGAGACATATAATCCTGGTAATTACTGGTGCTTCACATCCAATCCACTCACTATATATTTGTTCCATCTTTTTCCATGCCCTCGTTCTGTTTGTTTGTTTGCGTTTTTTTAGAAAAGGAGGATGACCCCCGGCCTCTGCATCTGGCGATGCATACGGCCACTTTATTAATTATTCTCACAAGACCTTACAAAGTAATACAACAATAAGACTAAAGCCGCCGTCTAAGCACCTCTATCCAGCTGATGAAGGGGCGCAGATAGCCTGGGCCTAATACCAAACAGACATCGCAGCCAAACCTAACATCTAATTCCTGAGAACCCATCCAGGACGCCTGCCGGGCATGGGTCTCATCGGTCCGGCGTGCACTCAGATGCCGCCACCACCAACTGCCACCGCTCCATCTTCAGAACTGTACTGATGCATCAACCTTGCTCGGTCTAGCTATCGTCGACGCCACCACGGCGCCAAACGGTACCTCCTCCCTACGCGCAAACAGCTGAGCACGTCGCGGTCACCACTGATACACCTCAGCGCCATGCTGCCAGGTATCACCAGCCGACACAGCTTGAAATCCTTGGAAGATCTGTCGTGCGTAGCACCTGCCGACCAGGCATGACAAAGCGTAGCACTTGTCGGTCAGGCATGACTTGACATCACCCCCGAAGCTCCGTGCAAGACGAAGCCGCTCCACCTCCTGCCTCTGACATCCAGCGCTGCTCCGCAAACAATGCTCCCAAGAGAGAAACGACACCGCACTGCCGCCATCGTCCGATCTGGAACACCAGATCCTAGGGTTTCCCCCGGAGCAGCACGAGTGGGTCGACAATAGTTACACGACGATGCCTTCATCAAGGTAACGGCGAGAACGCCGCCATCGCCTGCCGTCGGCTCGGTTTTCACCGGCAACCATGTCTCCCCTACTCGCAGCCGGGACAAGATGATGGATCTCGAGATCCGATCACCAAGCCTCTGGCCGGCCATCTCGGGAAGAAGATGACCACCACGTCCAGCAGTGTCACCACGCCGGGCACGCGTCGCCGCCGGCACCCCCATGGTGCCTAGAGGCCGACAAGCCCCGACGAATCCCATGCCTCGCCAGCCGCCATGACCCAGACCCCGGCACCACCAGATCCAGATCGGATCGGGGTCCAGGGCCCCAAGCCGCAACCGCCGCGGAGGCAGCACCACTGGACGGTGCCTAGCCCTCCAGCCCGCCGTCGAATCATCGCCGGAGCTCCGCCACGCCACGCCGCCAAGCCGCCGTCGGGAACTCGCGCCACCGCCAGAGAAGCCACAGCCGCCGCGCGTTGGAGAGGCCTCAAGCCGCAGTTGCACTGCCGCCAGGCAGGGCCGCCGCCACCCAGAACGCCCTCCGCCGCGCCGCTAGGCCCCGCCCGGCCCAGCGCCGTCCCGTGCCGCGCCGTCCCTGTTTGATATGTCCTTGCACTAATTTTGATCATCGCATTATTAGATTTCTACAACTGGAACAAAGTCTATGTGCGGTATTGCGATGGGGCGTCATTTGCTGGGGATGCCGAAGGTCAAGCGCAGGTGACTTTTTAGATCGTGGTCCGGTGTTGTTGTTTTGGTCGCTAGAGGTAATTCTCTGTTGGCAATTGTTCAGGATGGAACCACAGTTTACTTCAGAGGGTTGCGGATCTATGAAGCAGTTATTGGCGAACTCATGGAAAAAGGACTTGCCAATGCTACACAGGTCATACTTCATTTACCAACTTCACAGAATACCAAGAACCATTGGTACAAAATTATTCTGCGTGACAACCATGTGAAAATGAAAAAGAAAACTGATATTTCTACAGATTTCAGGTGCTCTTTACAGGTTGTTCTGCCGGAGGTCTAGCCACGATATTGCATTGCGACGATTTTAGTGCACGGTTTCCACAACAGGTTTCAGTTAAATGTTTTGCGGATGCTGGGTTTTTTCTTGACATGTAAGACCCCTGAAAATAAATGTAATCCACTAGCATTGTATACCTGAACTAAAGTACCACTTTTTTCTAGCAGAAAGGATATATCTGGAGAAAGGTCCTTTTGGTCTTTCTACAACCGAGTTGTGCAGCTCCAGGTAGCTGTCGGGCTTGCTTGAGACTTTGAAGGATATGTCTTATCTATAATCAAACCTCCGGTCATCTTCTAATTTTTTATGCACTTTCTCTGAAACGTGAATACAATAGTAGGCTTTTGTAAAACTCTAGTTCTTCACGTGGTTAGTAAATACCATTAGTAATTTTTCTCGCCTTCTTTTTCTAACTTAATTTCAGAATGTTAGACAAGTGTTGCACAAGGACTGCCTTGCCAGCAAGGACCCAACCGAGGTAGTTTCCGCTGTATAATTTGAATTGCTTCCCACGCTTCCGCATGTCATCACCAGATTATGTCAGTAAGTTTGTTATCTGAAATAATGTTGCTCCTAGTGTTTCTTCCCCACAGAGCTTATTAAGAGCATCCGCACTCCCTTGTTTATTCTCAACTCTGCGTACGATTCATGGCAGGTATTTTTCAATATTTTTTATTGTTATTCTAATGTCTACTTATGTGTATTGATGTTATGACTGTTTTATATGTGGTTCTTCACCATAGATACAAAATGTTCTCCTACCGACTTCATCTTCCCCTGAAAAGTCATGGTTGAGTTGCAAGGACAATATCGGAAACTGCAATTCAACCCAAATTAAAGTTCTTGATGGTTGGCTAAGCTTGTCAATCTACTTCCTTTTTACCCTCTCATTCATCACCGGTGCTCTTCCTGTTGTCTGGAACACTAAATAATCTCTCTTCTTCTTCTATAGAAATCAGGAACACAATGATCAATGATTTGAAGGTCATCAATGATAAAGCAGACTGGGGCATGTTCATTGATTCATGCTTCACTCACTGCCAAACGCTCTTTCGCGTCTCTTGGAGTTCACCAACATCCCCACGGCTGGGAAATAAGGCAGGGAGTTCAAAATAAAAATTCTACTAGAAACTTGAATTATCTGTGTTATATTTGATGCACCATATTGTCGCTTGGATTGATATAATTTCGTTACCATTTTGCGGAGCAGAATATTGCAAAGGTTGTTGGAGATTGGTACTTTGGAAGGAGCCAAGGAGTGAAAGAGATTGACTGCGAGTATCCGTGCAATCCAACATGCAATAGTCTGCCGCCACCATGATTTGTTACTACTCCCTCCTATCCATATTAATAGACGCTGCTTTAGTATTGTACAAAAGTAGTGTCAATTAATATGGATCAGAGAGGGTATATTGGATTGTGTTGATATTTACTATGTAAAGATTTCGTGAAAAAAACACAATCTTCATATTGAATTGTGCATCAAAGAGAAAAGCAATGATCACACATAATGAAATTAAGTATGGCAGTATGGGTGATAACATATGGAGTAAAAATTTATAACAATTCATATCTCAAGTAAATTATCATTGGAAATTTTCCCAAAAAGATGTATTATTTTGTTAATTCATCAAATGTTGCTTCAGAATTTCAGTCCATGTTTATTTTTGTCCAGAGAAAATAGGGAATAACAGAAAAGTATTAAAAAACTCATTGTGAACAACTATTATCTCAACATGTCCTCTATTTTTTAGGAGTTGTTTAATATCTCCTCGATATTTTTGAAATTTTTGTGTTGAGTGACATGTAAACTGACATTTAGTCATGTTTGTAAGCATGCACGCAAGCGGGTAATACTCCACTTATATACTATCAAATTCAAGGGGGGCAACGTTTGATGGCCAGCCTCTACTTACCTCACTGTCATGACACACACTTGTTGTCTATCTAGCTTCCATCTCCGTCGGAGCTAAATCCGGCGGATCTTGGGTAGGAGGTCCCGATCTGGTAGTCTTGCCTAGATGATAGAAAGGACACAAGTGACACAAGGTTTACCTAGGTTTAGGCCCTCTCGAAGAGGTAAAACCTTACATCCTGCTTTGTTCTATTGATTGTGGATGAGGTATAGAGTATAGGTGATCTACTACGAGACCAGATGTGAATGAACCTTCCCTCTACGGCATTGGCACCCCGGCTTATATAGATATCGGGGATCCCTAAGGTTTACGCATGGTCGGCCGTATCCAAGGGGCAAATATTCCGAGGACTATCTCTACACCTTGGGAGTATGCGCCAAGTCTTCGTGTCCTTCCTTCTTGAAGCTTCTAGACCAGACGAACGAGGCCCACCATGGACAGGCTTAGGGGAGGGTCCTCGGCCAAACCTAAAGGGTGCGAAACCAACATATGCCGAGCACCCCCTAATCAAGGACTCCATCAACCTTCCTAAAGACTAGCTTTCATAGGCTTTAATAAAATATTCAACACATGAGCTTCGCATTACATCATACCAAACTTACAATTTTCTTATCACATTTGCGGAAAAGACACCCCTTGTAGGATGTGTCTATATCTCTATCGTTATATGACGTGGATACATATTACACACAGCTAACATCTGATCTAATTTACATGCCCTGACCGGCTCGGTAGTCCCCGCACTCGCACTCCCATCGTCGTGCGCCGCCTGCCATTCTCGCTGCAGCGGTCGTGGACGCCGACAACAGCACATGTGAACGTTGCAGTTCGGATGCCGCCGCCACCTCCGTCGAGCCGTGATCCAGCACCACCTCGGTCACGCCGCCGTCCTCACCCCATCCTCGTGCGCCCCCGCATGTCCGCTCGCGTATATAAGTAGTTGTTTTTGTGAATGGTGTTTACTCAGTCATGCGGACCACAGAGAGTTTATAGATATTGGGTGCAACCGTTGAGAGATAGTTGCACGGGATACTTACAACCGGTTGAGATGGCGGTCCAACAATAGGATATGTGTCTAGTCATCTTACCCTATTTTCGCCGGTTATGACAACTTTTTTTATGAGTTTCGTAGTACTGTCTGATACCTTGTTCTGAATCTGGATTTTTAATAATATGGCTGTGTACATCAAGAGATGCAGAGGCTAGGGTATTCCTCCTTTTCGGAAGAAAATGCCGCAAAGCCCTGGAAGAATGTCACATACTCCAACGATCTTGGAATGTATATGGTGTGATACCAGAACTCTAAAGGTCTATGGTGTGCTATTTGCTAAAATTATATTGACCGAACACAATATATCCAACCAACTGAACCAGTCCTTCTCTTCTTTTCTGGAACTAGCGAAAACCACTGTTCTTTGGTTGCCGTTCGAGATGCCCTAAGAGCATCTCCAATAGATGCATAAAAGTTTCACGCGCCATTGGAGCACTTTTAGCGCCCGGGTCCAACATTGGTTTAGCAGATGCCCAAAAACGCGCGCCCAAAAAAACACTCAAAGCAAATTGTGAAGCGCGCACAATCCGGTTCCTCAAGCACTATTTTACGGCTTCTGCTGGAGCTGTCCGGCACCCAAAAAACATGAATTTTAGCGTGCGGAGCAGTTTTTGTGCGGCTGTTGGAGATGCTCTAACGGAGATGAACCATATGTAGGACACGTAAGGCCTGTTGCAATGCACTCATAACTAGAAAGCTTCTCTGATCCTTCAGTAACCGGGGCTAAAAGTCGTGAAATCGAAAATGCCAAAATAGGAATAAGGCTTGCTATTATTAGAAATGTCCAAAAAATATCATATTCATGAAGCAGAAACATGATGTACTCCCATTAATGTGGAATAGGCGGAACTTAAATTAGTCAATTCAATTCAGCATTGTCGGGTCAACCAATAAATGCTCGCTAGGGCGCCTTCCTCCGCCGCCCTCCTCCGGCGGCTCCCCTCCGCTGACGACCTCGGTCGTATGTGGTAAGGTGGTGGGGGGGGGGGGGTCGTCAGATCCACGCGTGTGGATTGTTTTAGGCATTAGTTTTTAAGGGTTTTGGGTAATATTTTAAATAGCACGCTATTTCGCCGTTATAACACGGTTATAGCATATTTGAAAGGGAGACGTTACGTCTTGGCAAAATCGGACGCTACGCCGCTAATCGCGTAATTAGCGCGCTACACACGCTATAACGTGGTAACGTTGTAACGTTACGACGTGCAGACCATGCAAAACTGAAATAAGCACAACCCAGCAGGCCCAGCAGGCCAAAACCAACCCACGACCACTAGCTTTCTCACTCCTTTTATCAGATTCTCCCACGAGACCTAACCAGCAAGCCCAGGTGGCTGCCCCGGTGGCTGTTGATGTTAGAGACTCTTAAAACTATGGTTGTTGATGTTTGAGACTTACTATTTTTATGTGCTGGATTTGGCCCTTATGCATATATTGCTTGCTCCTATGAAAAATTTAGTTGCTTAAATACTTTATTTCTAGATATATTTGATTTTTTTGCAAACGCTATTTTGAAATATAGCACGCTATTAGCGCGCTATAACTTGTGTAGCGTTTAGAGAAGGGCCTCGCTATATTTTGTAGCGCGCTATTTAAAATATTGACTTTTGGGTTGTTCATCGTCATGGCTTCGACGGTGGCGATGGCGGCGCCGACTAATAAATCTCATATCCTTTCCCAACGAGGCGTTACGCTTTTGGGGTGGGTTTGGAAACCAGACTGTTCAAGCAAGGATGGTGCGGCGGCGCCGACATCCTCGTGATGAACCTATGTCCTCGGGCTCCGCCGTTGCGACGACGTTTGCTCCAGCGCCGGCGTGGAGCTTGGGAGGTAGTCCAGGAGCAGATGTAGATTGTGGTCTGCATCAACGGCATCTGGAAGATAGTAGATCTGGGTTCGTGGTTCGTGGCAGGCAGGTATGGTTTCCTCCTCCAACGTCTTAGTTGGGCGGAGGTGCCGGATCTGGAGTTCGATGGCGTGTCCAGGGTGTTGCCCATGTCTGATTCGTTCAACGACAATGGCTTTGCCTTTATTGGCGAGCCACCTTGGAGGTCCACAAAGCTGCATATCAACGATGGAGCCGCGTCGAGCTCGGGTGTGGGGTGATCCGTCATTTTTCTCCTTTGGTGGCTGCTATGGTGGTGCCAGAGGCAGATGATGTTAAGCTTAGAGGATTCTTCAGTCTTGTTTGTAATTCTAATCCTTGAGGGGTGTTCCTGTACGCAAAGGCTAGCGTTGTGCTGTCTTTTCAGTTTTGTGTCGATACGTACCATGTAAAAAAAAACCAGCAAATGCTCGTAGTCACTTTGCAACTCTCTCTCTTGCAGGCGGGCCACACCTGGAATGGCGACTCGTGGGCGCACAGCCACCGCCGGCGGCAGCCCGTCCGCCACCACCGGAAACATCCAAAGTCGACACGGCGGCGGCCGATCCCGCCATTGCTGGTGCTCCTCGCTCCACCACGCTTCGTTCCCACTAGTACTATTGTAAGACTCGCGCATGTGCTGTCGTCCTTGCTTCGCCTGATAAAGAAAGGCCACCGGGAAGTCGTCGCCGATGCCAGATCCACATCCACCAACCACCGCCCCACCCGCCCGTCGCCACCAGCCTGCCCCTCATGCACCCCCTCTCCTCCTCCGCCTCCGCCGCGCCGGCGACGCACCGCCTGCGGCTCTGGTGGCGCCGCCTCGGCCGCCGCGGGGCCGCCGGGGCCGCGGCGTTCGCCTTCGCGCTCCTCGCCGCCGCATTCTTCTTCCTCACCCCCTCCCGCGACGCTTCCGCCCGGTCCACCGCATCCTACCCGTCCTACGGCCACCGGCTCCCCACGCTCGTCGACCTCACCCTCGTCGCCGGCGCCAAGGAGAGGGGCGCCGTGTGCCTGGACGGGACCCCGCCTGGGTACCACTGGCTCCCGGGGTTCGGCGAGGGGTCCGACAAGTGGCTCCTCCACTTGGAGGTGACGGCTAGCGTCTCGCCCGCTATCTGTTTGATGTTATGCGTCAATGGAGATAACTGAAGCTTGTTTTGGTGCTGGTCTGCAGGGTGGAAGCTGGTGCAGGAACCTGACATGGTGTGCTCAGCGTAAAGAAACAAATTTGGGTTCCTCTGACCACATGGAAAGGCGTGCCGAGTTCGTCGGCATCTTGAGCGACGACGAACTGCAGAATCCAGGTACACTCTACTAATGTTCTGCGGATGCTGAATACGCAGCATTGGCTCCAGTATCCCTAATGCCCACTGTATAAATGAACGATAGCTCGTCCTAATGTTCTGCAGTTTTGTAGTGTAAAATATCCTGTGGACTCTGAGTAATGTTCAGGTCTAGCTGTTCTGCTTGAGTTCGAGGAATCTTTTCTTCACTAATTATGTGGGAACGAACAATCTTTCTGATACACTCCCTCTAGTGATTCCGCTTAGAAATGTTTCGTTTAAACCTGCAGATTTTTACAATTGGAATAAAGTGAAGGTAAGGTATTGCGACGGTGCGTCATTTTCTGGAAACGTCGAAGAGGAACTTCAGGTTAGCAGAACCTTCTGTAGATTACTTGTCAGTTCCTACTTCATATAGTCCAGTTCCTTAGCAGATATCCTGAGTAATCCGCGGTGATCTATGCAGGACGGCACCCCTTTCTTTTTCAGAGGCCAGCGTATCTGGGAAGCAGTCATGAGTGAACTTTTATCAAAGGGTCTATCCCGTGCTAAAGAGGTAGCCTTCCTACAAAAATAGGTGTGGTCGTTGATATCTGGGATAGATAGAAGCAATGTTTGAATTTGAACTGTGCATGAGTTGCAAAATTTCTTGTTTTTGCCATATTAACAGATCAGTTGTACTGGTCATACCTACAACTAGTGCCAGCCCTGCAAAGAAATGAAGAAACAGATTAGTAATTTTACACCAAGCACTAGATAGTTTGGCATTTTTATATTCATATCACTTCTCTGTAAATGCATCAAAGGTTATTTGGTCCTGAATGGGAATCTTTATGTTTTGTTTAAAATCTCGAGTCACTCTATGATATTTATCTTGGATGCAGTGGTACACTGATGATTCAGGCCAAATGTAGATATTGAAAGATTATTTTCCACATGAATTTGATCTTCACTCTGTGTCATCCAGTCATTTGTCTATAATTTTCATATTAGTTGTTTGCTGCAATGCTTCCGACAAAAAATGTAGTGCGTAATATTCTTGGACTCTGTATGTTCACGCAAAGAAAGAAAACATAGGTTGAGCCTGGAGACTGGTGTCATCAATGTTGGCATGACAGTCTCACTAGGAATTGGTGAATATTTAATTTGTATTCGAATTAAGAATTTGAGATCAGTTGATGGCCAATTGCTTTTATGAGTTTATCTTCAGACATTTTGATTTCATTTATTGTTATATCTCTGTAATGCCACTCATTTTTCTTACTCTTTTTGTTGTGATACATTGCTCATCATTTCGTACAATTTCAGGCTTTTCTTACAGGCTGCTCGGCTGGTGGTCTATCCACTTACATTCATTGTGATGACTTCCGTGCACTTGTACCAAAGGCGTCTACTGTTAAGTGTCTTGCCGATGGTGGTTTTTTCCTTGACGTGTATGTGCTTGTTTTGATTCTGCTTTTACTGTATTTCATCATGTCCCACTCAGAGCCATCCCTAGTTCATTGCCGCAGGTGGCACTATCAACACATGGTATTGATATGATTTTATTCAGTGATGGTTTTGACTGCCTAAATGTTTATATCTTAAACCACTTGTAAAACCCAGCCAAAAGAAATTGCCATCTGTTCTGCTCGCTTGAGATGACTCAGCGCTGGTTCAAGATCTCGTTGTGTATGCTTGCCATTTCTGACCTTCTAACATGATCTCCACTATCAGTCTAACACAGAGTTAACATATCCGCAGCCTAAGTTATTAGCTCTACTTGACTGGTCCTTCCCTTTGATTCATTACAGGGAAGACATTTCTGGGAGAAGATATATGCGTGGATTCTATAATGACGTTGCTCGTCTACAGGTCTCTCCCTCTCCTTCTCTCTAGTTCAGGTCATAGAATTCTTCCCCCTCCAATTGACCATTTTTTCTATTAACCATATGTGCAATATTCATGTGTTCTCTGAATGTTCTGTTGCAGGACCTGCGGAAAAAGTTTACTCATTGCAGTTCAGATATGGAGCCAGGACAGGTTAGTTTTACCTTCGCGAGTGTGGTTTTGTGTAGCTCGAGCTACGTGGTACCCCTTATCTTAGCCATCCATTTTGGCATCATGATCCATGCAGGCACATTTGTCATTTTTGTTTCTCTCAAACGAAACAACGTATAAACTTCAAACTTTGCAGGACAACAAAACATTCTAATTACTAAGTGGGATTTTTTTCCAGATTTTTTCATGCATTTTAAATGCTAAAAAATATTATTTTTAATCGAAAAAATCCTCATTTTGTATATTTATGTCGGTCCAAAAAATCTGAAAGTTTTTTCACACATTGAAGTTGTAAAGTTTGTTTGATCTGCAAAGTTTGAAGTCTATATGTTCTTTCAATTGAGAGAAACAAAAAAGAGAAATCTTCTTGTTATAAGTTAGTTGGAGAGTACGGATCTGAAAGCAATGTTGAAGGGTTGAAGATAAGAGGTTCCATGTAGCTCGACCTACAGAGAAACTTTTGTGTCGCCATTACTATCAGGCTGCATGCTAAGCACTACTCTATCCTGTGCCTGCCAGTGCATTTTTCCACGGGAAGTTGCAAAAGGCATCCGCACCCCAATGTTCATTCTCAATCCAGCATATGATGTTTGGCAGGTACAAATCTGCATCTGTTGTAAACCTTAAAAATGTTCTGTAACAACATCAATAAGAACATGATACACTTGCCGCTCTTCTGTTTTCCAGGTGGAGCACGTCTTGTCTCCAGAAGGATCCGACCCTGAACACTTGTGGCAAAATTGCAGGTTGGATATTACTAAGTGTGATTCCAAACAGCTCGAAACTCTCCAAGGTAACAATAGAATAAATGTGTGATATGTACTCCTGCCTTCTTCTCAATAACATGTGTCGCATGCATGTCATATCTGGCTTAACAAGTATGCACTTAGCAGGTTTCAGGAAAGAGTTGCTTGATGCTATAAGTGAATTCAAGAAGAAAAAGGACTGGGGCATGTTCATTAACTCCTGCTATATACACTGTCAATCAATGAACTCCTTGACTTGGCACTCTCCATCTGCCCCTAGAATTAATAACAAGGTAGACCCCACCTCTCATCTGTACAGGGACTGTGTAACATAGTTTCCATTCACAATTATATGGATCGTCTTGTCGTAACTAGCATAATCTTGAGTGTCTAAACAAAATTATGTCCCAGAAACTAGCATGTTTTTTCTAAAGGAGTCTTAGAAATTAATGATGTGGTTTACTGTAATAACGTTAGTGTGAGCTACACGAGTATCCTAGCATGCTAAACATATACAGTATTTCATAGAAGGAAAATTAATTAATATTGTGCAAGTGCTGCCTGTCTACCAATATTCCGAGAATAAACAGTATCCATCCATTACAACCCTATCAGTTCAGATATGCGATCACTGGCATATACTAATTCAATTTCAATCATGGTGAACAACAGACAATCGCTGAATCGGTGGGAGACTGGTTCTTTAACCGGAGAGAGGTGAAGGAAATCGACTGTGAATACCCCTGCAACCCGACATGCCACAACGCAGTCCTCGATCAACCTTACAAGGAAGAATGACAGACATTAATTTTCCACCAAAGCATTTTGGTGATTTCAGCACATTTTGCGCTACGTGTGCTCAGAGGGCAGTAGTTAAGTTTTTGTTTTTTGAGGGAACACTGAGCTCAGATTTGATTCAAACACGTATTTGAGAAGTGTTGAAATATAGAAACTGTAGATTTGCAGAGAGGGACAATTGATAACTGATGATATGATATCGGTATGTATGTATGTATGTATGTCCTTGTGGAGAAGCATGAGCCTGTCAGCTCACTGCCCATGCATTATTTCCACGCAACCGTAATAGCCGGCTAGTAATTAATCGCATACATGTAGCAAACAGATTTACATACTTCAACAGTCATGGGGATTCATGGAAGATATTGAGTGGAACAAATATTTTCATAAAGTTCTACAGGAACAAGGAATTAGAAGAGTACATGTTTGTTCGCTCCACAAGGGGTTTTCATATGATTATAGAGGATCAAGGAGGATTTTGACTTGAAGTGGATTTAATCCCGTTCAAACCCTCCAAATCTCATGCAAGCGAGCAAGCCCTAAGCGCATGAGGTTCTTTAGAAGGAAAGTGCTCCAAAGTCTGCGCTGAAAGTCTGAAACGCACATTTGGCAACCTTTTTTACTGCATTAATTAGCAGCTCTCTATAAAAGATGCCCTTACTCGTGTTATATGGTTGGTTTTGCAGGAAAGGCAAAACTGAGAGACAAATTATATCGTCGATTCTGCATTGAAGGGAAAACTTGTAGAATGTAACATATCACGTACACAAGTTTTGGTAAAACCCGTAACCAGAAGGAAGCCACATGAAAAGCTAAAGAGAAGGGTTGTATAAAAAGATATGGACATGATTGACACTTGTGCACATAGAGTTTTCCGGTCCCTCGCTTGCTGTTGAACTGAAGGAGATAACACCGAGCTGGTAGCATTAAGGGGACTGAAACGAATCACTAGCTAGCTAGGAATCATGAAGAAGAAACACTAATTAATTGGCTTGCTGTTGTCCGAGCTGAATCCACCACTTGTCACCTTCGAGTCCGGTAAGGCCCTTGAGCCTGGCCTCCTCCTCAGCGGCGATGAGGTCCGGCGTGTCCTCCAGGTAGAGCTCGGGGACGTCGACGTAGCCCCTGGTGAGCAAGTCGACGCGGATCTTGGCGAGCAGGACTCCAATGTCGCGGCCGAACTTCCGCTTGTGCGGCTCAACCTCGTCGTCCAGCTTCTTCCTCTGGTCGTAGTCGTAGATCCACCCTGGCGGGAATGCCCCGGTGGGCGCAAGGTCGTGCACGGTGGGGATCTCCGTCCAGTGGCCGAAGCCGAAGTAGTGGCTGATGTGGTCCTCGGACAACCGGACCATCCCCGGGGCGGTCGGGGTCACGGTGGAGGGGTTGGACTCCTTGATGATCTTCTGGACCGCCGATTCAAGCTGATATTCCTCCAACGCCGCAGCCTCAGGGAAGGTCAGCAGATCCGCTTTGAGCCTCTCCCGCAGTAGGGTAGAGTCGTTGGACGCCCTCTCCGGCGGCGACGTGAACATGTCCGACGCCTGAAACTACCCGGTCATGGAAAAGCTCGGCCCCTCGTTACTGGAATTTGGGGATTGATTCGGTTGTCTCGGTCTATGTAAAGCCAGCCAGAGCCAAAAGGAGCCCTACCTTGTCTAGTCGAGATTGACTTGGAGTGGGGAATCCGCGTCCGGACAACGTAGGTTCCAAATTAATCGGCGCCGACTTGTTCCGTTCGAGTCCAAACTTTGCTTCTTTTACCGGAGATGGCAACACGGCCCTCAGCAGTCCGAACAAGGACGCATGAACAAGTATATGTTACTCTTATATTCTTCATATACACGGCATCTGAACTTGCCAGCGCCGCATGTCTCCTGATATTTGAATTGGTGTCCTCATCATTACATAAAAGGTTGGTATTTCAACCATGTAACTGGACTCCGTGGTGCCTGATCTAGACAGCGGGGTCTGCGCCGGGGCGACGTTGGCTCCTCCTTGACCCGCTAGAGTTGGGACTCCGGCTCGCGCTTCACATGATGGCGCGGCGGGGACGCCGGTTCCTCCTTGACGCGCCCCGGCGATGGTGGTGCTGGGCCCATCTGGTGAAACGAACGCTTCGTCATTATCTGTTCGTCTGTCAGAGCGGCCTTTGCGAGGAGGCGGGGCCGCTGTTCCGGCTGCTGTGCCGTTTGTTCCTCCTGACCACCGGAGGAGATGACGATCTGCTACCGTCGTGGATGCCAAGGGGCCCAGAGAGCGACGGCGGCAACGCCAAGATCCACCTGAAAAAGAACTACCACTGCCACCGCCTCTGCCTGTGCGGAGAACCATGACTTCCGCATCGCTATTGGAGTTTTGGAGGCTCGGAGAAGAGGAGGGGCTTAGAGAGCAGGAGTGGTTTGGAGAGGAGGAGGTGGTGATGTGCATCGCCGGCACGAGGCTTAAATAGCCGCGGCCAACCCGCTTCAATGTGGCACACCGCCAGAGTTGGTTTCTCTGGATGCGGCATCACATTGAAGTGGCAACACCCGAGAGTGACGTTCATTAACGCCGTTGGTTTGCGGGAAAGAACATGTTCCTGTTGACTATGAAGGAGTCTATGATAACTTCGTTAATCTCAAGATAGTGTGTCGGCTCAGTCTCTCTCGTAAGTGCTCATAGGGTTAGGATGTGTGCGTGCGCGCGTTATAGGGGTGAGTGTATGTGTGTATGTGAGCATGTGCGTCTATACCGGATTAAATAAAAGAGTGTCATGTTTTTTTTTTGAGAAAAGGAGGATGACCCCCGGCTTCTGCATCTGGAGATGAATGCAGCCACTTTGTTAATTAGTCACAAAGACCCGACAAAGTAATACATCCATATATCTAAAGCCGCCATCTATCTTGACAACATCTGCTACTCCTATCCGTTAACTAAGGGGTGCAAAAAGTGTGAGCCGAATACCTATACCTCTCACCTAAGTCTAACATCTAAAGTCGAGACTCCAAGCAAACCACATACCAGGTCTGTGGCACAAACTAGTATCACACACTTAGGTCGCCGCCGCCGCCATCTTCCATCGATTCCATCTTCAGAGCAAATACTGACGCATCAACCTTGGCAGGCCTGCTGCCGACGCCACCACGGCGCCAAACAACACCTCCTCCCTACGTGCGTCCATCATCACACATCCGTCGCCGAGGCACTGTGGTGCCACGCCGCCGAGGCCCCACATCGTCGATGTCTCAAATGGAATGCCGCTCCACCGCAGATGAAAGTGTCATGTTTAAGCATGCAAACTTTATATAGTGGCAATTTATTAAGTAATCATGTTCAACGGAATGATACATACGACCAAGCCCAAGTGTTTCAATTCGTAAGCACAAGCAAGCCATTACAGAAGTGAGTAACCTAAATAAGCAGAAACAAACAGATGAAGGAAAGTCAGCCCAGTAAAGCTAGACGAAAATTACAGTTACAGCACTGGTAACTTGGATATGTAACTTGGTTTTCGACATGTAGCGCCTGTAATGAACTTTGATAGATGTTAGAGTGCCAGCAACATAAGTGGAGTAGTAACTTATTTGTTCAGCCTGTAGTCAAGGTAGAGCTTGGGGACGTCGACGTAGCCCTTGGTGAGCAGGTCGACGCGGATCTTGGCGAGCAGGACTCCCGTGCTGTGGGGTTCCTTCCTCTTGTGCGCTTGCACCTCCTCGTCCAGCTCCTGCCTCCGCGCCTCGAGCCACCCGGGCGGGAACACCCCGGTGGGCGCGAGCTCCGTGGCGGTGGGGATCTTAACCAGGCCCTCGGAGTAGTTGAAGGCCACGATGATGCTTAGTCTCGGACGATGACGATGGATCTTGGGTATTAGGGATCGATGTAGCGGCAGCGGTGCCGGTGTCGTCTCTGTCTTCTCTACATAAAGCCAGCCAGAGCCAGACGAACCCTACCTTTCCCTTTTCCTAGTCATGGAGAGAGGCCAAGTCGTGGTGCCTGGGGAGTACGTAAAGAATATTTCACGTGGCCAACGTAAACAAATCTGATTCTGCTAGAAATACTTAGATCCTGATGTGGGCTTTAATTCCCTCTTTTCTCACGCTATTAATCTTCAAAAAATATTGTTGCGTATATTGCTCTCTAGCAAAAAGATTGGGCTCCATGTGGCCACTTCCTTGTCGAGCCTCGCCGAGGAGATCGGCGGCATGTAGCTTCGACGAAATCTGGCTTGATCCATTTTGTAGTTTTAACCGGTAGTATCGCGAGAAGGACGGCAAAGGCGCTCGGAAGGGCGAATTTTGGTATTCCAATGGCATGTTCTGATGTAGTAGTCGGACAATTTGTGTATTTCAAGTGCGCTGATTGGATGCCAATTACGTGTAGATAACATCAGGGGCAGTTTAGTCTTTTCCGGTGCCTCTAAATGGGAAAAGAAAAAGGGAAATCTGTAAAAGGGGTGGAATGGCATGTTAATCAAAGTACACATAAGCTGGGTGGCATTTTTACAAAGTCAACCTTGAGAGTGGCATTTGTGCGAAGCCTCATATTGAAAGTGGCAAATAGCCAATTTTCTCCCCAAAGTAGCGGCTCAGGACACGGCAGCGGCGGTGTCCCATCCGTCAGGGTTGGCGGATCAGGAGGTGGCTTCATGTGGCGGTGCCTGGGGGCAGCAAATCAAGGGACCCCATACCCGGGTTCGTCGGTGGAGGCGCGTGGAGGCCGAAGCTTTCTCCAGCGTCAATGGCGTTTGATGCGGGAGGTCCACGGCCCCGTGTGATTTGCAAACGTGGTCATGAACTCATGATCACACACAAAACACGTGCAATCGTTACATGTCACAAAAAACAAGAAAACATGTTCCGAACTGTAACATGATGTATATGAGGACACAAGAATGTATACATAAATGTTACTCCCTTCGTTTCAAAATAGATGACCCAATTTTATACCAAAGTTAGTACAAAGTTGGGTCATCTATTTTTAAACGGAGGGAGTAGACTGCCACAATCACACAGCCGCGTAACCCAAGTATGCTATCAAGTTATAGATAAACAGCTAGAGAAGGAAGCATGCCCGAGTTAAACGAAAACTAGGACGGCACGGCGCACAACAACATTGCAATGGCCATTGTCAGAACAGAAAACAAACATATATATAAGAGTCTCCAGAAAGCATCGCAATGGTAATCGCTGGACAAACTTAGTTAGCTACTCCTACATGGGAGCTCACAAAATCCAAATTCAAGTATATAAAGAGAAAGGGTAACTTCTTATGAGCTAGTAGAGCGAGACCAGTCGCCAGTACGCTTGGGCCGAAGCAGAGAGGCGTGAAATCTTACAGCAAATGTTGCGGAAAGCCCCCTTTCCACCCCCACGGTACGGATCAGTATTGACCTAGGTCACCTGTGTATCTATATTCCCCGGCGTTTGTAACCTCCACCGTTATAGTGAAGATTTGCTGGCTGGCACCCGTGATTTTTCCCCCTTCTTGTTGGAGGGATTTTCCACGTTAAATCGTGTGTCTCTTGCTTGTTTTTTCGTTCTTTGTCGTGTTGATTTGCTGGTCTTATCTCTAACAGATGTTACCATGTCAGACGAGGAAAATAATAGAGACTAGACTTGGCATCTTCGATCTGCACGTCCAGAACTCGCGTCACTTCCATTGCATGCCTCCTCAAGGGGCGAGCCGGGGCGCTAACCCTAGCCCCCCCTCCCGCCGCCTCCTCCCTCTCCTATCCCCTCACTATCCATAGAGGTGGCCGCCGGGAAAGCCCGTGCTCCACCGGCATGGATCTCATGTCCCATAGTCGTGGCACAACTACCTGGAGGGCGGTGCGCGGCGGCGTGAGATCTCCTACAACGTCTAGTAGCTCCTCCTGGCTGCGTGGCGTCACTCCCATGACAACATGGGGACGACGGACTCGACAGAGAACTACGACGCAAGGGCCCCAGAGTAGCGGCTCCGGACACGGCGGCGGTGGTGTCCCCTCCGTCAGGGTCGACGGATCAGGAGGTGGCTTCATGTGGCGGTGCCTGGGGCAGCAAATCAAGGGACCCTGTACCCGGGTTCGTCGCTGGAGGCGCGTGGTGGCCGGAGCTCTCTCCGGCGTCGACGGCGTTTGAGGCTGGAGGTCCGCAGCCCTCCGTGATTTGCAGACGTGGTCATGAACTCATGATCACACACAAAACACGTGCAGTCGTTACATGCCACGAAAAACAAGAAAACATGTGCCGAACTGTAACACGATATATATGAGGACACAAGAATGTATACATAAATGCTAGACTGCTACAATCACACAGCCGCGTAACCCAAATATGCTATCAAGAGATAGATAAACAGCTAGATAAGGAAGCATGCCCGAGAAAACAAACATATAAGAGTCTCCAGAAAGCATCGCAATGGTAATCGCTGGACAAACTTAGTTAGCTACTCCTACATGGGAGCTCACAAAATCCACTCTATATATATGTATGATAAACCAGGAGTGAAACGGATCGCCAGGAATCAGCAGACGTGCATCCTTTGCATAAACTGCTTTATCCTTCCATCACTGATGGCCAGGGCTGAACCCGGACGGGCGGTGTTAAGTTAAGGTAGAGCTCGGGGAGCTCGACGTAGCCCCTGGTGAGCAAGTCGACGCGGATCTTGGCGAGCAGGAATCTCAAGCTGTCGGGCTCATACCTCTTCTCCGCCTGCACCTCCTCGTCTAGCTCCCGCCTCCTCGCATCCAGCCACCCTGGCGGGATCACCCCGGTGGGAGGGAGGTCCTCGCTGGTGGGCAACCCCAGCCAGTTGCCGTGGACGAAGGCTTGACTGATGCTTTCATCGTCAAAGCGAAGCATGCCTTGGGCGCTCGGGGTCGCGGTGGAGGGGTTGGACTCCCTGATGACCCTGTCAACCGCATCGTCCAGCTGACGTGCGTCCCGCCGCCGCCTCCGGGAAGGCTAGCAAATCTGACTTGAGCCTCTCGCGTAGCATAGCGACGTCAGACGGCGCCGGGACCACGTCGAGCACCTCATAGTCCGCAGCCTCAACGCCGGAGTCGGCCGTCTTCCTTTTGACGGCCATCGTTGGATTTGCTGGCCACCCCGAGACGATACGATTGTGATTGTGTTGGATTTTTGGTTGCTATGCTGGGGATTGATACTGCGGCAGTGGTGTCGTCTCGTTCTACATATAAAGAGAGCTAGCCGGCCAGAGGAGGAACCCTAACAATAGGAGTAGTAGAGAGAGGGACCGAGTTTGGCTGGGGAAAGCCGAGTCAACTTGTTTGGCTGACGTGACGTGCCTGCGTACGTCCAAGGTCCCATCCTTTTCTCGTACTTGTACTTTGCGCATACATTGATCTTTGTTTTTTCGACAAAGAGAATATATTAATATCACTAGTCGTCAACCCGTGCGTTCGCACGGGCTAGACTATAGACCATTTATAAATGGTTCCTGTGATGTTGATCCATTGTTGTTATTTGGACCATGCACACATTACAAATTGAATTTCCTATAACAGTTTTTCTTTCATATTTACACTTTATACTTGTATCAGTATGTAATAAATATACCTGAGTTCTTAATTTACATTTTGATACATTGGTCATCAGAACTTTTTCCTTTGTTTATTTTTCTATTTTTATTATAACTTTAGGATTTGTATTGTATTTATATTTTTGAGCTCATCATTGTGTGTGCTATAAGTTGCATTCATTTTTATTTGCAAAGTTCATTAGATCTACACTTTATCCCCTAGTAGTATATAAAGTGCATACTCTCCATACATTGGAACAAAAACGTTTCTGTAAGTGAACTCATTTCACATAAGACTTGCAAAATAAACCTTTAACTACGACTTCACAAAATATGGGGGGGGGGGGGGGGGGATAGTTTTTTATACAAATAACGTGGGAAAGTCATACTGAATATGAACTCGTTTTTTATAGATGATAGATTTGGGAATATTTGTGTTTTGGTTGCTTGGAAGCACATCAGCTAGAAGCAATCTGTGAGCTTCTCTAGCATTGTCTACACTTCAGATCTATTTCTTTCTCTGATTGGTAGCTAGATCACACACACCCCATGAACCGCAGCAAGAAGAGCAGAAGCCGACTTGAAAACTGCAGGCAACAATGCCAACAGGCAACAACATGTCAATGTATGGCTTTGGCGGCAACATCGTCCTGCGATCAGCGTAGCTCACGGCAGTAGAACTTGATGGCGACCCGCAGCAAGAAGAGCAGAAGCGACTTGAAAACTGCAGGCAACAATGCGTACAGGCAACAATAGGTCGACGTATGGCTTCCGCGGCAACATCGTCGTGCGATCAGCGTAGCTCACGACAATAGATCTTTATGGCGGCAGCAAGGACCAGCGGAACGGCGGCCAGCAGCAGTTTCTTATTGCGTGGCGCTGGATTTGATGGCTGCTACCACGAAGACGTTGAAGATGGTCCAGATTTATTAGTCGATACTTCTATTCAGAGGGAGTCGATTGTTTTAGTTGAAGATAATAAATACATGCCCGTATATGGGAAGAATCGTTGGTCACATGGAGTATATGGGGAGATTCGTTGGTCACATGGAGACTTCCTTTCATCTGAGCCGCTATAATTCTGTAAAACGGAAAAAACAGATAGTTAATCTAGACAAAAAAACAGATAGTTAATCTTTTTTTTTTGAAATTAACAGATAGTTAATCTTGACCGTAATAACTCGGTCCCATCAGATTAATGGATCGTAAAATCTAATTAACGTGGGAATTTCTTGGAAGTCTAGAATTAGTATAGGTATAGATAGATAGATAGATAGATAAAGATACACCGGTCCTTCTTTTAACAGTTTGTCTAATTTACATCTAGATTTTTTTAAGGATGTCACATCTAACCTCCCACAAATATATAATGCAGCAAACAAGAAACAAAAGTAAAACTAGGACAAGAAAAAAACACAAACATAATGGACATCGGCTTAGATATGACATAACTATGACACATCTAGATGTGTCCTAGGCAGATCCTTCTTTTAAGGCGAGTACTGGGCGCCGGCGCACCGGCGAGTCTGTGCCACGGCCGGACTGCCCCCCCCCCCCCCCCCCCCCCCCCCGCTACCCGCTACCCAAAGAGAAGAAGGAGGGCAACGACCGGTCTCATAGCTCCAGTGAACAATAGATCTGGCTTGATCCATTTTGTAGTTTTAACTGGTAGTATCGCGAGAAGGACGGCAAAGGCGCTTGGAAGGGCGAATTTTGGTAGAACATGCCAAATTTTGGTATTCCAATGGCATGTTCTGATGTAGTAGTCGGACGATTTGTGTTGAATCATTGACTTTATGCTGCATGGATTTAAGATTTGCTAATGGACGTGTCTGATCTATTATCTATTATATATAAAAAGTGATTTACGGGCTAACCAGGATTAAGATAATTACGCTAGAATATGTGACAAAATTAGAATTATCTAACCACTAATCTGGTGGGTCTTCTTTAATGGGGTTAACTAGGATTAGGATAACTACCCTAGAAAATCTCGCAAAAATTAGAATTATCTAACCAATAATTCCTCTGCTCCCACTTCCTTCAAATGCGGGCACGGCTGGCTTCATCCTCCGCGGCAGTGCGCGCTGCCCCATCCGCCGTCTCCGTCGCCGCCAGGTCAGCAACTAGGCAGGCCTTGTCCACTGTCATCCTCTCCTTCCCTAGGCGGGCACACTTGTCCCGGTAGCACCTCATACTCCAGCGGATCGGAGATGGGGAGGCTAACCAACCGCAATGTGAAGGAAATATGCCCTAGAGGCAATAATAAAGTTATTATTTATTTCCTCATATCATGATAAATGTTTATTATTCATGCTAGAATTGTATTAACCGGAAACATAATACATGTGTGAATACATAGACAAACACAACGTCACTAGTATGCCTCTACTTGACTAGCTTATTAATCAAAGATGGTTATGTTTCCTAACCATAGACATGTGTTGTCATTTGATTAATAGGATCACATCATTAGGAGAATGATGTGATTGACATGACCCATTCCGTTAGCCTAGCACTTGATCGTTTAGTATATTGCTATTGCTTTCTTCATGACTTATACATGTTCCTGTAACTATGAGATTATGCAACTCCCGTTTACCGGAGGAACACTTTGGGTGCTACCAAACGTCACAACGTAACTGGGTGATTATAAAGGAGTACTATAGGTGTCTCCAAAGGTACATGTTGGGTTGGCATATTTCGAGATTAGGTTTTGTCACTCCGATTGTCGGAGAGGTATCTCTGGGCCCTCTCGGTAATGCACATCACTATAAGCCTTGCAAGCAATGTAGCTAATGAGTTAGTTACGGAATGATGCATTACGTAACGAGTAAAGAGACTTGGCGGTAACGAGATTGAACTAGGTCTTGGATACCGACGATCGAATCTCGGGCAAGTAACGTACCGATGACAAAGGGAACAACGTATGTTGTTATGCAGTTTGACCGATAAAGATCTTCGTAGAATATGTAGGAACCAATATGGGCATCCAGGTTCCGCTATTGGTTATTGACCGAGAATAGTTCTAGGTCATGTCTACATAGTACTCGAACCCGTAGGGTCCGCACGCTTAACGTTATGATGACAGTTTTATTATGAGTTTATAAGTTTTGATGTACCGAAGTTTGTTCGGAGTCCCGGATGTGATCATGGACATGACGAGGAGTCTCGAAATGGTAGAGACATAAAGATTGATATATTGGAAGCCTGTGTTTGGACATCGGAATAGTTCCGGGTGAAATCGGGATTTTACCGGAACACCGAGGGGTTACCGGAACCCTCCCGGGGGTTAATGGGCCTTAGTGGGCCATGAGGGAGAAGAGGAGGGCCGGCCAGGGCAGGCCACGCGCCCCCTCCCCCCTAGTCCGAATAGGACAAGGAAGGGGGTGGGGGCGGCGCCCCCCTTTCCTCGTTCCCTCCCCCCAAGTCCTAATCCAACTAGGAAAGGGGGGGGGAGTCCTACTCCCAGTGGGAGTAGGACTCCTCCGGCGCGCCTCCTCCTAGGGCCGGCCGCACCCCCCCATTGCTCCTTTTTATATGGGGGCAGGGGGGCACCCAGAACACACAAGTTGATCTACGGATCGTTCCTTAGCCGTGTGCGGTGCCCCCCTCCACCATATTCCACCTCGGTCATATCGTCGCGGAGTTTAGGCGAAGCCCTGCGCCGGTAGAACATCATCATCGTCACCACGCCGTCGTGCTGACGGAACTCATCCTCGACGCTTTGCTGGATCGGATCCCGGGGATCGTCATCGAGCTGAACGTGTGCTGAACTCGGAGGTGCCGTACGTTCGGTACTTGGATCGGTCGGATCGTGAAGACGTACGACTACATCAACCGCGTTGTCATAACGCTTCCGCTTACGGTCTACGAGGGTACGTGGACAATACTCTCCCCTCTCGTTGCTATGCCATCACCATGATCTTGCGTGTGCGTAGGAATTTTTTTTGAAATTACTACGTTCCCCAACAGTGGCATCCGAGCCTGGTTTTATGCGTAGATGTCATATGCACGAGTAGAACACAAGTGAGTTGTGGGCGATACAAGTCATACTGCTTACCAGCATGTCATACTTTGGTTCAGCGGTATTGTGAGATGAAGCGGCTCGGATCGATATTACGCATACACTTACGCGAGATTGGTTTCACCGTTACGAGAACTCGTGCTTAAAGGTGGCTGGCGGGTGTCTGTCTCTCTCACTTTAGCTGAATCGAGTGTGGCTATTCCCGGTCCTTGCGAAGGTTAAAACAACACTAACTTGACGAACTATCGTTGTGGTTTTGATGCGTAGGTAAGAATGGTTCTTGCTAAGCCCATAGCAGCCACGTAAAATTTGCAACAACAAAGCAGAGGACGTCTAACTTGTTTTTGCAGGGCATGTTGTGATGTGATATGGTCAAGACGTGATGCTATATTTTATTGTATGAGATGATCATGTTTTGTAACCGAAGTTATCGGCAACTGGCAGGAGCCATATGGTTGTCGCTTTATTGTATGAAATGCAAACGCCCTGTAATTGCTTTACTTTATCACTAAGCGATAGCGATAGTCGTAGAAGCAATAGATGGCGTAACGACAACGATGCTACGATGGAGATCAAGGTGTCGCGCCGGTGATGATGGTGATCACGATGGTGCTTCGAAGATGGAGATCACAAGCACAAGATGATGATGGCCATATCATATCACTTATATTGATTGCATGTGATGTTTATCCTTTATGCATCTTATCTTGCTTTGATTGACGGTAGCATTTTAAGATGATCTCTCACTAATTATCAAGAAGTGTTCTCCCTGAGTATGCACCGTTGCGAAAGTTCTTCGTGCTGAGACACCACGTGATGATCGGGTGTAATAGGCTCTACGTTCAAATACAACGGGTGCAAAACAGTTGCACACGCGGAATACTCATGTTAAACTTGACGAGCCTAGAATATACAGATATGGCCTCGGAACACGGAGACCGAAAGGTCGAACGTTTATCATATAGTAGGTATGATCAACATAGTGATGTTCACCATTGAAACTACTCCATCTCACGTGATGATCGAACATGGTTTAGTTGATTTGGAACACGTGATCACTTAGATGACTAGAGAGATGTCTGTCTAAGTGAGAGTTCTTAAGTAATATGATTAATTGAACTTAAATTTATCATGAACTTAGTACCTGATAGTATTTTGCTTGTCTATGTTTGTTGTAGATAGAGCTCATGCTGTTGTTCCGTTGAATTTTAATGCGTTCCTTGAGAAAGAAAAGTTGAAAGATGATGGTAGCAATTACACGGACTGGGTCCGTAACCTGAGGATTATCCTCATTGCTGCACAGAAGAATTACGTCCTGGAAGCACCGTTGGGTGCCAGGCCTGCTGCTGATGCAACTAACGACGTTAAGAACGTCTGGCAGAGCAAAGCTGATGACTACTCGATAGTTCAGTGTGCCATGCTTTACGGCTTAGAACCGGGTCTTCAACGACGTTTTGAACGTCATGGAGCATATGAGATGTTCCAGGAGTTGAAGTTAATATTTCAAGCAAATGCCCGGATTGAGAGATATGAAGTCTCCAATAAGTTCTATAGCTGCAAGATGGAGGAGAATAGTTCTGTGAGTGAACACATACTCAAAATGTCTGGGTATAATAATCACTTGATTCAACTGGGAGTTAATCTTCCTGATGATAGTGTCATTGACAGAATTCTTCAATCACTGCCACCAAGCTACAAGAGCTTCGTGATGAACTATATTATGCAAGGGATGGACACGACTACTCTCGAGCTCTTCGCAATGCTAAAAGCCGCGGAGGTAGAAATCAAGAAGGAGCATCAAGTGTTGATGGTTAACAAGACCACCAGTTTCAAGAAAAAGAGCAAAGGGAAGAAGAAGGGGAACTTCAAGAAGAACATCAAACAAGTTGCTGCTCAAGAGAAGAAACCCAAGTCTGGACCTAAGCCTGAGACTGAGTGCTTCTACTGCAAGCAGACTGGACACTGGAAGCGGAACTGCCCCAAGTATTTGGCGGATAAGAAGGATGGCAAAGTGAACAAAGGTATATGTGATATACATGTTATTGATGTGTACCTTACTAATGCTCGCAGTAGTACCTGGGTATTTGATACTGGTTATGTTGCTAATATTTGCAACTCGAAACAGGGACTACGGATTAAGCGAAGATTGGCTAAGGACGAGGTGACGATGCGCGTGGGAAATGGTTCCAAAGTCGATGTGATCGCGGTCGGCACGCTACCTCTACATCTACCATCGGGATTAGTTTTAGACCTAAATAATTGTTATTTGGTGCCAGCGTTGAGCATGAACATTATATCTGGATCTTGTTTGATGCGAGACGGTTATTCATTTAAATCAGAGAATAATGGTTGTTCTATTTATATGAGTAATATCTTTTATGGTCATGCACCCTTGAAGAGTGGTCTATTTTTATTGAATCTCGATAGTAGTGATACACATATTCATAGTGTTGAAACCAAAAGATGCAGAGTTGATAATGATAGTGCAACTTATTTGTGGCACTGCCGTTTAGGTCATATCGGTGTAAAGCGCATGAAGAAACTCCATACTGATGGGCTTTTGGAATCACTTGATTATGAATCACTTGGTACTTGCGAACCGTGCCTCATGGGCAAGATGACTAAAACGCCGTTCTCCGGAACTATGGAGCGAGCAACTGATTTATTGGAAATCATACATACTGATGTTTGTGGTCCAATGAATGTTGAGGCTCGCGGCGGGTATCGTTATTTTCTCACCTTCACAGATGATTTGAGCAGATATGGGTATATCTACTTAATGAAACACAAGTCTGAAACATTTGAAATGTTCAAAGAATTTCAGAGTGAAGTGGAAAATCATCGTAACAAGAAAATAAAGTTTCTACGATCTGATCGTGGAGGAGAATATTTGAGTTACGAGTTTGGTTTACATTTGAAACAATGCGGAATAGTTTCGCAACTCATGCCACCTGGAACACCACAACAAAATGGTGTGTCCGAACGTCATAATCGTACTTTACTAGATATGGTGTGATCTATGATGTCTCTTACTGATTTACCACTATCGTTCTGGGGTTATGCTTTAGAGACGGCCGCATTCACGTTGAATAGGGCACCATCAAAATCCGTTGAGATGACGCCTTATGAGCTGTGGTTTGGCAAGAAACCAAAGTTGTCGTTTCTTAAAGTTTGGGGCTGCGATGCTTATATGAAGAAACTTCAACCAGATAAGATCGAACCTAAATCGGAGAAATGTGTCTTCATAGGATACCCAAAAGAGACTATTGGGTACACCTTCTATCACAGATCTGAGGGCAAGATTTTCGTTGCTAAATTTCTAGAGAAGGAGTTTCTCTCGAAAGAAGTGAGTGGGAGGAAAGTAGAACTTGATGAGGTAACTGTACCTGCTCCCTTATTGGAAAGTAGTTCATCACAAGAACCGGTTCCTGTGACAACTACACCAATTAGTGAGGAAGCTAATGATATTGATCATGAAACTTCAGATCAAGTTTCTACTGAACCTCATAGGTCTACCAGAGTAAGATCCGCACTAGTGGGGTACGGTAATCCTATTCTGGAATTCATGTTACTTGACCATGATGAACCTACGAACTATGAGGAAGTGATGATGAGCTCAGATTCCGCAAAATGGCTAGAGGCCATGAAATCTGAGATGGGATCCATGTATGAGAACAAAGTATGGACTTTGGTTGACTTGCCCAATGATCGGCAAGCCATTGAGAATAAATGGATCTTTAAGAAGAAGACTGACGCTGATGGTAATGTAACTGTCTATAAAGCTCGACTTGTTGCAAAAGGTTTTCGACAAGTTCAACGGGTTGACTACGATGAGACTTTCTCACCCATAGCGATGCTTAAGTCTGTCTGAATCATGTTAGCTATTGCTGCATTTTATGATTATGAAATTTGGCAAATGGATGTCAAAATTGCATTCTTGAATGGATTTCTGGAAGAAGAGTTGTATATGATGCTGCCAGAAGGTTTTATTGATCCAAAAGGTGCTAATAAAGTGTGCAAGCTCCAGCGATCCATTTATGGACTGGTGCAAGCATCTCGGAGTTGGAATAAACGCTTTGATAGTGTGATCAAAGCATATGGTTTTATACAGACTTTTGGAGAAGCCTGTATTTACAAGAAAGTGAGTGGGAGCTCTGTAGCATTTCTGATATTATATGTGGATGACATATTATTAATTGGAAATGATATAGAATTTCTGGATAGCATAAAGGGATACTTGAATAAATTTTTTTCAATGAAAGACCTCGGTGAAGCTGCTTACATATTGGGCATCAAGATTTATAGAGATAGATCAAGACGCTTAATAGGACTTTCACAAAGCACATACCTTGATAAAATTTTGAAAAAATTCAAAATGGATCAGGCAAAGAAAGGGTTCTTGCCCGTACTACAAGGTGTGAAGTTGACTCAGACTCAATGCCCGACCACAGCAGAAGATAGAGAGAAAATGAAAGATGTTCCCTATGCTTCAGCCATAGGCTCTATCATGTATGCAATGCTATGTACCAGACCTGACGTATGCTTAGCAATAAGCTTGGCAGGAAGGTACCAAAGTAATCCAGGAGTGGATCACTGGACAGCGGTCAAGAACATCCTAAAATACCTGAAAAGGACTAAGGATATGTTTCTCGTATATGGAGGTGACAAAGAGCTAGTCGTAAATGGTTACGTCGATGCAAGCTTTGACACTGATCCGGATGATACTAAATCGCAAACCGGATACGTATTTTTATTAAATGGTGGAGCTGTAAGTTGGTGCAGTTCTAAACAAAGCGTCGTGGCGGGATCTACATGTGAAGCGGAGTACATAGCTGCTTTGGAAGCAGCAAATGAAGGAGTCTGGATGAAGAAGTTCATTTCCGATCTAGGTGTCATACCTAGTGCATCGGGACCAATGAAGATCTTCTATGACAATACTGGTGCAATTGCCTTGGCAAAGGAATCCAGATTTCACAAGAGGACCAAGCACATCAAGAGACGCTTCAATTCCATCCGGGACCAAGTCCAAGTGGGAGACATAGAAATTTTCAAGATACATACGGATCAGAATGTTGCAGACCCGTTGACTAAGCCTCTCTCACGAGCAAAACATGATCAGCACCAAGACTCCATGGGTGTTAGAATCATTACTATGTAATCTAGATTATTGACTCTAGTGCAAGTGGGAGACTGAAGGAAATATGCCCTAGAGGCAATAATAAAGTTATTATTTATTTCCTCATATCATGATAAATGTTTATTATTCATGCTAGAATTGTATTAACCGGAAACATAATACATGTGTGAATACATAGACAAACACAACGTCACTTGTATGCCTCTACTTGACTAGCTTATTAATCAAAGATGGTTATGTTTCCTAACCATAGACATGTGTTGTCATTTGATTAATAGGATCACATCATTAGGAGAATGATGTGATTGACATGACCCATTCTGTTAGCCTAGCACTTGATCGTTTAGTATATTGCTATTGCTTTCTTCATGACTTATACATGTTCCTGTAACTATGAGATTATGCAACTCCCGTTTACCAGAGGAACACTTTGGGTGCTACCAAACGTCACA